>JAAXCT010000054.1:0-1200000 GCA_012490785.1 Eragrostis nindensis | reverse complement strand
TTTCTTCTCCATCATGCAAAGCAAACCAAAATCGAGAAACCTAAAATATTAAGAGAAAAATATCATTAGCTACAATATATTTTACCATAAAAGCTTAAAGTCAACTATAACTCGGCAAGAGGAGCTAAAGAGAGAGACATTTCACATCACGTGAACCGTGAATAAGGAAAACATGAAAAGAAGCCATGAATATATTCAGAACGTGGTCAGCCACCTAAAACTACTTTTGAGAATTCATTTACTTGTATTAGAGCTTACCCGACACGACCTTCAGGAGTATAACGCATGTTACCGGGATGAGGATCAGCATGTAATAAGCCTGTCTCGAGAAGCTGCACTAGCGATGCCTCAACACCTTTATTGACCTTAATTTAAGAATAATCAACCAAATATTAAAACATAATGGCCAGAAAGCACAAATTCAACTTTCCAAATGCTAACTGTTGGGTCTCAAAAAAAAAAAAAGCACTAACTGTTGGCAAGTTTATGCTACCACCACAGGAGGAGCAACAAAGACTTCCTAGGTTAAAGGAAAGCACCATGATTCTGCAATAAGTGCAAGATGGTCTGGAACTGCCTAAATGATGCCACAAAGTGATAGAGAATCCCTTTGCCACGAAATTATTTAAGATCTATATATTTTCAAATAATTGGTATATACCAGGTCAAGAAGGCGGGTTTTTGCTTCCAGTTTCTGCGTCTCTGAAGCTTCAGTAATTTTGTCAGAAATTCCTCTAGACAAAGAGAGCAATTCCTTGGGGTTCTCACCAGCTACCCACTCCATAGTCAAAACCCTCTTCCTAGTAAATTGTTTCAGAACCTTTGGAACCAACATAAATTGGTATCTGGAATGATATTCCTGAAAGAGTGGAAATTATTAGCTAAAGCTCCAAACAGACTGGACATATGTTAGCAAGACAAGACCTAATAGGCACCAGAAATTTGGTAGCATTAGCAGCTTCAATATTGTAATCCAACTCGCCGACAAAACCTCGACCCAGCTCATCAGCATAGAGGGAAATGTTACTTCTTCGTTTGGCTACTTTGCGCACGAAACCAAGCTGAAACAAATGGTAGGGAGTAAATAACTGAATAGAAAAAGCATCAGAAGAATGTGCAGTATTAGAAAACACCGCAGTGCTATTGTCATCGGTTCACTGAACTCATCTAAAAGCAAGTTTGAGAACAGGGAAGCAAAACAGAGTTACTAAGGTGAGAGAAAGGTTATTCATAAAGGATGATACTGCTGTTTAGTGTTTCTTGTGTCAGGGAAGTTTCTGACATTTACAGTAACAGTAAAGTGGCCACATATGGAAATGGTGGAGCATATTGTTCCGATAGTTCCATGAAACGACAAAAATAAACATAAACTTCACAGAACATACTAAGAAACAGTATAACAAAACCTTCCACAACCAGGATAATGCTCAGGACCAGATGATGAACAAGGTGTAAAGGGTGTCACATAGCACAACAAAATATCACCCTATGACCAAAGGTCATTATATATTAAACGGATGAGAAATAGCAGTGTTTTAGCAAATAGAAATATACAGACCCCAAGGCGTAGAATATAGATGTCTCTCAATACAGAAGGAAGGAGGTTCGGCCGCTGAACCTTTATGGCCACAAGAGCGCCATCAACTGTACACCCCTGGTAAACCTGAAGTAGAATTACAACAGTTTCTTGAGCATAACAGTACAAATCAACGGAGATTATATGAGGAAAACGAAAAACAATACATCATCAGCTACAAATAACTTTCTCGAAGATAGCACACGCAGGAAGGAGGCGCACATGAAGATATTACCTGTCCAAAAGAAGCTGCTGCTACAGGCTCATCCGAAACGTAACTGAATATGTGCGATACAGGGCAATCAAATTCTTCCTCAATGATTTCCATTGCATCTTCTCTTGGGAAAGGAGGAACTCTTTCATGCAATTCAGAAAGGGCCTATATTGCGAAGCTATGGGCAAGTTAGTTTCTACTGAAAGAATACATGTTGGACTAGTATGACGTCTACTGAAATCTGGCGAAGAACAGGAAAAATAAACTAGGAGTAATTTACCTAACCTCACAAATCTCTGAACCTATGATATCAGGTCTTGTTGAAAGTGATTGTCCAACTGCATACATAAGAAAAGACAGGCGTTAAGAGCAACCCGGGGCATGATCACCTCCTTGTCTTTAGAGCTATCAAACATGACCGCCCAACCTTTAACAAAAGTAGGTCCGAGGTCAAGAAACGTCTCCTTGAGAAGTTGCCCGACCATGTATTGAGAAGCATCAAAGCCACTGTTGTAGGTAGCATTGGTCAAATTGACTCTTTTAGAAATTTGTAACTTTACTGCAGCTGAGAAAAACGCGAACAATATCTGCAGAGCAAACATGGAAAGAGAACTGAGGTCTACAACATTTCGACAAGTACAACTCAGAAAAAGCAAATGGTGGAGCATAATCGTGTCAAATTCTAACCTGAATGGTGCGAAATGCAAGGATATGAGGTCGTGATACAAAGTACTGAGCAAGGAGGTCGGGATCATAATGCTGGGGAAGCGGGGTAGTGAGGATCGTCGAGAAGTAGTCGATGTACAGTTTGAGAGATTCAAAATCAGCCATCATCAACTCCATAGAGGATAACCCTGCCAAGAAAAAAAAACCAGAAAATTAGCCAACAATGTGACTCAACTCACTGAAGGAGCTTAATTCATACCAAATCTCGAGCTCTTCGGAGCGAGAGAAACCTGGAGGGTAGGAGGGTGGTGGGAAGGCCGGGGGTTGAAGGATCTGCTGCTGCTCTTTCTGATGTTCCTGGGGTTTGGGTTTAGGTTGTTCCTGAGATATTGGTTGCCGCTTGCTTCCGAGAAATCGTCGCGCGATAGCCTTCTGAGAGCTACCGACGTACACCTTGAGGGCTTGGAAGTCAGCCATCACGAGCTCGACGCACGACAACCCTACCGAAATCGGGAGAAATGCTGTCAGCAACAAGATGATGTGCGTGCAACAGGGTTGAATTGGGATGCGCTCCCGTCGTCGGCGGTGAGAAACCTGGCGGATACGAGGGAGGCGGGAAGGCTGGAGCGTCGCTAGCCGGCTCCTCCTGCTGCTGCTGCTGCTGCTGCTGCTGCAGAATCTGCTGTTGCTGCGAAGGTTTGGGCTTGGGTTTAGGCTGCTTCCGCTGCTGCTTCTTCTCGAGGAAGCGGAGCCAGAGGGCGTCGCGGAGCTGGGCACCGGCTGCGACCTGGAGGAACTCGCCGTCGCGGCGGAGCACGCCCAGCACCTGGTCCAGAGCACCTCCGCTCCCGCCATTCCCGCCCGACTGCTGCCGCGGCTGGTGCGGCAAGCTCTGCTTGTTCCTGCCCCACCACGACCTCTGCGGCTGGGGCGCCCACTTCTCCTTCCCGCTGCCGCCGCCGCCGCCGGTCACGGCGCAGAGCACCGGCTGGCGCACCAGAGCCGCCATCGCATCGGCACCGAGAGCTTCTAGGAGCAGGACGGGTTGAGCAGTGGTGGTGGCGCACTGGTACGGGGGCAAGAGTGCGAAAGCGAAGCCGAAGGCAACTGGTCTCAGTCTCACACGCTCACCGCGCACGTCATCGGCCACCCGTGTCCACGAACGGCAAGCCAACAACTCGCGAATCCGCTTGGGAATGACCGCGCCTCGCTCAAGGCCAAACGATGATGAAACGAATGGTCGTCTGCCATGTGTAGGGGCGAAAGTGGTGTGGATAATTATTCTATCCGATCTGGTCTGAATCTGATTTTTTAGGATTTGATGTGACATTTTACATATCCTAAAGAATCCGATCCGACCCGAATCCGATTACGTGCGGATGCGGATTAGGATATGGGAATAGCAAAATCCGACGGATATGGATTATCCGAGATATCAAAGCGGATTAACCGAAGCTTAAAATAGGATTATCCGATAATATTAGTCAATTTGTACTTGTTTTACATGTTTACATAATATTTTAAACTGAGAATTTGTAGTTTGGGTGGTGGGATTTCCTTGGCTAGTGTAATATTGCTACTAGCTATTTTACATGCTTTGATGAACTATCTATCAACATATAATTCTCTACTAATAGACATATCAAATCCGATATTTAAAGATCCGCTTCCGATCCGATTCCGGTCCAAATCCGTCCCATTTCCGATATCCGAAAAAATCCGTATCCACAACCGCATCCGCGTATTATCCGCTCCGCTCCGAATCCGATGAAAAAATATGGATTAGGATATGGGGAAGGTGTTATCCGCTCCGATCCGATCCGTTTTCATCCCTAGCCATGTGGATCCACAATCACAGAGATGGATTGGCCTGTGCTTACTCTTTTTTTTTTCTTTACTGAAATTAACAAAAATAACTAACCATCGGCAAATGTCTAAACAAGGGAGAGAGCTTTTGTGTGTGTGTGTGTGTGTGTGTGTGTGTGTGTGTCGAAAGGGACAGTGCTTCTTAAACAAGGAAACTAATAGTATGCAAATGTACAAATCTTCCTAAAACGAGCAGCATTGCCATCCCATGAACATGTCAGTGATCAGGCCCAAACATGCAACCGAGAGGGACGTCCCAAGTAAGACGAAGCATTTGTTCAATCCAAGGACACCATTCTAGAGTAGAACTCCACTGACGAGTACATAGTAGTATATACACATCAAGGATGCACGGGTTGATGCTTAGTCAGGCTCCTAGGTACTTAAGAATGAAGCTTCCATGGACTGCATGATGCTCGCCGTGTCAAACCTGAAGTTTCTGAAGCTTCTACCGGGGCGGTTGTCAATATGTTGCACGTCAGATCCTGCACGACTAACAGGGTTCTCCACAGGCACACCACCACTTGAGGGCACAACGCCACTTGAGGGCATACCACCACTTGAGGAATTCTTCGCTTTCCACACAGTACCTGTGCGATGCCGCATCACCCATACAATGAAGAAGTTATGACAACTACAGGGGAGCAGGAAGGAAAGAAAAATCTAAAAGATCAACTTGAACAAGTTTACAATGAAACATCTGTTTAGCAGAATTACCAAGGAAAAATCTCCATGTGAATTATTCAGCAAACAGTATTCGTTTGTATAGTCCTGATTACAATGGCTAGAGACAAGGAGCAGAACAAACCTCTAGCAGATGCCTCTGACTTCTGATGCAGCAAAGGAGGATGCGTGGCAATCCAAGCCTTGAGACCCCTGGAAAGGAGGAGGAAATTAAGGCACAAAACAATCGACAAACTACAACAAAAAGAAGTACAAGGACATTAAGATGCAGAATAAAAGGAGCATAATTTTCTCTCTTCCAAAAGCAACTATAAGGTAGTGGCAATGACCCATAACAACAGTCGTCCAAAAACTACTACAAAATGTGGATTAGGAAATACTGACGTCAAAAATGGTGCAACCATGTAGAGCTTCAATCCATTCACTCCACGGGATACTGCATCCTCGCTAGCTGGTAAGAGTTCATCTATTTTGTGCCATGAGATTTCCTATCAAGGTGACAGAGGATGGCAAGTCAGCTGTGATCATTTCATAACATTCAAAAGGAAAATAAGGAAAAGAAAACAAACGGTGACAGCAGTATCTTCAATTTTCAGTAAACACAAAGTGAAGTGAAAAACAGATACAGTGACAATAATAGTTTCGTAGATGATAAGATAGCACAAAAAGTTTAAGTTTGTAGACCACATTAAATGAAGATAAAATAAAATACTGCAATTACAAGCAAAGATAGGCAAGTGGAACATTAGGGTATGTGGAACATCCATTATTCAGCAAGAAGCTAACTTTACAGCATACAAAACAAATGTTAATGCTTCGTAGTTAAAGAACCATGTAATAAACTATCTTTTTCTACTCTTTTTATTTTAATCCACCTGACAATTTTTACATAAAAAGTAACACGTAGATTAAACCAAGGAAATTAACAATAAAATGGAAATGCCTTGTGAGTTTTGGCCAATTAAAAATTATGAGAAACCATACACTAATTTCCTTCTTGGTCTGCGGTGCAAACATAGTATCTCTCTTAACACCAGTTATGATATAGAGCCGAACTCTTTGTTGTCCAATTGAAACTTCAATGAAATCATTCCGATTTAAAAGTGTGGAAACATCACACCCAGTTTCCTCAAGTACCTGCATTGTTATGGAAGTCGACATTTAGTTACGTGCTGAAGGAACTGCCCAATATGGATACGAAGAGCTCCTGCTGAACAAAAGCACTATCTGGTCTTTTAGAATGTCATGCAAAGCATTGACTAAATCATACAGAAAACATTGTGTGTGTTTTTTTGGTGCTGCCTTTGTGGAAAATGCTATAAACTGGAGATTCAATTGTCTTTATATCGCTACATTTAGCAGATAACATGAATAGAGAAAATTGACTCCTGCAGACAGCAGCAATTTCACCTGGATGTTGATGAACTTTAAGTGTATACCCATTTGCAATTAAGAAGTAATGCAAGCAAAAAAAAAAAAGAATGTTAAGTGTAAGCAATGTGCGGAATATCTATATTCTAGAGTTATAAAATTCGAACTGAAGAAAATAACTAAATAGTAAGCTCAAACTAAGCAAGAACTAAAATTATCTAGAGGAGTATGATAGTTGTGTTATTGTCGAAGAATATCTATTTCCTTAATTATTGCAGCACGTATAAGCATGCTTGAATGAAACTGCAAGGCGCAACATGATAGAGATAGAGGTTTACTTCTCTAACAGCACAGGTATGATCCTCCTCATCTTTATTCCTCTTTCCACGAGGAAAACTCCAGCTGGCCCCCGCTTTCCACCCCTTAACAAGCAAGCACTGTAAAGGAGGGGCAGATGTTAGTTGACCTTGAAAGCGACAAAAATCCCAAATGAAATTGAGCTCTAAATGGGTCAACGATCACAGCTGTAAACTTATTCACAGTGCCTAGTTTAGCGTAGATCAGTGTGTGAACAGTGCATGTTAAGGCAACTTTATGATAGACCATCTATAATAGATTAGCAGCAAAAGGCTGAAAAAATGGTTATATTACCATCTATAAAGCACACCTTACCCTGCAAGTTTAACTCGCCAAAAAGGTTTGGGCGATAGAGCAGATAGCGGTTGGGGGAGGGGGAACGCTAATGCTGGATCCTAACATTCCCACACCTAATTCATCTCAATCCAGAAACCCTAAAAATGCAACTGAATTGGGACAAACAGAAAATTACCCTCTCATAGGTGTCATCCAGGATGATGGCGCCGGAGACGGGAACTCGGAACTTGTAGTTGTTGAAGTCCTTGTAGATATCGTCCAGGTGTGCGATGTAGGGCCTGAGAGCAGTGCAGCTCTTGAACACTGCACACACCACGAATCCAATCCACCGCAGAAACGCAACGAAAGAGGCGTCAGCGATCAATCCAACGAGAATTTCGGATGGGATTAAAGGACTTACTGAGGGAGGTGAAGTCCCTGAAGGATAGGGACTTGAGGTTGGGGTTGTGCTCGACGGAGTTGTCCTCGTAGAACCAGTGCGCCTGCTCCAGAAGGAACAGGATCCGCTCGAACGACTCCAGCTCCTCCTTGGGAACGTTCAGCAGGAAGCGGCTGCAGGGGCGAGGTGGATTTGGTTTGGATTGATCTAAACGAAGCGAAGAAGAACTCGCGCGAAGAGGTCGAGGGTTAGGGTTACCTGCAGAGATCATCGAGAAGCTCCTGCGGAGGCAGCTGCCCCCTGGACGTCGACCGGTTCAGTCCCCCGCCGCCGGCCATCGCCATCAACCGGCCACCGCGCAGCGCTCACCCTCGTCTCCTCTCGCTTCAGGAACTGTAGCACAGTGAACCACGGTTGTACAGATGATAGGGAGAAAGTAAGGGGTCTTTATGTAAATATTTGGATCGCGATCAATAATCACGATCCAAAGTAGGGGTCATTGTGTAAATATTTGGATCCCGATCAATAGTCGCGATCCAAATCAGGGTCTCTTTTGTAAAGTTTAATCTTTTCTGACCGTTGGATCAAGATGAGCGGACCAAATTTCAGATCGCTCGAGTCCTGACCCCTCCTCCACCTTGGGGCAACTGTCCGGTGGCTGCGCCGCCTCTCGCTCCCAGCTCCGTCAGCCCTCACCGCGACTGACCTGTGCTCCCCTGGCCGGTGAGGAGAGAGATGCCGCACCGAGCGCGGCCGATGACGGGGATGCTGGTGTTCCTGGGCGTCAACCTGGTGCTTTTCAACACCATCTCCCCCGTCTACGACTTCGTCTGCT
Source organism: Eragrostis nindensis (assembly GCA_012490785.1). Taxonomy (NCBI): domain Eukaryota; kingdom Viridiplantae; phylum Streptophyta; class Magnoliopsida; order Poales; family Poaceae; genus Eragrostis; species Eragrostis nindensis. The sequence goes on along the minus strand of JAAXCT010000054.1, from coordinate 1,191,755 downwards.
TCCACCCCTACTGGGAACGCAGGGTACTCCATTCTTTGTCCTTCTCGGCCTTCCCATCGCAAAAACTAGTGATTTTCCCTTTAATTATCCCTTACCAGTAGCTGTTGTGTAACTCCTGCTAAACGATGCTTCGTGCTACCAGTCTTAGTTGGTCCCGTCGCGTGTTGATCACTGTTGTTTGGATTGTGCGCTTCAGCTGTTTGAGGAAATGTCTCCTTAATTCGCATGTGGACTTCAGGAGCTCCGGTTACTATTTTTTTCCCTTGACCGTATTAAATTACGGTCTGTTCTCAATTCCAAGCTAAGAAGTATGTCGTTTTAGTTGGATGTGTGTTCTGATTTTTTTGTGACTCGTGGCTCCTCTGACGTGGTGGTGGAGGTAGGGCAAGCCGTAGCCATAGCCGTCCCACGCTATCTCCAGTAAATTAATTCAACCTCACGAGATTTACATTTTGTGATCTGTTGCTACTTTTGGGGCTTTCAGCATGGTACACTAGCTTGTTCCTGCCAATGAAGATGGTCAACGATGTATTGTTTGGCAACTAAATGTCTTTCAGTTTGATAACTCACGCTCATCTTCTCCAATTAACATCATGCTCGTATTTACATCCTGTATTCCTGTATCTTGATTTCTTTTCTCTGTCACTTGCTTGTCCATATGTGTACAAATACGCAAAATTGTTTGTGTAATGTTGTTTTCTGGCCAACGAATTATTTAGAAAGGGGATAGTTTCATTGTGGAAGGATTCACCAGACAAATATTTATCTGCCTCACAGCTTGCCGTTCCTCCACATTTAGAGGAGCCAAATCCCGCAGCCACAGTTTGCACTTCATTATAAACGTTCTACTGTAGCTCTGAGAATTATTAGACAATTGTATTGAAATAGCATCATTTGTTTGGGAATCTCTGGAGAAGAATTTCATTGTATTTCATGTTGTTTTCGTGACATGAATCTGTTGTCTCTTTTAACTTGCCCTTCCACCAAATATCATTTCAGGAACCCTATGTTTCTTCTCCCTCGTTTTGTAGTGGCGTCGATGCACTTTTTTGGCCATGTGTGTGTATTGTTCTATTGATTTACATGCATGTTACAGTGACCTCTTATGCATAGTCTTTCTGTGCACGTGATTAAATTTAACTTTTTCTTGTATAGTAAGTAACATCATATCCAATTTTATAGAGAGAACGTCGCCAAAAGGAATGTGAAGCACAGCAAGTGAGAGGCCCCCTTGAAACTACTGCATGAACTCTCCTAGGTAAATTCCTAACTAGGGAAAGACTCAGCCATATATCTTGTAATGAATGTGATATCTTGTAATATACCGACATCGTGGTGTATTCCGTTGAATTTCAAAGTTTTCATGCACTTTAGCACATTAAATCATTGTGTCTGGACAAAGAAAAGAAAAGTGTTGAAACCTTTCGTTATTAATAAGTCTCATTGCTTGATGATCCCTGTCGAATTTATCGATTTTAATTTGTGAAAAATGTTAAATTGTTCGTGTGCATTATCTTCTAAAATGTGGAATTTTGTCCATGCTATCATATTCAGCTCGATCTAGCGGTAGTATATTGAGACTCCAGGCCTTAGAGTGATCGGGAGTTCACGATCACCTTAGACCATGTTACGCACCATCGCTTGATATACAAGTGAACATGAGCATTAGGCTATGCCATGGATACATCCTTATATCTCTCAGTTCACAAGTATGTACTCCATTCAGAAATAGACCACTGTATTTATGTACATTTGTGCTGATTTTCTTTTTCGTGCTGATATAAACATTACACACAACTTGCTTTGATACAGGAGTAGGTCTTGCTAATCTTGTTGTTTGTTGGCTCAGGCGCATGGCACTAACTATTCCTTTCCTTGTAATTGTTTTTGATAGGTTCTTTTTCATTTCACTTAACATGTATACATGGTATATATCTATCACGTTGTTATACACAGTATTTGTGATGACATCCCTTTATGTCCCTGGTGTACTGTTCAAGTCTTGATCAAGCTCTTCTTTTATAGTGTCCCTGTTATATAAATGAAAACCGACTACTGTGTGATTCTCTATCCATATTTTCATGTTAATCGTTGCTCTGGCGTTTTTCATTTCTCAAGATGCACATAACACCTCATAGAATCACTGAAATGTTTGGAATTTTTTGTCACCTGAATGAATGTGATTTACTGATGTGTACAAGTGAAGGAACACCTCTTCGTTAGTATGCTCTTGTATCTACAGAAGATTTTTCATTAAAGTTAGCTCAACCTTAAACTTTTGTTTTATTGTATTAAATTGGGTGATGATAGAATATATTTATTTCTTAATTTGCAGGTTCGTTTGGAGGGAAATCCACACAAGTGAAGGCGATGATTGTGTTAACAATGCTCGGATCCATGACTCTGATGCAGAGGTGTCTAGGCTGGTGCAATCTGGAATGAAGTTAGAGGGATCCTTTTGGGAAATTGGCCAAGTGATAATTTGGATTGCTTCTTATATGATATCATAAGAGTATAGGGAACAAATCGCGCTGGAACTCTATTTTGCTGATCGATCTCAGCAAAAGAGCTGGTCGGTATCAGGCTAGTGGCCTTGGTCTGTAATTGTAAACTACAAACATGATCTATCATTCTATTTCCAGTTCTCATGACATTGCTGCTATCACGCTTCTGATTTTTCTTTTTACTGGCAAATCCCTGGCAACACAACTTGTAAAAGGAAGCAGAACAACCCTCTGACCTATGCGTGACAGAAGAGTTTTGAGAAGATTTTCATTGATGGTTTAATAGCTGCACTGGTGTCTTGAGATTAGCAGTTACTCTTGGTCTTCACTTGAGCATTTGGAATGCATAATGTTGTTAATTTGGTGTGAGTTACCCATGTTTGAATCAGAATACTGCGGCAGTTGGACTGGTCCGATGTCTTGCCTTGTTCGCCCTAGACCGTTATCGGCAAGAAGCTAGTGTAAGATAAGCATATAAACCTATTGCTCAATTCCTGAATTCTCAGACAATTTTCAGGCGACGTGCAATGAGCACCGCCGGTGAGGTTTAGTGTTGAGAGCTTTGGGTTTTCCCTTCCCTTTAAGAGAGAGAGCTGCTTCAGGTATGTCTCTTGAATTGTCTGGTGCATACCGTGCATTACATGTTATAATTTATATTGAAACCGTTCGCCAATAAAAGGTCTCTCCTATTGTCTCATAGTGATTATATGATTTTTTTAAAAAATATATAAATGAAAAAATAAATATTTGTGAGTTACATGACCAATGCGGCTCATACCAGTGGTGTGAAATTAGTATGATATAATTTACCATGCATAGCGGTTGCTTCGCAAACAACTAGTGCCATTTTTTCTCACCTTTCTCTCTCTCTCTCCACATTGGAATTGCATGAGACATCATATGAGATCGTTTATGTGTAGCATTGTATGTCTTTAAAAATGAGAAGATGTGATGGTGCCTTGAATGATGATAGGTTACGATGTAAGAAACAACATAGAATGATTTCGAAGGATGATAGAATACATAGAATCTCTCTCTCCACTTCATTTGTATGCATATGAACATCTAAATCAGGCAACTAAGACAACAACATAGAATGATAGAATGCATAAGTATAAACACTCCAGAGGCAGGCCGTCGTTAACTCTACTGCATTCTTCGAGGATAATATGATTTTCATCAAGTAGTTGAAACGCGTGTGTGCACTTCACCGTGAGGAGCGCATCACGCCCGTGCAAAGAAGGGTTATAATGAAAGCCATGTCTACCTTACTCTTTTATCATGTAAAAAATTTGACCTCATAGCTAGCTTTATGGTTACGAGAATCACCACTGTCAGGCTAAGGTTCTCTACCAATATCTTTGCAAGGCATTAACATCTTTTTCGTTGGGGAACTCAAATAATCTGAATAGTCACTTAATTGTCATTGTATATGTACACATGTACAAATTAAATCATGAAAAAAGGTTCCATTTGGATGAATATAGTCATACATACAAAATTAGAGGGCTTTATATAAATATAGAAAAGCAATCATGATTAAAAGACGGAATCTTGCTTTTGAATTTCTGTATACCCTGTCTGACCTCTCATATTTACGCCAACCACATTAGAAGACGGAATATTGCTTTCTTGTCAGGCTGGGTTTGCGCTGAACAGTAGATTAAAAATCGGTGGAGAGAGACAGCGAAGGAGCGGCGCGGAGGAGCCGAGGCGGAGGGGGGGATGATGCCGCCGGCTCTCAGCCTGTCTCGCTCTCCGTCGTCCTCCGTCTCCTCTTCGCCTCTCGATCGTGGTCGCCGATCTGCCGCGGCTATCCGGCGCCGTGGCCCGTCCTACACCTTCAAACCGGCCGCAGGTTCCCCACACATTCGCACTCATTCCAATTCAACAATTAATCACTGAAATTGCAGTTTCAATTATACCTGTACTCATGGGTTGAACTAGCCCTGGACAGCAGACTGTTTTATCCGTACTAATTTGGCTTCGTTTTTATATGCCACTGAAAATGCTGTAAATTGCCCTCGCAAAAAAAAAAAAGAGAATGTTGTAAATTGTGTGTAGTGAGTACGTTGATACCTTCCTCATGTATCATATGGATTCATGCGCTCATAGATGTTTCATTTGTCAGCTGTATGAGCCATTCGGGTAACCTTTAGCTTTTATCATGGTCGATAGTCGATACTTGCCCCCTGTACCCATGTGAAATGAACCTAATTTGGCAAACTGAACCTACCAAATTTGCGCATCTACTGCATCAACATCTTTGTTTTGGTACATCATCGTAGCAGTAGGTATCCCACTTTGTCGGTACGTGCCATTTTTCCTGATTTTTCTTTGTTTCGTTTACAGGAGTTTGCTATGCTAGCCAGGCAGTTGAATTGTTGCCTTCTTTATGCCCGGAAATTGTTGTCCGAGATGCTCGGATGGAGGACTGTTGGGAAGTAGCTGACACACATTGCAGTTCATTCTTTCCGGATTACAAATTCCCATTGGACCTTGTTCTACGGATTGACCGTTACATTGCTCTCCTGTCCGGATTTTCAGTTCCGCCTGGGTGCATGAGGACTTGCCTTGTCGCGGTCAATTCTAATTCTGTAAATAATAATTTCAGTATCGAGTGTGGGGATCCTAGAGACGCCCGATTTCAGAGATACAATCTCAGTAGAGGCTCCATAGCTGGCATTCTTACAGTTGACACAGTGGCAGACTATCTTCCAAGAAGGGGACCTCTGAAGCAGAGAAGGTACTTCTTTGGTTAATTTTGAAGCATATAGCTATTAGTGACTGGATGAAACCAAGAAATTAAAGTTTGTAAAAAAAAAAAAAGCAATTCTACTCGAGTCTGTAGATATTTAGATTGTTAAGACTGAAGATGAGAGCTATAAACTTTCGTACAAGAACCACGTCATCAGCATCGTTTATTTTTCCAAAGATTTCTTATTTATTCTTGCTCGTAATACAGTATGCATTTGCCTTGTTTGACTTGGCTCATCTAAAGTGAAGTCACCATTTTTTTGGAAAAAAAATGTAAAATAAGCTACTAATAATGATAAAAGTTAATGCATATCAGTGACAGAAACCTACCATAATATGGCAATGCCCTTCCTGGTCTGCCATAATTTGACATTTTTCAAGGTTGACATGATCGAATAGGTGATAATTTGACATGTTGCAACTTTTAAAAAGTTCATAAAAACTCATATGTAGAGCACATTGAATTACAGAAACCTGCAAAAGATCGTTTCGAAATCATCTTTGATATGCAGATTCAAAATACACAAGTGCAGTGTTTGTAGATGATGGAACAGTGCTAGATTGATTCTTTTCCATTTTGTTTCTCGACATCTAGGATGAATTTGATGCTAAACTTTTGCACTTATGTTCAGGTGTACTATACACACGATTTTTTTTTTGTTGATATCTTTGAAACATTGCAACATGAAAATTGGCTAATGGGGATGCAGGAACCTGTTGACACATCCACACAGATAAGTATAATTCAATGTGTCACTGGAGAGGCCAAAATAATGTTCTGTTAAGAACATAATTTTGTAATGCAATCGGCGGCGGTAACTAAAATCGCCTTCTGCTCTTGATCTACATGGAAGGCAAGAAAACAGTTGCGTTCAACTAATTGTGAATTTGGGAAACACTTAAATGTGTCTTGGGATTTAACAAAAGGTTATACAGCTAATTTTTCAGCGCAAATACATTTTGCAAGACAAAGCTAATTTGTGCAGAACTCGTTCATTTAATGTTCATATAAAACCCATGGATGAAAAAAAAAATCTAAATTTGTGTGTAATAGCAATGGATGGAGAAAACTTGGCATGGTCGTATTGCTGTTGCTTGTTATAACTTGGCAAATTATCAACATAATCAGTGTGTGCCCATTGTAATTTCTGGCAGCCAACTAAAAGTCTGCAACTTACAGTGTTAAGTATAAATGCATAATTACCTGCAATCTGATGTCCTCTGTGTTTACAAGATTATGGTAGCCAATTTTGCCGTGGACTGCAGGATAAAGAATTACACTTCATTACTCTAGGTTCATCACTTGTTGCTTCGTAACTGTGCTTCAATCATTGTTATAACTCCTGTCGATCCTGTCATTTTCACCCATTTTCTGTGTTTTGAGGCAAAAGAAGCTATTCAAGCTTGTCGAGATGCTTCTATATGGCATCTTCTTTTTATATATGGTTCAGTATTATGTTGGGGCATCGTATAAAATTTCCTGTTTGCTTGATAACATTTTCATGCTTTACTCTGAACCAAATGGTGGTCTAGGAGTAGATAAAGAAATTTTGGCATGGCCTTCTTTCCTGTGTTAGCATTCCAGCATGGTTGCCAACTACATGAATTTCCAGATTGAGCGGTGTACTTACAGATGACTATTTCCTTTATTGGAAATAAATTGTCGTGTTCAGGCCATCCCTACAACACAACAAAAGTACGAGAAAAACTCCATCCAACAGCATCTTCTTGGAAATGCAATCACCAACAATTAATGGCAAATATATTAGCCCATTTTAACGTTTATTGCTGCACAACTCAATAAAGTCCTTGTGAGTGGTAAATTGAATTTCGATTGCTGTTTCATTATGATGAGAGACAAAAACATGTGTTTCATCACCTTTAATCCTTTTGGTGAAGTAATAAAATGTGCAGGTAACTAATGGAAACAAAAGGAACTGTTGATGTGATCCCTGAAATCTTGCATAGTTTGAGCAAATACTGCTCAACAGAAGTTAGGAAAAACTGTGTTAGCTTCAACACAACGAATATTTTAGTTACATTGACAGCTTATTGTTTCTGTCCAGTGGTGTCGCCTAATTTAACAGTTACACCTTCCCATTCATCTACTGCCTAGGCTTACCGCAGTATTCAAGTTTCTTTCAATTTGCCCCACGTTTTCTTTGTAACCCCTGACAAAGTAATGGCCTTCAGATCCTGAAACTATCTTGGTATGCTACTTTTAGCCAGAATGTGCAAGCAAAAATATTTTTTCCCTTACAAGTCACTAAAAGTTAATTCCAACTTGTGCAGAACAGGAATTGCATACATAGCAAATGTTGCAGTTCGAAAGGAGGAACGTAGAAAAGGAATTGCTAAAATGTTGGTTCAAGAAGCAGAGGCACGAGCAAGGAGCTGGGGATGCCGGACCATGGCATTGCATTGTGATGTAAACAACCTTGCTGCCTTGCGCCTGTACAAAAATCAAGGTTTTAAATGCATCCGCGTACCAGAAGGAGCTAAATGGCCAGAACCTAAGATAGCTAAAGGAGTGCATTACAACTTCATGATGAAGCTAGTGCCCAAGATTTGAGCTGCCTAAGACCTTTCAGAGTTTACGTATATAGATACTTGCACAGATGCTTGATTTGCTTCCGTCACATGTACAGCAATTGGTATATATCGCAAGCTATCCTGTAAATGTTATGTAAAAGCTACATATTGTTCCAAAGTGGCAAGGATGTTGGAACTCGATCACATTAACTGACCCAGCGCTCCTGACAAGTAGCCTGGAGAACTAATTTATATTCTTACAACTTGAACACTCAAAATCTCTTGTTATATATGTTCTCAGTCCTCCCTGTACTCATTTTATTCTCATGTTTTGCAAAGACTATTGTGAACAGCATATACGCGGTGAGAATAAATGTTCTGATTTTGAAACTGGTGATTGTTCAATTCGTTTCACTAGTCTATGGAACCACTCTGAGGCAATGCTGGTCAGATATCTCCTTCAGGTACTTGTGTTCTACAGAATTTTTCAGTTAGATCCATGTACCTTTGGAACTGCAGTTTCATCAGGCATTTTCTTCTCATATTTCATGATCAGAAGCTTAATTAATTGCTCGTACAGCGATACTGTTATAAGAAGCTTGAATCCTAAACAACGAGAGGCACCCTGAGACTGGTGCATGCTAACAATAGGATGGTAGCAGGCCCAGGCCGGGTTGTGGTCTTTACGCAGGTTGACACCAACCTGGTAACGCCCTTTCTGAACTGTATGGTTGTTGGAGCGTTGCTGATAACGTTTTTCTGTAGAGCCTGCTTGCTGATTTTATTGAGGAAATGAAGAGATTTTGCGGTTGAGTGGGTGGGGTGGGGGGAGACTGGGAGGGAGCTGAAGCTGAAGAACATCTCACATGGGATGCGTCCATGCATTGTCCTGGAAGAAGCCTCCCCCTCATCATCGCCACGGCACCAGCAACATGGTAGATAGATCTGTGCTTAATGCATGTGACTCAACGAATTTTAACATCATTTTTGTCTCCCTTTTGCACCAAACATTATGCCCTCACTACGTACATACATTGGCCATTGCTTTGAGATTCAGATCGGCTAAAATTGTATTTAAGTAAAGAACACTCCACAGTCCACATGCACACGGCATACTGCAACTGCAAGGATAACAGATGAGATTAATTGTTAGAAATTGTTAATCTATCAATTCTGAAAGGAAAAAAAAAAGCTCCAGACGCCGTAAGAATAGTATACTGCTAATGTAAAGAACAGGAGTTGAGATCTACTGTAGAATCGTCAATGGTCCATCAATTTTAAGAAATCTGCAGTCCATCAACTGTGAAAAACTGTTACTCCATTGATTGTGATCATGAACATAGATTGAAGTCACCGCATTTTGTCAGTACCTTCATCTTCCACCTTGACTTGTCATGTAGTACATACCAGCTTGAGAAGTGCACATTTGTCGAGCATCCGTATACTAGGAAGGACGTCGATCGTATCTATTCTATTTTGTTTGAGATCCGGCAGCGAACTAATAAAAAAAAGATACTAATTCCGCTGCTAATATAGTTGGGTGGGGCAATTTGACCGGGACCATTTGAATAATTCTATTTTCCCGTGGCAGAATATCAAGAAGGGTCACCGGCGGTCACCGGTGGGGGACGCAGGCTGCAGCCGGTGGAGTCGCCGTGTCGGTGGCCGACGATCAGGCGGACCGTACTGGTACAGTGCCTAGGTATCATCACCAGCCCCTGATTCACTGTGGTACAGTTTGAATTTCGTATTGTTATTATTCTCCAACTTCAGTGAGGATTTAATCAGTGGCGTGCTTAGAATATACTCTCGTGCCATCATCCCCACATGACCGACGCTCCTCTCTTTCCCTTCCCTGTGCTTTGCTTTCTTCTTTCCCATTTCGTAACCGATATTGTAGCGACCGATTTCCAACTGTAAAAGGCGAATCTTCAAAGAAAACAGTACGTAGTGTACGCACTAACAGAGGCCACTACTATATAAGAAAATGAATTCCGTTTTAGCAATTTTACCATAACATCATTGATTCACATAGATTGAAGATTTTATTTCGTACTACTATCTGGGTTAATCGGTGAGACGGTGACGATTGGCTGCAATGATTTGCTAATCAAAATAAACTGTATCTGAATTTGGAGTAGTGCTCAGAATGTTGTGAGGGATGGTCAACGTTGTGGTCCTATATTTCTCTTTTCTATGATTTTTTAAAGTGATCAAAGAAACTCAAATGCTAAAGTTTCCCCTTCAATTTCTTTATACTCTTAACAAACCTATCTTAGTAGTTGGTCACTCGGTCTGGAGTAGGAGTCTTGCCGCACATGCTGCCATCGTGATCCCATGTTTTCAGTCGCTTTTATTTTTTTTTCGCTTTTCTTTTCATTTAAAATCACTAGTCTCACGGTTGAGCGTGCTATTCCTCCTGTATCCCATCACAAATTGCATCATCGAATACTCCTAACTAACCGAAATTGTATGATTAGCTAACCGTATCTTAGAAGCAATACCAGCTTTTCAGTAGCTACATCCCGTACTAAATTCATGTTTGAGATATAAATGATTTATATATAATCATATATGATAGTAATACTACATACATAACAACATTTTTATATACCAACAATCAGTCCGTCCATACATACATACATAGTTGATGTTGATTTTGAAGTCACAACAGCCGAGCATGGTGATTAATTAAGGAAACACTAGTGGAAGTAGCCGGTGCACCGGTCCGACGTGGCGACGGCGACGGCTTGTCAGCTTGTGCGGTAGCATTGCGCGAAACCGGGTGCGAGGCTGTCACCAAGGAGAGGAGAGGACGGCTGCAAGTGGCACGTCGGATTCAGGGGCGATGCCAGGTCAGTGTTACAGGAGGTCATCACGGACGCACAGCTGGCAAAGCATGCGTCCTATACTCCCATACCTGTACGTAGTAGCACATGGGTAGTAGTATATGGAAGAAATGGGCAGGCGAAGGCAGGCCTGAGCTTTCGTATATTTGTACTAGTACGTAACTGTATGGTTGGGCTTTGGTCGTATGTAGTATGAGTGTACGGGGTCGCCATCAGCAGCCGACGGAGGAAGCGTCCAAAATCGCCTACTTCACCTAATAGCCATGACCTGGTGCTAATTAATCCGGTGTCTGTTCCATCAGTTTGGTTATTAATCCCATGACATTTCAGTCAGGGTGCTCAGCACCTAACTTGCAATCCGCCGTGAGAGCGACGCATCAATGGCTGACCACCATCTCGACGTGCCACACTAAAAATTTCTCATCCCATGTAGAGGACTACTATTATCTTTTGTTTTCTGAAAAGGAAAAATGCAAGTCTCCGCGTCGCCATTTCGAATTCCACGGCTTAGATCTCGCATGATATGATATATAAATCATCGATCGTCCGTGCAATCTGCCGCGCGCCTGATAGAGTCACAGAAATATACGCAAAAAGGAGCAGTACTAGTACTACAGTTGATTGAGACGGAGCAGCTAGCGGCGCACGTATGCATCGTAGTACTCCTATCGGGCATGAGGAGCGGGTGTTCCAATTCTTGGCGACAATTAAACAATCAACTTCCGGGTTCGCTTTCGCAGTTAAGCTGTTGCTGTGGCGCTGAAAGCTGGGTGTGCGTCAAGTGTGGCAAATTAGCAAAGGCAAGCAAGGCATTTGTATTGTATGACTTGGAAATTGAACAAGGAATATACAAGAGCGATCGATGTGAGAGGAGGAGCAATGATCGGTGAAAGGATGGATGGCGGCTAGCATTGGCAAGCTGTGCATAAAAGAGGGAGATGGACTGGATGCCATCACCCGGTCGGTCGGTCGGTCGGTCATCTGAAGGCGAAGAGCACAAAACCACACAAAACACCACTGCTCGTTCGTCGAATCCTTCCTTCGAAGCCAGCCAATATGCTTGTCATTGCAGCGGGACTGTACACGTCGGGTGGGCCCCTCCCGAGGCGAGATGGGTGCATGCACGACAGCGCCACCTGTCATTCACTCGCGTCGGTCATGTCGATCGTCAAGACCTCCGTCCGGACTGATGAAAACGAACCCGGGACTGCTCATCGCTCGTGCATGCAGTCGTGTTGAGTGCAAATCTAGTGGCGCTTATGTTACGTATACGTGTGGTTGAGCTTAGCGGCGTACGGGTTCTACAAGGGAAATTTAGGGCTCAGCAAGTGAGGAATTTCCTTTTTGCTCGATGACTATACTAATAGTATCTCGTGCAACCGTACTTCGCCAGTGTGTTATGTGTGGTCGAGCCTAGCTGTGTACGGATTCCACAAGAGGAATTCAGTGCTCGAGCGAGAAATTAGGACAGCAACTCGTCTCACCGCGATGCGCGCTTGAAACTGTGCCGCTGTCGACTGGTGTGGTGAGGCTCCCCTGCTCAAGTCCACGCGCCGACGCGCGATTCCCGCACGGGAGTTCGTTTCTCCGGCCCTTTCCATGGAGCTGTCGTAGGATCCGTGACGGACGGCGGCGATGGCAGAGAGCGCGTGCGTCGGTCACTCACATGGGTCGTCACGTGCCCGCCGACCGCGTTGCTCCCCCTGGGTCTGAGCTGTCCCCCTCTCCATTCCCTTGTGCTTGCTCTTGTTGCCGTGGTGATCCCTGCGTGCTCCCGCACCACTCGCTCATCACTCCCACACTCACTCGCCTCTTGTGAGCATAAACGCGTGTGTGCATTATGCGATCACACCCTTCTAATACTCTACTATCCTTCCTTGGTGGGACCCTGGCTGCAGCGAGCGACATGAGTGAGGATAAAGTCGCGGATGGATGATGCTGATCCCAAAGGCAGCAAGGCAAGCTCGTGGGCTCGTGGCAACGTGCGGGATGCATGAGGGGGGTAACATGCATTGCATCACATGCGTTGGTGAAGGTAAAGTGGGCTCGTACTTGCGCCCACGTTCTCTTTCTTCTCCAGGCTTCTTCCTCTCCAGTCCACTCTCTCTCTTTCTGTGCGCGCTGGAGACGTGTGTGGAGCATGCCCTGCGCGTACTTGCCCTGTACCCGATGCTCTGCGGCGAGGGATAGACAGGCTAAGCCGACCAGCCCGCTACGCGTCACCACTTGCGCGCCTTTTGGGAAGTAGGAGTAGCAATCACTCAGCCTTCATCGGCCGTCGCATCCCGTTTTGGAAACAGCTCCCGGTCAACTAGTTGCCTCCATATCCGGCAACCAAAATCAACGGCTAAGATCTTGATGCATACACACCGAGACCGACTTTTTTTTTTCTATGGTGCAATGTTACTACTATTTAAATTGATAATTCACATGATCGTGTTGTGTATGGAGTTTGAAACATTGGGGAAACTACGTTGAGCTTTCCTGTGGCACTGGCACTGCCACCAAGGTAAATCAACATTTCATCTTTAATGAGCTTAATTCTGATATTTGTGCACCCGTTTTAGACCATAGTTTGTGCGTTTGGCATCGCCGTTGTGCTGGTTCTAGCTTCGCCCCTGGTTTCAATACAAAACAGGCATGCGTTCGCTTTAAGTTGTACTACCAGATATTTCAACCTATAAAGTAGTTTTTTTTTGTGATTATAAAATAGTTTTTCTTGTTGTGCCAACTTTATTATCTAGGCTGATTGTTACTAGTATATGCAATCGCATGGAACCAGAGAGAAAAAAAAAATCTTCTAGATTTTAGCTGTATGTTTTGAATATTTCTCCGGTCAAAGTTCATCACAAAAAATATGTGATCATGGTTTCTCCCCACCAAAAAATCCAGCATGTAGCAACACGACTAAAAGAAAGAGCAGCAACGTAAATAAATAAAAGAAAGAAGAGAGAAAAAAGAAAAAGGAATTGATCAAAGCGCAAAGAATATCATCTCGCGAAAAGAAGCATCACATGACGTGCATGCATGGGCTTCAACTTACAACTCACGACGCGCCTTGCTCACGACTTGTTTCCTCCAAACCCATGGACCTTACACACTGGAAGGAAAGGAAACTGCGACGAGCATGCCCTACACGCACACAGGTTGGACGAATCAATCCAGTAATTGGACAAGAACAGCGCGTCGACGCATCAGCGATCCCTGCTAGTATTACCTCGTCAACATGCGACAAGGTATTTGACAGTGACACAGAGTACAACTTCGTGGTGAAACAAGAGGAATCAGTCCCCTGCAGTTGTTACCTAGGATGGTCAACTTGTGTTGCAACGAATAAAATAAACCGAGTCAAGTTAAACCACGTTGTTAATCACCCCGACGACCAGGTAAAATACACAGTTAGTACTAACATTTCCCAGCAGGAGGATCGGAGTTAGTTAGCCCAAGGGAAAAAAGGCAATTAATTGGGCTGGCATCGATCAGCCAAGCTGTGTCCGGTCAATGTAACCAACAAACAGGGCATCAACTACTATCACTAGCACTGTGCGGAGCAGAATAAAAATAGTGGCGACGCACATGAGATGATACTAACTTTGAATCGGACTGTATCAATGTTGCGCATGCATACGCGCTGACCAACATGGGCGAGGTGAGGTGAGATGGATCGGCATCCATGCACGCAGCTGATGATGCAGCGGCAAGCGACCGGGCAACCAACAGAGGCGAGCCCAGGTGAGCTTGCAGCCACATGCTCGGCGTTGGGTGGGGCATCGTCGCGGCCATGGATCAAACGCACATGAGCGCATGACTCGCCTCACATCGATCGATCACTACTGGTCGAGTTTTATATTAAAATTCGATGGCCAGTTTTTTTTTTTAATTTACCTCTTGGTTTTTAGGAACCATCCACCGATCAGTGTCAAACTTGATTTTGTTAGTCGATCGCTCGGCCACTGGGGGTTGATCCGTCAGCTCGCTTTGTTTATTTGCTTATGTTCACTCATCCGAAGGCGGGATTGGGCGATCTAACCATAAATTTAGGATGCTCTGTCTTTGAACTCCATCCATGTGATCGCTCTCAGCTGATATTTTCTTATCTGATAGTAGTAGGGTATCTTAAGTTTTAACCACAAAAAATGCAAACCAGTCCGTACTAGATTTTTGTTGTATGTAACTTGATACTTTTAAAAAAATGAATTTATTTTCCCTGAGAAATTTTAAGTGGTTAATCAGACGTTTGCCTTTACCAAACAATTCATAAAAAAATTTCATTGAAAATTCCTCTTTTTATCATCTGTTTTATCTGCTATTTTGTACACTGGGCCTACAAACACTGATGTGACACCGCCCTCTAATCAACTAGTAATTTTTAGATGCCGAATTACACTAGGAAAAAGTGCAACACTATGTGTAAAGCTATTGATGCAGTCTTAAACTAATCCTCGATCGTGGCTGTTGACACTAAGCAACAGGACACAAGATGCGTAGCATGATGCGGTGCCGGGGTTGCGTGTTTGTCCTGCTCGTACTATCACTTAGTACTTACCAATGGCTAGTCACACGCGCACAACAAACCGATCACACGCCAACAGGACACGATGCATGTTACCAGGCTACTAATCCCATGTTACTCCCAGCTCGTTCAGTTCTTCAGTCTTACCCGGTGGTTGGACGGATCATGGACGAGAGCTCCTCCTCCAATATATGGCCACCACACAGCGGCATCGACGACGTATTATAATGTACGGCGACACATGCCTGTGTCCGTGGTTTCCATTTCATTATGCAGCCCGTTTTCTACGAAGAACGCTTTTACTTAGACGGGCGAATCTTCTGCTGATCGACCCCGAGATTATAATAAGCAGCTGTAAATAACAGAGCATTTGTGCGCAGAAAATTGTACTGCTAGTGGTACGTTTGAATGATTGGGCTGCTGTAAACTTTAGACACCGGCCGGTTGGTTGTTCAACAGAGCATTTCGCAAGGCATGTTGAGCAATCATAATTCCCTCTTCCCTCGGGATCGCCGCGGGAGTTGTATATGGCAGAATTGTCAGAGATCGGGTGCTGCTTGTCGTCGTCGTCCTCTGCCTCAGCTTTCCGGTTGGTTATTTACTGCCGCATCGAACAGTAAGCTAATCCATCCAATTATATATGCAAACCCAATCAACCAGTCCGATGGCAATCCCTTTTGATCGCCTCCTAGTCCTGCTTCCCGTGACAGCACAGAGGAGGAGAGAAACCGTACGCGTGCTGTTGGGTCGCAGCTAACAACAGCCAGCACCAAACGATAGATCGAGTAGTTAACGGCTCGTGGCAGCTGGTCCTAGCTCTCGCAACAAACGAATTAAACCCCGTGTCTGCCCTGATCGCGCACGCAGACGCAGGTGCCCTCCCTGGGAGTAGTACGTTACGTACTTACACCACTGATCAGTGTGCGGTGGTGCCGCTAACAATGCGGCAGTAGCAGTGGTTTAGTACGGCAAGTAGCTTCACTGCGAACACTGTTTCGTCCTCCTACTACAGTGCAAGGAGCGAGTGATCATAACAATAAAGGGTTTTTTTTTTTCTTTTTTTTTTTCCTGGCATTGCGCAGCTTGCTGAGAGTGCAAGCGAGCGATGTGTGAGTGAGATCGCGGCGGCAGTTGGAGATCCGACACCAACAAATTGAGGCCGTACCTAGCCGGCCATGGATTGCGCAACACAACACAAAACACGTCCCCGTCCCGGCCTCCCTGGGGAGGAGAGATGCGTGCCCCACCGCCGGATGGATGATCAACGGGTTGGTGACGCCTGATGTTAACCTGACTCTGGCCTGCTGCTGCGGTCGATGGAACACGACCGACTGAGGTCAGGTCAGGTCGGGTGGGTTCGGCCCCGTCGGTGGCCAACATGTCACGCGTGTTTTTCCAGTCTGCCGCAGAAAGAAAAAAGGCCATCAGTTGCGCGAGCGAGCCTGGCGTCCGAAAACGGCAGCGGCAACCGCAACTACCGAGCAAAATATTTGTTCAGTTGAGATGATGGAGGACGGGTGCCTTTTGGACGCAGGCAGCCAGTCGTGGACTGGACGAGGCTGGCGGGCAATTGATCGAGCGAGCCTATCGTCGCCGGTGGCGAGTGAGCGAGCTTGAGTGAGCGAGTGAAAGCGTTACCAGTACGTGGTGGTGAGTAAAGGTCAAGGCATGGATGCAAGGAGTGCAACCCAAGTTAGTTATGCTGCAAAAGGAGGGCGGCGTGGGGTCCGGTCATATGATTTGCAGTGAGCCCCGAACAACCATCGGTTGTGCGGTCACTTTACTCATCCCTTTCCACACTCTCTGCCCTTTTTTTCCCCCTTCTCTCTCTCTTTGTCGACATTTAATCCCTTTTTCGTGCGATTCCGTGATTTCCCGCTGCTAATTTGCAGCTGTTACTCATAGTAGTAGTAGCTACTACAGTCCTTAATCACATGGGCAGGACAGGGTTTATTAGCGTGGAGAAGATGGCTGCACGCCTGCACAGATCACCGGCTCGACCGCGATGCGATCGGCTCCTTTTCGGTGGTGACAATTGTCAGTCGGGATATATGTAGTAACATATGTTTTAAATTAGGATGGACGGATCACTGATGATCCGGCCTAAATAAACTTAACTAGCGGCAGTAGTATGGGCTCGAGGGCACGCAGTAAGTTCGGTAAACATGGGTGGTGGAGACGAAGCACGATCGATGGTACTACTGGGTTGGGTCACGTACCAAAACATTGGTATTGTTAGGCAGGGGAGCACACACTGGCTGGCTGGCTGGCTAGCTGATGGACACCACTAGCTGACGGACGTGGACGAAGAAGTTCTGAACCGAGTTAGATAAGTTTTGAATTCGACGAATCCTTCGTCCACGCCTCGTCGCCCAACCGGAGAAATCAGCACGGCAGACGGGTCCGCGTCCTTCTCAATCCACGAGACAATTCCGCAGCGTCTCAAGCCGCACGAGACTCGGCTGGCTCGCCGCGGCAACTTGTGCACCGGGAGGGATGTGTACAGAATACGGGTCAGCGAACGCAAGACCGACGGCCGCGCGCCACCCGCGGCCGACGGGCAGAGACCGCGGCGGTCAATGAGGCGGGCGCGACGCGGTGTACATGTTGTGCGATTTTTAGCTAGGCACACGCGCCGATGGTTCCGTAACAAACCGCGCGACCCCCGGCGTGGACGGACGCTACGCTACCGGTGTGATCGTTACGCAGAGGATTCGAGAGCGGTGGCTGTCGGTTACGGCTACCAGCAGTGTGAAGGTGCGGCAGGAAAAATACACGGCGGCCGGGAGCAGTAGTATCTGCCTCCCATGTCAGTCATGTGCGCGTGGAAACGCCATGTGTACAGGGAAATTCTTTTGAGGTGTTTTTCTCTCTTTTCTCGATTTCGTTCGTTTTTATGGGTTGAGAAAAGAAAGATGGGAAGGAGGAAACTTCAACGTCACGACAGGAAAGGCGGGGGAGGACAGCTAGCAGTGAGAGAGGAAGGCTCACCTAACGTGTGCTTGTGTGTGTCTCCGTCCCCTGTACCACCACTTACTAGTGGTTGCTTGCTCGTGCTAATTACCGCCACTAATCGTACCCTCACTGCCTGCCTCGTGGTAATTCGGTACTGGAGTAGATCGATCGGTTCAGGGATTGACGACGGGTGGGTGCAGGGCAGCAGCAACAATGGCTGGAACGTTGCACCACCACTTGCTCCAGCTATCGCCCTGCCGCGTGCGTCCGTCTGCTCATAGTTGCTCCGTAAAAGGAAGGGTCGGAGGAGTGGATCGCCACTTCCGTCGCTTCAACCCTGCCTGCCTGGCCCCCAACGTTCAAAACCCAAGAGCCCTCTCCTTGATCTTGATAAAGCTGTACTCAGGTTTACCTTCCGTCACGTTCTCCACCCGTATTAAAATCGTCTAATAGCATTATTTTTCCTCTCTGAGCTCACCCTGCCGCCTCCTCTCTCCTGTAATATAATATACACTCTCAATCTTGTTCTCTCTCTCTCTCTCCCTGTGAGTGACCTCCCTCGGCTTCGTCTTCCTCCATCCTCCTCTTCTTAAGACACACACACACCGGAGAGAGAGAAGAAGACAGTGGCTGGAATTGAATTCCACCGACCCACGCACGCGCCTCTCTCTCACCCTTTCCATTTACCTCCACCTATATAGCTCCCCATAATTCCCAACCCCTCTCTCTTAGCTTAGGAGCACAGTTCTCCATATAATTGGAGTTGCACGCAAGGCAGCTTTCATCTTCTTCCACCTCTTCTCTCTCCGTATACACAAATCATCCAAAACACGCAGCAGGCCGGCCATGCAGGACTAGAGAGAGGTTGATTCCACCCACCGCTGCCCCTTATTTACATGATCAGCAACGCCTAGTCAGTCAGCTAGAGTGCAACCAGAGGTAGCTTAGCTAGCTTCTAGAAAGAAAAGGGACTTCTTCTTTCTGAGCACCAAGCAACAAGCCATCCAGGGATTGCTTTCGTTTGGGCCGATCGTTTCCGAGGAACAGGGCGAGCAATTCACGAAGCCACAGGTGAGTCAACCGTCGACGACGGTGCATACCATTCCCATTCTCCTTGCAAGTTCTTTGCATATATGGCAAGAATTGATCGCAATCCCAAGCACCCCTGCATGTTCTTCCATTTTGTGTGGCCGTTTTTGGCGTGCTTGCAATATCGAGTTGCCATTTTTGATGGCCGCCGCTCTGGCTGGCGGCCATTTGTCGCCAGCTTCATTGCGGTATCCGATTCATTCATTCACCTCCTTCTCTGGGAAAGGAAAAAAATGACAAAAGGCCTGCAATTTTGGACTGTTTCTGAATTTGAAGACTGCAAATTTGCTTGTGATGATGGGAGGGGGAAGCTTCCGATTGCAAAGGACGCACTCCTACTAGAAACGTGTGAATTGAATTGACTGGGTGAACGGAGGATGGGATGCTCCCTCCGGTCACACGGTTTTCCACCGCGTCCTTGTCTGCTGCTTTTACACCCCCCATGCTTTTACAGATACGCACTCTCCTCCTCCAGTCTGGATTCTCTGGAAGCACAGGGGACAGACAAAAGAGGAGGAAAATGGCAAATTTGGAGGGGGTTAAAAATGCATAGACAAAGAGACAAAAAGATTCTTGCCATTACTGCCTGCCTAGTCTGATCGGATCAACGCGAATGGTGAATTGGGGAAATAAAACTAAAAACTGTGAGACTAGAATTCCTCGGACTTTTCACCCGAGGACTTGGCAATAATTAGCTGCTTTACCGAGGGGGGCGGCTTCGGGCCGAAGCAGCCAGGTGGCAGCGCAGTGACGCGTCCGGGCCAATGGTGCGCCTCCACGTCACCGCATCTTTTTTGACAAATTCCTTGTGCTGCCCGCTTTGACTTTTTACACTGGTACACCACCACCACCTTGGCGGTGAATCAATCAAACTCTCTAGAGATTTTTTTCTTCTTCTCACAACTCCTAGTAATTTAATTAATTTATTTATTTTTGTATTGCCCGGTATATCTGCATGTACTGTACTCCATCTGGTCGCCTATGGTTGCTTCAGAATAAAGAAAGCTTGAAAAATGGACCCGTCACATGCGCTGCTCACATGGTGCGTGGGCCCCGCGCCACCATCATGCACCGCATACATATGGAGATGGAGCCCGCTCCTGCCGTCACTTTGAAAAATCTCATAATAAAATCTCTCCTCCCTTTATTTCCTCCCCTGCCCCCTTCTTCCTCCCCTCTATATTTGTTTGTTTACAGCTCACCATAGCCATAGGACAGGAGTATACATAAGTACATAGGCACACAAGATCACATTTTGATTACTGCTATAGGTAGGATTAGATTACTACTAGCAAGCTGTCTGTCATCAGTCATCACCCAATCTTTTCGGCACACAAGATCACATTTTGATTACTGCTATAGGTAGGATTAGATTACTACTAGCAAGCTGTCTGTCATCAGTCATCACCCAATCTTTTCGACGCGTCTTTTTTGAAAAGAGAGGGAGGGCCAACGTCTCCTGTGCCAAAAATACAAGCCAATTCATCGTCCTCCCATATATGCCAGCGTATCTTTGGAATCAATAAATTTGAGGTCCGTGTTGTCTTAATTTACTGCCATTCTTAACATTGGTGGTGATTGAATGCATGCATATCCAAATCATTTTTGATTTCGCATTAGGATTTGTTCATTCACCCCCGGCCTCCTTATTTATATGTGTGCGCCCTTGGTTTGGAAAAAAACGCAGGCGATCGATAGCAGATGGCGAGCGGCGGATTCGTGGAGGAGATGATGAGGGAGCAGCAGAGCCTCCTGGAGGCGACGTGCGGCGACCTCTTCGACCACATCGACGACCTGCTCGACTTCACCAAGGAGGAGTCCGCCGCCGACGCATTGCTCCGCGCGCCGACGTCGATGATGCGCGCGGAGAGCGGGCTCCCGGCCCCGGCGCGTCCAGGAGCCGATGATGGCGCTGCCGCCGCCGGCGGAGGACGCCTTCTTCGACGCCGCGGGGGCGCAGGTGTTCGGCGCCAAGGACGGCGGACACATCGGGCCGGTGAGTCACCGTCCGCTCCTTCCTTACCTGTCTCTCTCCTCTCGCGCGTACGGCTAGTTTTTTTTCTCGCCGGACGGGCGCGGCGGTGGGGAGAAGGTGGGTGACCACCGCTCGCGTCGCCTTGTCGGTCGTGCAAGGCAGTTGCCACAGTTGTTTTTTTTTCCTTTCAAAAAAAGTAAAAAAATGATTTTTCTCGTCTCGTGAATGAATGAAAGTTCAAAAACAGCTGGGCGCCAATGAAGGCGCGCGCATGACAAGAGGCGCGTCGGTCGGTCGGTCGCTCACAGACTCCGAACTCGCTCTCCCGAAGCGTCCACCTGCTACAGTGTAGAGGAGGCGAATCGAGAGGAGAGGACCTTGCGGCGACGATCCCGCCGGCCCCCTCGCCCCGGCGGCTACGCCGTCGGCGGAGGAGGGTGGCCCGGCCTTCGGCGTCCGCTCTCTTAGCTTCTAGGTGTATAGATCTAGGTAGCTCCTGTCTCCCTCGGTCGTCGACTCGTCGGCGGCGGTAGGGTTAGGTTTGTCCCGGCGGATCGTCGGCTTCTGGGCCGATGGAGCTGTTTCGCCGGTGAATAAGGTTTCCTGCCGACGACGGTATAGCTTCCTTCCTCCTCGTCGGTGTGGATTTTGGTTCCCCTCGCCGGTCTTGGTGCTGGTGGTGGTGGATGTTGTCTCGGGGGGACGTATTCGACTTCTGAATGCATCCTCGCCGGTTTTGTCTTCCTCGTCGCCGGTTGGTGACCGGAGGTGGTGGTGATGCATCCCTTTTCTTGGTGGGGGTTGACTGCTGCTGCGGATGGTAATCACCGGTGGCGATGGAATGTTTGTCCGGGACGCATCGGAGATACGGCGGCGTTGATGCGTCTGTGGAATCTTTTTCCCGAGCTTCCGCTGTATCGACGGCGATTTGCCCTCCATCGCCGTTGGTGAGCTTGTGGAATTGGTTCCTTCGAGAGCCGCAACAGGGGTGCTCGTCCAGGATTGCAGAGGAGCTGTTGGTGATAAAGCTTCGGTGTGCGGCGGGCGTGTTGAGCGACGGCGGAGCTGTGGCGGTTGGCGGCTCGTTTGGCGACGGTGATGGCGTCTGCGGCGTGTCGAGCAACGGCGGCTTCGGCGATTGGTACCGCGTCTTGCGGCGTCGGAGCTGGGAGATCTTAGGAATCTCTTTCTTTCGCCAGCTTTCTTCTGTAGTCTGTTGGGACTTTTAGTTTTCTGGTACCTCTCATCGCGTGGTGACAGTCGTGCTATATTCTCTTGAAGGACGCGTTTGTTTTTTCTGGGTATAGATGTAGGGTGTTCGTGTGTGTTTGCGTGGGTTGTGTCTCTTTTATGTACACGAACAGGTACTACATTTATATTCAGGAATGAGAGGTTCAAAAAAAAAAAAAACAACTAAACCTCTGCAGTACTCCTAGTCCCCTGGCAAACGTTGGCTACTTTTTCCCCTCTGCTTTAAGCAACCAAAATTGTACCTGGGACCCGCTCCTTGCGTCTCATGATGATGATCGAGGAGTGTCCCAATCTGATTGACGTCAACAGTAATAGGGGGTGAAAATGATGTCACTGCGGTAGTAAAGCTGAACTGACGTGGCTGTGTTGATGGAATCATGGTGAACTGACGTGGCAATTGTTCTTTGTTGCTTGCAGTGCGATGACCTGGACATGGACATGGCGCAGCTGGAGTGGCTGTCGGGCCTCTTCGACGACACCTCCATCCCGCACGAGCCGGCCTTCCCGGCCAACTGCGCCGCGCCCATCAAGAGCTCCGCGCTCGCCAACGCCGGCGTCCCCATGCTGCCGGACAAGCTCGAGGACGCCATCTTCCGCAGCTCCAGCCCCATCTCGGTGCTCGAGCACAGCGGCTTCAACGCCAACACCAACGTCGGCTCCGCGTCCTCGTCCTCCTCGTCGGCGTCCTCCTCCTCGGAGTCCTTCTCCGGGAGCGGCGGCCGCCCGTGGTCGGCGCCCGTGTCGCCGCGCCCGGAGCCGCCGGTGCTCATCATTCCGGCGCGCGCGCGGAGCAAGCGCTCCCGCCCGTCCGCATTCTCCGGCGGCCGCCCCGTCGACGCCCCGACCATCCTCGTGCCGACGCCCATGTACTCGGCCACCTCTTCGCACTCGGACCCCGAGAGCTTTGCCGAGTCCAATCCCGACCCCGCGCCTCCCAAGAAGAAGAAGAAGGCCAAGAAGCCGGCCCCTGCCCCGGCCACCTCTGACGCCGACGGCGACGGCGACGCTGACTACGAGGAAGGCAGCGAGCGCTCTCAGCTGCCGGGCACCGTGAGGAGGTGCACGCATTGCCAGATCGAGAAGACGCCGCAGTGGCGCGCCGGGCCTCTGGGGCCCAAGACGCTCTGCAACGCCTGCGGCGTTCGCTACAAGTCCGGCCGCCTCTTCCCGGAGTACCGCCCCGCGGCCAGCCCCACCTTCGTGCCGTCCATCCATTCCAACTCCCACAAGAAGGTGGTCGAGATGCGCCAGAAGGCTGTCCGGAGCGGCGACCCGTCCTGCGACCTCCTGCAGCTCATCCGCCGCCGGGATTGACGTCCTGCGCCGTCGATCGGTCGGACGGTCGGTCTCGTCTCCCTTATAGCTATATATGTATACATAGTACTATGTATGCATGCATGGTTGCTTCAGTCGTCTTCGTCGTCATCATCACCATGGACATGGGACACCATCTCAGCATTTCCATCCATCCATCATCACCTGCATTGGTTTCTGTCAGCATCCATCACCGCCGGGCATCCTGGCGTTAGTTCAATAGGGCTTTTCCCGGGGGTTTATTTTATCTTTCTTTTTTGTCTATTGGTTAATTGGTTCCCCCTAAATGTTTTTTTGTTTGTATAGAGGAGGGTGTGGAAGAGGGCAGGAGAAATAGATGAATCACAGTGGTTGTTGCATTGCGGTGCAAGTTAGGTAATAGGTGAGAAGGAGAGCTAAACCAGCAGCAGAGGGAGACAGATTTAGTGAGGAAACTTTGCAGCTAGTCAGTCAATTAGAAAAAGGGTTGTGTCTTAAGCAAGTGAGCAAGGGGAGTTTGTTGGTTTGCTAATTAGAAGATTATGTCAGGTCAGGTAGTAGCTATCAGTCAGGAGCTGAAAGAGGGGGGCATCAATCATAGTCTGTATTGGAGCTTGGTGTACTGAACTCTGGAAATTCTTTTTGCAGTTCATCTATGTTTAGGGAGTGATAAAACTGTTGTTTGGTTTCTATACTATTACTAAATCTAGTCAATAGTTATATTCCCTTTTGTGCTCTCTTGCCTTGCTGCCTCTATACAAGTTGTGAGACGGTGATCATCCTCTGAGGAAGTATCAATCCTTAAAGAGGAAATTCCTTGAATGGCCTCGGAAAAAAATGGCCATGCCTTCTATGACCTCTTCCGAATCGAACTTCCTTGTGAGGCTCAGAAACATATTTGAGTTCCCTCTATGGCCCTTTCGTTAGTTTTAGGCCTTAACGGTGTTAAATAGAGGATAAAAAGACCATTTTACCCCTGTTTTGAAATGGACTTCAATTATGTTCGAAAAAATTTGTGCAAATTTGAATATTTATTTATAGGTGCATTATTGTTTCGAAAATTGTATATCTTGGCTTGTTATTTTTGAAACGAGCATTATTTTCATACTTTAATGAGAAAATGGACAAAGTGTTATCTGTATGCACACAATCAAGATTTGCACAAAATACACAAACACATGACAACTGGATTAACTTGGCAAATGCAAAGTTTCACACAAATACGATGTGCACACATACATTCACATAGAAGTAGTATTCAACATGCAGTACATAGGAGGGATCAAATCATGATAAATTTTAGATGCTGAGCCTTCTTTTACTTCTTGTGCTCATTGCGGGGCTAGCAGGAGCTTTCTTTTGCTTCTTGTACACATTGAGGGGCTGTCAAGTGGGTCGCCGTCCACGCCGGGATCCACTACAGGCGTCGAGGGAGAGCCTACCGCAGCCCCGCAATGGTTCAAATTTGCATGAATTTTTTCAAACAGACCATAATACACCTATAAATAAATATTCAAATTTGTACGAATTTTTTTGAACATAACTGAAGTCCATTTCAAAACAGGGGTAAAATGGTCTTTTTATCCTCTATTTAACACCGTAAGGCCTAAAACTAATGGAAGGGCCACAGAAGGAACTCAAATTTGTTTCTGGGCCTCACAAGGAAGTTCGATTCGGAAGAGGCCATACAAGGCATGGCCATTTTTTCTGAGGCCATACAGGGAATTTCCTCATCCTTAAACTTTCAGCTGGTCATGGACTTGTACCTTCCCTGATCTTATTGTCACAACCATACTACTTGCCACTAAAAGCTTTTAAAGAAAAAAAAACTACCAGGCTCCTGCAAGGCATTCTGTCCTACGAATGTTTTGGGTCAGAGCAATATTGAGAAATCGACTTGGAAACACATGATGGATCAATGGAACAGAGATAGTTTACCTTCACTAGTTCAAGCCGTTCCTGCTAGTGCTGTGGGAATGGGAGATTCCTATCCGTTGAAGCAAAGTGATCGTGGGCTGCGGCCTGCTCATCGTTCGCTCAGGGAGACTTGACGATGTGTGCCAACAGAATGTTACTCCCTGCATTTTGAAGAGACATATGGCAAAGAGCGCTCGTCTGCTTAGAAACAAAATTGAAATATGCTCTATGCTCTCTGGAAAGAAACTTAAGAAGTGTCAAGATACAGAAAAGCGCAGAACACCATTACTGATTACTTATGTGTTTGGCAGATCGGTAGACATGGTATACAAGAAAACCACTCCATTTCATATGTGTTCGGTAGACAGGGTATACAAGAAAACCTTCACATGGAAGACCGTTGATTTGGACTACATTACCTGAGCACCACTCGCATCGTGATTCTCAATCATACAACTAACAGGACGGTGAGCACTAGTAGAGGAGGGATTAAAGGGCAGTACAACTGGGAAATGGCTTATTGATGCATTGATTCGTCAAAGATGAATGACTGTTTAAAGGGAAGCCCCTCTGTTTCGGCCTCCTCTTTACAGATGGTCTCACACTACTACCAAGGGGAAAAGAAAAAAAAAGAAAAAAAGGTTTTCTCTGAGTTTCAGCAGACAGTGCTAAATGGTACAGATAAATTGAAATTACAAAATCACAACTAGGTACAGTTCAGGGCTGCTCATGGAACAAAGAATAGATCATGCGCAGATCGAGTTGTAGCGGGTAAACCATCATGCGTCGTGGAAGGAATGAAACTAGCACGCACACGCAGACGCGTGCTGCCTGTATTTGAATTTGAACCGAGCCGTGTGTGGTGTGTCAGGCATGCAGACCAATGCAATGACCAACGATGAGATGAGACGAGATCAGAAGAGGGTGCAGTTTGTTGGCAATCCGGTGACGTGATCGACGGCGACGACGGCCTTGGCCTCGCACTCGATGACGTCCTGGCGCAGCTTGGCGCCGGCGGCCTTGAGCCCCTTGAGGGAGATGGCCTGGTTGAAGAGGTTGATGACCGGCAGCTTGGAGGCCGGCGGCATCTTGCCCATGGGCAGAAGCGGGGAGAAGTCTTGGTCGACGAGCGGCACCACGAAGTCCATCCTGTCGTGCTTGAGGCGGTTGTCCTTGGCGCTGATGTGCGCGCCGGGCTCCATGTGGTTGGTGGAGAAGCTGGTCTGGTTGGGGAAGTTTGGGTACAGGCTCACGTACCCGCGCAGGTACATCATGTCGATAAGGAACTTCTTCCAGGACGCCTGCCATCCGTTGGTCCGCGACCTCGGGATCTGCACGGGGTTCTGCTTGGCGTCCTCCGTGAAGCGCGCCGCCATGTAGGCGTAGAACTCGCGCCAGTGCTTGGGGAAGAAGACGGCGCCCCAGCTGCATGGCAGCTGGTGCAGGTAGGGCGTGTTGGGGTGGATCTTGGCGAAGAACTGGGTGGCGTTCCACTTGGGCCGCTCCTTGACCACTTCCACGAGGCGCGGCGTGTAGAGCGAGATGGAGGAGAGCTCGGGCAGGGAGACGGCGGGGTCGTAGTGGTAGGCGAGGAGCGCGTACTTGACCCAGAGGTAGTAGTAGGGGGACACCTCGATGTCGTCCTCGAGGAGCAGGCCGTAGTCGTCGTCGGAGGACGGGTACCAGCTCTCGCTGACGGCGCGGATGAGGCCGCCCTGGATGATCCTGCGGCGCAGCGTCTTGGGCCCGTGCGGCCACACGAAGGAGTTGACGACGTTGAGCGTGGTGGCGTCCACGCGGCTGTCCATGTTGAAGCTGATGGGCACCTCGTCGCCCAGGTAGTAGGCGTCGCGGAGCGAGGCGAGCAGGCGGAGCAGCGACTTGGCGCGGTTCTGGGTGATGATGTTCACCGAGATGCGCATCCGGTTCCAGTCTGTGTACGTAGCCGAAAGTTGTTAAGATTGTTCTTGGATTAGCAAAATGCACACAACAATAAAAAAATGCTTACTCGGCAGGGAGGCTGGCTTGAGGGTGGCCATCCAGAGAACCTTGGAGACGGATCGCTTGGGGAGCAGCACGAGCGCGGTGCGGTTGACGCCCGAGGCCGAGGAGGAGTCGGCGGCCATGCGCAGCGCGTCCCTGACCTTTGCGTCGACGTCGTCCAGGGCGACGATGACGCTGGGGTTGTGCATGCGCACGATGCCGCGCATGCTGGCGAAGACGGCCTGCACGACGGGCACCTCGGACCTGGACGGCCCGGACAGCGCGCCGAGGCCCAGGTCGAAGATCTTGAACCTGCGCTCCCTGCACACCACCTTGGGCCACTTGAGCACCGTGGCCGCCTCCTCGCAGGGGCAGTGGCCGCCGCCGGAGACGACGAGGTAGGCCTTTCGTCCCGGCGTGGTGCGGAACTTCTCGAGCAGCGGCGCCAGCGCGCGGACCTCGGCGAGCGAGTGCGCGTAGAAGAGCGCGTCCACCTTCTGCGGGTTCATGGCGGCCCACTGCGTGACGTAGCCGGAGGTGAGCGCGCGCCACCACTGGTCGTCCCGCACCTGCACGATGTCCTTGAAGATGACGGTGGTCTCGGACACGTAGGCGAGGCGGTGCTCGCTGTCGCCCCACGTCTCCTTGTCGTTCGGGTCCACGGGGAGCACGAAGGAGCCCGCGCCCATGTACTTCTGCAGCTGGTAGCTCAGGTGCAGGTCCTCCCCCGTCATGAAGGTGAATGGCGTCTCGATGAAGAGCGTCTTGACGAGGTCGGCCGGGAGGAACCAGGAGCTGGACAGGAAATCCACCTGCACGATTCTGTCGACGGTGATGTCGTAGGCCGGGTCGGGGAGGTAGAGCCCGGCCTCCTTGGACCGGAACTTGCGGTAGCTCGGGAAGGTGAAGTCCTTCTTCTGGCGGAAGGGCAGGATCCGTCCGATGCTGCCGAGCACGGCGTTGCCGTACTTTTCGGTGCCGGCGACGTGGCAGAGGATCTCGAGCATGCGGGTGCCCGGGATCATGTCGTCGTCGAGGACGTAGACGAAGTCGGACTCGGACTGCAGCGCCATCTGGAAGCGGCCGTAGTACTTGAAGTCGTAGCCCGAGGACACGAAGCTGACGCGCGAGTCGTTGTAGCTGTCCACGATGCGGCGGAGCGTCGCCTCGTTGGGGCTCCCGAAGGACAGCACCCACGCGCGGTGGAACGGCAGCGTCTGGCGGCGCAGCTGCTCCAGCTGCGCGCACAGCGTGCGCCGCTTGAAGTGGTTCAGGATCACCGTCACGCGCGGCAAGTTGTTTTGGGCGGTGGTGTCGGACGACGCGTCCGCGAGGCTCCAGCGCGAGCGCATCCGGAGCAGCTCCGGGAGCGTCTCGGCGCCGAAGCTGCGCTGCTGGAAGGCCAGCACCTCGTCGTAGAGCTCGCGCTTGAGCCGGATCATCACCTCGTCGGTCGACTTCTTCTGCTCGAAGTCGATGCTCTCCTGCTCGCACACCTCCTGCGGGGACAGCAGCGCCTCGCCGCCGGGCTGCGACGTCGCCAGAAGCTGCTTCCATTGCTGCGCGAGGCGGCTCGCCCACGCCAGGTCGGGCTTCACGCCCACGCGGAGGTCCACGGCCGGGCTCATGTAGTAGAGCAGGAAGGTGGCGTACACGGCGAACCCGAACTGGAGGCAGGTCAGCGCGCCCACCACCCGCGACGAGTGCCGAGCGCCGCCGCCGCCGCCGCGCTTGGCCTGCTTGGCGCCCACGTAGTCGCCCAGCATGCCCTCCAGGGAGTCATTCCTCACGATCGTCGCGCGGGTCACGCCCATGGCGGGAAGCCCACCCACCGCGCGAGAGGCCTGGTTTCAAAAACACCACAAGAACGAACAAATGTCCCGTGTCAGAAGACGTTTATTTGTTTGTCTGCGCATACACGAGGCCCCTTTCTCCCTTCACTTATGCTACTGAGCTGTGCCTGTTACAGCAGTAGTCTACACTACTCTCTCTCTTTATGAATTGGTGGAGTACAGAAATATCTACGTACTCTTTTTATAAAGTCATATATACGCTACGTAGGATGACTGAATTAATTATATTGCTTAGCTGCTGAGTATGCTGGCGATGCAGTCGGAATTCAGTAAAGCGAAAAACCAAGAACAAGCAACAAGCACATACGACGACTTCGTAGATACTACTAGATTGTTAATGCAGCTAATTATTAACACAGACTGAATCAATTCAAAAGGGAAAAAATAATTACCTTAATTGAAATGTAAAGCCAGCAAGAAATGCTTCTCAGCTTTCAGGAGGAGCAGCGGCAGGTTCTCGTACGCAGAAGGCCGAGGACTTTCAGGAGTTAGCAGAGTAATGCTGTATACTGATGAAACGACGCGGCTAAGGTAGAATTTTTGCGATTACTCGAGGGTTCCAAGAGGAGCTTGTGATGAATCAGAGTGATAATAAGAGGTCAGAATGGGAGGACACACTCGGAGAGTCCAGAGAGGCTAGCTACTAGCTAGTGGTGATGCAGGGACCCTAGGGTCCAAAGCGTTATGCGCACTGCCTTTTATAAGGTGATGCATACTAATGCATCAACCATTGCAGAGAGAAAGAAAGAAGCGGCAATATGGCACGTTGGCATTGCAAAATTAAACCAATCAAAGAGCATATCACTTGGCATCGCGGCAAATACTGAAGCTTGGAGAAAGAGGAAGGGGCACGACGACCATGAGTGCCCAAGAAGCGAGGCGGACCAAAGCGAGAGTCGCAGTGCACACACGGCTCACATGGAACAGAAAGATGAACGCGGAGCTAAGCGAGCACGCATCCATGATTGCAACGCGTTAATTGCCTTCGGTTCACACAACTTGTGGTGCAGATCCAAAACCATGCAGAGTCACTTCACAGGTTAAGGCGACAGATCCAAAACCATGCAGAGTCACTTCACAGGTTAAGGCGACCTATGCGCCCCGTAAAATCTGACCTTGGATGGCTCATCGTGCAATGTGCTTGGGGCTCCATGCATAGCTTGTTCTTTCTGGCGTCTCCTTAATTCGATACCAAGAGAAGCGTTGCCAACAAGCTAATGTTTAATGCAATGGAGGAGACAAACAAGGGCTAATGGGCATCATCTCCTGCTAGACCACAAAAACTACTTGAGTAGGGATAACAGGCTTAACAGCCACAATTATTTACTTTCCAGTATATGCGCTGGGGAATATTAGCCAAATTCTCGGTCATCCCAACACGAGGTTAATACATATCTGACGTTGAATGTGTGAGACAGATGGCATTTGAGAGATTTCAAAACGCAACAGTAACTGTGCTCGCGAAGTAACAGCGCATTTTTTTTGTTGCTGTTCGAGTTATTACAAATTACAGAATCCTCAGAGTTTTTGAGAGCGTGACGCCATGCACGGCATGAGCTCTAATTCTTATAGCCTGAGTGTGTTACTTAACTGTGCCCGGTTCCCGAGAGGAGAAAGATGTGCACAATGTCAAAGACGTCGCGTAAATCATAGTTCAACCAATGTACAAGGGTGCCAGATAAGTAGAACAAAAGCTTCAAAGGGTGGAGACTAGATGATCCTACGAGAGACCGAGGCGAGGGAGCGAAGGAAAGGGGAAAAGGGTAGCAAGCAGCTAATCCAAGCGAGAGGAACGGTACAGTACGTCCACCACCGGCGATCACGGATCTTGGGACATCGGTGCTCCAAACTAGACTGAAATGTACGCGAACATCGCAATCGTGCTTGCTGCCAATGGAGGGCAAAGATGCTAGTGCAGTTTAGAAAAAAGCGATACTGCTTTGTTTTATGTACTTCAGGGAAAAAGAACATCATCTCCCTCTGGAGATTCTACATTACTATACTACAGTAGTATTACTACTGATGTTGAGGCCATCAATACAGAATTTGACAGAAACATGATGAGTTCTGAACTGCTGTAGTTTCTTCAATTGTTATCAGCACTAACAATTGACATCATGATTTGCTTACGTTGATAGAATCGAATCAAGGAGTTTTGGACTTGCTTTAATTAATGCCACGAAAAGAAAGTTTAGTCGAGAGTCCATCCTGTCGTGAGGTTCGTCTACGTACGGTTGGTGTTGGATTTACTGGATCTGAACACTTTGGCTCAAGACCTGTGAGTCGGGTACTCGGGTTGCAATTGCAAGCCTTGTGGCCTTGACGTATGTTCCTCAACGATGCAAGTAAAAACCATTTTGCAGTCGTTACCTGTTGGGTACACAACGCCTGAAAAGTACAATTACTCTTTTTCGATGATTTGTGTCCACTAATCGATTGCCGGAATCATCTCGCGTCCTTTCTCTCCACGCTAAGCAAGGCCCTCAAACTTGGTGTCAGGTGAAGGTTGAAGTCTCAAATATGGTTTCTTCAGAGCTCACTAAGAGCCATTTCGGCATCTATATATATATATGGCAATTGTGGCACGAGCCAAACAAGTGTTACGTTAAGCTTGCCAGGATGCACGCATCAGATTTTGACTGAAACAGATCACTGACCTATGCTCTTTTAACCCTCTGCGCATTTGGCAAGGTCATGTTATTGCAAACGATACTGTGTGCTAGTAGCACGACTGTATATTCACCGACGTCCAAGCATAACCCTAGTTACTTTAGCATGTTGACTTTGGGACGCGTCGACTTGTGGCGACCGTGGGATTCTCAAAAGGAGAAAACCGTGGCCATGGGATGCAGTACCTACGACGCTAGAAATGTACTAAAATGCAGCGAGTCAAACGGGCTTTAAAATTGGAGCAGGGTACGTGTCACGCCGATGCATGCACTCTTGAAGGTGGCCGAAATGGTTGTTTGACGTTTGGTTCCGAGGATTCCTGAATGTATCGTCGGCTACGGTACTACCTTACAGCCTTACTTATTTGTTTGAGGAATAAGAAAGACGGATAAACCCCGTCATGACTAATAGAAAAAGGAAAAAGTTATGGTACGAAAATGACAGCATCACGAACCACTCCACCGTACCGAGTTTAGTCTGATAGAGCAATCCACGCTATGACAGTCTATCTAATGGCCCTTTTCGCTGGAACTTCACTCAAAGCAGCGCAACCACTCGAAAGTTCATATGCCTGAAAACTGAGTTCAGAACGAAACTTGCTTCCACGGTCCATCTCAGTTTGTTCAGTTTGATCCAGCAACAGAAACCACCATTTCAAGTTCAGCCAATGTACAGATCTCACAACGTCAACGTGCCAAACAATTCTTGTTCATTCTCAAAGAACTCTTGGTCTAATGGCCGAACTCACCACACTGCAGAATGGAGTACAGAACAGTCGAAAGTATAACTAGAGTAGCCAACAAGATCAGAAATTGCTCGTCAATAGAAAGAAAAACAGGGGGACAAATCAACCAAATGGCACATCTTTTTATTATCCATCCAGCACGAATGCTGAAACAAATAATATGTTTACTGAAAAAGCAGCCTATATCAAATTATACAACTACATCGGAGCTTGTAATATCAAGGCTTTGCATCCAACAACACGGTAGTTGTAGCGTTGCCCTCCTTCACATGTCTGCTATTTAGTAGGTACAGTATCCAAAATGGATAGTAAAAGAATAGTGATGAAAATTATACCCACCCTCCCCAACCCCCAAAAATAAAAGAAAGTGATCATACACAAAACAAAACCAACTGAGCAAAATACAGAGCCTTCTAAACTGCTGTCTCAACCCCTCAAATGCATAATCTCAGGTACACGATATTGCCTCTCACCTGTACCCACCATATTGCTGCTGACCACCGAATGAGGCACCCATTTGATTGTATCCAGCACCAGGCATTCCACCAGGACCCATCCCCATAGGAGGCCGCATTGGCATCCCTTGGTTCATTCCCATGCCCATGTTCATACCCATCGGTTGTTGGTTCATCCCCATTCCCATGTTCATTCCCATTTGTTGTTGGTTCATCCCCATCGGCTGTTGATTCATTCCCATTCCCATCGCCATCGGCTGCTGATTCATCCCCATTCCCATCCCCATGCCCATTGGCCTATTCATGCCCATTCCACCACCACCCATACCCATGCCTCTGCCTGCGCCCATTGAGTTGGAAGGAGGTGCCATGGCACCTGCACCAGCCCGACCAATACCGGAACCAGCTCCCATGGCTTTGCCCATGGTGACTGTAGACACCACAGGCGGCTGGTTTGTTTTCTTTTCTTGCCTTTTTTCCTTGCGATTGATTGAATCAAAGTCAACTCCGATATCAGCATGTGGGTTTGCTTTAGCTGCAAATAAAAACATAGGTCAGACAAAAACAAGGTAGGCTGTTGGCATTGCAGAAAAAAAACAAACAAATATGGCAAGCTACTTACGTCCAGAAATGTCCAGATTGACTAGACCTCGGGTCAGTGTATCAGCCCAAAGTGTAGATTTGGGTTCGAATTTCTTCACTGGCTCAGTCTTACTAACTTGCAAAGCTGAAATGATTGTTTCTGGGGGTGCTGATGAACTTGAGTGCAACGGAAAGTTGGCACCAGAAGGAACAGAATTCAGCATACCCAGAGGCTGGGATGCTCCACGAGAAATCAAAGCTGGCTGGGGAGCTGGTGTGCCAGTTTGTGACAGGGAGCTTGACTGAGGTAGTTGTTGATTTGCTGGGGCAGTGAGTTGAGGAGGCTGTGGAGGCATGTAAGATGGCGTGCCATTCTGCGCAGGAAACCCAGACAGGTTATCCATACCAGCCCCTGACGCTGGTTGCATGAAAAGGTTTGACGGGCCTGATGGCAGATGGGGTGCTGCATGTTGAGGCACCTGTGAATGAGCAAATGATGAATTGACAGACTGAGGAATTGGAGATGGGTTGGACACAGCAGGTTGTGGTGCTTGCGAGTACGCAAACGAGGGTGCAGCCTGAGGAATTGCATGTGGATTTGGAGCCATTCCTTGAGGTGGTTGAGGAGCAAATGTTGTGGGATCAGCATGAGTAATAGGCGATGCGCCAGCTACTGCTGGCTGAGGAGGCTGGGAGGAAGCAAAAGATTGAACTGACTGTTGGGGAACTGCAGATGGATTTGCAGTCACCACCTCTGAAACCGAGGTTTTGTTTGCAAACATATCTTGCTGTTCGGATGCAAAAGTGAGATCGCCAAGAGTATCTCCAAAACCAAAGCTAGCAGCTGAAGCAGGCTGGAAAGGATTTGCATCTGCACCAGGTCCAGTTGCCTGGAAAGAACCAGCAGGTGCAGCACTTGTATGAGATACTGCAGGACTTTCTTCCTGGACCGCCTTGAAAGGAGTAGGATCCCCAAACGGATTTGAGGCATCAAACTGTTGCAAGTTTAAAAGGTGAAAGGGTAAGCTGAATGAACAATAAGGTGCAACTAAATCACAAATATATATTGTTTTCGACATCAATATTTACCACCACTTCCAATGTAATATATTTATGATACAATTTTATGTCCTTTCCAGACAATTTGACACAATACACATGAATGTCATAGTTATTATGTTTCTATTCATGCATGTCCAAACTCCAAAACAGCAAGTATTTGTGACCGGAAGGAGTAGCTATATTCTAACTAGATACATTACAGGACTAGAGCACAACAGTCACTCCACCACTGAAAGAAGGCTTGAGATTCGACTGAAAACATTAATACAGACCAAAATTCTGCCAATTGCAAAATGATTGAAGCTACTTTATGTCAGGATTTTCATTTGTGATGCTTAGCTTATCCAGTCAAACTTCATAAAATCATTGGATATTTAAAATTCTTTTCAGAGATCAAATTACAAATGGCTGTAAGTTATTAATATACCTCTCCAAATCCAGTGGAAGTTGGCGGCATTCCCATGACACTATTCGTCTCAAAACCTGAATTTGCCGGTGGCTCAACATTTGTTGTGGTAGTGGGTTGAGGCACAGATACCAAAGCTAGCGCACTCATAGGATCAGATCCAAATAAATCCATCTCCAAGCTGTTCACTACTGGTGATGAATTAGCTGGAGGGGAAGAATCTGAAAAAGAATACAGATTAGCAAGGAAAAACATCAGTACGCATTTATCAACAAAAAGTATTGGTACCAGCAACATTCCAGGTTAGGTACACTGATGTCTGATGCTTTGCATTACTTCATTTTACTTGAACAATGTACTGATTGCTAGAAAAAAAAATATATACCTGGTACAGAGCCACGTGGATCAAACTCATCAAATCCATTAGGTTCAGCATGAGCCGCTTGTGGCGCAGGTGCATCCTGGACAGCATTATCATGAACACCATTCACCTGTTCTGAAGGAGCAGTTGCTGTCGAAACAGGAGGAGATGACACCTTTGGCATGTCACCTGGCACACTTGCTCCATTCCTGAAATTGACAGTTTATTTAGGTGTTATGTTCTGCCAAGAAATTTAAGCATCTCTTTATCTTAGAAGTAGGAGTTGGTGGTGATGCTCTATCGGGCATTATGACCACCCTATCCCTGCATTTCTCTTTTATTCCACCCCTGCCACTCTGGCATATATGCAGAGCGTTGGATGCAGTGTTTCGTCCTGTTTCTCACATGAGCCCCGTATGCACATAAAACTATTTGATTTGTTGTCCTATGGCAATACAATGGCATTTGGCTAGTCTAAAATAGAATAGAGACCTGTCATCGTGAAGATTGTCCTGGCCACCCCTTGTAACATCCTCATAATTCGGCGGTGGTGAAGCAATCTGCTGGTTAGAAAGCTTTCGTTCTATAGGCCTGTAAAAGCAGGTAATGAAACTTAGAAAGCTTACACCAACAGGAAAGGCTAATAAGTTAAGAGTGACAACACTCCATTACTTACCTCTCATCCTGAGTAGACACATCAGCATTGCTGCCACGGCCCCTGCAAACGAAATGGAGGACTGTTAAGATCCACTACAAGACTTAACAACTGAAGAGAATTTTTCACTAATGTAAGGACTACGAGTTGAAAGAGAACAGACCGAGATGAATAAGCTTCGTCATCCCCATATGAATCCCTCTCTCGACCATAGCTCCTGCGACCTGATCCGTCAGCATACTCATGGTTGCTATGACTTCCTTTGTATTCATCTTCTCTGTACCGTTCATTAGAGTCCCTGGAATAACGATCTCCTTCACGACCTTCACGATTGGGTGTATCTCCAGGGCCACCATATCTGTCATCATCCCTGTATCCATATTCTCTTTCCCTCCCATATCCATTTCGGTTATCGGATCTACTTCCATAGCTTCCTTCATAGCGATCATCATAACCACTACCGTATCTACCTGGGCTCCTGTGTGTTCCACTAGTTGCAAATGCACTCCGGTATCTACAGGAGAAAAGAAAACAGTAAACATACATCACAGAAGGAGAACATACATGCCCTGTAAAGTAGTATTCAGTGATTAATATGAAGAAAAACATTTTTGATAGGTTATACTCACTTGTCCCTAGTAGCAAGTGCTTTCTGCCGAACTTCCTGTATTCTTTCTTTATCATTAACTAAACTAACAAGGCTCTGGGATTTCCGTCGTACATTGCTACCTTGATCTCTCCCAGAAGAATCAATATATTGGAAGTCAGCAAGTGCCTGCAAGGTTTAAGCAAAGTGTTTGAGAACCAAGAATATAGGATACATAAAACCTCCAACACATATACCAAATGTTTAGCAGATGCTAAACATGTAAGGCGGAAATGAAGGTAGTTAGCATTACCGATATCTGATAAGCATGCTCTCTGATGTCATCAATAACACGCTCGGTGCCATGAGCCACCAAGTAATCCAAGACAATCAATCCCTAAAACATAGCCAGAAAAAAAAAATCAAACATCAGTTTCAAATGTTTGATATGTTGCTGTAATTATCTGTACTCTTTACATAATATTTTCTAAAAAAGAATTATTCAAACAATGTTTAGTAGAAAGCAAATTCACCTTGTACACATGCCTCCAATTTTTACCAGTGTCATTGATCCTCTTCCACACGATATTCATGATCATCTGGTACTCATGACTGCGAGACATGCAAAGCATATTAGCACCATGGAAACTGATCTCGTCGCACGAAAAGCTAATCAAACAACAAAAACCCGAAAGACGTACTAGTTCTGTGTTGCTTGAGCAATGTCAGCCAGGAGAGATCCATGTGGGCCCCATGGCTCGTTGCTTGTGGCATCAAGAATCTATTCCAAACCATTGCAAACATTAGAACGGCATGACAGCACTAGGTTTCTGAAGCTATTTACTTATATAACAACAAAAAAGGGGAAACATGAACAAAGCAATGAATTTGCCCGATGAGAAAGATAAAATTAATGGCATGAGAGGGCGGCAGAGCAGAGATCTCTCACCTTTTGTTCTATTCCGGGTACCTTGAGGACCTTCTTATTCACCTCTCTTTTTCTGCAAGAAGGAAAGACCAGAACAACTTACAACGTCAATCCATGCGACCAGGAAACAAACAATGCTCGAATTTGATATGGTAAAGGACAGGAGTAGAGCATGGAAATCACGTACAGGTCTCGGACCGTTTGATCGAACACTTTCTTCATGGCTCCGTATGAAATCTAGCTTGCTATGACCAACTCTTGTCTCCTCCTCCCTCCTCGGTTGGTGCCCTGCACAATCCATTCATCCATAAGATCCAAGCTAGATCCCAGCACAATCATGCCTATTACCATTTCAACATCGTCGGCTTCAAACACAGCTACGAAACATAAAAAATCCCCGCGCTCCAAAACAATGATCAACATCGACCATTTGGCACAGCAGGGCAGAGGAATCGGACACCAAAATCGAAACAGCTCCAACAACCAAAAGAAAGTGGGCGAGATCTAAGCGGACCGCGTCGGCGCCAAATTCGCAGCCGCGCCCGTACAGCACGCCCCAGATCTAGCAGCACCGACAACGCCCGGTCATCGGAGACAGATGCACCGCACCGGCCATTCCCCGTCCGTTTCAAAAACCAAGCGAAAGCGCGTGTTCGCCGACGCCGCGGGGAGCAAACAGCAACAAAAACAATCCGAAGCAAGCGCACCTGAGGAGGCAGGTAGGCAGGCAGGGCCGACGGAGCAGATCGGCACAGCACGCCGCCGCGACGCGGGAAGGCGGGGGCGAGGAGTCCACGGGATTCCACGGGCGGCGCCGAGGCGGTGAATGGCGGTCGCGCCCGCTTCCCCTGGCTTTCCCTTGCGCGCCTGTCTTCCCGAGTTGTCGCTCGCCCGCGACGCGTTGCGATGCGGTGCGAATGGGTTGTGCTGGGTTGGCGAGCTGGAGAGGAAAGAGGAGGAGGTGCGCGAATAATTAGTTTTCTTTTCTTTTCTTTTTTGATTTGGTACGGCGATAATTAACTGACGGTGAGATTAGTCACCAACCATATATAATTACTTCTCTTTTCCATTCACAGTTTTGTGCGTTTTAAAAATCGTGAGCTTGAACACGAGCTGGAGTTGAGGGAAAGCACATGCAGCTAGGGATGGCGGCGAAACACTGTTTTTTTTTTAATTGGGAGAATTCGGAGACTGTTCGTCGCGTGATTAGCTGTCTCTTGACATGCTTAATTAGTCATGGCTGGCTTGGTAGCTGCCAGGTGGGCCAGACCGGGAATGAGGCCATCCTTTTACGACGGTGTCAACAGTCAAATCCTCGTTTATTCTAGACGAAACTGACACCGTTTGGGAAATTCTTCTGAAAGACTACAGCTAGTTTTTTTGTGTCTTGGGAAGCAAGAACACGAAAGAAATGAGCTCAGAATTGCTTGACAAGAAATCAATCAGTGGCTTTGATTTTGAGCGAGGCACATGCGCTGATAAAAGAGTACTAGTAAGTTTGTTTAGGCAGACACATGCGACCTCCCCAGCTTTATATTTTCTTAAAAACAGAACAGACACTGATGCGTATGATTACCCACAGAAATGCCGAAAGCATGTTCTTTGCTCTCCGGGTTAAGAAACGGAAACTGGGAAGAAACATGGATGCCGGGGGTGACAGGGACAACCGACAGGCGACCATCTTTTTTTTCCTCATGGCTCTTAGCTGGCCAGCTACTAGCTTAGTGAGAGCCACAGATCTGTTTCGAACTGAACCATAACAACCCAAAATACGGGCTTCTTTGGATTGTAGGAAAACAAAGGAAAACATAGGATTTGTATTCCTTTGGATTTGGCTGCTGTAGCACTCTTTGGATTGTAGGAAAGCACCGTAGGAATTCCATAGGAAAATTCCTGAGAAGTTGATTCCAAAGGAAAAACATAGGAAAATTTTCCATCAAGTCAGACCTCTTTTTTTTGCTTCCTTTGCGTAGGAACGAGGCAAAGCTTGCAGAGGAGTGAGATTAGTGAGTCCAGCATCCACTATGACGACACCCAAATTATTGATGCACTGTTTAGTCAGTCCATGATGATTAAGAAATGAGACTATTCACTTTCCGGTAAAAATCCTGCGCTTCTTGTAGCTCATCAAACAACATCTTCACAAAATTCCTGTGTTTCAAATCCCATGTTTCACACTTGCATTCCTATCCTATTCCTACATTTTCCTATTCCTCTGTTTTTCCATCCTGCGTTTCAAATGAGCCCTACACCAAACAGCCGGAGGTTGGAACGGGATCTGATTGCCGGTTTGGCTCTCGCATTTTCTTTGTCCAGAAGCAGCCTGAGCCTAAGCAGCATCTCTCCTGTCTCCCTCTCCTTTTTTTTTCTTTTCTGAACAATGCATCTCTCGTGTTTCGCCGAATGTATTTGCATCCGTACCATCAGCAGGGCACCGACGCAGACGCCACGATTAAAGAAACTTTACGGAGCAAGATAGATCCAACGCTGATCTAGTGGTGTAAAATGATAGCATGCACTAGTTTCGAAGTGGAGGAGTACCTGGCTCCACGGGTTGTTGCCAACGAGGTGCTGTTCTTTCCAACTCGGGAATTCTATTGGGAGATTTCTTCTTCTTAGGATTTAAAGTACTCCCTCCATTTCAATTTATGTGTCATTCTAGCATCGGGCACGAAAATTAAGCAGAGATGAAAAAGTAGAGAGCACGCTGAAAACGATGAGCAGTAAAGTAGGAGAGAGATAAAGAGAAAGCTGTATTGAGAAGCGAGAAAACGCTTATTTTGGCAAAACTGGATGTTGCTAGAATGACACTTATTTTGAAACGGAAGGAGTATAGTTTAGTTTGGACGATGATGTGTGCATGTTGGTGCTCGCACATGCAGACAGGAGTTGGTAGGTCGGAGGAGGGAGACAGTAACACCAATAATTATTTTTTGGGGTATTGAAAAATACATTGTTAGTGCTATCTCGATATCTTTTGAAAAAGAATACAAGTAGTGCGTATTTTCCTTTCCTTTTTTAAAGGAGAAGAAGAAGAAGAATGCGAATGAGAATATGACGCCACCCGCAGCCAGAGATTCGGTGTGTCAGTGCTTGCGTACGTACGAATCGCTTTCGGAGTTTGGCGAAACGAACAGGTCAGTCTCTAGACACACCAGACCGTTGCAGTTCAAGTATCGACGTCAGCCCGGTGGGTCGAATCGTCTCCATCCATCGATGCAAGCGGGCCTATCTGTTCTTCTCACGGGCCAACACACCGAACCTATTGTAGGCCGTTTCATGTCATGCGGCTAAACGAGCCGGCCCATGGATCAGTTTATCCTCTCTCTTTGTTTTTTCCGCTGTTCTCTTCTTCCCACTCTTGGCTCATTTGGCGCTGAGTTCGGCGGTGCCCTGGATCGGCGTGCGTGGCGCCGCGCTCCAACCCTCCGTCGGACGGTTCCGCCGCCAGAATCTGCCGATCGTCAACAGCGTCGGAACATCTGCGTGAAATCCTGGAGATTGCTCGGGCGCCGTGCGGCCTGCCTCGTTCGTTTTCTGCTATCTGCGTGCTGCTTTACGAGCACAAGTAGGTCAGTTCACTTCATCTTTTCATGGAGCGTAGGCAGAGGGATTCAGATGATTTTGAATCACCGATGTCTCCTGCATCCGAACCTAATTCAGGGACGGTTTCATCATCGAACAAATTCAGGGACGGTTTCATCATCGAACAAATTCAGGGACGGTTTCATCATCGAACAAATTCAGGGACGGTTTCATCATCGAACAAATTCAGGGACGGTTTCATCATCGAACAAATAGGTGGTTGATCTCGTCGATTCAACGGGTGCAATCAGCAAACGACGTCAATACGCTGACGCTGAAAGCGTAAACAGGTACACCAATTCAACTACTACCACGTTTTTCTAAACAAATTACTCACTTTCATGCAGGAATCAAAGATAGGTTGTAAAATAAAGAAGAGGCTAAGATAGCCAGTACAAACTACACACCTCCAAACTTTCCCTCCAAGATGGAATGCATCAAGTGATCAGTTCATACAAAGTAAACAGTCACAGCAGAGAGAAGACCGGAATACCATTTCCAGGAAGAGGAAACAAACATTGCAAGGGTCAGGCATCCATCCATCCATCCATTCCCAAGAGTTCACCAATGTATACCCTTCTCTTATGTACATCACCACACAAAGGAGCTAGTACAATACTGGAGTATACCAAGTCACCACCAAGGAAAAAATAGCTCACCTTCTTGACCATTTTCCCCAGGACGTATACCATCCCCTACCCCCAATTACAAAACACCTTACTCTCACCATTTACCCTCCACCAGCCCAAAATAAATTTACACCATTACAT
Source organism: Eragrostis nindensis (assembly GCA_012490785.1). Lineage (NCBI taxonomy): Eukaryota > Viridiplantae > Streptophyta > Magnoliopsida > Poales > Poaceae > Eragrostis > Eragrostis nindensis. The sequence continues at coordinate 1,149,479 of JAAXCT010000054.1, read as the reverse complement.
CTCATTATACCACACCAAACTATACCCCGCTCCCATCCTCCACCCCACAAAACTAAAAAATCCCCAAACGACAATACTACAACCACTAACAAGCTATTAGGCTTCAGGCAAATCATTCTTGGCACCACCAGAATGCAGTTACCTTGGCTGCGGGCGTGCCGGGAATGATTTTGCATGCCTCATCTGTGGAGTTCCTCGAGGGGTCGAGGATCGGCTCATTGTCTGAGAGCGCAGGAGCATGTCGACCATGGAAGAAGTCTGATAGGCCTGGATTAGGCTCTCGCTGTCTGTTGAGTCGCCACGTGCAGTTGCTCTCTGCCACGAATGGGAGCTCAAGCCTGAGAGGACATATGCCCTACCAGATGCCTCATATCTTTGGCGGTTGGCCATCCTATCTTGCATCTCCTTCAGCTCAGCATCCAATGCTTGGCACAGACGATCACCGGACTGTCCGGAAACTGATCCCATGATCATTCTCCGGCAATCCTCGAGTAAGGAAACAGCATTTGTCAGATCACCGCGCTCTGCGGTAAACCTTGCTTCGGCCATGACCTCAGCTGCATGAAGACGGTTCTTTTGGCGGTCCACCTCGACTGACACGCTTTGTACTGAAACAAATGCTGGCCTGGAGATCTTCACTTGCACATCAGCCATATTGACGGTTTCCTTCATCAGCGGATCTTTGTAAACACAACCAACTTTGAGAAGTGCCGTTTCCCCATAACCAGGGGGGACATTTACAGAAACAAGAAAATCTTTTTCCTCTTCGGCATACAAGTCTCCAACGTCTATAGAGCCATTCCTCTTATCATCAGCAATTCTGCTTGAATAGCTACCTGACCTGATGGATCCAAAGTGCACGTCAGGGTGGAGGCTCTCTACTTTTACATGCAGACCTTGTGCAACTACACTTAAAAGCCCTCCAATGCATTGTGCAAATGCATCTTGGATAGCAGCCTCTGTCTCGATGAACGAAAAGGTACCACCAGAGGTTTGTGAAATGGAGTGCAGCGAGACCGAGTCATGGTCAGCACCAAATCCAAAGACATGAACAGGTACCTGCTGGTTACCGTTAGTGGAAGGCAAGAGCGCACAATACTCCGGTGCTCCTTTGTGTACACCAGCAGTTGGTGAGACAGTATATGTATCTTGACCATCTGATAAAAGGATGATGCTGCAGACTGGATTCTTGGCTTGCCGATCTTCGATCACCTTGGAGCCCTTCCTGAGGCCCTCGGCAATATTGGTCCCACCATTCGACGTCAATGAATTAACAGCCAGCAAGCTTTGCTGCCGCCCAGACTCGGTCATCCTACGAAGGGGGAAGAGCCTGCGTGCATATGATGAGAAGGCAATGACGGAAAGCCGGTCTGAGGAGCCAAGGTTCTGAATAACAAATCCCATAGCCCTCTTCAATAATGCAAGTTTGGTACCAGCCATGCTTCCACTGACATCAAGAACTGTAATGAGATCAACAGGGGCTCGACTAGTGTTTAATCCATGAGCATCTCCAAGATTGCCGGGTGCCTGCAAATTCTGAGCAAGGGGTGCCTTAAGATGAATCAGGACAGTGAAGCTTCTTTCTGAAACATTTTCAGGTACTTCAGTGAACTCAGGATATGTTTTTATCTCTACTGTTCTCAAACAGCCCTGTTGAGGGCCTTCAGTTGCTTCACACAACAGATCCAAGGGTTCGTCGTCGTTGAAAGTGCTAGGGTCATTGTCAGGCAGCAATGCAGTCAGATGATGAAGCCGACCAGAAGAGCGGGCACGAGGAAGTGGTCGCAATATGGTCATGTGGCCTCCATTTTGGTACCCATTAACTGGAGCAATCCTTGCATTTCCTTGAGGTAGTTCGGCAGGCAAGGGACCTCGAAATGGAAGCTCCTTCCATTTGATACGACAAACTGGGCAGCTGCTACTTCCATGCTTAACATTGGCAGAAATACAATGGAAGTGGAAGGTATGCGAGCACTCTGCTGTGAAGAGAGCATGGCCCTGACCAGGCTTCATAGTGGTCAAGCATATTGCACATGTTTTCTGAAAAAAAAAAAGAATTAAGAATATGAAATAGACATCGAACTCGAACAATTGTCAAAACATGCAACATGGAGAAAAATACCATGCAGGTTCATTGTCAACTTTGAATTAACAATGTAACAACATCTGTAATGCACAAAGAAGTAAAATGTTCACAGGAAAATTGTAAGGCAGAGAGTATTTCATGTGATGAAGAAAGTCAAGAAATTGTTTGATACTTTGATATCTAAAGATATTGTATATTAGTAGTGCCAACTGTTTCAGTCAGAAAGAGCAGGCATTCAACATATACGTTAGTCATGTTAGAAGAAGCAACCCATGGTCAAACCTAACCTTTAAGATTATCGATGAGTTATCTGATGTCGTAGTCTGAAACAGTCATGGTAGACTAACTAATCCAACTCGCAAGATAAGGAAAGATGATTAACTGGTGACCTCAGGCAACCAGTTTGAAAACAATAATAGTGTGTCAGAAGCAAATCCATGTTGCAATCAAACAATTGCAAACGGACATGATCAGAATACTTTCTTTTGCAATCCTGGCATCTGGGCGCCCTAAAGAGAGACGGTGGTGGGCTCTCGAGAATCCGTACCCACCTTGTGCTTGTATGTTTGTTGCAAAGAATGCAGAAGGGATCCGAGAACAGTGCCCAAGCTGTTCTGAAAAGGATGCTATGGCTATGACCCTGCACTCTTTATGCCTCCACAAAAAGAAGTGAAGTTTGAGAGGCTAGAAAAAAAAAAGGTGAATGATGAACAGAACAGGACGGAGAGAGGTGTAGACTATGGAGTCAGGGGAAGCGAGGACCCCATCCTTTAAAGAAAGGCGAACTCCCCCACTTCATGATTATATTCTTCCACCATTGCCACCTCTGCCCATCTCCTCCTGCATCCCCTTTTTCTACTAGTGTTCTTTTTTATACGTGTGAATGTGTGATGAAAGCTACTAGCACTGTTGCATGCATCATTTGAAGCAAAAAAACAACAACCAGGTGTGCAACTTAAGGGAGACTTGCTATTGGAAAAAAAAAGAACACATATTTGTGCTGACTTGCTACTATAATTGGAGAAACTAAATAAGCAGAGCAAGTAGAAACCTAGAAAGGCACAAGACATGGATGGATCTTTTAGAATTCTATTGCTTGGATGGATCTTGGCAAGTTGCAGTATTTGGTAGATGGAAACGGACGGATGGACGGTACCTTGAAGGATTTGCTGCCGGATTTGGAGAGGCGGAGCCCGGCGGAGGTGGGCGTGGGTGTGGTCGGCATCAGCGCGCCGGCGCCGCCCTTGACCTTGCCGAGGCTCTGCTCCTCAGACGCTGCCGTGGGGGTGGTGTTGGTGCTCGTGGCGGCAGACGAGGAGGACGCCACCGGCGACACCAGCGCCGCCGTGGAGGACGCGGTGTTGGGCTCGTCGCCTTCCAGCGTCCGGGGCACGTAGACGCAGAGGTTGAGCCCCAGCGACATCTTGGCCTTCCTCCATCTGCTCTCCATTCGCGCAGGAACAGCGCGGCTTGAAGCTTCTTCTCTCAGTAATACAGAAACTGCTGCTGCTAGCTGAGCTGAGCTAACTGCGTTGAGCTACTACTTGTAGACTTGGAGTAGGTGGCTGTGTGTTGGTGGGTAGGTCAGAGGCGGGTTTGGCGGCGCTTTTGCTCGGTCTGGTGGTCGCTGGGTTGAGCCGCCGTGGACGCCATGGAAGAAACCGGAGCTCGCTTGGGGAAATCAAGAAAGGAGGCAAAGAAGAAAGGGAAAGAAAGATGTGTATGGATGGCTATTTGACCTTGGCAAGGAGCAGTGGTGCGCTCGATGAGAGAGAGAGAGCAAGGAGCAGCCTTTTAAGAAAGAGGAAAGCAGCAAAGCAAGCAGCAGCGGCACAGGCCACCAGCTATGGGGGAAAAAGGTTGGAAAGAGGTGAATGATGGCGAGGAGTGAAGAGGAGCGCTCATCCAAGCCTTCTTCTTGGCCTTGGGAGAGAGATGGTGGTGGTGTCCACTGACGACAGACCGCTGCGCCTGCTCGCTCGCTCGGGAGTGATGAGTGATGACCGACTAGTCAGTCACCTGTGTGCGTATGTATAGGTGGCGCAGCGCTGAGCTGACCAAGCTCAGCTCGGCTCGGCTGGAAGTGAAAATTCCTGTGCTACACAACCAATTTTTGCTTGGTATTTTCATGCGCTTTGTGTGCTTCAACTCCCGACACGCCGAGTTGGACCTCTTTTTGGTTCGGCAGCTGCTGCCTTGCTTGCAGTTCCTCCGCAATTTATCGGGAGAGTAGGAGTATTTTCCTGACTGCTTGGTATCCTTCTTTCTACGCTCCCGATCGATGATGTAAAGGACAGCAGAGTCAAAACAAAAAAAATGCTGTAAAAAACAGTACAGTAGAAGTCTTGACGCCTGTTTGATTGTCACGGGTTTCCTTGCGTCGCCATTGATGGGCACAGCTACTTCACCATTCGCAAGTTGCTGTCCTGCTTGTGTACCACAAGCGCTAGTTTCACTACTGCTCCACTAATGCCCGTGTTTTCTTTTATGCTCGTCCAATTTATGTGACGTGGTCAGCTGTTGTTTTTATGCATGGTCATTGGAGGGAAGCAGAGCGACCCCTTTCGGGAGCTCAACCTAAAACATGTCCCGAAATAGGAACCCGTCATCACCAGCTAAGCAACCACGGATCAGTACGCAGTGGGGCCAAAAGCAAGCGCGTACCAGGAGAGAGGGGGCGAAAAATACAGAGATGGGTGCTTCACCCAAAGGAAACAATAGTCATAGAAAAGCAGGGCTGGCTCCCCTGACTTTATAAAGGTAGGAGTCCGGGGAAATGAAAGCAAAATGCATGCATGCATGGGTTGATGTATTTGCCCTGCCGTGATGTCTGTCCTTGCGCACTGATGAGGTCAACTGTAACTTTGGTGGTACGAACCAGGATAAAGGTTTCAAAGTCTTGAGATGGTTGCATCATTCGAATGGAGCGGCGGATTAGATTAACCGGGAGAAGGTACTAGTGCATTGTTTTTGCATTGTGTTGTGTGGGTCGCCATGACCCATGAGCGAACCAGAGTTCTATACAAAATGAACATGATCCCTCAAAGAAAAAACGAAGAGAGAGTGAGAATGAAGATCATAGGACGTGATGATACTCGCGGACAAGAGCATGCAGCCGAGCTGTGTGCGTAGCGTAGTAGGACCGGACTGGAATACTAGCAACATCGTAGGACCCGGCGGTGAGAATTTGACAAATGGACAATCTCTAGAGTAAAAAAAAAAACAAACAAACAAACGCCCCGTGTTGTCAATTCCCTCCCTGCTCGGCTTATATGGCACCACGCTATGGTTGCATGCACGGCTTCCGGAGCGCCAGCGAGTGGTCCAGTCTCAGTCCGTCTCTGCGGGCCGGGGGGCAGACGCCACACCAACGCACGGTCCATCCGCCGCTGCACGCGCCGGCCGTTCGCAGTAGAATCCTCGGCGTGTTGCTCGCCTCCGCCGCCCGTGCAGGTGCATGCCCTCGCCACCACCGTGCTCCCCAGGCAACTAACACCCGTCCACCATCATCCGCGTGTGGTCGGTCAGCCACATGCTGCAGCAGTGGCCGGCCGGCCAGGCGGTTTGTGTGGAGGGCATGGCATGGCTACGAGGAACTGGTCACGCGATGCGGACGGATTCAGGGGCGACGACGCAACCTGTAGTACTAGACGGCCGGGCCGCTGCGATCGAGTTGCCACACAAAACCGGGAGGTGGCGGCCGTTCGTCCAAGGGAGGTTCTTCTTTGGATCGCAAAGGTGAAAACGATCCATGCATCTTTCCTTTCCGTTTTATATATAATAGCGACGACACGAGGGAGAAAGGAATGATTAGAAATTTGCAAAGGCGGCGGCGGCCTGTCCGCCTGTGGTGGGAGCCGGCCCAACCGGATAGAGGGGGGCAACGCACCAGTGCACCACTAGTAGTAGTACGAGTCTACGAGGATACACCGCGAACCTACGTGTTGCGAGATGTCCTCCCATACTGTATCAGAGTTCGTTTATTTTGCTGCAAAGCTGCGTCAGTATCATTACTTTGCTTGCAAGACGTCGATCGAGTGAAAAAATAAACCAGACCGTACTGCACAAATAGTATTATACTTGCATACGGTTCGAATATCCACGCAGATCATGGTTGTTTATATTACTCCTGCTCACGGACGGGCGGCTTGACGATGCGGAATCAGTTGTGCACGCCCACCGCATTCTTTGACCCGGGAAATTAAACAAGAAGATGGGTGAACAAGCAGATTTTCTTCCCGTGCATTATTATCTTCAGCGTAGTGTAGCGCCCACGAGAAGCTGGACTGGACCGCGGCAAATCTGGCGACGAATGACAAGAGAGAAAAAAAAAAAAAGAAACGCCGGCAGTGCGCGGCATGTGGTGGAGTTGCGGGGTCCCAACACGCAGCGTCGTCGTGCTACAGCGCCTGAGGCTTTGAGGTGTCGCTTGCTCCTGTGCTTGCTCGAGGACTGAAGAGATGCCTGATGCATCATGCCCGGCGGGCGAGTCGTCCACTCCATGCGCTTTTCTTTGACCTCGCCATCAATCCACGACGGGGATGGATGCCCCAGCACTCACTCACCCGCTCGCTCCGACAGCATCACAGCGCGCACGTTCTGCCCCATCATTCGCTCCGTCGTCTCGCTGCTCATCGATCGATTTTTTTTTCTTCTTTCTCTGTAGCAGCGGCATTTTGTAACACATCGATCAAATCTTTGAATTGTGGGATCGCATTCCATTCCGTTGCTGTGCAGACTGTTTACCTGGTCGATGCGAGCACTGAGGTACAGTAGTGAGTGGACAAGTAGCCATAGATCGATGCGGTCTTCAAGGGTGCCTAGATTAAGCCCATCTTCCAAGGAGCAAGAGCGAGCGTCTGTGGACTCCGGAGACGGGTCAAAGTTGAGACGGGTCAAAGTTTTGGGTATTTCCAGATCAGATGCACACGCAGAGTCCCTTTTACTATTCAAACCGTCACATGCATGCATGCCCGTCCGTCTTTGGTAGGAGTACCTGCAGCGAACACAGGTCTTCGTCTCCTGATCCAAAGAAAGAAAAGGGATCGGTCTACGGATGGTATCTCGTATTCTGCTCCTGCCTTTATCCTGCCTTGCGTATTAACAAAGCGCCCTCTTTTGGCTCCTCGAGATAAAGTAGTATATACTTGTACCCAGCCACCGGAGCAGTAGAGTAATGGAATGAGCATGTGCAAGTCTTCCTTCGTCGTCCCTACCATGCGTCGCAATTGCGCTGGCATGGAAAGGTGCGAGTTTCTTCAAGCACTGGATTGGATGGGCCGTCTCTTTCACCACGCTCGTCAATCCCCACTTCAGCACAGCGCGCTCACCATGCCTAATTGAAGCATATAAATTACAGTACAATCCTAATCCACCTAAAGAGATGGCGGACCTCGTCACATCCTGCACACAACTCACCTCGGCCCAGGTGCCAGTGACTTTCCATACCGATTTCATGTGATATACAATATGTGCATGGAACACTATAGTACACGCAAATTAAAGGTGAAGGTCGTTGATTTGCGTCGTGTCGCCGTCGAACCGCCATGCACGGACGCCCTTGCTTGCGAACAAAACAGGAGTCATCTAAATTCCGCGACTGGTCGGAGCTCCGTCGCTATTGCGTCCCGTGAAAGGAGGCGCCTTTCGCTGCCTCTGCTTTTGTACACTTGTTCGGACTCGCCCGGCGGCGGTCAGCCACGAGCCATGGAAAAAAAACTTGTGTCGGGCGCCTGTCCACGGCGCCGGCGACCGCCAAGTCTTCGAGATGCCCGTCCGCCGTCTCTTTATTTGCCTTTGGACTACTGGAATCCGCCGCCGTAGATGTGGGTTACCTCGTGCGCACGCAACGAATATACCGGGGCTGTATGTGCAGTTGCAGTCAGATGGTTATTAAGGTTAACAGTAAATTAATTTGGTCAAATACTTCTCTTACAAGCAATAATGCAGCAGTGTTCAACAAAGACATAAAGTATGAGTTGCAAAATATAGCCAGTGAGGAGTCTGCAAGTCTGGTAAGGACTGATGACGACAATGGTTTACCTTGCTTCTTGATCAGCCCGTTTCAGCTGCTGATGGGCTTCCTTTTCACAACACTAAAAGGTGATTACTACTACTTGACTAGCAGATCAGATAAGATATATAAGACGTCTCTTCAGTAGAAAAAAATTTCTAACAGTGTCTCTTTCAGTAATTCGACTGGGTGTGTGGTCATGTACTCGGACGATCAGACTAGTAGATCAAACCGTATCCAGCGCTTGCGGTTCTCATGGGTGGGGAACCATCTTAGCGGTCGTCCTCTTGGACGATTGCAGAGTTGCTCTCCACGCACAAATAATTCTTGCTTCCCTTCCGAGTTTGTCCCTTCTACACAGGCATGCATGTGATTACGTACACCTTGTATGCTTATGCGGTTATCGGCCCGGTACTATCTCCGGCAAGAATACACGTACACATGTGCTGCTCTCTCCACAATTATTCAGCAGAGAATACGATGACCGATGCCACTTTGCAATGGCATCTTTCGAGGCAACCTTGCGACGCTATCTTGTCAGCTAACGAGCAGTTGCTGTTGCTTGTCCTTTGCATGACGAACAATGAGCTCCGAATTGGTTGCAACCACTGCACTCCACTCCAGTGTCTGATCTGCTAGACTCTACAGATTGCATCGCAGCTTTGTTCTACATGGTACCATACTGAATTTGGATGAACCCAAGTTGTAAGTAGCTTTTACGAGCTGCGCAACTTTGGTTCTCTCTCTGCAAAATGGGAAAACAAAACGAATCTGCAGACTGCGGTGATCCGGCTGGCCAGTGCGTGACAGCCGCAACGCCTAAATGATTGCCGGCAGGAAGAACACACATCTTTGTACAGTCAATCTAATCTACACGACCTACGCACCGCGGGAATATTAACCTGCATGCCCACCAAATGCTCGGATGCAAATACGGTTCCGAGACCCAGTTCCCATGGACTCATCAATCACATCATCTTTTTATCTCCGTTCCTTTTTCTGCTGTTCTCTTTGCTATATCTCGAGAATTATGCCCATAGACGAACAACAAAAAATATTATGAGAATCCTATGGTGGCTGCATTCAGGAGCATCTGATTGACATATGCTTTTCAGGTTGGGGTGTTGGTGCTGCCATGAGTGCACAAATCGTTGCTGTTTAGACTTTTCACCTGGTCAATGCGAACAGTACTGATACTGACACTGAGGTAGACAAGTAGCCCTGGATCGATGCGGTCTTCAAGGGTGGATAGATTAAGCGGGAGAAAACGAATAATCCATTCTTCAAGGAGCAAGAGCAAGCGACTGTTTTGGACTCTGGAAACGGTTCAAAGTCTTGGGCATCCAGATGCACACGCAGAGTTCCTTTACTATTCAAACCGGCACATGCATGCATGCCCGTCTTTGGTACCTGCAGCGAACACTGGTCTTCGTCTCCTGATCGAAAGAAAAGGGATCGGTCTACGAGTATCTCGTATTCTACTCATGCGGTCATGCCTTTGTCTCCTCCAATTTGTTTGCCTTTAGCTTGCGTATTAACAAAGCGCCCTCTTTTGGCTCCTCGAAATAAAGTACTTGTGCCAAGCCATTGGAGCGGTAGAGTAATGGAATGAGCAATTGCTCTGGCATATAACAAGGTGCAGGTTTCTTCAAGCACTGGATTGGATGGGCCGTCTCTCACCACGCTCGTCAATGCCTACTTCAGCACACCACCAAGCATACGGAGTAATCCTAACCCACGTAAACAGGCGGGCCTGGCATCCTGCGCGCAACTCACCTGGGCCCAGGTGCCAGTATTTCGTGACGATTCATGCGATACAATGTGCATGGAACACTACACGGAAATTAAAGGAGAAGGTCAATTTGCGTCCTGTCGCCGTCTCACCGCCATGCATAGACGCCCTTGCTTGCGACCAAAACAGGAGTCATCCGAATTCCGCGATTTTTCTTATAAGTAATTAGCAAATGACCAGTGCGTTGCTACGGAAACAATATTATCTATTGAGACTCTACATTTGTATCATATATAGTTCATGCATCTCACCACCATTACCGCTAAATGAGATATTGATAGAAATATAGGAAAGACACAAGTTTTAGTGATCAATAGTATGTGCATTGCAACAAGAGATAAGAATTGTATGAAACACAATAACCATGGTGAGTAAAATTAATGTAAGCCATAATTATATCTTTTCCATACAACAAAATATGTTTAGCAGACTGAGCATGAGAACCGTGAATGTCTGGTGACGCCTTTGATTCTGAGCCATGCAGTTTTATTTGCTATTATTGATGTTCTGAAGTTTAGAACTTTTATTAGATGGCACAGGGATTCCATCTTTGATGGCTGTTGTTGGTCCCCTGTTTTCATGGATCGGTGGATCCCCTGTTCTGTTCAACTTCGAGCAGTGCACCGATTTCTTTACGAAGTCAACTACGTACTATTTGCTTGTTATCTCTGGCCCCTTAGTGGATGCCTCGCCTCTTCCACATAACACTCCATGTGTTTCCGCAGTCTTCAGTACATAATTCTGAACATTGGCCTCCTAGCTTGTAGAACCCTGCACTTTCCTCAACTCAATTGGTACATCAAAACATGTGATATCCGTGAGTAACACAAGAGGAAAAATGGATTGAGTTGCTAAAGCGCTTGGGCACCAGCTTCGACGTGAGCTCGGCGTCAAAATCTCGCTCGCCGCTCGATGCCTTCCCGGATGACCTGCGCAGTCGAAGTTGAGGTCATACTCGGGGCACTTCAATTCTCGTGGGATATGTACACCGGCATCGGCAGCCGGATGTCCACGTCGATCTTTTCAGCAGGACAGTTGCTCCTCCTCGTCCATCCCGCGACGCGCAGCGGGTCCGGCGACGGCGGTTTCATCATCACCTGCAGGATGCCATGCCAGCGTGGTTGCCCTGGCATTGTCGGGCGCGGCCGCCGGCCAGTGACTGCCGTCCACGTTGCCTTCTTCAACTTGGGCTGCTCTTTACGGGTCGGGGCCCGTCTTGCGGAGACCTGCTCTTACCGGCAATGGGAGCGCGTCGTCGCTTCAAGTCCTTGGTTTCGTTGCCAACGCCTCTCTAATTTCAGTGGAGGGGCTGAGGAATGAAGCCGTCACGATCGAGTTTGCGTGGCAAGGGAAGGAAGCGAACCGCGAACGGGATCGCGGCGATGTGATCGTGATTGTGTTTGCGGGAAGATTTGGCCCCCCGGACCCTCCACCCTGACGAGGACCTTTGCATCGCCTCGTTATTAATTTGACTTTGTCAAGATTTGAAGTTAGAACTATCCGAGTCTCCAAATTAAGATACGAAACAATTAACGAAAAAACAGATCACCTGCTAATTTGCCGTTTTAGAAAATAAGATACTATACAATCGCATTCGCATCAACTAGTCTAAACTTGTAGAGAAAGACGAATCAATTAACTCGTCAAAGCGGTACTACTACCGGTCCTCAGTCTACAAGGAAAGAAGCGGAGCGGAGAGGAGAGTGACCAACCAGTCAACCACGCCGAGCACCAACCAGTCAACCACGCCGAGTTCCAAACAAACGGATCGAGGGCAACAAGACTAGTGTTCGCCCCTTCACTCGTCTCTCTCCCCGCCGACGATCCACAAACACCGCCGGCGACCACCAGGCTCCAACCTCGTGCGGGCAACGATGGCGTCGGGTTAGAAATCCTGTTTCTTTCCCTTTTATCTTGGCTCTTTCCTTACCATTTCCGCCTATCTCGATCTGTGTTTCCCCAAATGTTTCGTAGGCTGAAACCCGAGCTGTGTGTACTCTGAATGCCAGTTCAGATTCTTTTCTTCCGAACAATTCAGTTAAGAAATTTTAGTTGCTCAACTCAATGCTGTTGATTAGTAGTTAGGAAGTTTGAGTTCAATTGTCAATCAATACTGCGCGATCTTGTTTCTTGCTGAACTTCACAACGGTTTAATCACCCCAGTTATGCTGCCTGACTTTCCCCCGTTTTACCTGTTCCCGTGCTGGTTCTTTGCGAAAGGGAGAAGAAAAGAATGGCTAATTAGTCGAAACAATTTGTATCATTAATGTACATAAGCACTATGCACAGTTCCACAGGTTTAATATATCAATTTGCTCTAATGCTGCCGAACCAAAGTTAAGCTGAATTATTTTTCAGATCTGAGCACATATTAGCTTAATGCTAATCCACCGTTCCCTGCTTAATCAGCATAGAGTACACTGGGGAGGAGAAGGATGGAAGTGACAGCACTGAGTTTGTGCAAGTCCGTGCTGAATCAAGCACTTGGATACTCCGAATCCGCTGCTGCCGCGGAGGTGGCATTGCAGTTGGGTATTCAGCGTGATCATGCATTCATCAGAGACGAACTTGAAATGATGCGAGCAGTTCTAACGTTTGCCAATGATGAGGTAGTGAAGAACAGTGTTATTAAGACCTGGGTGAGGCAATTGCGAGATGCTTCATATGATATTGAAGACACCCTTCTAGAGTTTGCTGCGACTCTGGCGCAGAGCCCATGGTGCGTATTTCGGATGCTGTTGTCTCGACACCGTGTGGCCAAGCAAATGGAGCGGCTCAGAACCAGGGTAGAGGATATCAGCAAGAGGAATGCGCGGTATCACCTCATGAATGTACTTGTCTCCATGGTATGTGCAGTAATTCTTTTTTTACAATGCTCATACATTTCTTTGGATAGAATTTTTTAGATGCTCTAAATTATCATAGATAGCATCACTTGGGAATGCCAAACATTCAGATTTGGCCAATAGGTCATATGCAGTGATGGGGGTTTCTTATGTGGCCCTCACAAAAAAAAAAAAGGTTTCTTATGAGGCAGCTACAGATTGTATAGCCATGATGTTGTTTTGTCAGATATTCTTGTTTACTGAAGATGATTCTTTTAAAGATTCGCAATTTTTTAAAACACGTCTAAGCCTTATTGTTGAAATGAGTATCAACAACTTAATTTTTGTTTACTTTTATGTAGGGCTCTCAACAAGGGACAGGTTTAACACAGTCTGGGTATGGTTCATTTGTGGCCACTTTCAGTAGTAGTGCCCCTGCAACGAGAAGCAGATTCACTCGCATAGAGTCAACGGCAGCTGAATTTCAACTCATTGGTCGAGACAATGAAAAACACCATATTGTCAACCAAATTTTGAATGAAGATATCCAGCTTGAGGTGATTTCTATATGTGGGATGGGTGGTGTTGGTAAAACCACTCTAATCAAAGATATATATCAAAGCCAAGTGCTAGCAGCCATGTACAAGACTCGTGCTAGTGTCACCATTACGCGGCCATTTGATTGTGTGGAAGTTCTTAGGAGCTTAGTTATGCAACTGGATCCAAAATGTTCTAAAAATCTGGATGCTGATTCTATTGCCAGTAAAATAGCAAGCCTTTTGGATGGGAAGAAGTTTCTGTTGGTATTTGATGATCTATCTTCCACAGATGAATGGGATGCTATAATTAAAAATATCCCTACACCAGAAAGAGCATGCCGGATCATAGTTACAACAAGGTTAGAGCACATTGGGAGGCATTGTTCAAGGAAACAGGAAAATATATACCGTCTGACAACTTTAGGCACTAAGGATGCAGGTGACCTCTTCACGGAGAAGGTACTGTTAGCATACTGGCGCACTTTGTATTTGGATTACATGTCAGATACTTTATACTTCCCAGAAATGCATGCACACTACATTATTAATTATTTTCCAAGAGTACTTGCCCATGTAGTTTAGTGGTATATGGTATGTTTTACTGCTATCAGCATTTTGGATATCTTGCATGCTGTAACCAGTATAATAGGAGTTCGTCACGGGCTGAAAGTTAGCTTTCTTTGTCATGAGAAAATTAATAGAAAGATTAGTTTATTCTTAAGAATTAGTTTGATCCAATTTCAGGTATTTGGGAAGATTATAAATTTGGATAAGCAGTATCCCGAGTTAGTTGAAGAATCAAAGATGATCCTAAAGAAGTGTGATGGGCTGCCTCTTGCTATAGTTGCAATAGGTGGATTCCTTGCAAATCAGCAAAAAACTCTTATAGTCTGGAGGAAATTGAATGAACACATTAGTGCCGAGTTAGAGCTGAATCCAGAACTTGGAATGATAAGAACAGTACTTGTGAAAAGCTACGATGGTTTACCGTATCACCTCAAATCCTGTTTCCTTTATCTGTCCATCTTCCCTGAAGATCATTATATTAACCGAAAGCGCTTGGTGCATCGTTGGACTGCGGAGGGTTACTCAAGTGAGCGTCGTGGCATGTCTGCAGATGAAATGTCTGATAGTTTTTTTGTTGAACTCATAGACAGGAGTATGATCCTGCCACTCCAAGGATCACTTGATATGACAAAAGGTATTCATTCATGCCAAGTTCACGATCTCATGCGAGAAATCAGCATCTCAAAGGCAATGGAAGAGAACCTTGTGTTCAGAATGGAGAATTATTGCATCTCAAACACTCCGGTGATAACACGGCACCTCGTTATCGGTAGAAATTGGGAGGGAGATCAGCATCAGTTTGAGAACACTGTGGACTTGTCTCGCATAAGGTCATTGACCGTGTTTGGGAAGTGGCGATGGTTTTATCTTTCTACCAAGATGAAGTATTTGAGGGTTCTGGACTTGGAGGGGACATCAGGTCTTGTTGATCATCATATTCATCACATAGGAAAATTTAAACATGTAAGATATTTTTCTTTAAGAGGATGCCGTGGCATTTGCCACCTGCCAGACTCTGTAGGTGATCTAAAACACCTCGAAACCCTAGATATCAGAGACACAGAAATTCTGCTTTTGCCAAGAACAATCACCAAGTGTCAGAATCTAAGGCATATTGACGCGCGGGGTATCTTCGGGTATGCCTATGAGCAAAATCGCGAGGAGAAATGTGCTGACCTGCAATACATTGGAACTGAGCTCCTTCTGTCATGCTGTTCACCACAGATCTACGGGGCTGATGAATTCAACAGGCGTGACGCTTTTACTCAGGCATTTTATGCGAAGATCCCAGGTACGATAATGGACCTCGGTATAAGTGCAGTTAAGTTACCAGAGGGTATTGGGAAATTGAGAAACTTACAGACTCTGCGGGTTGTGCACCTTGCATGGGGTACTTCAATTCTGCGTGACTTAGAATGCCTTACAGGATTGCGCAAATTAGGTGTCGTTGGCATCAACGAAAAAAACGGTCCACAGTTTTGTGCATCCATTTCAAGTCTCAGCAGGCTGGAATCACTGTCAATAGAGGTGAATAGGGGTGCTGGTTTACATGAAATTTTTGCAGATAACTTTTTCCCTCCCGAAAACCTCCGCAGCCTTAAAATTCAGGTTCCTCTGGTCAACTTACCAACTGGTCTCGGTAATCTTCACAATATTGTGAAGTTAAAGCTGCGTGATACACGATTGCTGGATGCTGATGCTTCTATGCATTTGCTGGGAAGTCTGCCAAAGCTATGTCTCCTGAGATTATGGTGGAACACATTTCAGGCTGACGAAGTCCATTTCCAAGCTAATGATTTCAAGGAATTGGTAACGCTTGAAGTTTCTGAGAAGTGGGGAGTGAGTAAGATTACGTTTGATGAAGCAACCATGCCCAAATTGAAATTTTTGTCCATCAAGCACTACAGTGGCATGGAAGTCGTTGGTTTCTGTGGGATAGATCTGCTCCCTTGCATCAAAGAAGTACGTTTGATTTCTCTCATTGAACCAAACCGCTTCTATGCATCTGAGGTTGATAAGAACAGAGCAGAGAATGTTGGAAAACTTGAGGACAGCTTGCGGCAACAAATTGCCAGGAACTCAAACAAGCCATCTCTTAAGATGGAATAGCCTGAAGTTCAGACTTATGCTTGCATTCACTTCTGAGCCAAGTCCAACAATGCCTTATTGGTCAGGAAGGATAATTATGAACACAGTAGTTGTTGTCTGGTTCCAACAAAAACTGGTGTAAAATACAAATAAAAATGAGCGAGTCCTGTACTGCTTCAACTCTTTGCTTCCAACTCCTAATGTACTTTGCATACTTCAGGTGTTGGTCTTTGCTTACCTGAGTGCCGTGTGATATTTGTTGGGTGTTATTGTTTGCATATTCCCCTCATGGATTGGTCTATGCCTGACTTGTTTGCTTGGGGGTTTGGGGCATTGATTTTTTTAGGAGCCTATACTGTACCCATTAATATTGCTAACTTAGGTTTTATGATCTCACATGTCAGTTTGGTGTGTTGTGTTCATGTTGTCCTTTCTATGAAATCTCTGCATGTATGTTTACTGGTTTCATTGGGGGGAGGGGGGGGGGGGTGTTGAGGCACTGATAATCCTAACTTGTATACAATCGGCACATCACTGGTTGTGGTATTTCCAGTTCTTGTTGTTTTTGTGATTGGTTAAGAATCTGAAACTGTGGACTGTGAACCTTGTCAAAAGACTCTGGCTATGTGTTGTGTTTTCTACTGATATGTGGACCTAATGTATTTTCTAACTGATTGCCATTTACAGATTGAATGGTCATATTTTTGTTCCTAAGCTCTGTTCTATGACATTCCTTGCCCTGTTATACCCTGTTGTGGAGCCTTTCTTTACCGCTGTAGAACAATCCTTTCTCAGGCGGTACATATTTTAAGAAACAATCCAATGTATCTGGACTGTTGCTTTCTACATTGAATCTCTGCGTTTAGATATTGAAAAGGTCTGGTATGAAATTCGCAGGAGCATCCAATCCATTGGATCGTCCTCCTTTGGGAACCCCTTCCCCCGCCCGCCGTTTCCCCGTGCTGGGAGCCCACGTGGGAAGAGACCCGGGGCGGGTTACGTGGGCATTTGGGCAGTTTTGCCCCGGATTCGACCGGTTTCTACGGGGTAGCAGCCCACGTCTTCCGACTCGTGGCAGCCGGCCCAGTGTGTTTCCCCGTCCCGCTCACGCGCCGCCTGCGACGCCACCGCCGCCGCCTCTTCGCACCTCGACGATGCCCCGGCCGCCGCTTCCTCGCCCCCCGGCGACTCGCCCGACTCCGGCCTCCTCCCCGACGAAGCGCACGACTCCGGCCACCTCCCCCTCAACGCGCACGACACCGGTCGCCTTCCCGTCGACACGCACGGCGTCGGCTGCCGTCTGTCGTCCCCTCCCCTCCCCTCTCTCTCTCTCTCTCTCTCTCTCTCTCTCTCTCTCTCTCTCTCTCTCTCTCTCTCTCTCTCTCTCTCTAACTGGGGTTGCACAAATTTGACACATTTTCTCCAGATCTGCCATGAGGAAGAGTGGGAAAGAAGTTGATCTGCTCGTGGTCGTCGTCCAAGCCGGCCCCAAGAAGGAAAAAAAGTGCAAGATCTGCTCCCCGACGCGTGGTGCTGCACGACGAACTAGCTCCATTTCTCTGACGGGACATCGCAGCCGCTGCCGCGCGAGGAATCTGCTGCCATCACGGTGAGCTCCCTCTCTCCCCCTCACCCTCTGTCTCTGTGTGGCCGCTGTGTTGCTTTTTACTTGAATCAACAAATGACCCTGGAAAGAAGAGCTGAAAGCTGTGGTGGAATTCATCTGACATGTTTTACTCTTGATACCTTTGTTTCTGAATCAATTGGGGATTGACTGCAAACTGCACTGCTTGATTGCTATTAAGCCAAAAGAGTTTGAAGAAATGCATGTGCTGTGGAATTTAAAAAATCGGAGATCGTCAGATCGACTGAAAACTGCACCGGTTCACTTGGAATGTTCAGAGTTCAGTTTCAGAATCGTCCATACTTTCGCAGTTCCTGATCTATTTCCATTGAAGGAGCAGTTTACACTAGATAGTCTTATTTCTGTGTAAGAACTCATCCAGAATTGCAATTGGCATTAGGCTAGTGCAAATAGTAACTGAATTCCCAAAACTGTAAAAAACCATACCCTCTCAAACAAGCGTTAATTGACGTATTTTGTTCTTAGATGGACAAAAGGTACCAAATTCATCTCGTTATTTTGATGATAACTTTTCTTGCTGTTGTTGCTCCCTGCTGTCGCATTTGTATACCTGACTCTGGGCTACTACTCACTGTTTAATTCTACAATGTAATAGGCTACTAAGATTTTTTTACCTATTTTGAGTTTACCTTCATGGAGTACTGGAGTGTTTATTTTTGTATTAACGAAAATAACCTGGTACCCAGGATGATAGCTACCCGTATGTGATTTTATGTGTGCGATGACGGAATTGCTGGCTCTAAGTATTGTTTAATTGCAGTATACTTTTGTATGCACTAAAACTTTAAGGCCTATGGATAATGGATTGATCATGAACTCTGGATAAACCTGGACCAGACTGTTATGGTGGGTTGTTTCTTCGAATACCAGAAGCCAATTTATCACTGTGATCTGGACTGAATTGCTTGTCTATTGGGATGAGTTTAATTTGAAGGTCGGATGATAAGGGATTTGTTATGATCAGTGTAGTACCGTGATTCCTAAGCTGGAACAGATACTAGGCTTAAAAATAGTGATTTCAATCCGCCTAGAATAATTTTTTACTAGGCACTAAAATTGGTGATTCCAAGTGTACAGAGTTGTTATGTTTATTGGGACTAATTGCTGGTAAGGACCGGCCATCCCTGGCCAATGGTTTGGTTCTGCCATTCCACAACACAGTTTTTCTGTGGGGTGTACCATGTGCATTGCTCGCAAGTTATAACAAATACATGACACTTATTTTTCTGTTTGCCATTGCCATTTTGCTGAAGTTCTACAATTTGTCTATACACAGGTGAGGTTAGAAGTAACGGGAAAGCATGACATAGATGAAAGCATGACATGTCTTCCTTGCATTATAATACAAGAGATGAAACAACGAGGGTTTATAACAAATACCTTCCTCCTCCTTTGTCCTTGAGTTATAAACCATCGTTGTTTCAATCATCTCTTGTAGATGACTTCCTGCATGCATATTGGATTTTGTACAAATGTTGCTTCCAAGTTCATAGTTTGCCTTTCCCCTTGTTTAATAATGGCTTCAGCTAAAAGATAGACACTAAATTCAGCAATATTGCTAGTAAAAACATTGTAACGTTTCATGCTGGTGAGAATACATGTAACATGCCTTTGAGTATCTACCCTGAAATATGAGCAGTTGACGGGGTTGATTCTGTCAGGCGTTGATCTGCTAGACATTGATCTGCAATGGCGCATGCATAAAGTCTCAGACGGACAGCGCCAAAGGGTGGAGACCTGCATGGGCCTTCTTCATCCATACAAGGTGGTGTCCTGTTCTTATATTTGTGTGGGCTCTGTCATTCTCGCAGCATGATACTGAACTTAGTATTGATCCCACCTTAATGTGGTACTAGAATAGAATAAATCTAATTCCACCTTAGTATTGATCCCACCTTAATGTGGTACTAGAATTGATAAATTATATTTCTTAATCCTTGAGTACTTGCATGTGCTGGACGCACTACTTACTCGGTGAGTATGATTAGATAGCTGTGATGTTCATGTCAAGGAAAAAGATATAGCTATGTTCCCTTAATTGTTCTGAGAATTTTTTCCAATGTGTAAAATATTTTGCTTGTAAGACAATACGAAAAATGTTTGGTTGAGCATATGTGAAGCTCCCTCACCCTTACCTGTATGGCGCAGCTTGAGGCTGGCACTCACCTGACCCTTCTTAATGACTTGGCAGTGCTCCTGGCTTTGTCTTTGATGCCATATATATCTCATTATTATTCTCATGAACATCAAGTGATATGTTTTGATAATAGGAAGGGCAATTCTCATATTGGGTATTTCATAGTGATTTCCTGTTGGTGATTATTTTATATTTAAGAATTTGTTTGAAAGTTATCAGCTTGGTTAACCCAAATATTTCATGGTATTAAGACATCTGAAAACGTTGCAGGTGCTCTTACTTGATGAGATTACTGTTGACCTGAATGTTGTAACCAGAATGGATCTCCTTGATTTCTTTAAGAGTGCGAACAGGTAAAGTTTCAGTATGTTAGATATCTTGTTTGTCATGCCTTTCACGTTGCACAACACTAAATGTTCGTCACAGAGAGAAGCCACAATCGTCTACGCCACTCATATATATATATATTATATACTAATCTTCAACTCTGGGAGGCTGGAGCCTCACACAGCGTTTTTCACGACGTGGCCGACGGTAGAAGCGACGTGTGCGTTTTTACCTTCCGTCCAGGCCACCGTCCGCCCGTTCCAGCGTCCCCGCCCTGCAGCATCGTTTTGGCCCGCGTCTTGATCTCCTTCCGATTGTCCGTGGGCTTGGTTTTCCTCCACGCTCATTGCAGCGCGTCGTCAGCCCGGCCCGCTCTACCCCGCCGCCGCCTCTCTACGATGCTTCGCATGCCGGACGCGTGGTGCCGCTCCTGCGACGCGTGGGCTCTGTCGACCCAGAGAGACAGCGCTCCTTCACGCGTTCGACCGGCCCCCGCTCTCTCCTGTTTCGCATTTCGGTCGCCGGCTAGCCGGCCGTCCGCGTCGTCGTCCGCCGCGGGTGCCTTCGGCCGCGCTGTAAGCTCCTCTCGCCCCGTCCTGCCGTACGCGCTTCCCTCCAAACGCTCATTCTCCCGCGGACTTGCTGGTCCCTTCTCCTGATGTCTTTTGCGTTTCTTCCTCAGCTTTGGTTTCGCTTCCGATTTGTGCCGGTGAAGCTCGGCGTCCGTGACGTTCGCCGTGCTTCCCTTCCTCCTGCTGTTCGCCGGAAGAGTTCTCATTGCAAGGTTGGTCTCCTCTGCTCCTCCCGTCTGCCTGCAGTTCGATTCGTCCCCGTCCTCCGTTTCTTCCATCTAACAATGTGGTTCTCCGAATGCAGGAAATTAGATTCTTCAGGCGTTTCCTCCCGGTCGTTTTCCTGCCTCCTTGCTGGTGAGCGTTGCTTCGTTTCCTTAACTGCCTCTGCCACTTAATTTTTACTAGGATTATCTACTGCATCTGGCCGCTTTCCTGCCTCTATTTGTTTGGTTACGTCCATTATGCTTCTTGCTTCCCGGCTGTTTTGTTCCATATGTATGCCAGGCTATGGTTTCCCTACATTTTAGATGGCTTCGCCCTTACTGTTTACTTTGCTCTCGCCGTTTACTTCCGTGTGTATATGTGGCGACATGTCTTCCTTGCATTTTTTCCTTTCTCTGTTTCCAGCGTTGCTTTGTTGCCGATTAGATTTACGCTTCCTGGATATGTGTCGATTCGCATTTTTACCTGCCATTTAGGTGACTTTGTTATCAGCGTTCCTCTTTTACTGCCTAGACACATGCCTCCTGGTTAGTCGTGTACAAGTGATTCAGGCTGCTTCCCTCTGGGGATCATGCCTGCAACAAAGCGTTCTGCGCCGGACAAATCTGTTCGCGTTACTAGGAATCTTAGACCACGCGGTGCCACACATCAACCTCCTCCAGTTGAGGTAACAGAATGCGTCAGTTCACTGAACGTTGCAGTGCATCCCGAGCCTGCCTCCACAGCCGATGGTATGTTTATTCAGGTTGTCGTCGTGCGAAAATAGTTTCTGTGCCCACAAAGAAGTTTTACTGTGTTGTTCGATCTGAATCTATTTTTTCCCGCGTTCAGTCCCGTTATGTTCTGCACCTGTGAATCGGCAAGCCCTTAGAAAGCGCCGTCGTGAGGAAGCTGCCCAGAATGCTAGGAAGAATGCTCGAAATAAAAATGTTCCTGCTACCTGTGTTCGTTCAGATAGCTTCAACCATCTTCCTGCTGATGCTGTGTCCAACACGATGCCTGCAATGCCTGCTCCGCTCGCTTCTATTTGAATGTCACCAGGGTGGCGTGTTGTTATCAGTTTGTTCCGTCAACCCTTCCTCTAACCATGTGATTCTTTCCATGTAATTGCCGTGTGTTGCTTAGATGATCTACTAATCCATGTTTTCAGGGGACCATTTCTTGCCAAGAGTTTCAGCGGAGGTTGCGCGCTCTAATCGTGCACGCCGTATGTTTCTTAACAAGCAGCGTGGAGTTCTAAAACTAGGTTCCACTTCCTTTGCAGCTGTTTCCCCTTTCCCACTGGTCCTGCTCTTTTGGGTTTTGCTTAAGCGTGCCTGTGTTGTCTCCAGGCCTTGCTTCCAGGGACCCTTATCTTGAGCCCGTTGTTTAAGGAATATTTCACAATGTTGAAAGGTTCAGATTTCTACTCCTTATTTTCCGTTTCCTATCATGCTGCTTTACATGCGCCGTTTATTAAGGTAAACATGCCAACTAGCAGAGACGTACAAGGAACGGTCGTACTATGGTGCTCCGGAATATGAGTGCGCCCATTGTTCTGCTATGTTTTGGTACCAGGAAAGAATAACAAGCCGTAGTGCTGTCAGTCGTTGTCGCGTCGTTTACAACTTGTGCTGTCGCGGTGGCACGATCTCCGTCCCTAAATTGAGAGAGAGGCCCCAGCTTCTAAAGGAACTTATCAGGTTTGATGGCAATGCAAAGAGCAATGCTTTTATGCGCCTGATTCGACAGTACAATTCCCTGTTTGCCTTCACATCGTTGGGAGTAGATGTAGACAGGTCTGTCAATACAGGGGCTGGTCCTTATGTTTTCAAGATCAACGGTGTTGTCCATCATCGGATAGGATCTCTTATCCCTCCCCGAGGGAAACGCCCTGAGTATGCACAGCTGTATATACATGATACAGAAAATGAGCTGCAGAACAGGCTTAACATCTTCCCAGCCGAAGGTACCTCTAAGGAGAGCCCAGATCCTAACATTGTATCCTCATTGATCACTCTTCTCAATGAAGTGAACCCTATGGTGAAGCAGTTCAGAATGGCTAGGGACAGACTTTGTTCTCCTACCTGTCCTGACGTAGCGATACGACTAATTGGATCAACTGATCGTAAAGACCGCCAACGCTCGGAGCGCCCGAGTGGCCAGAGCCGGTGGGCTCCGGGAGCAAAGCTCCTGTCGGCCCGGGTTCGATCCTGAGCCGCGGCACCAGAGGCGCTGCAATGAACAGTGCCAGGTAAAATGGTACTGTTCACTGCAGTGCAAAAAAATCCCCTCGTCCTCCCCGGGTCAAAGCACATGGTAAAGACTCGCGCCGGAGCTCACAACGGCCAGCTGGGTCCCTGTGTAGGATCGAGGAGGGGGTTCGGGGGTTTTCTCGGCCTGCGTGAGAGACTCTTCTCCTTAGCAAATGCCGTCGGGGGTGGTCTTCCCCCGGCAGGTCGAGTTTTTTGATCGTAAAGACCATAGATACAGCCTGCCCGTTGCATTTGAAATAGCTGGCCTCTTGGTTGGCGGCCTCTCGGCATCTGTTTGCAAGTTCGATGTTGTTGTCGAGGCACGCACATCAAAATTTAAACAGATCTCCCCAATTCATCCTGCTCTGATGGCTCTGCAGTATCCTCTGCTGTTTCCATATGGAGAGCCTGGTTTCCAACCAGGAATCAAATTCCGTAAAGTCAATGGAGTGGATAATGTTGGCCGTGATGAGGTCACCATGCTGGAGTACCATCGGTACTATCTCCACTATCGTAGAGGGGAGCCCAATCCTACAACCTGTGCTGGCCGGTTGTCTCAGCAGTATGGTGTCAAACACGTATTCCTGTGTCGAGGCCAGCAGGCTTTCATTCCATTTTTTCAACCAGAAATTGCTACGGAATGAAACCTATCAGGGGATCACTGATGCCATTGGACAAGGTGCAAGTTCCGGCAAGCATGTGGGCGTGAAGAAGCTATTGCCTGCTTCGTATCCAGGCAGCAAACGCTACATGAATCAGAACTACCATGACTGCATGGCAATTTGTCGTGCATATGGGTCTCCAGATTTTTTTGACACCTTTACCTGCAATGCAAGCTGGCCAGAAGTCATTGAAGCCATCAAGTATGAAGCTGGACAGAAACCATCTGACCGTTCAGAGATAACTTCACGCGTGTTCCACATGAAACTTGTGGAGTATCGGCTGGAGATCAAGGAAGGTCGTATGTACGGCCCTGTAAAAGCAGGTCATCCCCGTTTCTGTCCCTTCCTTTCCTACATACTTGATCCACTCCCGTTCTCACTCTTTCCTTACTTTGTTGCCTGTATTCCAGTGGTGGATACAGTCGAGTTTCAAAAGAGGGGCCTGCCACATGCACATCTTCTGACATGGTTGGCTAATCGCTCCGGCGAAATGACTCCGGCCTTCATTGACAAATATATTTCTGCTGAGCTACCTGACCCAAGAGACGATGCACTGGGGTTCCTTTTGGTGCAAGAGCACATGATGCATGGACCATGTGGACGAGACAACCCAAGTAGCCCATGCATGAAGGACGGGAAGTGCTCTAAGAGGTTTCCAAAATCTTTCCAGCCAGAAACAACACTAGATAGTGATGGCTTCCCTATTTACAGACGTCGTGACAACAAAATTGTTGTCAAGAAACATGGTGTCATTTTGGATAACCGTTATGTGGTTCCGCACAATCTTGCTGCCCTGAAAATGTTCCAGGCGCATATCTGTGTCGAAGCCTGCAACAAAACATATCTGGTTAAATACCTGTTCAAGTATGTCAACAAAGGATTTGACTGTGCAAGGATGATCTTTGACGCTGCTCAGGCTTCCACCCAAGAGGGCAATCCTCCAGTCACTGCACCACAGGATAGAGCAGCTGAAAACACAACCAAGGTTGGTGCATCTGAACCATCAGATGGAGTTGACGAAATTGCAGAATACATCAAATCGCGCTATCTTTCCTATTCTGAGTCTGCATGGCGTCTCTATGGCTTTGAGATACATGCCAAGTTCCCACCTGTTGAACGTCTGGTTGTCCATCTCCCTGGCATGCATTTTGTTACTGTCCATGAGGAACAGGACCTTGAAGAGGTGATTGAGGATCCAGATGCTCAGACAACCATGCTGACTGAATGGTTCGCATTCAATTTGCAGTCTTCCAAAGGCCGTGGACTTACATACTGTGAATTCCCGGGATCATTCACATGGAATAATGAGAAAAAACGATGGCGCAAACGTGGAAGGGGAACCAAGATAGGAAGGCTCAAGTATATCCATCCGGGGACTGGGGAGCTCT
The DNA here is from genome assembly GCA_012490785.1 of Eragrostis nindensis. NCBI lineage: Eukaryota > Viridiplantae > Streptophyta > Magnoliopsida > Poales > Poaceae > Eragrostis > Eragrostis nindensis. Next base: position 1,124,379 of record JAAXCT010000054.1, on the reverse strand, counting down.
TCTACCTGAGGATGCTCTTGATGGTTGTCCGTGGAGCAAAGAGTTATGAAGACATGAGAACATATGAAAACACTGTCTATGCAACGTTCAGAGCAGCATGTCAGGCACGCGGTCTTATCGGTGATGACACCGAGTGGCTTGCTTTGTTCGAGGAAGCCGTCATATGGGCAACGGCTTATCAACTTCGAAACCTCTTTATGACTGTTTTGGTACACTGTGATGTTGGCAATGTGAGAGCTCTCTTTGACAAATACTGGAGGTTCTTGGCTGACGATTTGGTATATAGAATGCGTAAACTGCTCTCAAATCCAGCATACAACATGCCTGACAGTGTGCTGCAGTCATCACTGCTTAAGGATCACGACGCCAGCGAGGGGGAGGACGAGATGGACTTCACGCCAGACGATGAGGTGACCACTTTATGCCTGTCTTCTACTCGCTTAAGCTCTGCATGGTGCCCCCATCTGCCTTGCATGTTAGATCCAGCCGATGGAAACGTCCGACAACAACATACATGCCCTGATTTTCCCTTCATGTAACCATATGCAACCATGTAAGGCTGAACGATTTTGTAGGACAGATTTAGCTGATACTGATACGTTACATACATCTGTGTCAAGCTCTGTTGCACGCTTTCCCATCATCATCATAAAAAACAAAAACACTTTGCTTAAATGGTCATCGCAAAAGACAAAAGCACTTTCCCATGCTCATCGCTCCTGTTAGTTTCTGCTACATTCCTTTTACAGTACTACGCCACTCTTTTTTACCATATTAATTTCGTATCTGTATATGTAGCCGCAAATTGTGAATATATACCTCTGATACAGCAGCAAAAAAAAAAAAAACAGTGTCCTGTCTATGACCTCTTATCCTGTACAATTCCTTTGTTTTCATCAGATTCATTTAATTAAATGGTCATGGCAATAAAGACACAAGAATTTTGCCATGCTCATCGCTGCTTTTACTTTGTGTTACAATCCTTTTGCAGCGCTGCCCCACTATTTTTTACCAGATTAATTTCGTATCTGTATATGTAGCCGAAATTGTGAATACATACCTCCGTTACAAGAGTTACAAAAAAAGGACTCCTGTCTATTACCTTTTCTGCTAAATGATTCATTTATTTTCGCCACATGATTTACTTAAATGGTCATTGCAAAAAGACAGAACCACTTTCCCATACTCATCCCTCCTTTTAGTTCCTGTTACAGTGCTGTGAATGCATACCCCTGTTACAAGAATGAAAATAGTATACAGGTTAACTGTACTGTCTAAATATGAACCCATCAATTTTTGTAACACTTTTCCACCCAAAACCTGTACGTATCTCTTCTTGCTTATGTCAACTTTATATCATGCAGTGCTTTCTCTAAATTTTTTACATCCTCTCGGTCCAGCTTTCTGTCCCTCTTTCTTAACTATATATGTGATATGTTTGTCTTACCGTTAGATTGTTTCTTCGCTCCTGCAAATCACCAACCGTGTCAGAATCATGCCTACAGATATGCTGAGCTACATCATAGACGTCCTCAACCTGAAACTGTACAACAGTGGGGTCACAGATTATGGCCTCGACATGTACGAGGCATGGATTGATCTCCAGCTGCCAAAGACAACTGTCCATGGCAAGAAGGTTCGCAAGGTTCTGTCAGGGAAGATCAAGATGGACAAAGATGACGCGATCCAGAGCGCTGCCAAAGAAGTGATCAAGTACATGTGTGACCAAAGGCACCTGGAAGTGAAAGATGTCAGCTTCAAGCCCATGAACCACACCAAAAAGAAGCTGCTGGCTGCAGAGTTCTGGGCTGAGGTGTTCCAAGAGAAGACTGAAGCGGCAACAAAGGCCTATGCAGAGAGCGACACAAGAGCCAGCATCATGGAACGTGGTCTCCGAAACCTCTGCAGAGACTTCAACGACTTCCTGTCTATTGAGGAGACTGTTGTCACGAAGGGACCTAACCGTGGCAATGAGCTGCTGTACGTCTACAATGGAGCATCTGCTTCCTCCAGATCAGTTCACCATCTGCTTCCTCCAGATCCTCCAGGGCCCGAAGGAGGAGCAGCCGCGCCCTCCAAGCCCTCTGCTGTGTAAGCCTTTCTGTCCCACCCCACCTCTTATATTTATCACTGGCCATATTTCCTGCTGCTGTGCTCAAAAGTCAAAACCTGTTGTTTCAAGTGGCACATATATCACTTGGTCATTTACTGTTTCAGGAACGACCCAGCGAGGTCTAGCCTTTTGTTGGCCAGCCGTCAAGATGCAGTAAGAGGCAGGCCTTTTGCGATGACGACCGTCAACCAGCGCCAGCAACACGGGGAAGGATCGCCATGTTGGCTCCACCTGGATGCTATGGACACGCCACATCGTCCGCTCCGGATACCACAAAAGCCAAGGTGAAGAGACATGCACCAGCCATTGCACCGCGCAACGGGACCAGGACAAACCAAGCTTTGATGAAAAAAATCCTTAAAGCCGCTGAAGCCAATATGCGTGTGTGTATAGAGACTGAATGCATTATGACTCTTTCAACCACTTTAGATGTAATGAAGGAACCTTGACTGCCAGTCGGGTCTGCTGTTTAGTAGAACCTGTATGGTCTCCCAGGTTTCGTGTCCACACTGCTTGCCATATTACCTTCTTTGTGTTCCGCCTAAACATTTCATGCCATCTCAGGCACGTTCGCATACGGCACTCATCACATTTCCTTGACAGTATAGACGCCCACGGGTCACCAACAAAGCACCGACGCAGGTCTACACGTAACAGGAACTGATCGCCGAAACAGAGATCAACTTAATCGCCATGCCCCGCCAAAAAATCAAAACTCCGAACACACCAAAACTCAAGGACCCGTGCGTTTCTCCCGACGGACCCGGTCCACCACCGCGCCGCGACAACCAAACAGCAAATCGACACAACAGGAAAACGACTAAACAAACGCAAAAGCACGGTTACGCCGGCCGTTAATCCCAACCCCGCGCGGCGGAGCGCGCCTAGTATATTCAATGGACTGGAGACATGGGCTACTGGTGTTGCATACATCCAGAAAGGCGAATTGAGAAAATGGGCAAAATACTCTGACATTGAAGAGCTGAAAGGTACCAAAAACTTGCTGTCAGTAGTGGAGTCATGGCTCCGATCTGAGACCAAACTCCAAAGAAGGAACAGGCCACATCTTGTTGCTTACTCACAGCTAATGATTTGAATGAAACCACGGCATACGTGCTCCTATATTTATAGAGGGCGTAGCGCAAAATATGTCATGTGAAATTAAGACTATTGGAAAATGGATACTTTTGAATTTGGGCATGATATGCTATCTTTTATGGAGAGGTAAACGTGTGTATTATTTGGAATTAAAGTTTCTGAAAGATGGATACTCATATATATATGCAACATGATATCTTGTCATTTATGATCGCCATCAAACCCACTAGATCAAGAATGGTCCAAAATGTCTCTAATGGGCTGAAAACATCCCTGCAGAACGCATCACATATATGCCATCCGACCTAAATTGGAGAAAGCATTGTAGAGCATGTTAGAGATAGAATCTCATTAGAGATAGAATTGCTTTGTAACTGAATGTAGCGTGATCGGTTGTTAAGATAAGATCGAATCACCATGTAAGTTGTAACCGTGTATCATATAACTTGTAAGCCATGTTGGGGGCTTTTCCCAACTCTATTTAACACGTAACCGCGGCCTCTACGGAGGTAGTACGCTTCCACCAAACCGTGAACTCTTTCATGGTAATCAGAGCCCCTTCTCCTCAATAGATCGCACCTGCCATGGCCTCCAACTCAAGCTCCACCACCAACCCGCTGCTTGGCCATGTCATCTCGGAGAAGCTAGCCAAGAACAATCACCTTCTGTGGAAGGCGCAGGTTCTCCCCATCGTGCGAGGTGCGCGGTTGGAGGGGTACCTCACCGGCGCGACTACTGCTCCAGCTGCAGAGATCGACGCCAAGGTGGACAACAAAGAAGTGAAGATCCCAAACCCGGCCTATGAGGCATGGGTAGCCACGGACCAACAAGTCCTTGGCTTCCTCCTATCGTCTGTTACGAAGGAGGTTCTCCAGCAAGTTGCGACGTGCACCACTGCAACCTCGACATGGAAGACCATTGAGTCGACCTACGGCGCTCAAACCAGGGCGCGCTCTGTTAATACTCGTATTGCTCTTGCTACCACCCAAAAGGGTAACATGAGCGTTGCTGAGTATGTCAACAAGATGCGTTCCTTGGGTGATGAGATGTCGGCTGCCGGGAAGCCTCTCGGCGATGAAGAACTCGTGTCGTACATTCTGGCCGGCCTTGACACCGACTTCAACTCTGTTGTCTCGGCCGTCCTCGCATGAGTGGAGCCTATCACCCAGCCAGCTCCTGAGTTTCGAGCAGCGCCAGGATCTGCTCGAGGGTGCGCGCGCAGCAAACGCTGCGAACCGTGCGCGGTGGCTTCAGCAACAATCGTGACCGCGCTCCTGTTCGTGGGCGTGGCAACCCGCACGCACACAATGGCGGCTCCAACAACAACGGTGGTGGCCCTCGTCCAGCACACAACTCCAACAACAACCGCGGAGGCAACTCCTCGGGCAACAACAACAAACAACCGCCATGTCAAATCTGTAAGAAAACAAATCATTCGGCTGTAATGCTGGTATACATATGATGATTCCTATGCGTCAGATGAGAAACATGCAGCTGCAGCCTACAATTCATATGGAGATTACTGGATCACTGATTCAGGGGCTACAGATCATGTCACAGGAGAGCTTGACAAGCTGGCCGTGAGAGACAAGTACAGTGGCAATGATCAAATCCACATAGCGAGTGGTTCAGGTATGGACATTAGTCATATTGGTCATTCAATTGTTCATACTCCTAGTCGTGATCTTGCTCTACGTAATGTTCTTTATGTTCCTCAAGCTGCAAAGAATCTTGCTTCCGTTCATCGTCTTACAAATGATAATCATGTTTCCCTTGAATACTTCCCTAACTATTTCTTGATAAAGGATCTGGACACGAGGAACATTCTGCTTAAAGGGAGGTGTCGTCATGGGCTCTACCCTCTTCCGCCCACATCTATCAGAAGGCATGCTTTTGGAGTCGTCAAGCCATCCTTAGCACGATGGCATAGTCGTTTAGGACATCCATCTTTTCGTTTCGTTCAGAAAGTTGTTAGCAACAATAATCTTCCTTGTTTAGGAGAGTCAAATAATGAGTCTGTTTGTGATGCATGCCAAAGAGCCAAAAGTCATCAATTACCTTATGCTAAGTCCACTAGTATCTCTTCTGCTCCTTTACAACTTGTGTTTTCTGATGTATGGGGATCTGCACCGAACTCTGTTGGGGGCAAGAAATATTATGTGAGCTTGATTGATGATTTTAGCAAATTTACGTGGATTTATTTGCTCAAATTTAAATCTGAAGTATTTCAAAAATTTCATGAATTTTAGAATCTTGTTGAGAGACACTCTGACAGAAAAATCATCACCATGCAAACTGATTGGGGTGGTGAATACGAGAAGCTTAATTCCTTTTTTAAGAAAATTGGTATTTCTCACCATGTTTCTTGTCCATATGCGCATCAGCAAACGGTTCTGCTGAAAGAAAGCATCGTCATATTGTAGAAGTTGGTCTTTCTCTTCTTGCTCAAGCTTCCATGCCTTTAAAAATTTTGGGATGAAGCGTTTTTGGCTGCCACATATCTCATGAATCGTACTCCTAGCAAGGTTATTAATTTTGAAACGCCTCTAGAGCGTCTTTTTTCCCCAAAACCAGATTATTCGTCGCTTCGTGTTTTTGGGTGTGCATGTTGGCCAAACCTTCGCCCTTTCAATTCTAGAAAGCTTGAGTTTCGATCTAAGCAATGTGTGTTTCTTGGGTATAGTAGTCTACATAAAGGTTTCAAGTGCCTAGATATTTCTTCCGGGCGAGTCTACATATCCAGAGACGTTGTTTTTGATGAAAATGTTTTTCCCTTTGCAAGCTTGAATCCTAAAGCTGGTGCTCGATTACGTTCCGAAATTATCCTTCATCCAACTTTGTTCCACTCAAATCCTATCCCTGGAGATGAACATGCGCATGACAATATTTTTAATGATCCTAATCCTGCTACTAACAGTTCTGGTGAAGTTGGTGCAGAATCTGTGCAGGAACAGGGAGAAATTGTACATGAAATAATGCCTTCTAGCGCTCAGCATGCTGAAGATTGCCTCGGTACGGAACCCAGAGGATTTTTGCCTGCACATTCCTCTCAGCCTGCAGTTGAATCTTCCTCGGGATCGCTTCCAGGGACTGCGCCAGGCGTGCCGTCACTCCCACGTGCAGCGGACAACGGGGTTTCCCCGGGTGCATCACCACGTCGTGCTCCATGTTCCGCACCGCCTGTGTCTGCTTCTCCTGCGGGCCCTGGTGGGTCCGGCACCGGGGAACAAACGCGTCTGCGCCTGGGGTTGGACGCGCCAACGAGCGACGCTCGCGAGTCATTGATGTAGGGTGCTGCTGGATCTTCTGTGGAAGATGTCCCAGTAGCGCCTATACATCCACCTCAACAATCTGCTGGTGACTCCTCTCGGCCGAAGACAAGGTTGCAAAGTGGTATTCGAAAAGAAAAGGTATACACTGATGGCACAGTTAAGTATGGTTGTTTTACATCCACAGGAGAACCACAGAGTTTAGAGGAAGCCTTGAGTAGTAAAGATTGGAAAGGTGCTATGGATGCGGAATATTCTGCACTCATGAAAAATAAGACTTGGCATTTGGTTCCTCCGGAAAAAGGTAGAAATGTCATTGATTTTAAATGGGTATATAAAGTAAAACGCAGAGCTGATGGTTCCATTGATAGATATAAAGGTTGGTTGCAAAAGGGTTTAAGCAACGCTATGGTATTGATATGAGGACACCTTTAGTCCTGTTGTTAAACTGCTACTATTAGACTTGTGCTTTCTATTGCTGTTTCCAGAGGTTGGAGTTTGAGGCAGCTAGATGTACAGAACGCGTTTCTTCATGGTGTTCTGGAGGAGGAGGTTTATATGAGACAACCACCTGGGTATGAACAGAGTTCTCAATCACATTATATTTGTAAACTAGATAAAGCTTTATATGGATTAAAACAAGCCCCTAGCTAGAGCTTGGTATTCCAGATTAAGTACAAAGTCATGTGCTCTTGGTTTTAGATCTTCGAAGGCAGATATTTCACTTTTCTACTACAGTAAAGGCAAGGTTGTTATTTTTGTGTTAATATATTTTGATGATATAATTGTGGCTAGTTCAACACAAGAGGCAACATCTGCATTGTTACAAGATCTGAAATCAGAGTTTGCACTTAAGGATTTAGGAGACTTGCATTATTTCCTTGGTATTGAAGTGCAGAAAATAGATAATGGTATACTTCTTACTCAAGAGAAATATGCATCTGATCTATTGAAAAAGGTTGGCATGTTGGATTGTAAGCCTGTCAATACTCCTATGTCAACTTCAGAAAAGTTGTCCTTGCGTGAAGGTATTGCGCTTGGTCCTCATGATGCTACCAGGTATAGAAGTATTATTAGTGCTTTACAGTACTTAACTCTGACAAGACCAGATATTTCTTTTTTAGTAAATAAGGTATGTCAGTTTTTACATGCGCCTACTTCACTTCACTGGACAGCAGTTAAGAGAATTTTGAGATATCTTAAGTATACTATTAAGCATGGCTTTAAGATTAGAAGATCTCTGTCTACACTTGTTAGTGCATTTTCTGATGCAGACTGGGCAGGAAATATTGATGATAGAAGGTCTACTGGTGGTTTTGCCATTTTCTTGGGATCTAATTTTATATCTTGGAGTGCTAGAAAACAGGCCACTGTTTCAAGATCTAGCACTGAAGCAGAGTATAAAGCACTTGCTAATGCTACTGCAGAAGTTATGTGGGTACAGTCGGTATTGAAGGAATTGGGTATTCCTAGTCCTCCATCAGCTAAGTTATGGTGTGACAATATTGGTGCTACTTATCTTTCTGCTAATCCTATGTTTCACTCTAAGATGAAGCATGTAGAAATTGATTATCACTTTGTCAGAGAGCGTGTAGCACAGAAATTATTAGAGATCAGATTTATATCAAGCAAGGATCAGTTGGCTGATGGTTTTACAAAGCCTCTTACTGTGCGACAGTTACAAGATTTTCGGTACAATCTAAATCTTGGGAAAGTTTAGATTGAGAGGGGATGTTAGAGATAGAATTGCTTTGTAACTGAATGTAGCGTGATCGGTTGTTAAGATAAGATCGAACCACCATGTAAGTTGTAACCGTGTATCATGTAACTTGTAAGCCACGTTGGAGGCTTTTCCCAACTCTATTTAACATGTAACCGCGGCCTCTACGGAGGTAGTACGCTTCCACCAAACCGTGAACTCTTTCAGAGCATTCCCAACTAATCACTTCTCACAAAAACTCGACCTGCGGGGGGTATGACGGCCCCCGGGCATTTTTTAAGGAGAATGATCTTCTCACACAGATCGAGAAAACCCCCGAACCCCCCTCTGCACCCGTACACAGGGACTCAGCTGGCCGGTGAGAATCGGCGCGAGTTCTTAACCTGAGCTTTGGCGTGCGGAGGAGCGAGGGGATTTTTTTTCTCGCACTGCAGCTCTCGCTACAGTGCCGTGCGTCACCCAGGCTTCGAACCCGGGCGGGAGCGCTGCAGGCCAGTGGCCTTTGCCACTGCGCCGCGCGCCCCTCCGCAATCACTTCTCACAAGAAAAGCACATATATATTGTTCATGGGATTACAATGAAGAGAAATTTGTTGGACAACTTATTACAGCATTAAGACATTCGAAGAGGGGGTGTCGATTCAGGCCGTGGCTTTAGAACATGTAACGTTTGACTTAATGGGTTCGATCAAGCTGCAAGAGATGGTGCGCATCTGGCGGCATGAGGCTTCCGGCGTGTTCTCGACCAAGTCATCATAGACGACGTTCGTCATCAGGAGCATCAGGGTCAAGGCGGCCCATTCCACACCTCCCAACCTTCTTAAGTTTCCAAAAAAGACTCGACTAATACGATGCAATCATTATGTTCTACTATGTGGCATTTTGTGGCGTAAGTTTCTATTTTGGTACGTCGAGATCAACAGTTGATGAAATCGCTAAAAGCTTGGCTACAGTTGATGGAGAAAGATCGAACGTGAATTATGAAAATCACAATAGGAATGCGTGAGTCTTTGATGATAAGTATACTAGGTGAATTTCCCGCGCGTTGCTGCGGGAATTTAGGTACAATTTGTGTATCGAATGACGAAGCAAAGAGTAAAGTAGCAAGATGTTTATTTAGGATAATGGAGTATAATAGAATATTAAATGTTTCATGGGAAAACCTAAAGCATAATATAAATAAAACCAATTTATTGACCGGAGAAAGTTAATAGTGAAAATACAGGTAGATTGTGAGAATAAGAGAAATTAAGATCCATATTGTACCGGTACTTTCAAAAAGTTAATTTAATTCATGGAGACCTTTCCAAAGGAAATAGCAGTGAATTTTAATTGTGAGAGTTAGGCAAACTTTTAGCACCAGTTGGGGATTTTTGTGGCATCCTGGGTGCAAGTTTTAGATTTTTCATATAAAAGATATAATATTGTGACACAATAAAATATTGGTCCAGTGACAGACATGTTAATACAACTCCAGATGAATTTTAGGTGAAAAGTTTATGTACCTTATTCAAATAAAAGGAAAATAAACTGGAAAATATTTTCATAGCATTACTTCTTTGTAATGACCTCTTCATACATCAAAGGAAAGAGCTACGAATACCTTGAAGAAGCAATGACCTCTTCGTACATCAAAGAGCTACGAATATGATGGTTGCCTATTGGGAACAGTCATCCTCATCCACTATTCAAAAGTAGCAGAAGGTGCATGAGCAATGCTGAAAGTAACAATCCAAACACCTGACGACAGGGGAGAGAGAGAGAGAGAGAGAACAAAACAAAATCTATTAGCAGGTTTACTTCATCTTAAGAATCTGCAATGGGCATTCCGTTTCAGAGATCATGCTACAGAGGCTCTGGGCTTGACCTGAGAGGCAGCAAGGAGCCAAGGAAGGCAGGAGATGGAGCGGAGCAGCCTTGTTTCGTGATCGACGCGGCTCAAAAACCGGTGATTTATGCACGAAAATTTGGAGACAGTTTTAAATAGGAGCTAGGACAGACCGTCCATAATTAAGCCATGGAGCGTTTTGAAACAATTTAATTGAAATTGAGTGGAAGCAATGAATGGTATACGTATGCGCAGCTGTCAGATTTATGAAGGATGCCATGCGGGTGGCAGAGCAATTGCGTAGTGGTGGCAGTTTCAACCCGTGGTGGCAGTTTCGGTGTGAGTGAAGCACCGAAGGTGGATAGAGGAAGAGGAAGGCGATGAAGGGGCTATTCAGTTGAGGGGAATTATAATAGGGCAGTTTCGGCATTGTGGATGTTCAGCATATGTTAAAATTAATTAATTCACTCTGGTGTTCTCTAATGGGCTGGTCCATTGTGGATGATGAACGGTGGTGATGAACTGAACAAAAAACTTTGAGGGACCATATTATTTAGGTGATGTGGCGCAATGAGGATTGAGCTTTAGAACTTAGTGGGTATGACTTATATAGATATTACTACATGATTCCCCGCGTTGCTACGGGACGTTGAAAATACCAAAAAACTTCTAATGATATGTATACAAAAAACTTCTAATGATATGTACACAGCCCATTAAATAGAAAACTGAAATGGTAAAGAATAAAGTAGAAAGATGGCATGGGTATAAAGGTTGACGGAAATATGTAGGAAGAACAATGAATTTTTCTATCGCATAAGATGATAAAAGTAGAAAGATGGCATGGCCATAAAGGTTCACGGAGGCACAAATGTATTAAGCGAAGAGAATCAAAACAAATTCATTAACAATGTATAAAATAATTCTAGCATGGTATATATCACAGATGACCATGGGGATAAAGCTTTGAGGTCAAAATTTGAATTGAAATAATCAGCACAAAAATGCCTTGAAAAAAAGACAAAGAGAAATATGAGCCAATAACGTCATAGTAGACACAGCTCCACATAGAGTTAAATGGGGAGTCATCCTTCAGATAAGAGTAAAAGAAAAAGCAAACTGACATGTAGAATCTGTTGGCGCGGTGCAGATCCATATAGTCTGAACTCTGCAGTGGAAAAAAATGAAAGTGGTGAGGTGCCGATGCTTAGTGGAATGGGATAGGAAATTTGGAATATGTGTGGTTTTATATACGTCATGACTTTGGGAGATCAAAAGCTAAATTGGTTCAGATTTTATAGCAGTACTATTAACTTGCTTTGATGCCCATTTGATGTGAACTAGGGTTCCCGATCTTCCGAAAGGTTCTGATAACTCTCGATTTGGTGGAGACTTGACACACGTCGATCCGGCTTCAGAACAACACGTTTTAAACCCCGCAATCGCAGCACCACGTCTCCTCAGGTTATCGACCGGCGGTGCACGGTCGACCTCGCCAAGAAGGCTTATCCTTGCCTGCGAATCGAAGAACACAAGCAAGAACACAGTGGATTGCAACCAAAATTGCTGAAAACTGAATTAAGCTCACGAGTTGGGGTCTCACAAACCGATGAACGGCGAAACTGTTCTTGACAGAATAATCTAAGCAAAACCCAACCCTAACTCGGGCGGCGGCTACTGTAGATATACACCTTAGGGCGTGCAAGACCCCCTGGACGCGCCCCTAATGGGCTCTAACAAGATACAAGCCCAAAGGCCAGATTACGGTGGCGCAGCACCGAGACAGATTCTGGACGTCAACTTGTTTCGACAATTCCCGATGACTCCAGATGAATTTTGATATGAGACCGGCGCCATTGGAAAGGTTATCAAATTATCTTTCCATGCATATAAAGAACGTCCAAAACCGAGCCCGTATGCGACCTGGGCAACCGTTTTAGTGCAGACTGCTCTTGGACTCCGAAACCGATTCGAAGTCGATTTCAATTGGGCCTCCAACTTGGTTTGGACGCCCTTGCTGTCCCTCCACGCCTCGAAGCTCCTCTCCAATCATCTCCTGATCCTCTCCATGGTTCCTAATCACAATATAATCATTAGGTAGCAATCTATCCTCAAGTTTATATAAATGAGTGCTTAGTAACGAGCTCACCTCTAGATTCATTTGTCGTGCGCGAGCTCTAGTGATTGGACCTTGTATATCCAGCGGAGGTGTGACATGTGTATCCGAAGGAGCGATGTTCTCATCATCCTCCCCCTCTTGAATTGGAGTCGTCCTCGACTCAAGCTCATCTTCTTCTCCCAAGTAAGGTGTCAAATCTGAAATATTAAAAGTAGGACTAACCCCGAATTCAGGAGGCAACTCAAGTTTATATGCATTATCATTAATCTTTTCAACTATTTTGAAAGGACCATCAGCTCTAGGCATTAACTTAGACTTTAATCTGGAAATCTATCCTTTCTCAAGTGCAACCATACTAAATCACCCGGTTCAAGTTTAATTGCTCGCCTGCCCTTACTACCAGCAATTCTATATTTTTCAGTCATCTTTTCAATGTTATATTTAATTGTCTCATGCATTTTAAAGATAAAATCAGCACGCTCTTTAGCATCATTATGTATCCTCTCACTAGTAGGCAAAGGTAGAATATCAATTGGAGCACGGGGATTGAAACCATACACTACCTGAAAAGGACTTACCTTGGTGGTAGAATGTGTTGCCCGATTATATGCAAACTCCACATGAGGCAAACATTCTTCCCACATCTTCAAATTTTTCTTCAAAACAGCTCGCAGCATGGTCCCCAAAGTGCGGTTCACCACCTCTGTTTGTCCATCAGTTTGTGGATGACAAGTGGTAGAAAATAACAATTTTGTACCCAACTTGTTCCACAAAGTACGCCAAAAGTGACTCAAGAACTTAGCATCACGATCTGAAACAATAGTAGAAGGCATACCATGCAAACGAACAATCTCTTTGAAAAAGAGGTCAGCAATATGAATAGCATCATCAGTCTTATGACATGGTATAAAATGCGCCATCTTGGAAAAACGATCCACCACAACAAAAATGCTATCCCTCCCCCTCTTAGTCCGAGGCAATACCAAAACAAAGTCCATAGAAATATCTGCCCAAGGAATAGAAGGAACAGGAAGAGGCATATATAAACCATGTGGATTCAAGCGAGACTTAGCCTTTTGACATGTGGTGCAGCGAGCCACAAAACGCTCCACATCTTTCCTCAACTTTGGTCAAAAGAAATGAGTGGCCAAAACATCCGCTGTCTTTTTGGCACCAAAATGCCCCAGCAATCCTCCTCCATGCTCTTCCTGCAACAACAATAGACGAACGGAACCAACTGGAATGCATAGGCGGTTAGCTCTAAACAAAAACCCATCATTCAGCACAAATTTGTTCCATGCCCGCCCTTCTATACAATTCAGCAACACCTCTCTAAAATCAGGATCAAGCGCATATTGTTCTTTAATTGATTCAAGTCCAAAAATCCGACAATCAAGGTGAGACAGCAAAGTATATCTTCTAGACAAAGCATCAGGAATCACATTATCCTTTCCTTTTTTATGTTTAACAATATAAGGAAAAGTCTCAATAAATTCAACCCATTTAGCATGTCTACGGTTCAGATTATTTTGAGAACGAAGATACTTAAGGGCTTCATGATCAGAATGAATAACAAATTCTTTAGGCCACAAATAATGACGCCACGTCTGTAAAGAACGTACAAGTGCATACAATTCTTTATCATAGGTGGAGTAATTCAGAACAGGACCAGTTATTTTCTCACTAAAGTATGCAACGGGTCTACCATCTTGCATCAAAACACCACCAATGCCAATTCCACTAGCATCGCATTCTAGTTCAAAAGTCTTACCAAAGTTTGGAAGTTGCAGCAACGGTGCGTGTGTAAGCTTGTCCTTCAAAGTGCCGAAGGACTCTTCTTGTGCCGTTCTCCAATGGAACACCACACTTTCGTCAACTCATGCAGCGGTGCGGCAATGGTACTAAAATCCTTGACGAAGCGGCGGTAAAAACCTGCAAGACCGAGAAAACTCCTCACCTGTGTAATAGACTGAGGAACCGGCCAGCTAGCAATTGCTTCAATCTTCGACTCATCCACCTCAATGCCCTGCGGAGTAACAACATAGCCAAGAAAAGAGACACGATCCGTGCAAAAGGTGCACTTATCAAGGTTACCAAATAAACGTGCATCTCGTAAAGCATTAAAAATAGCACGTAAATGATCAATATGTTCATCAAAAGTCTTGCTGTAAATCAAGATATCATCAAAGTAAACCACCACAAACCGACCAATAAAAGCTCTTAAAACCTCATTCATTAAACGCATGAAAGTGCTAGGTGCATTAGTCAAACCAAAAGGCATTACTAACCACTCATACAAACCGAATTTAGTTTTGAAAGCCGTTTTCCATTCATCTCCAAGTTTCATTCTAATTTGATGGTAACCACTACGCAAATCAATCTTTGTGAAAATTATAGAACCACACAACTCATCAAGCATATCGTCTAACCTAGGAATAGGATGACGATAACGAATAGTAATATTATTGATGGCTCTACAATCAACACACATACGCCAAGTACCATCTTTCTTAGGAACCAAAAGTACAGGAACAGCACAAGGGCTAAGGCTTTCACGTACATACCCACGGTCCAAAAGTTCTTGGACTTGTCGCTGAATTTCCTTAGTCTCCTCCGGATTGGTCCTGTAAGCAGCGCGGTTGGGTAATGTTGCACCCGGAATCAAATCAATTTGATGCTCGATCCCTCTCATAGGTGGCAATCCTGGGGGTATCTCTGCTGGAAAAATGTCCTCATACTCCTGCAAAAGGTTAGTAACAGCAGGGGGCAACGAGCTAGCAATATCATCAATTGAAAATAAAGCGCCCTTACAAATCAAAGCATAGCAAACATCATCATCGGAAATTTCAGCAAGGTCACTTTTTGTAGCAAGCATAACAGCACCCTTCAATTTAATCCCCTCGGCCTTAGAATTAGGTGTAGACTTATCATTTTTAGGTGGAAAAAGAGAATTAGCAACTTGCTGATTTTCAGATTTAGCATTTTTCAAACTAGCAGTTCGCTCTCTATCAGCCTCTACAATTTCAGCAGGGGTTAAAGGAACCAAAATAATTTTCTGCCCTTTATGCACAAAAGAATATCTATTGCTTCTACCATGGTGCGTAGCATCATTATCATATTCCCAAGGTCTACCCAACAACAGATGACAAGCGTGCATAGGTACCACATCACAGTCCACAGAATCAACATAAGTACCAATAGAAAATGAAACTCTGCAAGTGTGTGTTACCTTAGCTTTTCCAGAATCATTCAACCACTGAATATAGTATGGATTTGGGTGTGGGCGAGTTGTCAAGCCAAGCTTCTTGACAAAATCAGAACTCACTAAATTATTGCAGCTACCTCCATCAATAATGACACGTGCGCGACCTTCCTTGATGACGAAGAAAATCTGAAACAAGTTATGTCGTTGTAGCCTGTCCGGTTGGTGCACTTATGTGCTGAGCACCCTCTGCACAATGTGGACGCCGTAGGACATTGTGTCTTCCTTGCCAAAAATCTGACTGTCTTCCTCCACGTCGTCATCATCATCTTCAATGTCGGAGGTGCTAATGTATCCTCCATCATCTGTAGCAATATATGCCCGCTGACTTGGGCAATCCTTTTGCATATGACCAAGCCCATGGCAGCGATGGCACTGAATGCTAGAAGAGCGTCCCGTCGATGCAGAGGTAGCACCCTTAGCAGGTGCCGGCACCACACTCTTTCCCGCATCTGAAAGGCGTGCGGGGGGCTGTGTTGTTGCTCCGGCAGCAGTGCTGGAGGCTGCTGGAGGCGGCCGGGAAGGGATGGACTTGGACAGCCCCGAAGGTGGCACCCTGCGTGGTGTGTATGTGGCGGTCTTGTTCCTGTTCTGCTGTTCACGTCCCTGCAATTCTTTCTCTGCAAGCATAGCAAACTGGAACAACTTGTTGACGGTGTTAAATTCTTTATAATCAAGAATATCCTGAATCTCACGCCTCAGACCAGAATAAAAACGAACAAGAGCGGCCTCATCATCCTCTACTATCATGCAGCGTTGCAAACCCTTTTGAAGCTCCCCATAATAGTCCTGTACCGATTTATCTCCTTGTTCTAGGCGCTGCAATTTTTTTCGCAAATCTCTATAATAAGAAGGAGGGACAAAACGATCTCGCATAGTTTCCTTAAGTTTATCCCAAGTTCTAGGAATTTCATCACCAAAAAGAGAATTCCACCAAACAATAGCAAAGTCCTTAAACTCACTAGTAGCTTGCCGAACTCTATGCTGCTCAGGAACAAGATGGGCACTAAATTTTTGCTCTACTGTCATCTCCCAATCAAGATATCCCTCAGCATCATATGCACCCGAAAACGATGGAATAGTAAACTTAATTTTAGCATAGGGATCGTCAGGAGGTCGATTACCATGTTGTCGGTGATGATGACCCATACCGCGAGTGTTATTTTCTAGGCGACGTCGATCCTTGTTCTCTTGGGTCTTTGCTGCATCAATGTCTCCCTTGTCATCATACACGGTGGCGTCCTGTATGCCCATGTCGATTTCCATCTCAGTAACTTTGCCGGTTAACGTAGTAACCAAGGAGGTTACAGCGGTAACCGTGTCTTGATTGGTTTGAACAGTGTCTAGGAGTGCGGATATCCTCTGGTCCAGCCGCTCTGTCTGGTTGCCGACAGATTCATCAACCGACTTCTGGATCGTCGCCTTCATGTTCTCAAGGAACTTGTCAAGAGCAACCTTTAGCTGCTTCTGACTGACACATTCGTTGAAGTCCTTGGGAGGATCGTCAACTGCATCGTCGTCTCCTGCCATGATAGACACAAAAACAGGAACAAACAGTGAAGGTTATCCCTATCAAATACTACTGCAGTGGTGCCTCTCAACACAGCAAAAGGAAGCCTCTAGCCAAGCTCTTGCAAGGTTCTTAGTAACAAAGCAAAGGATACCTGGAAGGCGTGCTCCGCGATGCAAGGGTCAAAAACCTATGCTGTCCAGAAGTGATATGTGGAGCTAGGAAGGCCAAATATGTGAGTGGTACACAATTCAAAAACAGATAGTAATGCTGAATAAATGTCCAAAGCACTGGTCCTAGTTGCTGGTAGACTCGTATCCAATTCCAGAAGTGAACAACAAGGAACAGAGAACAAGAATCAGCAAAGGTAACAGCACGAAATCAGCCAATGACAGAAAGGGTGCTCCTATGTGCCACCTGTTTTGTCTTTTAGCACTAGTAGAAATCACAATGCTTTTGATTTTTCTTTTTTCTTTTATTTTTTTGATATTTTTTTCTCAATCAGGGGCACAAGAATAGGAACACCACAAAGTATCAACTCAAACTGAGGAAAGATGCGGTCTACAGAAAATCAAACACGTTTTCTGAAAACCCTGAAATCACCTTCAATGAATTTTTTCTTTTTCTTCCCGATTTTTTTTGAATTTTTGAGAAACCCAAATGGCCTACAGGCGATTTGTTTTGGGCCTTTTGGAGTCACGAATCTGCTGTAAAAATTTCAGCTCAAACGGAGCACCGAGCGAAAAGTTATGCCTGTTTTACTGAAGGTACCTCAAGTCAGGGTTTGAAACAAGGGCAAACTGAAATCGGGGAAGGAGAAACAAATTCGGATGGTTGCAGCGGGTGTTTGGGTGTGGTGGGTGGGATGTAGATGAATCAAAACACTGAAATATGGTAGGAACAGAGAACCAAATTCAGGGTGTGGTGGGTGGGATGAAAAAGACTAGCGAAAACAGGGTGTTGCGGCTAGGGTTTCAACGATGAAGTGCAGCGGATGGAAAAATCACAAACTGAAATCAAACACGAACTAAAACCAGCAACAAAACACGACTAGGACACAAACTCAACACTACGGACTCTGAAATCAAATTATGCAGAAAGGCTAGACGTGGTTCTGGGATAAGGAAAAACTAAAACCTAATTTTCTTTTTTTTTGGCTTTTTGTGGACTCTAGGATGACGACGACGACGAACACAAATTGATCTAAAGGAAAGGCGAACCTGACGGTATACCTGAGTCTCTGATTACCACTTGATGTGAACTAGGGTTCCCGATCTTCCGAAAGGTTCTGATAACTCTCGATTTGGTGGAGACTTGACACACGTCGATCCGGCTTCAGAACAACACGTTCTAAACCCCGCAATCGCAGCACCACGTCTCCTCAGGTTATCGACCGGCGGTGCACGATCGACCTCGCCAAGAAGGCTTATCCTTGCCTGCGAATCGAAGAACACAAGCAAGAACACAGTAGATTGCAACCAAAATTGCTGAAAACTGAATTAAGCTCACGAGTTGGGGTCTCACAAACCGATGAACGGCGAAACTGTTCTTGACAGAATAATCTAAGCAAAACCCAATCCTAACTCGGGCGGCGGCTACTGTAGATATACACCTTAGGGCGTGCAAGACCCCCTGGACGCGCCCCTAATGGGCTCCAACAAGATACAAGCCCAAAGGCTAGAATATGGTGGCGCAGCACCGAGACAGATTCTGGACGTCAACTTGTTTCGACGATTCCCGATGACTCCGGACGAATTTTGACATGAGACTGGCGCCATTGGAAAGGTTATCAAATTATCTTTCTATGCATATAAAGAACGTCCAAAACCGAGCCCGTATGCGACCTGGGCAACCGTTTTAGTGCAGACTGCTCTTGGACTCTGAAACCGATCCGAAGTCGACTTCAATTGGGCCTCCAACTTGGTTTGGACGCCCTTGCTGTCCCTCCACGCCTCGAAGCTCCTCTCCAATCATCTCCTGATCCTCTCCATGGTTCCTAATCACAATATAATCATTAGGTAGCAATCTATCCTCAAGTTTATATAAATGAGTGCTTAGGAACGAGCTCACCTCTAGATTCATTTGTCGTGCGCGAGCTCTAGTGATTGGACCTTGTATATCCAGCGGAGGTGTGACATGTGTATCCGAAGGAGCGATGTCCTCATCACCATTGATTATTGAGCATACGGTGTGTAGCTGCATAGAAAAAACCGAGATAACTAAGACCGTCAGAAGTTGTATGATAGTATAATAATCTTAATGCCATTAACGACATTAACTCTAGTTTTCAGTTTCTACAATAGTAATGAGGCATTGGGATAGTGGATGCGGTGAAGATGAATTTAGAAAAAGGGGATGTATTTGGAAGGATCTAACGGTGAGCAGCAAGTATATAGTAGGGAATGGACGGCTGAAATAATAGTGACGATGTGGCGCAATGTGAGAGCAGCTTTATAGCAATTATGACCCTTAGTGGGTTGCATCTATATAGTATACTAGGTGAATGCCCCGCGCGTTGCTGCGGGTTTGGAATCAACTATTATTCTATTAATTAATGGAAATACATATAAAAAGAAGAGAAGAATGATCTGGCAATTTGGAATCAAGCTGGCATCAATACTCAAGTAATGTTGTGACTTTGATCTAACCACCATGATTATTTTGATTTTGTAGAGGTAAGACAATGATGCTTCACATGTAAAATTAAAAAATTAGTAAATACCAAATTGCTTCAAATAAAACCCGTGTCGAACATGTTCCAGCTACTTTGTCTGTTGTCACGGAGTATTCTCTTGCTATCAAGCATGTTGGTAATCATATGCTATCAAGCATATGAGCTCTTTTCGGGAATTACGGGTGATGACCTCTCTAATAAGTTCATGTTTCTGGGAATGCCATCATCTGTCGGGAGGGGAAAAAAAAAGAAACAAAAAATGAGCACAACTGCATGATTAAGTGTTTGATATTGTTAGCACTGTACCGGAGAGATGTGTTATATTCCACTAAGTAGAGAAAACATGTAAACTATAGGGACCTTTCTCAATTTCTATTTGTACACATACAATATAGAACAAATGATAGGGCGATTCAAGAAAAATTAAAATATATGAAATACTTATATACAACCCTACACTAAATTCTTATCAACCATATGAAAAGTGTATGAAGATTCTGGTAAGGAAATCTAAATTTATAAATCAATGCCGCAATGAAACATGGGAAGAAATAAGCTGGAACATAATAGCACAAGGAGGTGAAGCACCATCATTCCTTCACTATGACAATATTGATGAAAATAAGGGTATTTGTGACAGTTCATTTCTCCTGATGCCAATCTATACAGAAAGATAGGGTATGAGAGTGCAACATGTACAGAAGCAGCAAAGAAATATCAAATATATTTCCGAATCATTAGAGGGCAGAAGAACAGAACAAATAAAAAGATATTGTGAATTTAGTGTATGGTTATTCATCAGAAAGGAAAATAGAAGTTATCAGCAGCAGCATCTGTCATCACAAAAATCAGCAGCAAGTAGTTTTCTCCAGACTATTGATTGTCTTCTAGGATGCCTTCATTTTATAGCCTGTAGTACAAATGAGAATCACAGCGTACATTAACATGACGGAAATTACATATTCAATTTGTATAAGGGACAAATAACTGAACAAAATGTAGAAAAAATTCACATGGCTATAGAACAAAAGGGCGATATGAAAAGCACCAAATTGTAAGTAATGGCTAAACCATGGAAATCAAGGGATTGGTGCTACATTCTGGCTTTAGATTAGATGCAAGCAAGCCATAGAAGCACAACCTGCGAAGCAAATCTGATTAGTGAAAAGGTTTAGGGAAAATCATATATAAGTGTTCCTGGATCTACTAATTCGTGGAAGAAATGAGATCGGTGAAACGTGGAAGAGAGAATAATTATGTACTGAATCCATATTGCTAGTAAAAGAAGACAAGAAGAAGTGGCAGCGTACCCATGAAAAAAGGACTACCGGTGCAGGTAGCCTCCACCAGCTGCAAGGCAAACGGAAGGACCGGGCATTGCATAGTGGCATATGTGCAGTGCGGGAGGAATTGGAAGAGCAATAGCACCATTTAAGCAGGGACCAGGGAGTCTTTATTTTTTAGTAATGGCATCAGTTTCTCACCTATCTGGATGGATGGGTGGAATGAGGGGGGATTAGTGCTATTAATTTGGGCAACAAGAGAGAAGGGGTGGGGGGATTCCGATTCATGGCTGCAAGGGCGTCGGCTTGCTTGGTGCTGAGGTGTATCAGGAGATGGTAGAAACGTTTAGCCTCTTTATTACAAATTAAGATAGCGGACACATGAGTGCTGATGTTGTGACAAAATAGACGGCTAGATGCAAAATACTGAAGGATATCCAATGGCTGCAACTTTTGAAGTGACGTGGCTCAACGTGGTGTTAGCTTTATAGCAATAAGTGACATGTAGTGGGTTGCATCTATATAAGATATATAGACTAGGTGAAGACCCCGCGCGTTGCTGCGGGTAGAGAAATTAAGCTAAAAGACATGATAAGAGCTGCAGTGGAAAAAGAACTGAATATATTGGACATGTGCATTTTAGACATGAGGTCAAATAAGAATTAAGAAAGGACAGGGGATTTAATGACTTCCGACCGAACTTTGCTTTGTGGATGGCTCGTCTGTCCTCTCTCTTCCCTGAGAGCCCCTCCCATGGCGACACGCGGAAGATCAAGGATGCTCCACGGGAGCAAGGGATCCCATGCGGAGAACAGGAGAGGGAGTTCGACCCGGGTCGCTGCAACTTGTGGCCCGCGTTGGTCCCGCAGGTAAGATCGGTGGAGGGTAAGGGTGGAGCTCGGTCGGGAAAAAATGGCGGTCACTGGGCGTCGGGTCCTACTGAGGGGTTGGAATCCACCTCGACCTCCAATGGAGGTCAAACTCAGAGGACACACCGTGGCCGGCCCATTCTCCAGAACACACCAGGGGTGTTAGGGTTTCCGCCGTCATACGGGAACCAAACCCTAGAGCAGCATCCTGTTCCCACTACCTCCCCTGGTTCATCGGTGAGATTTCTCGAGAGAGCCTGTGGCCACTTTTGGAAAAAAGTCGAGTGGTTGGGGGGGTGTGGTGGGGGGAGACTGTCGTTCCTTTGCTTCCGTCCTCAGATCCAAGCCTGCTCCGGTGGTGATGGTGCCTCCGCCTCGCCGTGACAGAGGATGGGGGCGGGAAGGGTTTGGAGCTGGTCGCAACAGAGGTGGAGGCCGTGAGAGCAGGGGCGGTCGCCATGGATTCTCCTGGTACCGTAACCAAGAATGGGCTCCTAGGGAAGTTCCGCCATGGGAAAGGAGAGGGGAAGATCCCAATCGAGATCGTTGGGATCCAAACCACTCTGACCTGAGCGGTCGCAATTCGGCTCAAGCAGGTAATTGGAACAAAGGAAAGGATGCAAAAGAAATGGAAGCTGAACCCAGCAAAGTTGGGGGAAGCAAGGGATCTGAAGAGGAGATCTGGAAACCTAACATTGAGAAGGAAAAGTCTAAGTGGGATCACAGAAATGAGATGAATGAGAAGAATGGGGACCTGGAGAATGTTGCTGAGAACCAATATTCTGAAGGCAACACATCGAAAATGATTCATGAAACAGGTGGTGATAACAGGAGTGAGGAACACCCTTTCTGTTTCAAGTGCAAATCATATGGACACCTGATACAGGAATGCAGAAAACCCTGGAAGTGTGAGAAATGTGGCATGATAGGTCATGAGAGTTCTACCTGCAAGAGCAAGAAACTTTCTGAATATATTGCTCCTCTATGTGCAGCCCAAGTGGAAGGACAGGCTTTTTTCTGCATCCCAGATTGCCCTTCAGATCTGAATATAAAAGAAAGAAGTACTACTGCTGTGATTACAGTAGTGAATGGAGAAGTGAATGCAAGACAGATTGAATATGAATTCAAAGATATCTTATCTGGGGCCTGGAGATGGACAGCTAGGAAAATTGCTGACAACAAATTCACAATGCGTTTCCCTACTGCGCAAATGATAAAAGAATGGGGCCACTTTAAACCACTTGGTATGAGGACTGCCAAAGCCCAAATTGAGATTGATCCCTGGACTCCCGCCATAGGAGCTAAAGGCCAACTGCAGGAGGCTTGGTTTAGAGTGAGGGGTATACCCTTTGACAAGAGAAGTCAAGAAACTCTGGCCTATGTGGGCTCTCTGGTAGGATTCACAACTGAAATCGATGAGAAGTCGATGTTCAAGTTGGATTATGTCAGAATGAAGATTGCTGCAAGAGATGTCACTAAGGTTCCTAAAACTGCTGAAGGAGCTATAGTACCTTTTATCTATGATTTCCAGTATGAAAGGGAAGTTGTGATGCCTGTGAAACCCCAAGTTACTGGAATTATGATCACTAACTCAGCTCAGAGTGAACAGCCTACTCCCAAGAAACCCAGGACCGAAGGAACTAGTAATGTGGAACTGGCTGGGGGGCAGACAGACACAAGCAAGGGATACCCTGGTGGTGGTAACAATACTAATTTGAAAGGCTCTGCTTCTGCACCACCCAAAGTAAATACCAAATCTCATGTGACAGCTACTGATGAACAGAGAACATTTCCTGAGAGGGTGGATGGAATTATGAGTGATGATGATCTCCTATCTGATGATTCTCCTACCCATGACCCTAGCGGCCAGGACACAAATAACCTATGTGTGGGTCTGGTCAGATGTCCCTCTCTTCAGCTACATAGGCTTGAGAAAATGCAGGTACATGAGAATTACTCAGATGACATTGCGAGGGGAGGGGACACCATAAAGCAATGGGAGGTGCAGTCCAAGGAAGAAGGAAAGTCCAACGAGATGATGGAGGCAACAAAGATGGGAGTGTCAGAGAAGCAGATAATCCAAATCACAAGACAGAGTGATAGGATTCAAAAACAAATGATGGCCAAGATCCATGCACCTGAAGCTTCTTCATCGCGCAAGAGATCTCTGCAAGGTACTAACTTGAACAACCAGAATTCTTTTGCTGTTCTAGATAATTCTGTTATTTCTGATATTGCTTTGAATATGGGGATTGTGGTGAATAATAAGGATTTTGAAACGGTTGACCTAATGAAAGACTTAGAAGTGGCTAGGCACACCCTGAAAGATAAAAAGTGTCCTGTTAACGTCGAGGATAAACATGTAGAAAATGACAATGATAATGGATGTGATTTAGGAGACCCTAATGAAGGGAATCTTGGGGTCCCTTTGCTAGAGTGGATAGAACAGGAGTCTGACGAGGAAGATTTTATTTTAGTAAAGTCTAAAAAGAAGAAGAAAGAAGAAAGAAGTTTGAAAATTTCAACTTCTAGAACCCCTGTGAGGAGAAGCCAAAGGACTACTCCTTCAGTTTACAGGGTGGTTAGGTCTCAGGAAAATCCTGGACCAAAAAAGGGCATACCCTCCAAAAAAAAAAGTTAAAATGTTAGGAATCTTTTGGAATGTGAGGGGCATAAGGAAAAAAGGTATGACTCTTTGCATTAAGAATCTTATGCAGGAGAAAAACTTTGATTTCTTATGTTTCCAAGAAACTATTCAATCTGAGTTCCCTGACAAATTTTTTAGGTCAATTGACCCTGGGCAGAAATACCTTTGGGATTGGATTCCATCCAAAGGAAAGTCTGGGGGCTTGTTGACTGGAATTTCTGTCGACAAGTTTGATGTGGGGAGTAGAAAGGAAGGGGAGTTTATTTTGCAACTCAATTTATGGGATAAGGAATTGGAAGTGAAATGGAGCCTTCTAAATGTATATGGAGCTGCACAGGAGGAAGATAAAGAGAAGTTCCTAATTGAATTGGCATCCTTCTGTATGCAGGTTAATGTGCCCTATCTGATAGGGGGTGACTTTAATATAGTCAGATATGCATCTGAAAAGAACAAAAATTTTCAACAAAATAGAAAATCTGTTTTGTTCAATGCAATAATTCACACTGGTGAATTGAGGGAGATTTACATGAGTGGAGGAAAATTTACCTGGTCCAACAATCAAGAGAACCCTACTCTTGAAAAATTAGATAGAGTGTTAATGAGTAAGGAATGGGAGATCCTTTTTCCTCTGGTAAACCTGCATAAAGTACCTAGAGAAAATTCTGATCACAATCAACTTATCCTTGCTACTGTTAATGATAAGCCTGTCAGGCATTTAGAATTCAGATTTGAGCTGGGATGGCTCAAGCATCCTGATTTTCTGAAAAAGGTAGAGGAGATCTGGAAGGCTCCTACCAAAGATAATTGTGCACTGGATAGGGTGCAATTTAAACTGAAAAAGTGCAAAAAATATTTCAAAGGTTGGGGGTTCAGCCTGTCAGGGCATAATAAAAAGAGGAAAAAGGAGATACAGGAAGAACTTGGGGAATTGGAACAGTTAGAGGAAAATATTCCTTTAACTGATTTACAGTTTAAACGAAAATTTGAGATTCATGTAGAACTGCTACAGATACTTGAAGAGGAGGAGTTATATTGGTTCAAGAGGTGCCATGAAACATGGTTACTGAAAGGAGATAATAACACAGAATATTTTCATAGAATTGCCAATGGCAGAAAAAGGAAAAGCAAAATCCATTCACTACAAAATGGGGAAGAGGTTGTGACCGGGGATGAAGCCCTGTTACAACATGCTACTGAATACTATAAATCCCTTTTTGGCCCTGAAGCAGGGAATGCGTTTAATATTGACCCTAATATATGGCCTCCTAATGAAAATGTTACAATGGAGGATAATTGGAGATTAACCAAACCTTTTGGGGAAGAAGAGATAAAGTTTGCATTATTTCAAATGGAGAAGAACAAAGCAGCTGGTCCTGATAGTATTCCAGTGGAATTCTATCAGGCAAGTTGGGAGATAATAAAGAGGGATATTATTGAGATGTTTAATGACTTCTACTTGGGTAATCTTGACATTAAAAGGTTAAACTATGGGATTATTACTCTGCTACCAAAGGTAACAGAGGCTTGTAAAATACAGCAATTTCGTCCTATATGTCTCCTAAATGTTCTGTACAAGTGGTTTACAAAAGTAATCACTATAAGAATGGAACCGGTGGCACAAAGGATAATCCATAAATCACAAAATGCCTTTATTAAAAAGAGAGATATAATGAATGGTATCCTATCTCTACATGAAATCTTTCATGAAACAAAAAGGAAAGGAGAAATAGGTATTATCCTGAAATTGGACTTTGAGAAAGCTTATGACAAAGTGAGTTGGGATTTCCTGTTCAAATGTATGGAGCTAAGAGGGTTCAATGACACATGGTGCTCATGGATAAAACAGATTGTAATGGGTGGCACTGTTTGTGTGAAGCTAAATGATAGAACAGGACCATATTTCCAGAGTCACAAAGGGGTCAGGCAGGGTGATCCCCTATCCCCCATTCTTTTCAATATTGTGGCTGACTGCCTAACCAGGCTGTTTCATCAGGCCCAAGAAAATAACCTGATTAGTGGTTTGGCAGATAATTTGATTCCTAGAGGGGTCGCTATAATGCAATATGCAGATGACACAATTCTGTGTTTGAAGCATGATGTGAACAAAGCTAGGAATGTAAAACTTTTGCTCTATCTATATGAGCAGATGTCTGGACTTAAAATAAATTTCAACAAGAGTGAAGTTTTGATCATTAACGGGGACAATGACATTATGCAAATTTATGCTGGCATTTTTAATTGTCAGATGGGTAGCTTTCCTCTAAGATACTTGGGAGTTCCTGTTTCGGCAAGCAGGCTGCATGTCATTGACTGGGCCTACATGGAAGAAAAATCCTTGAAAAAATTAGATATGTGGCAAGGGGGGTCAACCAGCATGGGGGCTAGGTCGACCTTGATTAAGTCTAGCTTAACCAACTCCCCAATATATCACATGTCCATGTATTTGATTCCTAAGACTGTTATAAAGAGAATGGAAAAAGCCATGAGAAGGTTTTTCTGGCAGGGGGGGAGTGTGAAGAGAAAATACCACTTGGTAAAGTGGAAAAAAGTGTGCAGATCCAAGAAAAAGGGGGGTCTTGGCATTAAGAACCTTAGGAAGTTAAATCTGAGTCTCCTAAGCAAATGGTGGTGGAAGTTGGAAAACGAGGAAGGTTTATGGCAAGATATTATAAAAGTTAGATACTTGCAAGGCAAACCTGTGAGTTTAATTAAGCATAAATATAATGACTCACCGGTATGGACTGATTTACTGCATGTAAGAGATTTATACATGAGGGGCAGAAAGTGTAAAATTCAAGATGGGAGGAGTGTGAGGTTCTGGACTGACACATGGCTTGAAAATCAGCCTTTGTGTGTGACATATCCCGTCCTATATGATCTGTGCACAGAACAACAACTAACGGTAAGAGATTGTTATGAAAATGAGTGGGTAGTCCATTTTAAAGTTAACCTACCGGTCATGTTACATAGCCAATGGTATGAGTTGGCTGCTAATCTAAATGCCCAAAACCTATCGAATTCGCAGGATGAGGTAAACTGGGCTTGGACAAGCAGTGGAAAATTCACTGTGAAATCCATGTATGAACACATGACTAGGGGGGAGACAGGAAATCCTCACAAAAGAATCTGGAAAGCTAAATTGCCAGAGAAGATAAAAATTTTTATGTGGCTCATGGAGAACAGAGCCACACTAACTAAAGAAAATATGGCAAAGAAAAAATGGCAAGGTGATACCACCTGTCGTTTCTGTAATCAGTTGGAAACCTTGGATCACTTTCCATTGTCCTGTTATGAAGGTGGTTTGGGGGATAGTGGCTATCTGTTTTAGGTCCAACACAAGGCCTTCATCTTTGGATCAGTTCTGGAACTGGATAGGCCAAGTCTTACCTGGAGGGGAAAAATTCCATATGGTGGGGTTGGCAGCCATTTGCTGGGCGGCATGGAAAGCACGAAATCGTGCTTGTTTTGATAAAGTGTTGATTAAACATCCTTGTGATATTCTTTGTATGGCTTGTGCATTTATGCGTTATTGGGCAGGTCTGCAATCTGAAGACTTGAAGGAAGTACTCACTGCTGGGGCAAACTCCATGATGCAAGCTGCAGTAGAGGTCCTGAAGCGCCAAGGGAGATGTATTGAGGCGAAGATGCTGGCGGCAGGAGTCGAAGACCTGGAGGTGACCGGAGTTGCAGACAAAGAGCAGGATGGTGCTAGCCAGTGAAGTCGCCGGTCGTCAGAAAGTGAAAAAGTGAAGAGATCCTTTAGGGTGTGAGAAGTGCTGGAGTTTTCCCCATGGCTAAACAATCTTCTGTTAACTCTGTAATAGGGGAGTGCTCCATACGCCCCCCCAACGTATCTACTCTGCATCAGATAGGATATGTTGGGGGTGGATGGAAAGTTTGCTGGTTAGCTTTTCTTAGTCTTTTGCTTAATCTCTCGTGAACCTGTAAAACTCTTTTTGGACCCCCCGTGTCGTTTGACATGGGGGTGGGTAAACCCCGGTTCGAAAAAAAAAGAAAGGACAGGGCAGAGGGTGCTGAAGAGAAATAAAATAGAGCATCAAGGAGCAATTAAATGGTTTCAAAATATGGCAATAATAATCAATCAGGACATGACTTATAAGAACCGATGCACGAATGATCTCTAAGAAAGTAAAAAATCAGGAACATATTATAGATCATCATTATATGATAGATCCAGGCTGCAGATAACTTTGTACTCAGGGATACTTATGAGGGATTTGAGTTTTACAATCAATTGCCGTCCACTTTTGTGTGCTGTCAAAATTACAGACGAAATACAACAGCTCAGTTGCTTACAACGATGTGAAGGTGTGAGACAACAACATGAGTCAGGTCACTTACCCTTCAGCATGTATTTATTTTGTTAGGACTTGTCTCTCTCTCTCTCTCTCTCTCTCTCTCTCTCTCTCTCTCTCAAGAAAAATTAGAGCAAATAAAATCAAGAATCTGGACAGAGTGTATGGGAGGTATATATGAAAGGAGCAAGATCATCCAGACATGCACAAAACAACACTTACTGTTTAAAGTTACTATAATAAGGAAATTGGTTGGAATAGAAACTCATGAAAACAATCCAGTACATGCAATTAATGATAAAATGAAGTATCACACATTGTTTTAGAAAAGTTGCAGCTGGTGACGAACGTTGAGAAGGTAGCACACTTCAGAGAATAGAAACCTGCTGCTCGGTTTCTTCAGCTTCCTTAGGGAGGGACTGGGTGGGAGAGCTTTAATCTGGAGGACGCATATAGGGTGTAGAGGTCGCAATTGTGGTGGTCACGGCCGTCGAGGAGGCCGAAGGAATTACTGTACGGTGCTGGTGGCAATTATTAAAATAATGGAGATTTAATGAGTGACCTTTCGTATATGTAGCTCCTAAAAGCTCCCGGTTTCGCTTCCAAGTAGATGGCTTCGTGATATATTTTTGACGATAGGATGGACGCTCAAGATAGAAGAAGAGTGACAATCGGATGGACAAAATAATTTAGATGATGTGGCTGCTTGAGGTTTCAGCTTTATAGCAATTATTGACTTGTAGTGGGTTGCATCTATATAATATATATAGATATAGATAGATACGGTGATGTAGCTTGTTGACATCATTGCCAAGGAAATTGATCGATGCAGACGCAAAGGATATTGCCAAACATTTTTCTTTAATAGAAGATACAAGCACAATATTGATATTAAATAGATTTTATTAAATAGCAGGGGATTTATCTTCTTTCCAACTCCTTATTTGGGTCATGGTGCTCCGTCGGGGATGAGAGCCCTCCACCCATGATCTGTGTATAATCCAAATGAATAATGATTAATATTTTATTTATTAGCTTATTGCCACCTTTAGAAATCTTGGAACAATTGATAAAGTTTACAAGCAAACGGAAAATTCCGTACCGATGGTGAGAAGGTTACTTGCACTGTTGTTCAAGGTCTAGGATCCTTGTGTCCACGTACTCCATCCCCTCTTTATATGTAAGTATCTTGACAATGCATTTCATGTCTCTGTTGGGCACATCTCTCACCCTCCTACAACAGTCGCTTCCTTTACGTGGGATTATTATGCGTACTGAACCACGAGTGAGGATTTCTTCACAGGCGGTCAAGATGGCCTCCTTTTGTTTCTCTGTACACACAAGCTCTTCACTACTCACTTGATAGGAACATACTATGGAGCAGAACAAGATGAGAGCTACTGTTCTCCCAGGCCACATCTTGTTGCTTAACTTGAAGGGGGTGAACAAGGACCCAAAGCTAATGATTTGTATGAAACCACGGCATATGTGCTCCTATATATTTATAGAGCGCGGAGAGCTCCCAATAAGTTATATGAAATTAAGGCTATTGGAAAATGGATACTTTGGAATTTGTGCAGGATATGCTATCTTTTATGGAGAGGAAACCATGTGTATTATTCGAAATTAATGTTTCTTAAAGATGGATACTCATACATATGCGACATGATATCTTGTCATTTATGATCTCCATCAAACCCCCTAGATCAAGAATGGTCCAAAATGTCTCTAATGGGCTGAAAACATCCCCTGCAGAATGCATCACATATATGCCATCCGACTCAAATTGGAGAAAGTACCATGCGTTTTTATGGGAACCGGATCCTCTGACGAGCAGTCACTGACTTGTGGGGCCACGGGTCAGTGACTAGGACGCTCGTTATTGACGGTATTTAAACCACAAAATTACCATCAACATATCGATAAATAAAAGAGTAAATCACCAAAGTTCGGTGATATTTGATTTTACTATTAAAATTTTACGAGTTTTGGATGATGTATGAGTGCAGAGTTATTCTAGAGAAAACAGGCCGAAGTGTATGAAATCCCCGGCCGGCCGGCCTGGCCTAGTCCCTAAAGCCATCAAGCTTCTTCCAGCAGGCTGTATACAGCCCATACATGTAGAAAATCGCCCAAGCTGGAGATTCTAGAAGATAGGCTAAATGGGCTTTAACTTGGCCCTCACTTCAAGTCTGCCACCCTCAGGAGGATCAGAGCCGTCCAGCATCGAGGCGGTGGTAAAACGTGACATCGGGCGGCCGGCCGGCCTAGCTTTGGCGCGCGCCACTCCTCCTCGAGCTATAAGATCTTCTCTGTCCCAGAAGGCTATAAATACCCCTTTGGGTGTGCGTGTTGGCCTAATTTGCGCCCCTTTAATGCAAAGAAACTCCAATTCCGTTCCAAACTTTGCGCCTTTTTTGGATATAGTACTATGCACAAAGGGTTTAAGTGTCTCGACATATCTACTGGACGAGTTTATATCTTGCGGGATGTAGTGTTCGATGAGGATGTATTTCCTTTCTCCGAGTTGCATCCTAATGCTGGCAATCTCCTTAAAGCCTAAACTTTGCTTCTTGGTTCAGGTGATGATACGGTACATGATCATTTGTCTAATGACCCATCTAACCCTAAAGATAGTGCAGAAATCCGTGATGAAAATGGTGCAGGAACGGAGGAAAACAGGCCATATTTCATGTGTTCTCAGCCTGGAGCAGTAATCGAGGAGGATTTGGTTGCTGATGCTGCCAGACTGCCTGCTTCCTCTGCTCCGGGATCGGTGTCTGCCCCGCATGCGGTTTCGCCACCGGATTCTGCGCGTGACGACTTCGGGCGCCCCACGTCGTCCGTTGCCGGGCTGCGGTCTCCCCCACCAACTACTGCACCCGGCCCGTCTGGCCCAGCTGCGGCCAATCAACCCGCCGCTCAACTACCTGCGGCACACGACGCCCCGGGAGGATCCGCCTCGGACTCTGGCGATGGATCAGCTGCGCCGGCCTCTCCTGTGGCCCAACCTCAACATGCCGCTGCTGCTCCGGTTCAATCAGTGCGACCATCCACTCGTGCTCAGGCCGGCATACACAAACCCAAGGTATATAATGATGGCACCATCAGATATGGTCGAGGTTTTCTTGCTACCTCTCATGAGCCAAATTCTTTGTCTGATGCAGTTAGTGATACGAATTGGAAACAGGCAATGGATAGTGAATACTCAGCACTTATGAAAAATAAGACATGGCATCTAGTTCCTCGAGCTTCAGGCAGAAACATAATAGATTGCAAGTGGGTCTATAAGATTAAACGGAAACCAGCTGGCACTATTGATAGATATAAAGCTAGACTAGTTGCTAAGGGTTTTAAACAACGGTATGGCATTGACTATGAAGACACGTTCAGTCCAGTTGTTAAATATGCCACTATTCGACTTGTTTTATCTCTTGCTGTGTCATGTGGTTGGAGTCTTCGCCAGTTGGATGTTCAGAACGTGTTTCTTCATGGTGTTCTAGAGGAGGAGGTTTTCATGCGACAACCACCTGGGTATGTTGACCAAAGTAAATCAAACTTTGTTTGTAAGTTGGATGGTCTTAAGCAGGCTCCAAGGGCATGGTACTCCAGATTGAGTGATAAGCTTCAACAGCTGGGCTTCACTCCCTCAAAGGCAGATATATCCTTATTCTTTTATTCCAAGGGCAAGGTTATGTACGGATCGTGTGATCGAGAGGGGAGGGGTGCATCGGTGCACTCTAGAATCTTTTCCTTAACACTAACACCCAAACAACTCCTAGCAAGTAGTCCTAGTAACAAGGTAAAGCACACTAAGGAGAGTCCTTAACCTAAGATGCTAATGAATATAGATGACAAGAAGCACTCCACACTAGAACTAAGGAAGTCACTAGATAGCGCAAGATATAAAGCGGAAACAACTAGCTAGGACAAGTAAAACTAGAGACAAGATAACTAAGGAAACTAGGCACACCAATTAGAGTCCTTAGAGCTACAAGATAGACTACAACAAGTAAGCACACGAGCAAGGCAAACTAGCAATACTAGTGAAACTAGTAGGAACCAAAGTAAACACACGAGCGAGATAGGCACAACTCAAATACTACAAGCAATCATATATAGTGCTATAAATAAATGCATGTAGTAAAGGAGAAGGGATAGAAAATGCTCATGATGTTTTCCCGTGGTCTCGGAAGAATGGCGCCTTCTCCTACTCCACGTTGGGTCACTCCCGTCGGAGTCTTGATCCCGTCCCTCAGCTCGATGGCGATCCCTCCTAGAGCACACTTCACCCTCCGAGTGAAGTCGCGGGCACGTCCCGCCGGGCTCTCTCCCGGGTACTCTTCTGGAGGTAAGGCTCCGCACTTGACGCGTGCCAAAGGGCGCTCCACTAGTGATGCTTCTTTCGCACGGGAAGCTCTAAGGCCGTGTACAAACTTGTGTCGGCTTCCACAATCTCTTTGGACAGCTCAACACTGACGCCTAACCGGTCTAGGCCTTGCCATAGACCAAGAGTAACAGCTCTGGATGACTCTCTCAAGCTCACACTAGCCTAGAGATCAAATGATGCAACTTGTTAGTCTCTCAAGCACTAGGATCACTCCAAATCCTTCTCAAGTGCTTCACACTTCTTCCCCTTGGCTTCTTGGCAGCACCTTCCCTCTTTCCTGGGTCCAAGAGCACCTCAAAAAGGCAAACAACCGGCTATATATAGGCCACCAACCTTAAACTAGCCGTTGTCCAAAAGTGCCCAGTCTGCTTAGAGACTGTACTATTGGCCGTATGGTCCGGTCCTCATTTGACCGTACGGTCAGGTCTTCATCTGACTGGCGTCTAGGGAGTGCTGCTCCACTTCTCAAAGTAGACCGTACCATACGGTCCCTAGGACCGTACCATCCGGTCTCCACTTCTTCCTCTGCCAACAGAAACTTCTCCTTCTCTGTTGAAACTGCCTGTAAGACCGTACCATCCGGTCCTTGACCGTACCGTCCGGTCAATGGTCCGGTCTTCATTTCTCCACTTCCAGAAACTTCAGCTTCTCTGTCCGGAAAACTCAATAGAGATCGTACCGTCCGGTCCCTAAGACCGTATCGTCTGGTCAATGGTTCGGTCTCCATTTCTCCACTTCCAAAAATTTCAGCTTCTCTGTCTAAATTTTCAATGTAGACCGTATGGTCCGGTCTCCTTGACCGTACCGTCTGGTCTTCTTTTCTTCCATCAGCCCGAGAACCTTCTTCTCTGTCTGAGAACTGCCTATAGACCCTATGGTCCGATCTTCTTGACCGTACCGTCCGGTTTCCTCTGACTTTGTAGCTTCGATCTTCTTCTTGATTCTTACTTCCAAACTTGATCTTCTTGGTTTCTTCAATCCTCTTCTACCACCCTAGCCCCTGAGAGACTCACTATGCATCCAATGATCTTTATAACTAGTGTGCACTAAGAGAAACACCTCGAACCCTCTTGATAGTCTGGTTTTTCCTATGGACTCAAGCTAACATCTATCCAAGCAACACTCGCTTGGATCTAGCATGTCCTTAGCCTTTATCCATATCTTCTCCGCGACTCCATCAAGTCCGTTCTTGTGTTGATGAAGGCAACCAATCATCCTTGACAACAAGTTCATGGTGTGTTGGCGTACATCACCAACGGACGGAGCTTTCGTTATATGTGACCTATAAGATTTCACAAAGAGTGTTAGTCACATTCATGGTTCTCATCCAATCACCGAAACATTCATACCTTGGGGTTTCCCTAGCTCCAATGGTCATGAAGCTTACAGGTTACTATTTTTCTTCTAGTCTATGTTGATGACATTATTGTTGCAAGTTCTTCTCAGGCAGCTACCGATGCTCTTCTCCAAGATCTCAAGGGGGAATTTGCGCTCAAAGATCTTGGACCTCTTCATTATTTCTTGGGTATTGAAGTACGCAAGCATCGAGATGGTATATTATTGACCCAAGTAAAATATGCTGGTGATCTTCTCAAACGAGTGAACATGTTCGACTGCAAAATTGTAAGTACACCTTTTTCAGTTTCGGATAAGCTCTCAGTTCATGTTGGTAAATCATTGGGAAGATGCTACCAAGTATCGTAGCATTGTTGGAGCTCTTCAATATTTGACACTTACCAGACCGAATATATCCTTCTCGGTTAACAAAGTCTGTCAATATTTACATGCTCCCACTCTTGATCATTGGACTGCCTTTAAAAGAATTCTTCGATATTTGAGAGGCACATTAGACATTGGTCTTTATATTCAGAAGGCACGGTCAACACTGGTGAGTGCCTTCTCTGATGCCGATTGGGCAGGATGTCAAGACGATAGGAGATCAATGGGAGGTTTCGCTATTTTCCTTCGTCCCAATTTGATTTCATGGAGTGCTAAGAAGCAATGTACAGTGTCAAGGTCAAGTACCGAAGCTAAGTATAAGTCTGTTGCAAATGCGACAGCTGAAGTGATGTGGATACAAAAACTCTTGGAAGAACTCAGAGTCCGATCACCTAAAGCTGCTCGACTTTGGTGTGACAATATTGGTGCTACATATCTTGCCCCCAATCCAGTATTTCATGCTCGGATGAAGCATATCGAGGTAGACTACCACTTTGTGCGTGAACGTGTAGCACGACAACAGTTAAAGATTCAGTTTGTCCCTACTGATGATCAGGTGGCCGACGGGTTCACCAAGCCGCTCACGTCGCAGAAGATGGAGGAATTCAAGCGCAATCTCAACCTCGACCGGTTTCAATTGAGGGGGGATGTTTGTTGGCGATTTCTAGCATACCATTTTATATGCCAATTACGTCTTATTTAGAGCATAAATGTCATCATTATAGGCCATTAACCCTTGATAATAGCACCATATTTGTATATATGTCGTTCGGGAGATTTATTGCAGCAACAGATGAAAAGGACGATATTCTGGAAATTGTGGCTGATCTGGACCTGAAGAGAAGAGAAGCAGCAGCAAAGGCTCACTGTGCCGACCGGCACAGGGGACTTCAGGGCCATCGAGGCTGGCCCACCATTCAGTTGATTCTAGAAGGAAGTAATCCGAACCAATCTTAGGAGATATTCGTCACGAAGAGATAAAAGATACTCGAAGATTTAAAAGAGCAATACAAGACTTGATCTCGAAGAAAACTGATTGGAAAGCCCACATAAAAGTTACCTAGGACTTTGGAACCGACTTAGAGAGGAAACCGAGTTGGACACGAGGTGTGCCAATCGGCACGGGACTCTTTTTCCGAGAACCTTTTCCTTTCTGATGTACAGCCCTATATAAACTTGTAAAA
This sequence comes from Eragrostis nindensis, assembly GCA_012490785.1. Lineage (NCBI taxonomy): Eukaryota > Viridiplantae > Streptophyta > Magnoliopsida > Poales > Poaceae > Eragrostis > Eragrostis nindensis. The sequence continues at coordinate 1,088,379 of JAAXCT010000054.1, read as the reverse complement.
GCCCTGGGGTTTCGGGATTGGCCGCCAGAGGGACAACACAGCTAGTAAGTTTAGAGCCACGGGGCTTGCCCCGTTCTTCATGTTCTCTAGTTGTTAGATCAAGAACCGCTGGTGCTAAAGAGGTGATCCATCAAGGTAGGCCTACTAGATGGTGATGCATCTTGCACTATGTATTATCAAAGTATGGTTGAATATGTGGATGAATGGTTTTGATTATTGATTGCCTGGATTTTATGGTCTTTATATGCACTTGTTCCTACGCTTAGTGACGACTAAGTATTAGATGTTATCTTAATTGCGGTGGCAATAAGAGGTAGGGATTCAATCTCTCACTATCTCCATTGTGGTTAAGATAATATTGGGATCTTGTAATGCGCCATAATTGCATGTCGTCTTCGTACCTCAACGCGCTGGAATATGCGAGATCTTTGAGATGATGTGTAGAGTAGGAAGAGGCTACCGACTAAGGCGAACTGGTCGTGACAGGGCACGTCGGAAAGGGGTTTCTTCCTATTGATCTTCGGTTATCAACAATTGAGTAATTCCGTTTATGATGCTATTTAGCTAAGCTTTTTGGTTACGATCTCAACTAGCAGACTTGGCTAACTTACCCCGTGATCTAATCAGGTTCCTTAGGCTGTTCAGACAACACTTCGGACAATCCAACCTTCGTGCCGACCGGCACACTCCTTGTGCCGATCAGCACATCCCCCAATTCTCCCAAACTCACGCTCACGCTCACTAGAAAGCCTGGCTAATTCTTTTACTGATGATTCTGCTTAATTCCCATTGGTCTCTGTGGTTCGATTAAACCTTGGAATACTTTTCTGGGGAAAAAGTGCTACAACTGTACACCGTCCACTTGCGGTATATAAGTAGGTGCATATAAACGACCAACAATGTTAAACAGGATAATGATCGACGTGGCTAAGCATTATAACTATAGTATATAGGGTTAGTTAGATAAGATCAATATGTTGTAAATTCACCATGATCTACATGGTTTGTTGCACTATGTGCGCGTCTGTTGTACACGCCACGCCCGGGGCTGTTCCGGGCTATATTAACAGAGATGCGGCCCCTAACGGGGTGCTACGCTTCCCAAACACATCTACTATTCTTTCACTATATACTGTTTGCTTGCTTGATTTTCAGAAATTTGAAAATCATGTATTTGAATTGTTGTTGAACTATGTGTGTTTGAGACATGAAAGTTTGAATTATAGATCATGTTTGAATTGATTATCTATGTTTATTGTGAGAGGAAAAGAATAAAATGAAATATAGGTACTCTAATTTTAGGTACTCTGAAAAAACGCAGGCTACCTAAACGCAGAAAAATGTTTTAAGTAGGTACCCAAAACTAGTTTTGAGTAGCCCATTTTGGATACTCTGTTGGAGTTGCTCTAACCAAACTGCAAACCATAAGGAAATCCATCTCAACACATCAACTTTCTGAATCCCGAGACCATCATGCTACATATGAGCAGCTTCCCAGCTCTCAACAGCGAACATAAAGCAGGACATTCAGGGTTCAGACAAGGAACTCACTGAAATGAACAAGACAAGGCAATGAACTGTACATAAATATCCCCATCTTTTTTTTGTTCCATTTCCTCGCTTCTACAGCCAGAACAAGACTGTACATGGATCAGAAAGACGAACAAACTCAGGAAGCCTCCAAATTCCTGCTTCAAGAGCGCTATCCTACACAGATTACTGCTGCTTCTACAACTAACTACGGCACCACTGTCCATTGACGATTGCCATAAAGCAAGCAAAGCCATCTATTCCTCTCTTGGACGAACGCCACTATCCACTGCCGAACTTCCTCCGCGGGTCACAATCCAAGGGTGCCCTGCAGGAAACAGCATGTCAGACATGAACAAACGTTTCAAAGAAGAAAAGTTTCAGAGGAATCGAGAGCTGCTCGCGTTGTAAAAGCTGTAAACACAGGGGACAAGAGGATTTGGTAAGAGCACGAAGAACGGGCGTGCTTCATATGAATGTGGAGATGTGTACGTTGTTTCTACTAGTAACATCAATGACGAAGCAAGCCAAGAGAAATATTATTCTCAAACTTTTTTCCTTAATACAAGATACATGCACGGAATTTATATTTAATCGATCTTACTAACTAGCAGGAGAAGTATCTTCTTCCAAACTCATTATTAGGGTCATAAAGCTCCCTTAGGGATGAGAGCTCTCCACTCACGGCCTGGATATAAAAGAAATAAATCATTATTAATGTATTATTTATTACTCAACGGGAAACATTTTCACAAGCACACGATCAAATTCGTACCTCTTGCACTGCTGCTCAAATTTCAGGATCCTTGTGTCCACATAAGCCATCCTCTCTTGATTTGTAAGTATCTTAACAATGCATTCCATGTCCCTGTTCGGCACATCTCTCACACTCCTGCAACACTTACCGTTTCTAGGTGGGATTATTATCTGTGCTGATCCCCTAGTGATGATTTCTTCACAGGCAGTCAAGATGGCCTCCTTTTGTTTATCTGTACATACCAGTTGTTCACTACTCACTTGATAGGCGCATACTATAGAACACAACAATATGAGAGCTGCTGTTTTCCCAGGCCACATCTTTATTGCTTAACTTGGAGTTGTATGAAACCACGGCATATCACATATGTGCTCCTATATATAGAGGACGGGGAAAACCCGATCGATCATTTACGTGAACTTAATGGTATTGCAAGATCGATACTTTCAAAATTGGGCAGGATATGCTATCTTTTATGGATAGATAGTACAACGTGTATAGCATTTATTAGTATTTGTGAAAAATGGATAGTGTCCTATATCAGCGACATGATATCTTATCTTTAATGATGAATCTACCTCAAATCTTTTGGATGCCTTGGCATCCAAATCCATTAAATCAAGGCTAGGTCTAAGATGTGTCTCTAATGGGCTGAAAACTTCACCTGCAAAACGAAACATGTACACACCAATCCTATATGGCGGACCGTCTACACATATGATAGAACATTGTTTGAGATTCATGCAATAGTTAAGATTCGCACAGGGGGAAGTGGGGAGGACCAAATTTCGACATGTGGCGCGTTCTGATTGGGATGGGCCATGGGTAGGAAGGAGAAAAATAAATTTTTTTCAAATTTTGAACATATTTTTTTCTCTTTAACCATAAGTCCGCTTTCTAATATGTTTGAATCAATTATAATTAATTCTACAAAATACGATCTTTTTTTTTGAATTTTTTAGATTTCAAAATTTTCATCAACATTTTGAATGTATCGTGTCAATATTTTAAATGTGCTATGAATGCTTGAAAGATGGATACTAGTATCGAATTTGGGCAGGATAATCTTCTATGGACAGTTTAACGTGTATGGTATTTGAAATTAATGTTCGTGAAATATTGATATTCTTATACATGCGACAGAAGTAGTATAATCTTAATACTATTGAAATACGAATACTCTCATCTCAAGAAAAAAAAGGAAAAAAAGAAAAGAAAAAGAAAAAGAAAAAGAAACATGGATACTCTCGAATTTGCGAAAGATGGTTGTCTTCTCTCCATAATCAAAGTGTTGTGCACCAGAGCATTTATCAGGCAGCACTGCTTCAGTATTCCATCCCCTCGACGGTTTGGACTCTAGTTTGAGCTTTCTTGTTGCCCTTTCCTCTCGTGTTTACGTGTATCTGAAAAGGACTGAAATTTGCCGGCAGACAATAGACAAACAAGGCAATAAGCTGTATTTTCCGGAAGTTGAAAGAATTTAGCTCTGGATTAGCAGAGTTTAAAGTTGGCAATACTGTGGTGCACGACAGCAGTACGTGAAGGTAGATAGCAAGCTGCCGAGCGCTCCGTCCTTCACAACATTTTTAGCAACACAAGAACAGAAGCTATAGCTAGTGTTAACTGCAGGAGCGCGAAACAGTTGCTTCAGCTCACAACTTGCCTCACATGTTAAGTTTAGTTGCAATCGCGTAAGCTAGGAACGAAATCGGGAAGCCAAAAGGTGGATCACGGGGCAGCAATTTAAGTTTAGTTTGTTTGCTGTTGCAGCAGCAGACGGAGGAGAGCAGTTGCTTTGCGCGCGGGGTGCAGAACGTGAGGATATATTGGAAGCAACTACTAGCAGCCAGAAAGAGGAAAGACATCAACTCATTGTATAGTACACCTGGTTTCTTTTCATCAGTTTATTAGCACTAGTTGCTGTAAAGTTCTGTATATTCAAAAAGAGAAAAATACAGCCAGTTTCAGAACCAAATAATCACAAGTGCAAACAATCAACGGCTGAGTTCAAGCAGCATCAGAGATCACGGGAGAGAGACGTCAGTATCTGAATGTTGTGGCTACCAGTAGAACATCCATCTCATTTCCAAGCCTACGAACATGAGACACTGATTTGTTCACGACTGAATCAGTAAACCCTTCTCACAAGAAAAGCACAGATTGCCACCCAGAGGCGACACTCAGCATATCTATGGTGAGAGATACTAACCGAGGAGAAATTTCACTGTCAGATCGAATAGGTGGAACCAACAGACAGACAACATATTTTGGAGTTCTAACCAAACTGCAAACCACAAGTAAATTCACCTCAAAACATCAACTTCCTGAATCCCAAGACCAACAAGTATGAGACTATGAGCATGAAACAATGTCACGACTGAAAGCACTGCAGACTCTGTCAATTGTCAATTTAGTCCCTTCTCGCATGAAAAGCAGAGTGTCCCCAGAGGCAATAGTCAGGATGTCAATGTTGTATGGAAATTACAGTGAAGAGAAATTTCGTTGTCAAATCTTAGAATTATTACGTATCTCACAGATCAGACCGACGGAACCGACAGAGATGATGGCCGCCAGGCTTTCTAGAAGAGCTGAGAGGATTTAGAAGTTCCAGATTTGTACATTGGCCCTTATGGTTTGTGTATTGAAAACCCTTCGTAGTACCATATTCTCGGTTAGATATTGTAATGAGTTTCTTAATTCTGCTGAAATAGTCACATAAGTTATTAATGTTATGATGCCAAACTTTTTTCCCTAGTAGAAGATACATGCATGATACTGACAGTACTGGATACTGATCTTTTAATCGATCTTATTATAACTAGTAGGGGATGCATCTTCTTTCAAACTCCTTATTAGGGTCACAGCGCTCCGTAGGATGAGAGCCCTCCACCCATGACCTGTATACAATACAAATAAAACATTATTAACATATTATTTATTAGCTTATTACCACCTGTATAAAATCTTGACACAACTGATACATCATACATTTAACAAGCACATGATCAAAGTCTTACCAATGGGTGAGAAGGTTACTTGCACTGTTCTTCAAGTTGCAGAATCCTTGTGTCCACGTAATCCATCCCCTCTTTATATGTAAGTCGCTTGACAATGCATTTCATGTCCCTGTCTGGCACATCTCTAACCCTCCTACAACACTCACTTCCTTTACGAGGGATTATTATGCGAACTGAACCCCGAGTCAGAATTTCTTCACAGGCAGTCAAGATGGCTTCCTTTTGTTTGTCTGTACATACAAGTTCTTCACTGCTCACTTGATAGGCACATAGTACTATGGAACACAACAAGATGAGAGCTGCTGCTTCCCTAGGCCTCATCATCTTATTGCTTAACTTGGAGTGAAGGGGTGAACAAGGACCCAAATTAAAGCTGATGATGATCTGTATGAAACCACTGCATAGTTGCTCCTATATAGGAGTAGAATGGAACGAGAAAACCCAATATTTTTTTGAAATTAATGCTATTGAATGATGGACACTTCCGAATTTGGGAAGGGTTTGATATTAAAGATGGATCACAAACAAGGTTTTGGGAGGATACATGGGCTGCTGGACGACCGCTCAAAGACTTATACCCAAGTCTTTATTACGTTGCAAACTACCCACATTCGACGTGAAAGGGGTCTTGGCCTAGTGGTTGAGGCATCCGAGTAACACCTCTCAGGTCCTGGGTTCGACTCCCGTGGGAGCGAATTTTCAAGGATTTAACGGCATTTGTGCTTTCAGTGGTAGGCGACGCTCCCGTCGACAGCGAGGCACCAGTGGTGACTTCGTATCTCTAGATTTGCCGACTCAGTCTTCGAAGATGCTCATAGGGGTAGGGTTTGCGTACGTGTGTTCATAGGGGTGAGTGTGCGTGCGTTGTGAGTGTCTGAGTTGTACTATGTAATCTCAAAAAAAAAAAACTACCCACATTCGACGGTTGCAAATGTAATGAGCAGAACACCTCTACATATATCTTTTCGAAAAGCCCTAGTGGGGAATAATCTCACGCAATGGCATAGCCTGGTAGCTAGAATAGCACATATTAATCTTTCTAGTGAGAGAGACACATTCACATGGAATCTATGTCACATATATCTTTTCGAAGAGCCCTAGTGGGGAATAATCTCACGCAATGGCATAGCCTGGTAGCTAGAATAGCACATATTAATCTTTCTAGTGAGAGAGACACATTCACATGGAATCTATGTCAGAACAGAAAATTTACTGTTCGATCTTTATATCTCTTCATGATGAATGCTCCTATATAGGAGTAGAATGGAACGAGAAAACCCTTTTTTTTTTTGAAGTTAATGCTATTCAAAAGATGGATACTTTCGAATTTGGGCAGGGTATGTTATCTTTTATGGATAGTTTAACTGTATTTGAAATTAATGTTTTGTGAAAGTTTGATACTCCTATGCATGCGACAGGATATCTTATCTTTTATAATGATAAAAATGTTAAAATCTTAAAATAAGTCTTAATTACAGAAGTAGTATAATCTTAATATTATTGAAACATGGATACTCTCGAATTTGTGAAAGATGGTTGTCTTGTCTCCACAATCAAAGTGTTGTGAACCAGAGCATTTATCAGGCGGCACTGCTTCAGTATTTCCATCGCCTCGACGGTTTGGACTTAGTTTGGGTTTCTCTTGGTGCCCTTTCCTCTCTTGTGTGTACGTGTATGTGAAAAGGACTGAAATTTACCAGCAGACAATAGACAGTCAAAGCAATAAGCTGTATTTTCCGGAAGTTGAAAGAATTTAACTCTGGATTAGCAGAGTTTGAAGTTGGCAATACTGTGGTGCACACCTGCAGCGGTACGTGAGGGTAGATAGCAAGCTGCCGAGTTCTTTGTCCTTCACAACATTTTTAGCAACACAAGAACAGAAGCTCAACTGCTGGCGCGCGAAAACAGTCGCAACTTGCCTCACATGGCTACGATTTTAGCGGTTGGCTTTGCAATCATGTAAACGAGGAACGAAATCGGGAAACCAAAAGGTGGGTCACGGGGCATCAAGTTATTTCGCTTGCTGCAGCTGCAGCAGCAGACGGAGGAGAGCGGTTGCTTCGCGAGCAGGGTGCAGAACGTGAAGAACAATTTGGAGCAACTGGCAGCCAGAAAGTGGAGGAAAGACAACTCATTGCATGGTACTCCAACATCCGGCTTCTTTTCATCAGTTTGCTACTCCATGAAAAGAAAATTCATATCCATGAAAAGAAAAATACAGCCACGTTCTGAACCGAATAATCACAAGTACAATCAGCGGCTGAGTTCAAGTAGAATCACAGAAGAAGAGCTGATAGTATCTGAATGCAGTCGCTCTCCCTCTCAGCAGAAAAACCGTCTCATTTCCAAGCCTACGAACATGAGATTTGTTCATTACTGAGACTACCGGCACAGCTAAACCCTTCTCACAAGAAAAGCACAGATTGTTACCCAGAGGCGAGAGTCAGCATATCACTCTTGAACAGAGATTCAGGCCCTGTTTGAAACCTCTAAGGATAGTTGTTAGCTGCTAAAATTAGCACTAGAGGTTTCAAACACCCCAGCTAATAGGTCAGCTAATTGTTAGCTACTACCCCAACTAACAACTATCCCATTAGCTCCCTCAACCCAGCTAATACTAGCTAATAGGGTGACTAATAGTTATAGGTTTCAAACACCCTGAGCTAATAGTTAGCTAGCTAATAGCAAAGAGCTAAAATTAGCTAGCTAACAATTATCTCTAAAGGTTTCAAACAGGGCCTCAGTGTAGAGAAATTTCACTGTCAAACCTTACGATTGTGTATCAACAGATCGAATAGGTGGAACAAACATACAGACAACATATTTTGGAGTTCTAACCAAACTACAAACCATAAGGAAATCCATCTCAACACATCAACTTCCTGAATCCGGAGACCATCATGCTACATATGAGCAGCTTCCCAGCTCTCAACAGCGAACATAAAGCAGGACATTCAGAGTTCAGAGACAAGGAACTCACAGAAATGAACAAGACAAGGAAATGAACTGTACATAAATATCACCATTTTTTTTTGTTCCATTTCCTCGCTTCTTCAGCCAGAACAAGACTGTACATGGATCGCAAAGATGAACTAACTCAGGAAGCCTCCAAATTCCTGCTTCAAGAGCGCTAGCCTACACAGATTACTGCTGCTTCTACAACTAACTACGGCACTACTGTCCATTGACGATTGCCAGAAAGCAAGCAAAGGCATCTACTATTCCTCTCTTGGACGAACGCCGCTATCTATACTGCAGAAGGAGTGGATCATCTCCATTTAGCCCGCCGCCGCACTTCCTCCGCGGGTCAGAATCCAAGGGTGCCCTGCAGGAAACAGCATATCAGACATGAACAAAAGTTTCAGAGGAATCGAGAGCTGCTCGGGCTGTAAACTAAACACAGGAAATGTGGAGGAATTGGTTGGCTTACTGAGGACTTGCTCGGCGGAGAACCTGCGTGAGACGTCCTTGCAGAGCATGCGGCGCATGAGGTCCTTGGCCTCTGGCGAGACGGCGGCGAAGGCGCGCGGCGGGAAGCGCAGGTTGGCGCGGAGCACGGACTCGAAGATCTCCCCCGCGGTGGCGCCGTAGAAGGGCACGGTCCCGGAGAGCATCATGTAGAGCACGACCCCGGCGCTCCACACGTCCACCTTCTCGGTGTACTCCCTCCCGGCCACCACCTCGGGCGCCACGTAGTAGGGCGTCCCGACGAGCCCGGTCATCGCGCGGCCGTCCCCGAACCACTCGGCAGACCCGAAGTCGCCGAGCTTGAGCACGCCGTTGGCGTCGAAGAAGACGTTGTCGGGCTTGACGTCGCGGTGCGCGACGCCGCGGCGGTGGCAGCCCGCGAGCGCGTCGGCGAGCTGAGCGAGGAGGTCGGCCGCCTCGGGCTCCGGGAGCGGGGCGCGTGCCGAGACGAGGGAGAAGAGGTCCCCGCCCGCGCAGAGGTCGAGCACGAGGTGGACGGCGTCCGCGTCCTCGAAGGCGGCGTGGAGCGCGACGAGGTGGCGGCTGGCGGGCGGGGACGCGGAGACGAGGAGGTGGAGCTTGGGCTCCTGCTCCGCCAGCGCGAGGTCGAGCGGGTCCGCCTCACGGAGCGGCGCCTTGGGCGTGGACTTGACCGCGAAGGGCTCCCCCGTGGCGACGGCGTGGCAGCGGCGTACGGTGCCGAAGCGGCCGTGGCCGATCTCGTCGCCGATGACGTACTGGCTCCTCAGCGCCTCCTCGCCGGCGCTCATGCTCTCTCCGTCCTCGATTTGATGGTGGTTGGTTGGGTGGGTGGGTTGTGTGCTGTCCTGGTTGCCAGCGCCGGTGCGGGCGCCTATAAATGCAGCGGGTCGGCGTTCTGGGAGGCGGAGGAATATTCCCCACTGCATCTTTTGGCTGCTAGCTAGAGACTCACGGACGCATTTGGTTCCGCTTAAACACGCATCATTAGTGACACTAAGCATGGAAAGAACCTGTACTGATGATGAGTAGGCGTACGCTAATTTGGCAATCTAATAGTAAGCGATTTAATTGGCAATTGTACTAGTAGTACCTAAGATACTGCAATAATGATTCTGCAAATTTAAATCAAATAGCAGGTCCCTTTTCGTATTTTGTTAATTCCTGGGAAGGTTTCGTTCGGCTAACACATTAGAGATCGATGGACACGGACTTGCAAAAGTATCTGGACAGGCGTGACGAATGGGTCCCTGAAACCGTGAATTATTGGTGGTGCGCGACGTGGCCTATCTGGAGGGCGTCACGACTGACGACGATGATCATCGATCGGGGCATGCTTCGGTCGCATCTGTGTGCTGTGGGAGCCTGGGACATGGCCGATCGCGTCGCATGACCTGCACAAGAGCGACACCACCGAGGGCAGAGGAAGCAGCAAGCATTTTGTCTGCTTTCAGACACAGTAGCTTCCTTTTCGGGGTAATTTCTCGTGCATGTCGATCAGTTTAGTACGAAACGATGGAAATGTTACATAGAGTAGTACTCCACAGAACCGCTCGGCCTTATCACGATTACGATCAGATCTCAGGGGGTAGTGAACGTGAACGTCCATGCGCGGCCAAATACGGAGTACAAGCTACTTTCGTTCTTATCTACTCCATACGTGATACGTCGCCACGCAGACAATCCGATCTAGCTCTGGTCGAAGAAGAAGGCACAGGATCAGATGAGGACACGGCGCCATGCAATGGAAGCATGCAAATGTCCAATGCCACGTCGGTAGTGGCCTAGGCAGCGATGTACGCGAAGGATGGCAAGTAGAGTACGTTTTAGAAGAACCCGGGCACGAGGGCCACGACCCACGAAGCAAACTTTCGCCGCATGCCAATGCCGCGCCGCCGTAGAATCGAAACCACGGGGCGGGACATCATCGTTGTCTGTGTAGCAGAATCAATTCCACGCGCGGGACGCGCGCGAACGGCGAACAGGCACCAAAAACGTTGCGCGCTCCGTCGTCGTCTGGTTCCATTGACCACGTGGGCGCCGCCCGTTTGCTTCGATCGCGTCTCTCTTTATGGGTCCAGAGTCCCAGACGGAACGATCCGTATCGAGACCGAACGCCTGTCTGCCTGGACGCAGACCGCGCGCGGGCTGCATGCCAAACCGGCCATGTTCCGACGGCTCCACGACGACGACGACCTCCTCCACAAGCGACCTGCTCGATGGCAACGGCGACCGTTCTTCGATTCCTCGTCTGCGCACAATCTAGCCGCACTCGCGTATATTCCTCGGCGCCGCGTACACGGTTCTGGAATCTGACGAGGATCTTCCTTCTTTCTTCCCCGGGCCGGATTTCTTTTCGACGATGATGAGAATCTGAGGACCTTTCAGCTGGACCTCCGGCCAACTGTTCCAGTCATGCGTGGTGACATCATCACGTCACCGAGAGCGACGCATACTACTTCCGTTGTTTATTATATGACGCCGTTGACTTTTTTCGTTACATTGACCATTCGTCTTATCTACAAATATTTATGTAAATAGCTAAGTGTATGAGTTAACCTTAAAGTGCTTTTGAGGATGAATCCAATGATAATCATTTCACATTCAAAAAGTAATTATTTAAATCTATATTGTTGGTCAAAGTTCAACAAAAAAGTCAACGGCGTCGTATAATTAAAAACGGATGGAGTAGTTCAGCAACAGCGACAGGTAGAGTTTTTTGTTTGTTAACCTATACGTGCATGATTGCCGGTTTAGCGATAAAGTGGCAGATGGAAATGGACCATGTATAATGTGGATTGAGGTGCAAGGAATGGGGGCCTGGCTTTGCTGCCTATGACATGATGTGAAAGGTTTCCTTCATTTTATTCCTAGTTGCCTGCTAAAACGAAAGCCAAGATCCCCTCTCATCTCTCTCTCCCCTGGATTAAACGACAGATGCTAGCACGACGCAAGCCACCGGCTCCTTGCCATCTTTATTTGCTGGATATGCTTATTTTTCTTTCTCTGGGTGCGACCATGATAGAGACCCCGCACCAAAGAGGACTTTTTATTAGGCCACTGGTGAAAGAGGAAGTTAACTGAATCTTTTATCAATGGTATGAGAAACAGATGTTTGCATCCCCAGCGGCGCCTGATGGAAGCAAACTCCAATCAAATGTTTGTGTCTGTGCTGACAACTGATAAACGTCCTCTCCTCTGCGTATATATGGCGCTCTATCTACAGCTCGCTGTCACCTGTTCTGATGAGGTGAGCCGCGCCCTCTTGGTCATTGGATGTGTTTATACTCGACGCCGGCGATTGATAAATAGTTTTCTTTTTTCAAATGGACCGTTAAGAGACGAGTGGCATTCCTTGGCAAAGAAATATGATTCCGTAGACTTTGGGGGAAATAAATGACGAAACCGATGTGGATTGTATATTATTTTGTCACAATCAAGTCATCGCTCCTCATCTATTTCGACAAGTCAGTAATATACGTGCCCAGTGGATACTGGTATCTTACCGCCGCTTGTTGAAATAAGACAATGACGTTCCCGGTCTTTAACTTGCGGTGAATGTGTTTTCGATCACCATGGAAATGAATGAATCAACAAAGAAGCAGAATCGAGATGATGGCCTTTCATCCAGTGTGTAATAAGTTAGATTTTCCTTTTTAGTTTCGTTGAACTCTGCAAAACCTGTCATTTGGCCCGGTGACCACTGAACTCTCATGTAAACTGAATGATGGTCCGCTATCGTTTGGCAGTGAGATCGGAGAATAAAAGCCCTTAAACTCTAAAAAAAAAAGAATAAATCATGCGTATGATCTGTGAGAGCATGCATGGGGCACGAGGGCAGGCACTTGGGTTCACTCGGTTGGCTGAACGGTGATCTTGTTATGTCACTGATGACGATTAGGTGGTTCCTCGATCAGGCAGAAACCACCCAGGCGTGCTTGGTAATGTCATCAGTAGACCTGTAGTCATATATATAGACATTGCTTTTAGTTTGGTTCAATGTTGTTTTCTCTTCCTTTTAATTTTTTGAGGTGTAGACTTATTAGTAAGAGTAGTAATCTTTTTCTTCCTCGCGCAGGTTCGAAGTGATTTTTTGTTTTGATTGTACTACTATACATTTATACTCCTGGCTTTAGGCGACTATATATAGGCAGACTTTCTCCAAAGATAAGTTGCGATTGGTCAAGTTGTTTGACGCTAGCACGCGCGCGGTACATTCGTGCTGAACAAAATTCAGGAACCTGCATACGATGGCATATGCTCTCGAAACGTTTGAAAAGTCGGGAGCGAGCCTGATACGCCACGAGGCAATGAGTACGTACGTAAAGTTGTTTTGTCTTCTGGAAGCCTATATAGCAGTGATGCACCGTCACGTTTGACCCCGTGACAGAAATGCGATCCCCTAGAGGAATGTTCCAACTGCACAGGGAATCAACTCTCACAAATAGCAACAAAAAAGAGAGAGGAATGAATACCACAGGGAATCAACTTCCCAACAGCATCGGTTTCTTTCAACTCATGCGTGCTTGACCTCTCCCTTTTTCACGGAGGTTCATTCGATTATTGACTCGAGAAATTCCTGAACCCACACGAGGTCAGGAGCATCAAACCTGTGACCACAGAGAAAATGAATGTCCCTCACAAAAAAAAAAGAGAGAAAATGGAGGTTGCACCGTGGCAGCATAGAAGCGACGTTTTTTTTTTTTTTTTTTTTTGGAAACTGAAGCGACGAAATATTGACAAGCACTAAGCACTAGCTTCAGCAAAATCAGTAGAACGAACTGAACCGCCACGCGTAATTCATAGAACGGCAGTGGATTTGGGCCTGAGCGGTGAGGCCCAAATCCACTGGCGTCACAAATAGGCCGTGGTGGGCTGCCCAGCCCAGACCGTCCACTCGCTCACGGCAGCTAAACTACAACAACTTGAACTAACCACATCGGCATAATCCCAAACCGCACCGATAAACCTGGCGCGGCCCGCACCGCTCACTCGCTCCCGGCCAACGGCACTCACGCATTCCTCCTCCCGCACCCCTGCGCTTCCTTCCGCCGCGCTCATCCGCTTCCGCTTCCCTTCTCCGATCAGCGGCAGCCTCATCTCAAAATCTAGGTCAAATGGTGCTGTGACTCTAAGCCTGCGAATCCGGGGGAAGGCGCGGCGCGTGTAACCAGGAGAGGAGGCAGACAGCCATGGAGACGCCGCGCCTCATCGTCGGAGCGGCGCTGCGAGCCCCGCCCCCGCCCCCGCCTCTTCAATTCCGGCGACGCGGCCTCCCACCACCGCGCGGCGCTTCACATTTCCTCCCCTTCGCGCGACGCACGCCTCTCATCAGGTGCTCCTACTCCAGGTGCGTCCAATTCTCCAGCAGAATCTCGCGCAGTCGTTGTACGTACAATTGCCACGTTCGCGTGCACACCTCGTTTGATCGGGGTCCTTCGATTTGTGTATCAGGAAGGGGAAGGGCAATGCTGGCGGTAAGCCCCGTCGTGAGAGCTCCAGCACCGTCCGGTCGGTGCCCGCTTCTCTATTTTGTTTCGTTGTTTAGCTCTTGGAATTTGAGGACCCAGTGATTGAGTTGTCTATGTCGGCGTGGTGGGGGATTTGCAGGTTGGACGTGGAACCAAATAATGAACAGGTATGAATTGACATCTTCACAGATAAATGCACACCAGCATAAATCTTCTAGTATTGTCCTGCTTTCCTGGTTTAATAGGACTATCATTTTACTGTTGCTGCTGTTCCAGGGAACAAATGCGGTTGATGTTCAACGTAAGGGGAACATTTCGGATCTTTTCAGCGAGGCTCAGCGGAGTAATCACTATTCCTTACTCTGTTCAAATGCCACAAGGGCAAGGCTAGCATAATTTTTAGATTAGAATAATGTATTCAATCACTCTGTTATGTGATAATAAATAAGTGGGATATTTTTTTCTGTTATAGATATCCTGCAGCTTAACAAGCAGCGGCTTGTGGCCATGGAGGAGCTAAAGAAACTGCGAGATGAAAATAAATCGCTTCTTCAGGATATACAAGTAATAGAAACAGAAGCACAAGGTGCAGTGACTGCAGTCCCCAGTCCCTGTTATGAGCATTGTTAGTTAATAACTATCAGGATCAGAATACCAAATTGCTCACTGGGTATTGATCTGATGGTCTTACTTTCGTTTTGTCATGCTTAATCCTATGCATATATCAATTTTGATGTCATGAGCCATTCTATTCCCTTATACGTATCTCGTTCTCGTGAGACCCTTACAGGTGTTCTTTTAGAAGCAGCACAATCTTCAAGTTTCTGCGAGTTACTCCTGCGGATAGATACGATGGTCATTTCTGGACTGATTACAAAGGCAGAAGCTTCTGATATAAGAAAGGAAGTTGTCGATAATCAACGAACCATACAAAGAGCCTTTTCTAATATTCATCTTAAACCAGATACTGAACTGCTGTCAGATTTGCGTCTCTTTATGCGCAAACCAATAGAGTACGCTACCTCCAGCTTTACCATTGCCATCTTGTATTCAATGTTTCAACTGCACTATACGATCTGCCTATATTGGCATCGTTTGACATATATCTTAGCCAGCTTGAATATGTTGTGTCTTCATGTTGTCTCGCACATGCTTGACACCCGTATATCACCCATTAATCATTGAAACTGCCCACTTTATTTACTGTGACCACGTGGCCTGTTTCATTTAGTCTTCATTACCATATTTATACTAGACTATAGCCTATGTTCAACTGCTATGCAGGAGGCCTCTTCATATTGTGCACATCTGCATTGAAATGGATCCAGTAGCATCATTTGGATCATTATCAACCTATATTGCGGGTCTATCTTGGGCTCTTCAAAGAAATGGTAACTTGGTGGAGTTCATAATGCCCAAGTATGAAATCTCTTTGCCCTTTCAAGAGCTAATGCAGTTGCATGTTTGATATATCAGCCTGGCCGTGAAGGTTTTTAATTTTTTATGCTGCAATGGTCAATTTTCCAATAATGCATGAATGGGAAAATTTATCGTAGTTCAATTCAGCTATCTAACGACAGCAATGTGAACTATATAATACGCTTATGAGCATTTAGTTGTATCTTTGAGTTACTACTGTATATTTTGTACCCTCATAAGTTACACCAGGTAACAAATCATTGCTTCCCAAGACATGCTTTCAGGTTTCACTTATTTTGTGTAAAAGTGAATTTCTGATACAAATCTGAATATCAGATGACGAGCTTTTTTCTCATGCTAGACGGACATATTAATCTTGAGTTCTTGACATTCTTCTGCACATCTGTACGTGATGTTCAATGTTCTTTTTTTTTTTGTTGAGGGAATGTTCAATGTTCTAATTTTGGCAGCCATCTATGATTCAGAGTGTTCATTGATTCCATTCAGGGCTGAACATCCCAAGTGATTTAAATTACTTATTCAGCCACTTTTAAACAAGTTATATTTGCAGTAGTGCTATATTTGTCTACATTTTTTAGTTTTTCCTCTCTTTTCCTTTTTGGCAATTGATCTCATGTGTGTTATCCTTAGTAATCTCTCTTTTTTAGGGGATCATGACAAATTTATGTCTTGATAATTGTTGCAAGAAAAACAATCATGTTCATTGCATAAGTATGCCACAAAATAGGTACACCAGCATAAATGAGAATGGAGTTCGCGGTCTGAGAAAATCTGAGGCAGAGTATGAATCCTACTTTGGTGGTTGTTGGCATAAAAACAGCATATGGACAGGGTAAAGATGTATTCCTAGTATGCAAAGAGACCTTACAAACCCTATCATCTTGCTCTTGTAGTATTATTTTAGTTGATATATAGTATATACTGATTTAGGGATTTTATTGCTGCTTCATGCTTTGCAGTTCAATCAATGGTGTTGGTCTTATACTTATCGAACCAGTTCTGCTATCCTATTTCAATCGCGATATGTTATGTGGCTACCCTGATGACTTTGAGCGGTATGTAGTATTAGATCTATAGTGATGATTTTTTATATGAAATTTAACATAGAGAAGGACCTCACTTTGAACTAATTAATTTTTGTACAACAGAATCATTGTAGCATTTTAGAATATAAGCTGCTGCCTTTTATTGTAAGCACAATTTGCAACACGATTATTCCATGTTTTTAATTTTACATGTGACATAAAAGGGAACATGTTCTTATTCCCTTTTTCAGTTTTTCCTATTTTTCCCGTGCGTCACTGGATTATATTGTGAAATCTGGAAAACAGCCAGACATCTTACACATATATAACTGGGAAACTGCTATAGTGGCGCCGTTGTTCTGGGATATATTTGCTCACCAGGTTAGTTTTACTGAATCTTATTGTTGATTACTGGTTTACTGATATGCTTATGTTATCAAAGACAATGCTTTTGAAAATATATTATCAAAGACAATGCATGGTGTTCACTACATGCCATATACACATATTTAAGTGTTTTTTAAGATCAAAGGAGCACTTACTGGCTTTATCCGAAAGCCTAGAAGTCTTGCCAATTATCCAGCTAGGGGTGTCAACGAACCATAATATATGTTCTGTGCTCTCACTTTGTTCATGTGACGTGCAATTTTCCAGCAATGTCTCTTTACATGAATCTCTGACTGCTTTGCTCTGTTGAGCCGGCACATGAATATTATAATTTCTGTGGGTGTTTAATCTGCTATTGTTAGTTTGGTAACTTGAAGGCATTCCTTATTTTAGCATGATAAGCTTATTTCAGAATCTCAAAATATTACTTTGTAATTTTTGAAACATCTTTTTCAAAAGTGGTCACTGGCCTTCCCATAACATTCTAGGTTGATTATTACTCATATACTTTAGCATTTTAGATTCACAAGTCAAAAGTCCTGATGTGGAGTTCTGAATTTTAACTTTGTTTTATTTTCAGGGGCTTGAGAACACCAGAATAATACTGACATGCCAAGACTTGGATTCACAAGTAAATATTTCTTATGACTTTTCCAGTTATACAATTGGGAATGGCCTTGATACAAAATGCGGGTCACTATCACCCCTATGTAGGTTGTAACAGTCAAATTTTAGAGCTTTTTTATTGAGCATGAATTAAGAAGATAAAAGTTCACTACCACACTTTGTTACCTTGACAAGTTTACTTGCTCAACTTACTAAAAGTTTGCTTATGCTTCAGTGATATCATGATGGAATAGATAGCTTCGTCATTTCTAAAAAAATATTTTCCTACTGTTCAATTTCTATACTTAGAAAGAAATGTCCTATCTGCAGTGCCTAGAGGAACCTGCAAAGTTGGAGCTATGTGGGCTTGATCCTCATAAACTTCATCGTGCCGATCGTCTGCAGGATACTAATAAGACACATCTTGTTAATATTATGAAGGTATTTCTTCTTAAAATTTCGGGAATTGAATGCTCTGATATATCTTAGACATTTAAGTCTGGATATCTAATCCTTATTCATCTCTGGCAATATCAATCTTAAATGTCCGCAATTCTGTTTCTCGATGGGAAAATTTACTGTATCTAACATGTACAATTTAAAATGCCAGATAGAAGTAACTTCTTTCAGACGGCCTTAATATACTGAATTTATCAATCTTTCTATAATTTTCTGCTCATATATGTTTGCAGGGCGGAATTGTTTACTCAAATAAAGTTGTTTTAGTATCGTCAACCCATTCGAAAGATGTTCTAATCCAGGGTTTGAGACATGGGTTGGAAGCAACATTAACTGCACATAAGTAATTGTCTGATTTCTTGTTTATCGTTCCATAGGTTTTCTCCTGCAGGAGCTAGAAGAAATGCTGGTCCAATTGGCAATTGCTTTGTTGAGAGTTTCTCAGACACCTTCTTCTTCTTTTCTAGGGATAAGATATTGGTTGCTTCTCATGGATTGGATGGTGAACTTTGGGATCCATCCAAAGACATTTATCTTCCTCGACGGTATTCTGCGATTGATATTGAGGGGAAGTCTTTTTGCAAAGAAGCACTTAACCGACGCCTTGGGTTCCGCAGTGGTTCATCCATTATAGTATATCTCAAAGCATTCTGATTATTTAGTTACTACAGCGGAAATATCATAATGTAAGTGCCATTTCCCAGGTAGGATGTATCTGTGATGGCGATTCAAATATTCATGATCTCAAGGAAGCAGTACGTGTTGCTCTGCTCAAAGGTGCTCAGGTCTGTGTAGTTATTAGTTACCCTGCACTTGTATTTAAACATTCTATTTATCTATCAACATAGCTGCCAGAGTTTATACTATACAGGTCATCTTCCTGGAAAATTTGGGGCCTGTCGTGAACTCAACTGTGCGAGCATTAAAGGAAGAGTTAAAGGTACCACTATTCTGTGTCTAAGATAACTTATTTAAGCTTTCCATGTTCATTACATAGTGCGTGCTTAGTGTAATTTCATTTCTTTATTGTTTGTTCCATTTATCAAACAGGGAGACAAAATAGCATTTGTTGAGGTGTACGATGAGGCCCTTGTACATTTAATGTTTGCAGGCTCTGATATCATTCTTTGCTCTTCTTTTCAAGATCGATCGCTGCAAATAGCAGTATGTGACAACCCTTTTCCAGATCTGCTTTACATATTTGCGGAGCAAACTGAGGCATAATGTATAAGGTGTCTGTAAGACTGTAACTCAGAAACACAAGCATCGTTTGATTGGATGGAAGAAGAAGATGACTACTCTTCAGCATCCAGAGTGTGGCTGATTGATAAATCACTAAATTGTAGGGTCAAATACTAAAATCAGCCCTTTGTCAGAGAATTGGTGCGAATTAATTTCAACCTGTTGTGTACATCTCATGATAGAAAAGCCTATATTGCTTTTTCATTATCTAAAAAAAACATGCTAGTAAGATGGAAAGCTAATTAGTGCATGGTAACTCATTCGTAGACAAAACCATTTCCTCCCGAATAACAGGACTGACAGTTTTTATTTGCATACAGTGATTTAATACAGCTTGTGGTTAGATATATAAAGTTTACTTTTAACAGATCCTGCGAATACATTTGTTTGCATTAAGCTGTTTTGATTTTAGTAACATAATGAATTTTGGTGAGCTTAGGAGCATAAAAAATTGCTGGAGTTATATTTCAGGATACAGAAAATAACTATCTATTGTGATTAGTTTCCTCCCCACTGCTGCAACCCGGGTATGCTTTGTAATGTTAAGTCTCTTTGTGAGCAGATCAAGGCAATAAAATATGGATCTGTGCCAGTACAGATAAACTTTCCCAGTGATAGATCCAGGTAAAAATCATGAATCATTTACTTTCCAATTCATCTGTTTGATATGATTTAGATCAAATGTTTGATATGTCCACAGCGAGTCAAAACTTCATGTAGCAGATTTGGAATGTGGATCTAGCTAAGCGCTTACATCAGTTGTTTGATGATTATGTATATAATGCTGTAACTTATGGCCCTCCGTCTATACTTATAACCAGGCTGTCTGAGGGGCATAATTGCCGCAACAAAACAATGTCTCAGTACATCATCTCAACCTATGGTGACTTATCACTTTCTGAAGCACTTGATGACTTTGTAAGTTCACTCTCAAGGGCTAGCAAGCTGTTCACTATTCACAATAAATCATCTCTGAATAGATCGAATAATCTTCAGAACCATCGGCATAGGCCAAAGTTGCAATCAAAAGGCTTAGGAAGCTGAAAGCCTAAAACTATGTTACATTCAGAGTTATTTGATTCTGAACTGACACATACTTTACTCCTGAATGTGCAGAAGAATGACCCTTACCACTGGGATCAGCGTACCAAGGATGGAATGGCTAAGGGTTTATCATGGGATGCTGAGTGCTATGAGCTTCATAGGGAGGCATATTCCTCTGTAAAGCAGCTGTGAATCGGGTATCAGGCAGGGGAGCGCGCGAGGTATCAGATCCACAAATAAAAGGTACAGCTTTCGCATACATTTAGGTCTTTGGATTACTATAAATAAAGTTAAGCAGCTCGTTCTTTCTATGCCCAGTAAATAAATACAAAAATAAAACATGAGTTACATGATGGTTCACAAAATGCTGGTGTTTCTCACCCCACTACCTATAACAGATGACTCCGAGCTCTTATTTATCATGTTGTTTTGCCCTATTTAGATAAGTCTACAAGAGATTTACATTCAATTTAAACACACGATTTAGTATTAGTTTCCTTTTTCTTAAAATGGTCATGGACAAACTGAGATTGGTACAGATATTGTAGTTCTGAGGAAATATTACATCACATCATTATATTTTTTTTTTCAATTCTCAGTTTTTTGGGATCTTAGAATCGATAATAGACTAATCAAGAAAATTCCCTTAGCGGTTTTCTTTTTTTTGTACATTATCTTATCTCTCGTAATAGTTACTTGTGGGTCTAAATCCCCATTGCAAAAATCAAGCCATCTGTTAGCCATTTGAGAAACAATTCCTGTTTCTTGGTAGCATTCTGGCTGCGTGTCATTTCATTTTTGAAGAGAGTACATGATACAAGGGAGTGGCAGCGAAAAATCCAAAACTTGAATCGATTTGCCAAAACAAAGGCTCAAATATCATGATCCACACATATTGAAAGTATATGTGCTGCCCTCTTCAAGATCAAGGACATATTGCCTGAACTTGAAAGGAAGATTCTGCTGTTCCATGCCAAGCAAGTTCTGCCTTTCCTCTGCATTACCATTAGCTTGAACCCACGGGTGCTGCTGGTATCTCCTTAGCATTTCCAGCCTCTCAGCAGCCTCCTTCATTGTCGGCCGTTCCTCACCACTCATGCTGAGGCATTGCATCACTAGGTGAGAAATTTCTTCTAGCACCTCGACTCTTATCTCGTTCCTTACCTGGTCATCCAAAAGCTCTTCATGCCGGCCACCCTTCATTGCTGTCATGAAGCATGACACGAGGCTCCGGTCTTCCTCTGGCCCGTCGAAGTAGAGGGCCTTCTTCCTGGTTAGAAGCTCCAGTAGGACAACGCCGAAGCTATACACATCGCTCTTATCAGTTAGCTGGCATGTCATGAGGTATTCAGGATCCAGGTACCCACAGGTCCCCTGAACTAATGTTGCAATCTTGGCTTCGTCTGTCGGCGCAAGTTTTGATGCCCCGAAATCTGAAACTTTAGCCGTGAACTTGTCATCAAGAAGAATGTTCGCTGTCTTGACGTCGCCATGGAGTATCGATGGCGAAGCAGACGAGTGCATGTATGCAAGCGCCTCCGCTGATTCTGCCACGATCCGGAGACTGGTGTCGAAGGTAATGTATGCATTGAGATCCTTATCGTGGATGTAGTGATAGAGAGTGCCGTTTGAAACAAACTCGTAGACCAGCATGGGCACTTCCACTCCAAGGCAGCAGCCAATCAGCTTGACGACGTTCCTGTGGTTGATCTGGGAGAGGATGAACATCTCCCTCGCGAACTCCTTGGTCTGTGCCTCCTCCATCATCTTAGACTGTTTTATCGCTACCACTGTCTTGTCCTCGAGGATACCCTTGTAGACGATGCCATGCCCGCCGCGGCCAAGAACACGGTCAGCGGCGAAGTTGTTGGTCGCCTTCTCTAGCTCTTCCTTGGAGAAAATCTTGAACCCTCCTGCTCCCACACCAGCGCTGCTGTAGGAACGCATCTGCTGTTGCAGAAGCACGCCCCCATTTTGCTCGAAGAACCTCTGCTTCGTCCTGATCAGCTTCCTCTTCTGGAGCCCCAGGTAGAGCCAGAAGCACATGAATACTGAC
Source organism: Eragrostis nindensis (assembly GCA_012490785.1). NCBI lineage: Eukaryota > Viridiplantae > Streptophyta > Magnoliopsida > Poales > Poaceae > Eragrostis > Eragrostis nindensis. Next base: position 1,065,898 of record JAAXCT010000054.1, on the reverse strand, counting down.
AAGAATACTCCAACGCTGACTCCTGAAAATTGCGATAACCATCAGTGTTCTGGTAAGAAAGGGGAATCTCTTTTAATTATTAAAGAAGAACTAATTCAATGTTGGCTCACAGGATGATGATTTTTGTACCTGTGACCACTTTGAGAGCTAAGGTAAACTTATCCTTGCCCCGGCAACCATTCTGCCTAAAGGCGTCTCCACTGGTTCCTGGACGGCATTGGCAATCGTAGCTTCCCGGCTTATTTGTGCAGACTCCGAAGCATGGATATTCATCTAGGTGCTCGCATTCGTTGATGTCTTCCATTTACAAACAAAGCAGTAGGAATGCCATCATTGATCTAAAAAACCAGGAAAAATGAATCTAGAACAGAGGAAAATCAGTCGTGTCAAGGTGTGTCTACCTCTGCATCCACCGTCGAGGTATGGGTTGCCCTCATATCCCTTGGAGCAGTTACACCTGTAGCCGGCGCCGTTGGTGGAGTCGAGGCACACGCTGTTTGCGCTCCGGCACGCATAGTCCGTCATATTGTGCCTGACGGCGCTGCAGTTTCCGACGTTCCGGACAGCCCAGTCTAGCACGACGGGCACGGCGAAGTCGCCGGTGCGATTCAGGTACGCTTGGTCGCTGTACCTGAGGCCGAACCACTCGGTCTCCACAAGGAACACGTAGTGGCAAGCCGTTACATTGCTGGAGAAGGTCGGGTCCCCCTGACCCCGCTGGAAGTTGAGCTGCTGCGGCTCGAACAGGTTGACGCCGGCTGGTATCTCGCTCTGGCAGCACCCCACGCAGGTGCACTTCCCCGGAATGGCGTACTGCGACGGCCGGCACACGGACATGCAGCCGCTGACGTAGTAGCCTGTAGCCCGCCCCGTCGACGAAGTAGCCGAGATTGGGGCAGCCGAGCGCGACGAGACGGTTCTTGACCGGGGAGAAGAGGTAGGGGCTGGTGCCGAGGTCCATGTACGCCTCGACCCGGTCGACTAGGTCCCCCTTGGCGTTGTAGCACTCGCGCGTCGCGTTGTGGTGAGCCCGAGCCTCACCTGCTGCGAGGGACAGGCCGGTGAGTTGGTGGTCGTAGCCGGCGATGCTGAGGCGGGGTGGGGAGATGGTGTCGTTGCAGAGGAGCTCGAAGGGACCATGTTGGCCGTCGTCGCGGTAACAGCCGGCGCCGATGCCAAACGGGTAGATGCTGATGTTGCCGCACTAGTCGCGGCAGCCCGGCCGCGCGACCCCTGCTGCCGGTGGCTGCACCTGAGCTGACGCCGGCGCCAGGCGAGAAAGAAGCACCACCAGTGCGATCACTACAAGATCTCCGATCTTTCCCGACAGTTTGTTACGAAGTGGCCGACAGTTCTAACACTCTAGTGTATTTTTCTCAAGTGGCCAACAGTTTTCATAGTATAAATTGTATCTTTCTCGACAGTTTTAGTAATTTCCCAACAAACTCATTTCCAACAAACTCATTCCTAACAGTAGTAGAAGTTATGTAACAAAATAACTAAAAACTGTTGGCCATTACAAGAAAACTGTTGGGAAAGATTAGAATCTTGTAGTGGATCGCCTGCGCCCGTAAGCAGGTGGTTGCCATTTCTGACATGGTCTGATCTTGTTGCTCAGTTTATAGAGCCTTAGACGGCCAGTTCTGATATATTTAGTCCCGTAAAAAGGGAGATGATGATGCATGTTTGTAAACGCACTTACTTCGTTTTTCATAATAATTGGATGGTAGGTTGCCTGGTGCAGGGAAAGGCGCGGCGGTTTTGGGTGCTGGTCACCATCGTAACGGGATCGGAAGCCGTGTGACCAAGTCCACTTGCGCGGCATCTGCGCGGCATCCTCAACTTGGTTCGGCTCGAGCCTGTTGGCTGTTGCTGTGCGTCAGTGCGTAGAAGAATACGAGGCCTCGAACTCCGAGCACGTGTCACCTACCTTCTGCTCGCTCGCATGATCTGCTCCACGAGGTCTCCGTAGTTACAGGGGAATGGGATGGAGCGGAATGAGTTACGGACCCTTGTGGAATTGAGAAACCCATATGTATGTATCAAAATGAATGATCGGTACTGGATTTTTGTGCTCGTACTCTTTTCTCTCTCTTGCTAAATTGGGTACCATGACAACTGATTTCCGGCCATGTCTTTAGACATTCTTTGGTCTTTGGAACGGGAATCCATGAGTTTCAGTCTTCCTAACGGTATTGCCGTTTGAGACCAAATCCAGGCACGGTTGGCTTGTGTGTGTGTGTTTTTGACAATCAGCAGCATCAAGATCGTTTACAAAGGCAGGATAAACATTCGGCCACAAGATGACACCACCTGGCTAGTTCAACACAAATCACATCAATGTACAGTTGAGAGTAGTTTTTATCGGATCCTCTGTGGTACAGGTGTTACTGTCAGTGTACAGTAACAAGCACCATTCACCACCGTCCAAATCACATCTATTGGCTCTAGTTTTTATCAATTAATCATCGTCATTAATTAGACTGTCTAATTAATTAAGAAGGGAAAAAAAATCTTAGAATTGAGGTAAAACGGTGGACGTAGACTCAGGCTTGGCGCTAAATTCTTTGCCGTCTTACTTCCAGAAAAAAGATCGTGAGACGTGGGCGGGCAGCCGGCGAGAGACAAAAAGACACGCGATTGTTTTTTTTGGATCAAATACTGCAACTTTAGTTCTCGCAGATGAATTGAATAATCCCTACACGGGCCACACGGCCGGCCACATACAACGATAGCCCAAGTACAAAGGATGATTTCTTATTGCCGGTGCTGTTGTTTATCGATTCGTTTGCACTTTCGGTTGCAGAGGCACGAGCAGGGTTTGCAAAACCGTCGGTAACCGGTCGGTTATCGCGGTAACCGACCTTACCGGTCCGGTTCGGTGTCTTCGGTTTACCGGTTTTCAATTTTGAATTTGAAATGAATTTGAAAATTCGATAAATTTTGTTCGGTTTTCATCGGTTTTGATCGGTTTGACTGGTTACCGACCGGTAACCGGTCTTACGGGTCCGGCTCGGTTGGAACGGTTGCATCGGTAAGATGAACCTTGGGCACGAGGCCGGTGAGATCCTGAACGGCGAGTTCGCCCACTGCGTTTGAGAACGATTTCTCCCGGGTGGAATCTCACCTCCATGTGGTGGACAGACAAACATAATACTAGTAGTACACTCATACGATCAAGCACAACGAAACATATGCAAGAGCCTTAGTAGCACCTAAGATCCTGGATCGACTCTCCTTGAAACGAATTTTCTAGGATTTTTTTTTTTTCGAGCGATTCGGGGGGGAATTCCCCACCTACTTTTCATTCGAATGCGCGAGAAGCGCGAAAAGTACATCATTACAATGTACATTGCTCGGTTGAGCGACCAAACACAAGATTAACCTCGGCATACCGAGTAGAAATTACAGGGAGAGGTACAACACATTAGAACAACTCCAAGAGCTACCACTGGTTTGAAAGTCGCTGTTCACAGGTTTGAACCATCACTAGAAAAACCGCTTGCCAAATCCCTGCCAACAACTTTGTGAGCTTCGGCTCTTGTCCTCATCTAACCAAGGTGTGGAGAACCTCTGTACACCTTGGCCGTCTCGTCGCCACTCCTGTTTGTGTCCTCCAACGCCCATCAAGGTGATGAAGATGAGGAAGCTTGAGGGAGAGGGGTCACATAAGGAGAACGAGCCCCCTGGCCTCGCTAACCAATCTGGGATTTAACGGCGTTGCACTAGGCGAGTAGGAGCAGAATTGCTAGGAGCAGGAGAGTAGCAGCACACGTTGTTGTAGGAGCGAAAGCAGCAGCCGCATGGCTCGATCACCTGCAGAACGCCGGCTTTGAGGTCGTAGGTCATCCGCCACTGCAGCTGGCTTCCAAGGATCGACTCCGCAGACGAAGGCAGGATTGCCAAGCACTGGAACTCGTCGCTCGTCCTGTACCAGTAGTTTTCCTTTCGCAGGTCCAATCTGGCACCGTGCGGTGTTCTGCCGTCGTCGTCGTCAAAGACAAGCGCGAGTCTTGGAATCACCTTGTTGGCCAGGGACTCGTCTCTGTAGCACAGCTGCTCGGACCGGGTCGGCACCGACATCGCCGGACTCAAGCGATCCTTGAACTCCCGGACGAGATTGTCATGTGCATACACCTCTGTTGAGGTAGGTCAGCGGACGGACGGGATTGCTGCTCATGTACACCCCGCCGGTGCCGTGGATGGGATGGAGGTCGAGGGCGCCGGAAACGGAAGTAGTAGACCTGCTGGTCATCGACCAATATTTCTTTGACCCGGGCCCAAGGTTTTCGAGGGTGCCATTGAGCTGGATAGTGGCCGTTGGACGGCGGCTGCGCGGCGCGTCGCCCAGGCCGAGCCAGACCTCCTCCGTTTGGCCGTTGTTAGAGCTGAGGAGGTAGGAGAATCTTTGGAACGCCTGTGGCAGCGAGCCACCCAGGCCGAGGCCCAGAACTGGCCATCAATCTCCCTCTTCAAAAGTTGATAGCACATAGGCGAACCCCACACAATGAAACCACTAAGATCCACCTTCTTTGCTTACATGATTAGACTTCGACGCCTTGTGACTTTTAAAAATTTTCACCAAACGGACATACCTCACATAAAAAGCCGTCTTGCATACACGGTAAGAGGACTACTTTCAAAAGTTGATAGTACATAGGCAAACCCCCGCAATGAAAACGCCAAGGTCAACATGCTTGCATTATTAAACTTTGACTTTTCAACAAGTGACTTGTAAAAGCTCGCACCAAATGAACATATACCCCACACTGAAAGCCTTCTTGCATATGTGCGAACCCCGTAACGAAAGTGCCAAGTTATATCCACTTACTTTCATTTAGTAGACATTGACTTTTTAAAAAGTGGCTTTTAAAACCTCGCACCAAAAGGGCATACCCCACATTGAAAGCTGTCTTGCATACATAATAAGACGCTATTTTTAGAAAGTCGATAGCGCATGGGTGAACCACACAATGAAACCACCAAAATTCACTGTCTTACTTACATTATTAGACTTTGACTACTTTTCAAAACGTGGCTTTAAAAGCTCGAACCTAGCTAACGGACATACCCCATAATGAAAGTGCCAAGATCCACCGTCTTACTTACAATATTAGACTTTGACTTTTTAAAAGGTGGTTTTAAAATGTTTGCATCAAACGAGCATACCTACAATCAATGAATGCAAAAGACGGAATGTCGGATCTCTTATTTATCATGTTGTTCTGCCTGTTTAGATAAGTACACAAGAAATTTCATTCGCAAAAAAAAAAAAAGTACACAAGAGATTCCTCCAAAAAAATAAGTATACAAGAGATGTACATTCAATAAAAGATGATTTAATATTTGTTTCCTTTTCTTAAAATGGTCATGGGCAAACTGAGATTGGTACATATATTGTTGTTCTGAGGAAATTTTACATTACACCATTATTTTTCTTTTGTCAATTCTCAGTTTTTTGGGATCTTAGAATCGATTTGCCAAAACAAAGGCTCAAATATCACGATCTACATACTGAAAGTATATGTGCTGCCCTCTTCAAGATCAAGGACATCTTGTTGCCTGAACTTGTAAGGAAGATTCTGCTGTTCCACCATGCCGAGCAAATTCTGCCTCTCCTCTGCATTGCCATTAGCTTGAACCCATGGGTGCTGCTGGTACCTCCTTAGAGTTTCCAGCCTCTCAGCAGCCTCCTTCATTGTCGGCCGTTCTTCTCCGCTCATGCTGAGGCATCGCATCACTAGATGAGCAATCTCTTCTAGCACCTCGGCTCTTATCTCATTCCTTACCTGGCCGTCCAAAAGCTCTTCATGCCGGCCGCCCTTCATTGCTGTCATGAAGCATGATATGAGGCTTCTGTCCTCCTCTGGCCCCTCGAAGTAGAGAGCCTTCTTCCTGGTTAGAAGCTCCAGTAGGACGACGCCAAAGCTATACACATCGCTCTTATCAGTTAGCTGGCATGTCATGAGATATTCAGGATCCAGGTACCCACAGGTCCCTTGAACCAATGTTGCAATCTCGGCTTCGTCTGTCGGAGCAAGTTTTGATGCCCCGAAATCTGAAACTTTCGCTGTGAGTTTGTCATCAAGAAGAATGTTTGCCGTCTTGACGTCTCCATGGAGTATCGGTGGCGAAGCGGACGAGTGCATGTACGCAAGCGCCTCTGCGGACTCTGCCGCTATCCGGAGACGGGTGTCGAAGGTAATGTCAGCATTGAGATCCTTGCCGTGGATGTAGTGATAGAGAGTGCCGTTTGAGACAAACTCGTAGACCAGCATGGGCACTTCCACTTCGAGGCAGCAGCCAAGCAGCTTGACGACGTTCCTGTGGTTGATCTGGGAGAGGATGAACATCTCCCTTGCGAACTCCTTGGTCTGTGCCTCCTCCATCATCTTAGACTTTTTGATCGCCACCACTGTCTTGTCCTCGAGGATACCCTTGTAGACGATGCCATGCCCGCCACGGCCAAGAACACGGTCAGCGGCAAAGTTGTTGGTCGCCTTCTCTAGCTCTTCCTTGGAGAAAATCTTGAACCCTCCTGCCCCCGCCCCAGCACTGCTGTAGGAACGCATCTGCTGTTGCAGAAGCACACCCCCATTTTGCTGGAAGAACCTCTGCTTCGTTCTGATGAGCTTCCTCTTCTGGAGCCCCAGGTAGAGCCAGAAGCACATGAATGCTGACAAGAATACGCCAACGCTTACTCCTGAAAAATTGTGATCGATACTCATCAGTGTTCCAGTAAGAAAGGCTAATTGCTTAAACGAGCTATCGAAAAAAGAACTGAATTCAATGTTGGCTCACAGGATGATGATTTGTGTACCTGTGACCACTTTGAGAGCTAACGTGAACTTATCCTTTTCCCGGCAACCGTTCTGCCTATAGGCGTCCCCACTGGCTCCTGGACGGCATTGGCAATCGTAGCTTCCCGGCTTATTTGTGCAGACTCCGAAGCATGGATATTCATCAGGGTGCTCGCATTCGTTGATGTCTTCCATTTACAAAAAAAGTAGCAATGTCATCATTTGATCCAAACAATCGATCAGGAAAATGAATCTAGAACAGAGGATAAATTAGATGTCTACCTCTGCATCCACCGTCGAGGTACGGGTTGCCCTCGTACCCCTTGGAGCAGTTGCACCGGTAGCCGGCGCCGTTGGTTGAGTTGATGCACATGCTGTTGGCGCTCCGGCACGCATAGTCCGCCATGTTGCGCTCGGCGGCGCTGCAGTTGCCGACGTTCCGGACGGCCCAGTCGAGCACGACGGGCACGGCGAAGTCGCCGGTGCGATTCAGGTACGCTATGTCTCTGAACCTGCGGCCGTACCACTTGGTCTCCACAAGGAATACGTAGCGGCACGCCGTTGAATTCGAGGAGAAGGCACCGTCCCCACCCGGACCCCCCGTGTAGTTGGTCTGGTGCGGTTCGAAGAAGTTGAGGCCGGCCGATATCTCGCTCTCGCAGCACCCCACACCGGTGGACGGCATCCGCGACGGCTTGCACATGGACATGCAGCCGCCGACGTAGTAGCCCTCCATGTCGACGAAGAAGCCGAAGTTGGGGCAGCCGAGCGCGACGAGGCGGTTCTTGGCCGAGGAGAAGAGGTAGGGGCTGGTGCCGAGGGACATGGACCCGTCGGTCCGGTCGACTAGGCCCCCGGTGGCGTTGTAGCACGCGCGCGTCGCGTTGTGGTAGGCCGTAGCCTCGCCTGCGGCGAGGGACAGGCCGGTGAGTTGGTGGTCGTAGCCGGAGATGCTGAGGCGGGGAGGGGAGCGGGTGTCGTCGCAGCGGAGCTCGAAGCCATCTATGCCGTCGTCGCGGTAACAGCCGGCGCCGATGCCAAACGGGTAGGGGATGCTGATGTTGCCGCACCTGTCGCGGCAGCCCGGGCGCGCGAGCACCTGAGCTGACGCCGGCGCGAAGCGCGAAAGAAGCACTACCAGCGCGATCACCGCCTGCACCCGCAAGCAGGTGGTTGCCATTTCTGACATAGTCCCGGCCGACTTGTTGTTGCTCAGCTTAGACGCCCAGTTCTGATATATGTAGTCAGTCCCGCCATAAGTGAGAATGTGAGATGATGATGGCTTGATGTTCTGACTGACCAAACGGAGATGCGTGTGTTCGTACACGCGCGTCCGTGACTAGGTTCGTTTGACCAACAGCTCTAATTTTTTTGAGATGCCAACAGCTCTAATTGGATGGTAGGTTTGCCTGATGCAGCGAAAGGCGCAGCGGTTTTGGGTGCGGGCAGGTCAGCCTCGGAATGAGATCGGAAGCCGTGTCTGCGTCCACTTGCGGCGGTTAAATAGTGGCCACGATTTTCGTGTCATAATGAGTGTTCGATGCATGTATCTTGCTCGTGTCCTTCTTTCTTTGTGGATTGTGTCACGGTGAGTTGTTGATTCTGGAATTCCAGTCTTCCTACTTGTGATGTCGTGAGACCAAGTCCAGTCTTCCTATATGGTTATCTTATCGGAGACAGACTTTTAAGGAGAAACAGGTGGATGTTTCCCTTTGCTTTTAATTCTCACAGTTTACTTCTGGATCAGGAATGAAGTTTATATATAGCAGGAGTACAACCATGAATCATTTCATAATCAAGATTTGATGTCTCAAAATATAACTGCATTTTGCATGCAGTTGTGTTTAACCGAATCGTAAACTGATGCTTTCGTATTGCCGTTGCTGTGTTGTTTATCGATTCGTTTGCCCTTACGGTTGCAGAGGCACGAGGCCGGTGCGGTGAGATCCGGAATGGCGCGATCGCCTGGGGATCTCACCTCCATGCAGTGGACAGACAAACTGGGAATTACGATGGCACCGAACATACACAGCGACTGTGTGCCAAAAGTGATTATATGAAATATAATCAGTAATGGATTTTCCCCTCCTGTTGCTTCAAAAAAAAAAAAAAAAGAAATATACCATGCATCATATACCAACACATAATACAAAGACCGGCATACTGTTAGAATAATTATGATGATCTAGTGGTCTATCTGTCGTACAAAGCATGTAGTAACAGCTAGCCATTACACATCATACGACCAAGCACAACCAAACATAATACTACTAGTAACACTGTTTATTATTTGGATAATCACGCACGCCGTACGCGCATTGCGCTAGGCGAGTAGCAGCAGAAATGGCAGGAGCAGGAGAGTAGCAACACAGGTTGTTGTAGGAGCAGAAGCAGCAGCAGCATGGCTCACCTGCAGAACGCCGGCTAAACACCGTTTGGCACACAGACGGTGACACTGAAACAAGCTCATCACTTTGCAAAGCAGATAATGCAACCTGGAGCCACTGATGGGGTTCGAGCGCCACTACTGAGGCGTATCGCCTCACGTAAAATGCTGAGCGCCCTCACCGCAGCACGTAGGACCTGACGGCCGTCTCCTTGTCTAAACACACACTCTGCAGGACACACAACAACTGATCAGCCAGCCGACTGACAACAGGGAAGCACTTTTCTTGGGTCTGAAGCGTACCATAAAGCCATCTGCGAGGAGGGCAGGACCGTTGTGTAGGCGAGGAACACTCATCTGTTGGACGGCGGCGCGGGGGAGAGCTTCCCGGCGGCGATCGGTGGGAGGTCGCGGGAAGTAGTGCTGGCCAAACGGCCGGGCTAAGCAGGCGGGCACGAAGCACGCAAAGTTTGGCCGGGCCCAAGCACGGCACGACATGAACAATTTCGGGTCCGTGCCGGCACGGCACGACGGTCAGGGCCGTGCTTGGACCGAGGGCAGGGCACGACGGGGGCACGGGCACGGCACGATTATAGGGTAGCCCGCAAAAGCACGGTACAAACACGATTAGACACGGTCCATTTAATGTTTTAGCCTAGCTAATATGAAGTATATGTTAAATTTCTGGTTAATATGTTGTAAAGCTGGTGCAAAAGTTAAGTTTTTGTTGAATATGTTATGTTTCTAGTTAAAGTGGTGAAGTGTTCACTTAAATTTTGATAAAATTAAAGGTTTTTACAATTTCGGGCTAACGGGCTATACGGGCTTTTCGTGCTTAACGAGCCGGCACAACACGTGGAACTAATTACGTGCCGTGCCATGGGCCTGATGCTGGGCACGTGGGCTGGCTGGCACGAAATGAATTAACGAAATGAATTACGTGTCGTGCCGGCTCGAAATTAAATGGGCCATGCCATTTCGGACCCGGGCCGTGCCGTCCATTGGGCCAGCAATAGCTGGAAGGAAGCAGCGTCGGAGTCCGCGGAGGCGCATAGGCTTAAAGTCCTGTTTTGTGAAGAACAAGCTTGCTACGTGAGCCCACTCCCGCGCCGCGGCCCGCTCGCGCGTAATCTCTCTTCTACGCTTGCTCCTTCCAGTCCTATTCCGCTTATCCCACAGTGCAGCCACCAAATCGCTCCGCGCCGAGCCAGGGCGCCGCCTCACCGCCGCCGCACTCGAGTCGTCCGGGACTCTCCGGGCGGCCACCCCGACTAAGGCATGTCCGCCGCCGCCCCTGCTCTCCTGCACAACCACGGTACGTTCCCTCCTCCCATTCCCCTCTCCTCTTGCTGCCTATGGTTGCATCCCTACGCGTGCCGTGCATTGCGTCGTGAAACTCGAACCGGCCTGGGTTTCGTCCTGCGGCGCAATCCGTTGGCCTAGTTGTTGCTGCGGCCCTGATGTGTACCACGCGGTCGTCCTGCTGTCTGCTGTGCAGTCGCAGTAAAATTCCTGCCGTCCCGCGCGCGCCTCTGTCGTGATAAAGGGGCGCAATGTGATCCATGCGGGGGCATCCCAATAGTCAGAGATTTTTTCGAGTAGTGTGGGTTCCTACATGCTGGAAGTTCTCCCCAATTACGCCGTTTGGGAATGATTGAACCATACAAGGAATCCTAAGCTTATCCTAGTGTGGGATAGGAAGAAGGGGAATCAGGTTACTGGGGAGAAGGGAACTGTGGAATTCCACAGAATTGGCGAGGGAATTACAGTGTTTCCTCTGAAATCCTAAGATACTGAGGAGAGATTTTGTTCCCTAACTATAACATGTCTGCTGTGGATAATTGACCATCTGAAAGAAGGGGACGGGGGGATGAAAGACAAAGAAAGAGATCAGGTTATTTATGATCGGAGAAAAGGAAGGGGCGTGGTTGATGTGTCACTGGGGAACCCGTAGGAAGGGGAGACGACCGGCCTCATTCACATCAGAAATCGCCAACATGAACACAAACGAAATCGTCGAATTTCGTATAGAAAGAAAAGGAACCACTTCTATTCTCTTTTCTTAGGTATATTCAGAATTGCTTTTTGGTCCCTTTCGTCCAGTGGTTAGGACATCGTCTTTTCATGTCGAAGACACGGGTTCGATTCCCGTAAGGGATAGGTACTTATTCCCGGCCGGCGGTATCATTGCTGAGTGATCGCTCGCTATCTGGCTTGAAAAGGTGGTCCGGGAGCTTTCGGAGAAGGCCGAAAATACATTTATCCTTTGAATTACTCTGACATTCCATGTTTCTCATGTTTTATGCACCGAAAAAGACTGATTCAAACGTTCTGTTTGCAGGATTCAAAACAGTTTAGTCAATATTGGCCATTGCTATTTCTATTGCTGGATCCAGCTGAGGCTTCTCATTTAAAGGATTATCATCTCCATTTAAAGGAGTATCATCAAAGTGAAAAGAAGTATCATCACGGGCTGACATCACTATGTCTGATATATCTTTAGTTTCCTGGAGTGTTATCTTTGTATATCCAGGCACTATAGCTTTGTCATTGAAAAAGAAATCACACGATATAGGAAGCGGATCTTCTGGAGGAATATCAATTCCGCAAGGTGTAAACTTCCACCATACAGTAGTGTAAAACCCTACTTTGACAAGTGCATAAATATTACCTTATATAAACGAGATTCCATCCTCTGATGATACAGTCGTTATATTGACTAAACATTGGTTTTATCTATTGCTCATTTGTTGATATTTATCAAATAGAGTTCTTTTATAGATCGGCCATAAGATGTTTTCTAGCCAGTAATTACCCACATCTATGAACCTCTCATTCCTCCACGGATTCAATCCTGCCCCAGGCGTACCTGAGACAACCCTTTCCTCACCCGAGAATTGCATTTCCGCTTCAGCTTCCTTACATCCTTCTTTTCAGAACAGAAACCCTTTGTTTAAATTAAGTAATCTAGCTTATCCTCTTCATTCTCCTCCGTCGTCTCCGGCGTCGGGTTCATTCAGCTCGGGAGCCGGCTGGTTCAGATCAAACGTTGGGTCCAGTGGTGATGGCTTACTTTCTCTGCTGGGTCTGGCCCGTCCTTTAGCTTAGGAAGGGAGTTTTCAAAGTCTTTCTCGGATCTACCGGACTTGGTGTAGGACGTCGTCTTCAAGCTGCCGCTTAGCCTTGTTCAACAAATTGATCGGCTGGAACCAATTTCCTCTGGAAAAAGGAACCTCTGGGCGAAGACCGCTGCACCTCTTGAACCGGACCGCTCTTTTTCTACACAAATCGGATGGCGGGTTGGTTTTCAAAGACTTCAAGGCTTTCAAAGTGTAAGGGAGAGATAAAAATAAGACATTGCCGAGTCCGCTGGCTGGGTCGCCTAAGCAGTGGTCGGGGATGAAGGCTGACAAGCAATTCGTACTGAAATGCCACCAAGATCCATAACCAAAGATCAGAGTTTATTTCAATCTCGCCATCTCATCTTCCTTTTCATATTGAAAGTAGCAAGGCACTCCACTACGGGTACGGAGGCCAGATAGAAGGATTGAAGAATCCTGATGTGCAGTTCCGGGGAAGTGAAGAAGGAGACGATGGGGAGGGAGATGGTGAGGAGACGATGTTCCAATGCAGTAGGGTTGCCGTTTCCTCCGCCCCGGGGAGGGAAGGTTTCCTTTTTTTATGTACTAATCGAGCTTTACCCAGGGCTTCTTTGGGCCAACGCACAAGCTATTCTTGAGGGTGCCGAAAGAGCCATTTTTCTTGGTGCAGCTGTTTAGCGGGTCTACAGTTCATTCTTTCTGCTGATCAGAAACCCTATTTCTTGAACTTTGACCGTGAAAAAGCGATGAGGCTTCTGGAGGCGCAAAAACGCAAAGGCAAATAGGAACATTTGGACCTCCAAGACACGAGTCGAGTCACTAGAGGTACACAGGAAGAAGAGGAAAGCCCTTCCTCAGCAGAGGGGGTGAGACCGGCACCAGAAAGTAGATCATATGGCCTTTCTTTCGCCAAAAAATCAAGTAAAGCCCCGGCCCAAGAAATGCAGCAAAGCAAGTCGTCTTTGGTTTGGAGCGAAATTCCCGGATGCATAGGCTTGATCGAGTGCCTTACCTGAAATCGACGATCTAAAGTGGGCTCTTTAGCTTGCTCCGACAGAGGTCTCCTTCTCCCTTAGCAGCGAGACCAGTCCCTACCTCTTTTCAATCAATCTTTCATACCTTTTCTACGCCTAAAACAAGTTCATGTCTCTCCTCTCTGAAAAGTAAGTCGGACCTTAATGAAAAGTAGTACGCTTTCTTTCGTGGTGTTCAGGATCCCGTGCTTTGTAGTTCACGCATGGCTTTCTCTAACGAAGCTAATGCCGAATTAAAGACCTTAAACGGAAAGACACAGGAGGTGGCGAAAAACTAAAAAAGAGAAAGAGCTTACAAACTTCTCTGAACCCGGTAGCCAGCGGAGCCCTTATTCATGGGTTAGGGACTAGCATTGAACAAAGTTGGTGACAGCCGAAGAAAAAGTGAAAGGGCAAGTAAATAATCTAAACATGCGGGTAAGCAGCAAAAAAAGAATAAAAGTAACGCGCCCTACCTGTTAGTCAAGTAAGGCCTTCCAGAGCCTATCTAACACAGACATACACGCGGATGAGGGCACTGAAATAAATGGACCGTCGATCCGGTACTGAAATTGCATAGAAAAAAAAGAAAGAAGTTCATACTTGATGAAACGCACATCATCCAATGAATGATTTAAGAACACAGACAGAGAGATATTGACTTTTTTCACATCTGTAACTAAATTTGAACATTGATTTTTTGATCTTTTTATGCGATCGGAAAACGAATGAGATCAGAAAGATAGGCGGACGACTTGACGATAAGGTCGGATGTTTCCGTGAGCAGTAAGCAGCGGATCTCCCCTTTTTTTGGGGAAAGCTGGTGGCCCTTTTGGCGTGTTAATTCTTTCGACGGGGCGGCCTTCTTCGTTCGGTAGATCCGGTCGAGGTGGTTTTCGTTTACCAGCGCGTAGGTGGTTTAAGTTCCTATGACCGAGTCTTTCTGGCCCCTGTGAACATATTTTCTTAATGTATTAAAGAGGGCCTCTCTAACCGGTGAAAAGTGGTAGGTGTCCACTAACGGCTATTCCTGGCTCGGCTCCGATAACGCAATTCCGGGAGGAGTCGGTAGTTGGGCACTGGATCCCTTCGGACCTGGAGAACGTGTGACACTGGGTCGGGGTTTGGTGAACCAACAGGTCGCTCCTTTAGTTGAAGTATCGGGCCCCTTTTTCGTTGCCTAGGTTACACCTTCGGAATACCCCAGACGGGGATTTCGCTCTATTCCCCCCAATCTTCACTTTACGCCACGCCGACTCTCCGTCGTGGAATTAGACCAAGGGTCGAAGACCCATACCATAGGACCCCGTCTCCCGTATCTTATCTTTCGCACGTAAGAGATCAAGACACAGCCTTAGGGCTATGGGGAAAGTAGATCGATTGCCCAAGAATTACAACTACATAGAGGGTCTCTACAAGTCTATAAAGAAGTTTCCAAAAATTGATCGGTAGTAGTCCGGTCGCACCCGAACAATAATATTCCAGAGGGAAATGCACCTAAGATCAAATATTTTGAGCCGGCTTCCGTGGAAAATTCAGACTTTCTTTTTGATGCTGCGATCACATAAAAACATAAACTTTGAAGCTCAATAGCTAAATACATGGCAATTAAATCATGAGCCGGGATCATTAAGAGCATACTGCGAGTAGGAAGTGGAATTAATACAATGAATTCAGAAGCATCAAACCTCTCTTTTATATCTCCCCAAGTAGGATTCGAACCTACGACCAGTCAGTTAACAGCCGACCGCTCTACCACTGAGCTACTGAGGAAGAACGGACTTAAGGAAGCTGACTATCGTTCTTTGGACCAACCAACCGAAAAGAAAAAAAGTTCGTCACTTTTTCTCTTTCACATACACCGGGAGAAAGGGTGACGATAGCAATCCCCTTTGCCTCCCCGGCCGGGGAGCCTCCAGGACAGGACAAGGGGGGGGCGGCGGTCAACCATCAACTCTCGATATGCATATTGATCAATCGATCTCCGCGTCCTGCCAGTTCGCTAAGTAGACTCACTCTACCGAGGGGCAACTAAGGTTGGTTCCTGCCAATTCCCTTGCTGATCAGCAAGGGAATTGGCAAGTATGAGAGAGGACTCTCTCTGTCTCTCCGAGTTTCAACTACTAAGTGAAGTTAAGTAGCACTTCAGCTATTCTAAATGTAAATAGATTCCGATCAAGCAAGCAGGAGAAGGTGGTCCTTTCATCTCTCTGTCTGCTCCATGCTCTATAGCCTAAGGATCACGAGCAGGTTTAATGCTAGAAAAAAGGAGATCTGCCTAATCATTTCGGTAGATGAAGTAGTGGGAGGTCACGAAGGAAGTAAGGGGGCGTGTTAAGTTGAGAATTTCGAACATTGTAGCATCCTTTTGACGGTTGGGCTTTGAGTTGAGTTCTTTTAAGAACTCTTAATATGAAAATACACATCATAAAATGACGCATCGAGCGAGACCATTCTGTTTCATTGTGAATGAAAGACGTTTTCGACCAACAACATCTATTCATATCCAGCTTCGTGTCATTTTTGAACACTGCGATCAGCAAGCAGCAAGCGGGGGAGAGTCAAGTCAAGTACAACACAGGACTGACGGGGTGGGGCGCGCCAAAGCAACCCGGGACCCCGGAGGGGTCACTACAAAAGCGCTGGCGCCTTCTTTTGAAGGTGAAAAACTACGCTTCAAATAAAGCTAAGAAAAGGGCTGCGCTAATGGCAAGGAGCAAGAAAAGGGCAGCTAGCTCGAAATCCGAAAAATCGAATACCTCCTTTCAGTTATGAGAGAGAACTCCAAGGCAGGATAAAGACTGAGTTGGATTCAGCCGCGTGGGGAATGAAACAACATTCATGGAATGAGTTGAGGCAAAACCTCCTGCTCTTTTTGAGAGTCAGGGGCAAGCCCGGCCTAGCGCTTTAAAAAGGGCTGTCTGCATTACTGGAAAAAAAAGTAGTAAAATAAAAGTAGGGGCCACGTAGACTATTCCCTTCCGCGGACATTCTTTTATAGTCTAGAAGGAAAGTAGCAAAGCCGAACGCAAATACACATGCAAATTGCGTCGACTACCTCATCACTGCCAAAAATGGGGGATACCGCTATTCATACATGGATGGACGAGGGACTCCGCTGACAACATCAGTAGATGACTTTTCTCTTTTCTCGCGGAATGCTATTAACGTTGGAAAAAACACAGCTCTCAAACTCACCCGGAGGGTGATAGGTAGAAGCATTAGTACCTAACGGAGCGGTATCTAACCAAAAAGGGAAGGGAGGTGATGTTCTTTTTATAAACAGGATGGAGCATGGCTTCCTTTCTTCTTAGATACATTTCATTCATTCCATTTCTTTTATTTTTTTTTTCATATGTAGTTCTTTACTTGTCAGATTATTATGCAACTTTTGATATCTAAAGGAGTTGTGTATCTCCTGCTCCCTTCTGACAATGATGGCTTTACACAGAATTTTTACAATATCAATGTTCGAAAGGTCATACTGATGGGCCTACCTCCTGTTGGCTGTGCACCTCACTTCCTCTGGGAGTATGGCAGCCAAAATGGGGAATGCATCGAATATATCAACAACGTTGTGATCGAGTTCAACTATGCCCTGAGATACATGTCCAGCGAGTTCATCCGCCAGCACCCAGACTCAATGATCAGTTATTGTGATACTTTCGAGGGGTCTGTGGACATACTAGAGAACCGTGACCGCTATGGTGAGCAAATGCATCATAAGTACTACATTCAGATTGCCTGCTGTCCTTAGGGAAGCACTCACATTATGATCGAATTACAATGTGCAGGTTTTGCAGTTGCCTACAGTGTGGCAACTGCTAATTCATTTAAAAAGAATAAAAAGTACTTGCTATCGACGCCATGGGCTAGTAGAGATAGATACATAGAATTTAATGATAGAATCTGCTCTTCTAGGGATTCCCCAGGAAAAGACATTTTATCAATGATATTGCTGAGTGATCGTCCTTCCGGTAATTGGACATTTTCTGTCTAAGAAGTAGGCAGAAACTCTTGGTTTCAGTTCAGCAGTGTTTACGACGCATTGAGCAGAAACGTTGAAATAGAAGCAGAGTTTCTTTTCTGTTGGACTTTGTGCTTGCCTTTGAAGGAGGAAGAGTGCTGTTGCTATAGCTGTTCCTATTTCAACTAGGTAGGCCTTCGGTATTCATGCTTCCTTCTATCAAGAGCATTGTGGCAGTACGAAATCCTTCCTCAGCCTTGTTTATAATTTTCACCGGGCATATCTGATTTTTGGACACTTGCTGCATCCCTTTTCTTGCTGCATTAGCTTAACCGTTCGCTTCTTTCCATTGCTTCAACGCTTGTTTCAAGCAATAGTCAAGAGTTACTAAAGTAGTTTGTCCTATTCAAAGCTATAATCAGTGACTAATATGCACACAACAATAAAGACAGTTGTTTTTTCTAGTGAGAAATCGAGTACTGTTTTTACACAGCTATAGCGTCTGTGAATTTGACAGAAAAGCAAGGTTCAAAGCCCACGGAGCGGTAGGTCGACATTCCTTCTTCTTTCCAAGCTTCTGGTGGTATCTATACCTTTCGAGACCAAGCCCTGCTACAATTCATTGCTGGAAGAGACTGCTAGATTTCTTTTTCATAGTTCGCTTCAGGGTTGTAGATAATGCTCTATCAAAGAGCGCCAGCGTACGTGCTCGAAAGCGTTAGTCAACTAGCTACTTGTCCTTGCTTTTATCTAGTGTGCCCCTTCATTCAATCTCTAACTCAATGTCTACCCACATACCTTTCCTTTCTGAATCAGAGCTTTGCTTACACATCTAATTCTACATTTGACCCATTTGACAGATATTTTCTAAGGCTGAAATCACACAGTTCTTATCCCGGCATCTTACTTACTATTTTGAAAACGACTACTCTTTCCTTGCTGGTTCTGAATCACAAGCAAGCCTAATAAGAGTTCTTTCTGCTCCTCTTTCTACTAAAGACTTTGCATTGCTTTGTAGTCAAAAGCCGTACCTATATGCTCCTTTTCCCTTTCTTGGGCATAAGAAAGCAATACATTCTATTTGATTTCTTTTCCATACATGACTTTAGCCATTTGGCTTGGTTTTCTGCTTCGTGCTTATGCATTATCTTCCTAGAAGATGGTTTGTGCTAGTATTGTGCAAGTGCCTTTCTCTTTTGTAGATGGAGTGGAACTACACAACTCTCCTATATCCTCTTTTCTGCGATAAAGAAGTTGACGGTATGTAGGCTCATCTACCCAATGATTGTTAACCGTTTACTCCAGTAGTTGTTCGGTTCTTAGTCGATAAGTCTGTCTTCTGTCTATTCTTCTTAGAATCTTCTCTAAAGCAAGCAAGATTTTTATGTCCTGTATGGAAGTTGATTTGGAAAGCAAATGCTAGGAAAAGGTCTTCTTTATCAGTCTTTCTTCTTATTACTGTACTGATAGAACTTTCTTGCCATCTTACTTAGGAAATAGTACTCTCTGGCTAATCCATCCCCTTCAGCTGCCGAGTTCTGTCCAACAGTAGTCAAGAAGCTCCATCAGTCTCATTTTTCCCTGATTGTTTGAGAAAGAATGTCACATACCTCAACTATGAAGTGGTACTGTCTACTAGCTCTATAATGACTTTCCGGTAGCATAGACCCTAAAGTAGTTACCGTTCACTTGATTTTATTCTTCTACTTGTGGAGTCCAAGATTATCTATTACCTACTGTTTTCATATTCTACTTAGTTAGTTCTAATGATCTGGTAAACCAATGTGATCATAACATTGTAGGTGCTTGCGGTGGGACGGATGCGACTTCCCTCATAAGTAATGGGTGGCATAGCCCGTAGCAGAAGTCCCCTTTTTTTATCCATTTCTTTATTACCCCAGAGGGGCCCGCCCTGGTGGGACCGAGAGAAAGAAAGGACGGGGGGGGGCGACCATGCATGGCACTTCTCGACCGTGTCTCCGAGGGACAGTTGAACGAGCGACTCATGAATGCTGCCGGGTCGGACGAGCCAATAACTCGAACGTGTTCGGTCAGTTTTTTGAGCAAGAATCACAGCGTTACCTTACCTTCACCATGATACGGACTCCAAGTTCTTATGGCAGAGCACGAGGAGTTTCCTTCAATATGATGATGAGAATGGAAACCAGAAGCACGACTGGGTCTTCGTAGTCCGAGATCATACTTTACTTATATATCAGTCACAGTAACGTAAGCATGAGACTTTTTGGTAGTACCGGTGAACCAGATGGCCGCGGCGAGGGAATCTGGGACGGAGGACTCGTAATATCTCTATAGATCTGGCAAAAGCGAAAGACCCCTAACGTCAGGGGCTGACCACTGAGCTCACTCAGGCCTCGCTGGGCGGGCCAGAGTGGGTGCGAGCTGGAATTGCCATAGCTTATGGTTAGAGCAATAGGAAAGGGCCCGGCGGAGAGAACAGTCAGGATAACGAGCGCGGAGCCCGCTTGGCAGGCGGCAGGAGCTGTGGGCAAGTGCTTGCTTGGTAGGCCAACAGCCCTGTGAACCGGGCGGGGCACTCGACGAAAGGGGGGCACACTGAGCAAGTACGAAAAATCGGCCCCGCGGAGCTTTCAAAAAGAAAAACAAGGACCACTACGGGAGGTCGAACCACGGACCGGAGGTAGTAGAACGTGATCCGCACCGGTCAATATTGGATCAAACAATAGGGGACCGTAGCACTGACCTTTATTTTTCAAGACAATAGGTACTGTTCCCTACCGAGACAAGAGACACTCCCAACGGATCCTCCACGCGCTGGGCATACCATAGTTCTTCCGTGCGTCTTTATCGTGGCGGAAACAGAACAAAAGGGAAAGACCCGGCCGACTCACCCAGGGCTCGAGGGCGAGCCATACGAGAGTGAGTCGAATTCTGTTTACGTTCTCGGTTTGGTTCGGGCCCCTCTCGATCTTTTTCGTATAAGGGAAGGGGGAAGGAGTCTAAATCTATGGACATTAATGAACCACCATTGATGGACGTTGCACATGACACGATCAATTCGACTCGACGGTCCGGTGCTAATAGAAGTCGCTTACTCTCCGTCTAGCGAAGGTGCCAGGGCAGGGCTTTTTTGTAGTAATAGTGGGCGGGTCTCATGAGATTTCATCTATGCCGGCCGTCGGAATCAAACGAGGGTCGAAGGACCATTCGATTCATTAAGGGGGACGGCCCATTTGTAAGGCGGGGGGGCCTGAATGAAGAGCGGACCAGACTCTTCTTTGTTTCAGCTGCTCCCACGCACGCAGACCGGAAGATCTCAGTTGTCCTGGACTAGACAAGTACGTAGAGATCTTCGTGGAACCGGGGAGGGAGTCTCAATCGATCTTTTCTAGGATTCCAACTCACGCCACGCACGAAGATTTATCTATTGATAGAGTTAAGGGCTCGGCTCCCCCGACTCTAAAAGGTTAGGTTACTACCTGCTTGCCTCTACGGAAGAGGTGTACTTTGTACTGTCTGGAGGTCATATAGATCGGAACCCGGAGCGAGTTGAACGAAAGCCTTACCCACTGCTACAACTACTGGCGCTTCAAAGGGCTTAGATTCTAAGGTAGGGGCTTCCCGTGAACTTCTTTCTTTTTTTTCTATGCAATTTCAGTACCGGATCGACGGTCCATTTATTTCAGTGCCCTCATCCGCGTGTATGTCTGTGTTAGATAGGCTCTGGAAGGCCTTACTTGACTAACAGGTAGGGCGCGTTACTTTTATTCTTTTTTTGCTGCTTACCCGCATGTTTAGATTATTTACTTGCCCTTTCACTTTTTCTTCGGCTGTCACCAACTTTGTTCAATGCTAGTCCCTAACCCATGAATAAGGGCTCCGCTGGCTACCGGGTTCAGAGAAGTTTGTAAGCTCTTTCTCTTTTTTAGTTTTTCGCCACCTCCTGTGTCTTTCCGTTTAAGGTCTTTAATTCGGCATTAGCTTCGTTAGAGAAAGCCATGCGTGAACTACAAAGCACGGGATCCTGAACACCACGAAAGAAAGCGTACTACTTTTCATTAAGGTCCGACTTACTTTTCAGAGAGGAGAGACATGAACTTGTTTTAGGCGTAGAAAAGGTATGAAAGATTGATTGAAAAGAGGTAGGGACTGGTCTCGCTGCTAAGGGAGAAGGAGACCTCTGTCGGAGCAAGCTAAAGAGCCCACTTTAGATCGTCGATTTCAGGTAAGGCACTCGATCAAGCCTATGCATCCGGGAATTTCGCTCCAAACCAAAGACGACTTGCTTTGCTGCATTTCTTGGGCCGGGGCTTTACTTGATTTTTTGGCGAAAGAAAGGCCATATGATCTACTTTCTGGTGCCGGTCTCACCCCCTCTGCTGAGGAAGGGCTTTCCTCTTCTTCCTGTGTACCTCTAGTGACTCGACTCGTGTCTTGGAGGTCCAAATGTTCCTATTTGCCTTTGCGTTTTTGCGCCTCCAGAAGCCTCATCGCTTTTTCACGGTCAAAGTTCAAGAAATAGGGTTTCTGATCAGCAGAAAGAATGAACTGTAGACCCGCTAAACAGCTGCACCAAGAAAAATGGCTCTTTCGGCACCCTCAAGAATAGCTTGTGCGTTGGCCCAAAGAAGCCCTGGGTAAAGCTCGATTAGTACATAAAAAAAGGAAACCTTCCCTCCCCGGGGCGGAGGAAACGGCAACCCTACTGCATTGGAACATCGTCTCCTCACCATCTCCCTCCCCATCGTCTCCTTCTTCACTTCCCCGGAACTGCACATCAGGATTCTTCAATCCTTCTATCTGGCCTCCGTACCCGTAGTGGAGTGCCTTGCTACTTTCAATATGAAAAGGAAGATGAGATGGCGGGATTGAAATAAACTCTGATCTTTGGTTATGGATCTTGGTGGCATTTCAGTACGAATTGCTTGTCAGCCTTCATCCCCGACCACTGCTTAGGCGACCCAGCCAGCGGACTCGGCAATGTCTTATTTTTATCTCTCCCTTACACTTTGAAAGCCTTGAAGTCTTTGAAAACCAACCCGCCATCCGATTTGTGTAGAAAAAGAGCGGTCCGGTTCAAGAGGTGCAGCGGTCTTCGCCCAGAGGTTCCTTTTTCCAGAGGAAATTGGTTCCAGCCGATCAATTTGTTGAACAAGGCTAAGCGGCAGCTTGAAGACGACGTCCTACACCAAGTCCGGTAGATCCGAGAAAGACTTTGAAAACTCCCTTCCTAAGCTAAAGGACGGGCCAGACCCAGCAGAGAAAGTAAGCCATCACCACTGGACCCAACGTTTGATCTGAACCAGCCGGCTCCCGAGCTGAATGAACCCGACGCCGGAGACGACGGAGGAGAATGAAGAGGATAAGCTAGATTACTTAATTTAAACAAAGGGTTTCTGTTCTGAAAAGAAGGATGTAAGGAAGCTGAAGCGGAAATGCAATTCTCGGGTGAGGAAAGGGTTGTCTCAGGTACGCCTGGGGCAGGATTGAATCCGTGGAGGAATGAGAGGTTCATAGATGTGGGTAATTACTGGCTAGAAAACATCTTATGGCCGATCTATAAAAGAACTCTATTTGATAAATATCAACAAATGAGCAATAGATAAAACCAATGTTTAGTCAATATAACGACTGTATCATCAGAGGATGGAATCTCGTTTATATAAGGTAATATTTATGCACTTGTCAAAGTAGGGTTTTACACTACTGTATGGTGGAAGTTTACACCTTGCGGAATTGATATTCCTCCAGAAGATCCGCTTCCTATATCGTGTGATTTCTTTTTCAATGACAAAGCTATAGTGCCTGGATATACAAAGATAACACTCCAGGAAACTAAAGATATATCAGACATAGTGATGTCAGCCCGTGATGATACTTCTTTTCACTTTGATGATACTCCTTTAAATGGAGATGATAATCCTTTAAATGAGAAGCCTCAGCTGGATCCAGCAATAGAAATAGCAATGGCCAATATTGATAGAAAATGGCGAGTAGGTGTTAGTTTAGGTATCATGATTGGTTTCTGTGTAGTTATTGGTATATATCCTGATTAACAACCATGATACGGCTTTTCGGATCTCAGGAAAAATCCACCTTGCCCTAAGCACCTCCTGTGTCACTCGAACGCCTGGCATACTAATACGAGCCGCATACTTAAATACTAGTGACATATTGGAGGAAGGGAGATTATTGGAATACTAGAGGGAGTTACGCCCATAAGAACAGCAGGCTGTAAACGCGACTTGCTCTGCTCGTCCTAAAACCCTTTTCGATAGTAAGATAGATCAAAGGGCCTAGAAGGGCTAGCATGGACCGAATAAGACACATACTCTGTCTAGATAGACGATTTATTCTTTCATTTCAACTCAAATAAAAGCACTTTCTTTCAAGCTTATTAGCTTGTGCAGTAAAGAAAAGAGCAAAGCAATTCCAACATAAACTGACACTTTAGGATCCTCTAAGGATATCTATACTACCCCTATGTAGGGAAGGTACTAAAAAGAAACTCAAAACTAGCACTACTAACACAGGCTGAAGAGGATGACCCCGAAAAAGAATACAATTAAAGATGTGGCCTGTAGGCTCGGTACCTTCCCGAGCAACTGGTCGAAAGGAGTGAATGGACGGGTGAAGACGGTCCTCCCAAATGCGGATAGAATGTCCTTTGTGCACCGGGACCCTTGTGGATAGTTTATCGGGTTTGCAGTAGACGACCCACCAAGAGCCAGCCTCCCTACAGAAAGAAAGCAGCAATTTTATGCCCTCCCGAAGGAAAACGTTTGGGCCGATTGGAGCTCGACACGAAGCAAAATGTAGATGATCTCAGCAAATGGCTCTTCTTCAAAGATAGCAAGTCGAGAAACAACGCCTGATGATAGCCAAGTAAATGAAGTAGAATCAGACCTCAGAGAAACCCTTTCATTAAATTATGAGGTTTGCTGCACCCCTTCAATCTTCGAGGAAATTTGGCTATCTTGTGTTTCTTATATTTGCTAATTGATAGATTTATTTTTATGTGTAACAGGAGGCCCGGGCATTGTTAGGTAGACTGGAAACATCAGAGAGGAAATTTTGATGCAGCATTGCTGGTTCTTCAGGGAATTGATATAAGAAGTTTGAGGCCACGAATGACCAGTGCTATTGCTGAAAGTATCAAGTCTAGAGTGCCTCCACCTTCTTCAAGAAGGAAAACCTCACAAGTGAACGGAATGCTAATGCATATGTCAATGCATTCTGTAAGCTGGCTTCTAGAGGCCATATTGCTTAAAGCAAAGTCATTGGAAGGCCTTGGTAGAGTAACAGGTATTAACTAAATTTTTCTTTAAAATGTGCTTTCTTGTATTGTACTTTAGCATTGCCATCTGAAATGGGTATAGTAGTTCCAGAAGCGTTGCAAATCTCCTATTGTCCTATATATGCGGTCCTAGCTATTTTGTTTTAGTGAAAAATATGTTTTTGACAAAACGGAGTAAAAGGCTGTTATGCTTCATATTGATAACTTTTGCATCTGAAAGAGCTTTGTTGCATCCGTCAGAGTTTCACTTCATGCTATCTTGACATGGCTGATGCTGCGGAAGAATGCAAAACCATCATAGACATAGTTGAGTCTGCATGGCCATATGGTGTTCCTGACGGGTAAGCTAATGGACATATTCCATTCAGCTCTAGAATATCTTCCCAAACTGTGGATGAGAAGCTGTTGTTTCGAAGAAGCCATCATTGCATATCGGAGAGCTCTTGCAAAGCCATGGAATTTGGATTCTGAAAGGTCCGCCAACTTACAAAAAGACTTGGCAGTTACTCTGCTGTATTTTGGTGTTGAAGTGAAGTTTCCTGAAGAATTTGGTCAGAAAGGGAACCTGTTAACCCCTGGGAACAACATAGAGGAAGCAATTTTTTTATTACTCCTACTAACAAGAAAGCTATCCCTCCAAGAAATAAAATGGGATCCTGACCTTGTGAACCATTTGATGTATGCACTCTCGTTATCTGGGCATCATGAAGTTTTGGCCAGCCATCTAGAAATGTTGTTGCCAGGAACCTATACCAGATCGGAGAGATGGTATATCCTTGCACTTTGCTACAGTGCAGCTGGTATGGATGATAGTGCATTAAACATCATAAGGAATGGTTTTTGTGTATTAGAGATAAAGGGAAAACCTCATATTCCATCTCTTCTTTTAGGAGCAAAACTATGCTGTTAGAATCCAAAGCATGCTTCCGAAGGGATAAAATTTGCAAATAAAGCCATGAAGTCTTTCAGAAGTCACGATATGCATTTCATCAGCATTGTAAACCACTTTCTTGGTGTGTGTTATGGACCTTTTTCTAGGTCGTCCACTTCACACTTGGATAAATCGAGATTACAAGATGATGCACTGAGGCTGCTGCAATGGCAAAGTATAATCCTGAAATAATGTATAGCCTTGCTTGGGAAAATGCGATGCAGCGCAAACTCAATGCAGCTGTTGAAAATGCAACAGAATGTCTTGAAATGGTGATGGGTGGTTCAGTTAGTGCCTGGAAGTTATTAATTCTTGTTTGTATTATCTGCACAGCAGAATTTACAAGAAGCCGAAGCAGTAGCGGATATTGCCATGGATGAAGCTGAGAAAGATGCTCAGTTGGATATTTTGAGGCTTAAAGCACAAATTCTGGCTTCCCGTGGACAATTCAAGCCTGCAGTGGAATCTTTTCGAGCGTGGACTTCTGACTCTAAGTGGAAAGTCTTTCTCATCTACCTCTTCCACCCAAAACCGTTTTTCCGCAGGGCCCGCTGCCAAGTTACTTAAATCTATATCGGAGCTATAGGATCGGTAGACCCGTAAGCGAAGATGGTTCGCTCCCGTCAACGTTCCATCATCATCATAATAGTATGGTCCCAGGTGTCCGAGCTATAGATCAAGATCATATTTAGTCACATTTCTACCGGTGCACTTCTCATGAAATAATTCCCTTTCCAAGGAAAGGAAAACAAGAACTCGAATACTCGTAATAGCGATCCCGATCCACCTACTTTACAATAGAGGTATATCCTAGCCCTACGGATACGGAAGGCAATCATATCTATACCTATCTTTCGCAGTCAGTAGCTGCCGAGTCTTATCTTTCCGCTCGAGTAGGTGCGATGGTAGCGCTGAACCGAAAGGAAACCGAGCTCTCCATTATTTTATTGGTAAGTGGTCTACGCACTGATGAAAGATAAAGAAAGGCATAGTAAATATGAAATCAATTCTGTGTTCTCATTACGATAATATGGTAGTTTGTTCTCTGCTGCCTTTGCTCTAATTGCTCCCGCTGGTGGTTAAGTCCTTCTTTTATCCTGAGCTTTCGCTTGGACACCTTGCTTCTTACGGCTATACCCATCCAAAACTATATATAGGAGGTTCTAGGTTGAATACAGTATGGGAATTTGGCCCAATAGTCCCCCCAATTTGAAGTGATCAAGCCACCACTGGTACCAGTAGGGAACTGGTACTACCACCTCCTCCAGCTCTAGCTGAGCTCTTCAGTTCTTCTCCATCAGTGAGTTGCAATGGGAGCATCTCAACATCCTCTGGTAGAATCTGTGTAATCCAAGCCTTCTGGGACATCATCCACCCGCAACTGCTTTCTCTCTTGCAGCTCTTTCATAGCAATGGCCTTGATAAACGCCGATTGATACGTGTCAATGTCAATAAGTGGATGAGTGTTGTTAAAGACAATGTTTGTTCCTCCTCTTTGAAACTATTTTGATGAATCTCGAAATGATACTGATTGGCCTGAAATCCTCGACGGTGTTGGCATCTTTTTTCTTTGGGAGGAGAGTGATGGATGCCTGGGTTAGGCTCCAAACATAAAGGCAGAGCCGTATTATTCATATTAGCAACTCATTCCCTGTAGCGGTCAACTCGAACTCTATTCCAGTTAGCTTTCTCTGTTTGAATGCACGACCCAGCTAGAGGCTAAAATGGTTTAGACTTCAGAGATTTATATATGCCAGAAACAGGGTGTGTATGCTCGAATTCGCAGTATGATATTCCCCGCTTCCTCCACAGTTTTGCATTTATAAAGCTTATCTGCTTTTCTAGTGCTAATAGTTTCTATTTAGACGGCCTCTCCGATTTCATAGCTACCTGGATGGACATGTTGACTAAGTTATCAATCTTTAGCCTAGCCTGCTAGGTGACTGGCATATTGATAAGCGCATGTTTGAAATGGTTTACATTTGTTTCCCGAAGATGAAATTGTATGATATTTACTTTTGGTCGCGAATTTCTGGTATTGTCACCAAGTAGAGGCATTTCTGCTTCATTGTACAAGGTGCAAACGATGCCCCTTACGCGCTGTTCAGCTTTAATTAAGGTTGTTTGTTAGCTGATTCATAAATATGCACAGATCTACTGCATCTCATCGACGTCCACTTGTGATGTAGCACTGTGCATACGTTGCACATGTACAGACAGGCCTCATTAAGGGCTCATACTCATTTACCTGTTTTACATCTACAGACGATCGAGATGTCTTGCGAGTTGCATTATAGACTAACTGTAAATGTGGGCATGTTTGGGACTTTGTACTTTTCATACGAGCACTCTAATTTTCGTCTTGCTTCCCCCTTTATGTGGCATTTATATTTGCTTGATTTCCCGTAAGTTATTTTTGTGTGTCATATATCTTAAATGGTTTTGTGCTAATGTATACTGATGTATATGAGCATGGCCACCCACACAGTTCGATCAGAAGCATTCTTGTTAGTAATGCTATCTTGGTTCATTTTGTTACATATATTTTGGTGGTTTAGCTTCATCCCATATTATGTACTGCTGACTATTCCATCTTAATTGCTAGTTAGCATTCATGTTAGTCATGCAGCCTTGGTTCAAATTTTTACATTGTTTTGATCAAACTTCTTCCAATGCAATAACCAATATACAGTGCTTTTGCTGCCCATGGGTTTCAGGCAGAGGAACCTTATTGGTGTATCATGGAGATTGCAGATTCCCCCCAGGAGCTTGTTTCATGAGTAAATCACCAATGTTGGGACCAATGAGGATGTCTTTGGTATGTAATGCTAGTCCCAACAACCATAGGCCAAGGAATTCAGATGCATCACGGCAACAGAAAGGGGGTTCTTCGAGAGGCAAAAGCAAGCCGTACCAAGATAAAGATGATTCTGAGAACATAGATGAATTTGACAGTGATACCATGTTCTCTAGAAATGGACAAGCAATATCTTTGGCAAGCAACTCGCGCCCTCAAGCAACATCAGCTCCAGGGGAAAGAGAGAAGGAGATTGTGGAGCTATTTAAAAGGGTTCAAGCGCAACTGCGAGCTAGGGGGAAAAGCAGGGAAGACAAGAAGCCTGAACCTGCAAAAGTGCAGGGTGAGAGGGGCAGTGTTGATTCCCTTCTTAACCTACTTAGGAAACACTCTGTGGACCAAAGAAGGAAGGGTGGTGATGACAAAGAACAGAATTTTGATCTAACGAGGAGAGGCAATGATCCTGTAAATCGACAAAGCTCAACAATGTTTAGACCAAAAAATGAATCTCAGGAAGAACAGAAGAAGTCACCTCCTGCAACCTTCAGAAGGCCAGCCTCAAATTTCAGGCGAAGATCTCCTGTTCCTGGAGTAAAATTCCAGCCTGTTACCAATGCTGATAAAGAGACTGATTCCAAAAATATCGCCGATAAGGTCTCTGATGTTGTACAAGAGGCAGAGGCTTCTCTTGATGAGAGGGCTGCTACAGATCAAACTGACACAGTTTCTCCATGTGAACCTGATTCTGAAATGCCACCAGAAAATATGTCTTTGGATGATTTTGATGTTATTTCAGACGATGAATCTGACACTGATGAACCTAATGAGATGTACCTTGAAACATCTTTAGAAAATTCAGATATTGCAGATAGTGATGAATCACATGATAACAGTACTGCGGGAAGTTCTGATCTAAGCTCTTTGAAGGTTGCGGAACTAAGAGAACTTGCAAAATCTCAAGGAATCAAAGGTTACTCAAAAATGAAGAAAGTTGAGTTGGTTGAAGTTTTGAGCAGCACAGCTTGATATGGTGGCTTCTAATCTGTTTTCTGATGCAATCTGTCTTGGGCATGTGCAATCTTTCAGTCTCTGTCCCTGAGGTCTAGGCCCTTTTAGGTAGAAAATTGTAAATGTTCAAGGCTAACTTTGTTTCGGTCTGTTCTGATCTTTTGTTGGCTCCTTTGAACCCTTATGTTAGTCAATCTGTGTTCAGCGGAGTAAGCTTGCTGAGCCATTTGTTTCCAAGCATTGCGTTGAGTGCTTAATGTGCTGTTTACGCAGAACCTCTGAACAAGGGAGACAATGCATGCATTTTTCTAGCAAACTGGTAATACCTTGAATTCGGTGGTGCTGACACCATTCTGTACCCAGCCACGGTGCTTTATGTGATGGTGCTCCGATATTTCCTGATTCAAAAGTACTCCTATAGTTTCATGTATGTTGGTGTTAGTTCTGCAGAGAAAGGTTGGCAGATACTGTGTGCTGGTTTCTGTCATTGACTGAGCTAAGCTGCACAGCTTTGCTTGGGCGTGAGAGAGAATGTACTTATAAGGCATGGGTTCAGAGGGACAGGACAGAGAGTGGAGGGTATTAATTCCTGACTGCATTATTGCGTGGCTTCTGTTCCTTGTGTTAATTTTGTTGCGGTACATGTGCATTTCGCGATCCACGCAGGCACACGTACACTACGGCCTATCTGCCCCCATGGTATGATTTGATTTCTGGGAGCCGTCAGATCGGGAGTGATTGGACGCGGGTTCAATCTCACGTGCCGCCTCTCTGCTCCTGTCTCCCGCCCGGGCCGGCGCCTATCATTTGCTGGGCTTGCACGTTGCGAAACAAAACCCTGATTAAAGCTGCGATGGTAGTAGCACGAGCATGTTTCCATCCAGTCGTTCACTTTCAAACATACTACTACGACTGTCTTGTTGGCGTGCAAAAGGGGCCCTCATCAAAAGAAACGAGAGAGGAAGGGGAAAAAAAAAGAAGAGGCTAGGTGGCGTCCGATTGCTACGACGGTCTTGTTGGCGTGCAGTAGGCACATACCTGTGCAGTAGTACTTGGATACAGGAGCCTTTATGCATGGCTTTCTCCTTTTGCTTTTCCTCAGTAAACCGGACTGTAGTACTTGGATCGATCCTCCTATTCCTAACAAAATGTTCAAGGATATAATGATTGATGAGCATGCCTTGATCAGCAGTACCGGAAGGAAAGACAATGGTTAGGCCGGTCCATCATGCTTGGTTGCTGGTTGTTGTGGAACATGACTGTTCAAACTCCCCTTGAAGCTACTAGGTGGTAGGCTGTGGCCGGCGGGGCGCGCCGATACTGTTGATGCGTCGGAGCGGCAGGACTAGGCCTGCAGCGCTCGCACGAGGCCGCTGCTGCTGCCTGGAACTTGAATTGAAGCTCGTCGTCGTCGTCGCATTGCATTGCTTGCATGCTGACAGCCGGATGCATGAGACTGACGATATGAACAAAGGCGCGCGACAAGTCTACATAATGTGTATTTACATGCATGCGCCCGTGCTTCTCTCGCTGCCAATACCGGCCTAGCGCCACTGTAGCGGATGTCACCATCAAGATTCCATCCGCGCCACCATGCACTACGCATGTCGTATGTACGCGCATGCAGGAACTAATTACTAGCATGGGGCAACAACCTGGCCGGCCGGATTGCATGCTACTCTAGCTCATCATCGATCACCCGTTCATCGGCCGGCAAGCATGTGATCGATGTGACCAACTGCATATGGCTGGGGGCTAGCTAGCTAGGAGTAGCTAGCTGCCGCGCGGGCCGGCCGGATGCTCGCTCGCTGCCGCCGGCCGTATCTCCGGTGGGGCACCCGTGTCGCGACGGACACAAGTAGCTAGCGATCGATCTGCCTGGCGCGCAACGCCCATGGCGCGCCGGGGCTCTCGATGGCTGTCTCCATCTGCCGGACGCAACGCCGCTATGGCGATCCGCGCGCGGCGCGAGAGGGTTCAATTTCGTCGCCCGCGCGCGCCAATGCATGTTCTAATTTGGCGCCGCGCGTGCACTGTTAATTTGCGCCGGGGTCCCAGCTGGTAATTTCAAACTCGATCGACCGGTGCACGTCTCTGGACGGATGGTTTACTGGTTTGTCATGTTTGTTAGCGTAGGCCTGCCGCCCTGGCCACTGGCCAGCTTCGTACGCACATACTCGTGCGTGTGCAAAGTGCAGGCTGCAATACTACCATGGCTAGCTAGGTACGTACCGCTGCTGCTAATGTGCACAGGAGTACTCCGTGGCTACTAGCAATATTGTAGCTGCGCCCTGTGCGTCCATATATACATGATCATGGTCACGACCAAACCGCGGCCTTTTGACCGGCCCATATCTGTGCACGCATCCAAATCCTCCTATACAGCATCTACTAGCTACTAGCTGATCTGGAAGCTGCATGTATGCTGCATGACGTGACCGGTCTCTAGCTCCCCCGCGATGATTCCGGCTGGGCCGGTGCGCCTGCTGCTGCTGCTGCGTGCACGGTCATAGTCTCGCCCGCCCATGGGAATCAGAATCTGGCACTGTTGCGTTGCGTGCATGCCCATCGATGCACCGCCCAACACCCTGTGTGCGCGCAGGACGAGCATAGGATGCACCGTGTAGCTAGTAGTATTAGTTAGTAGTATTAGCTAGGGTTGGTCGATCGCTATCAGGATCACACGTAATACTCCCTCTGTCCTAAATTATAAAGGATCGAAGGGTTTGAGATTTGTACTAAAATATAAGAGATTCTACATATGAGACAAAATCTGAAGGTTGGTGGGAGAGTTGGTGAGTGGGTGAGATAAGGTAAAATGAAAGAAACAGTAGTCTTTTAACAGTAAGACTATTTTATTTTGAGATGTTAGGATCCCTTATATTCTGGGACGGAGGGAGTACTCCGTGCATCTTTGAGACCGACCGGCAAAACCATGCAATAATGCGTGCACATACTAGTATGCGCATATATAGCCCCAGAAGGCGGGTACTTTACCCTGCGCTCAAGTGATGGAACGGCCAATCGGAAAGGGCTAGGCGACCTAGGCTGCCGGCAGGTACGATACAACAGTGCTACATTAAAAAAAAAGTTTTACGTAATTCTACGCGTTGATGTGACGAAACATGATTGATAGCATGATTTAGAATTGGCCTAATTAAAGAATGCACTTGCTATAAATTTAATTACACGTCAACATTTTGTGAGAATCTTATAATAAGACTTTAAGTAGAAGTAACATTACTCCGTAGGATATACTCTACGTTCTTAAATTGTTGTTACCATTAACTTGTTAAATTTTTTTTTTTGCGAGAGAACTTTTTGAATTACATTTGATCATTCGTCTTATTTATTTTTTAAAAAAATTACTTATTTTGTTTTGAATTGTTCTACCGCTAAAAGAAATTAAAACATCTTATAATTTTGCATATTTAAATTAATATTTTAAATAAGACAAAGAAAAATCAACTGTGATAACAGTTTAAAAATAGAGAAAGTACATGCGAACGAGACAAGGAGGAGCAAGAGAGATGCACGTTCGAGCAGAGGGAGATCGATGGCAAACGGTCAAAGCGACCAGGGCATATATGACTGTTGCATGCATGCGCCGCTACTACTCGTCATCAGTATTCAGTAAATGTATGCAGGCATGTGTTGTGGTACGTAGTACAAGGGATAGAGTGCATCTCTGTTTGGTTGCATGTGTTGCGCACGGCGCGGTGAGGGGAAGGCGGGGTCGACGGTGTACGGCGTTCGAGGAGCTAATAGTACCGTTGTGTCAGCGAGTGGATGGTGATCCCAATGCCATGTCTCGCAGGGCAGCAAGCAGCTAACTCCCGTACTGCTGCTCGCCAGCATTCATATGCATGCATGCAGATCGATGCAGTACTAGTACTAATCTCACAAGCTAGCTAGGGCCGGCCAACCAGCCAGCCCGGTAACTCGATCGTATAGCTGATGGCAGTGCATGTACTGGCCTCCATGCTTGTTTGCCTTGGAGCTCCTCTCTCTCCTACTACTACTCTTCCTCTCTTCTCGATGGTAAAGCAAGAAGGAAAAAAAATATACTGTGTCTCCTTTAGTGAACAGTGTCGGCCTGCGTCTCTCACTTTAGCTGCCTTGCTTTATTTGGACAGACATTCTATGGCGCGCCAAACTCCACTGCTCCTCACCGTCCTCCATCTGTCCATCATCCACCTCTCTCCACATCTCACACACGACTGCTGCTGCTGCTGCTGCACCATGTGTTCGTTCGCTCGCTGCACTCATTTCTCGCGCGCGCGCTCGCACCACGCACGACCAAGCAAACCCACCGAACCACTCCACTCCCCTTGATTCCAACTGCCCGGCCCCCATCTGTGTCAATCAATCCCGCCCGCTCCGCCGGCCGCCACCTCATACTTCCACCGGTTTTTAATTATATATAGTAAATTTTACAAACCACGCGTTTTGTCAAAACTATCATTCAAAGAGTTGTATACATCGTAAAACCACCGATTTAGTGTAAATTTTTTTTGCGATGATTTAGTGTACATTTGTGTCACAAAACTATAGATTCAGTGTATATCACAAACCACTGATTTTGTAAACCTACAAGATTTGTGATAATTGTATCCCAAAACTAATACAGATTTTTTACGGAGTCAATATATCACAAAAACATGTATTTAGACTAGTGAAATCTTTAGTAAAAGTATGGACTACATTGCTCGTAGAACTTAATTTTCGAAGGAGATCAGGATAAATTTGCGATATAATTCTGCCATCAATTATCAGTTCAAGTTAATATAAATGTGGCAGAATTATGTCGCAAATTGCGATATACTTCTGCCATCAAAATTGCGACCCATATAAATTTTAGGTGCCAGACTTTGGGGATTGCGACAAGCTAGCTAGGAGAAGCCTAGTTGAGTGTGTTGCATATATACCACGAATTTTGTCCATATATATCGGGTTATGTGGGCACGCATCCATGATCTATCCAACATATATAGAAGAAGGCTAGCCAACTAGTAGTAGTTAATTGATTGATTCTAGTGGCAGCTAAGACCGTTAGATAAAGGTGTACGTGCATGAAGCAGCCCATGTCAACAGTACGCAGACACGTATGCCTTATCATGCTAGCATGCATATGTCCCACGGGTATAGGCTTCGTGACAGTTGAGACCACATATACAGGAACGAGGTTGCAGTATAATAGTATTTTGTTTTAGTGAGATTGAACTATGCACATCCTTGCATAAAAGACACAAAAAAGAATCTGAAATGCATCATATTCTGTAGCTCTAGGCACCAAGGTGGAAGCACTGGACTTCTGAAACACTAGATTTTTCTTTCCTGACAAAGATCGATTTGCTGTACGCATGCATGTTCCTTTCCTGTTATATAGATGTACAGATATATAGCAACTAGATTTTGTGGTAATTACTGTGACATACTATAGTAGCTAGCATCAGTAAGCAGTGTGGGGGTAATTCAAGTACACATGTATGCATCAAACTGTCAAAAGTGCATCTGCGTGCGGCATATGTACGTATGGAGAAAAATGGAGGGCAGATTGAAAAGAAATAAAGGAAAAAGCGGCGGCTGAGAAGGCAAGGTCGACGAACCGACGTTAACACGCTGTCGTTGCCCATCATGCATCTTGATCTAGAGCTAGCTTAGCTTGCTATATCTCCTTTCGCGATCGCTTTCTTTCTAGAGCAACAGCGCAAGAGAGAGATGCAAGATAGCGAGATATCATCGCGTTTCGAGGACTGGATTGGCAGGGCTTTTTGACTGATTAGGATGTGTCGCCGACGTGCAATATCATCCGATCGAGCATCTCGCGAGAGGGACCCGCAGCAACAGTGCTGCTGATTGCTCCATCATGGCTGCGCCCTGCTAGTGCTAGCTCGCTCGCAAGTTCGAGCTAGCGAATATGGATCCATCATCGAATGAAAAAGGGTGGAAAACTGCTGCTATTTTCTTTCCATTATGGCTTCTCATTAATTGATATATCTGGCGGCTAAGACGACTGTGACATCGATCCTCACAAGACCCACACCATCGACCAGGTTGATTAAGGCCCCTTTTTGTATCCCAGCAGAGTGTGAAATAGATTGTAAACTGTGGAATCTAAAATCTAGTAGATCGTGTAAAAGTTGAATTGTAAAAGCTGATGTTGTTTGACATGCATATTTGGATTTTACTATCATTCATTTGTTACTACTACTACACTACAATAGTGTCACCACTCTTCATATCCGAGATCGCCAATATGGAACCAGACATAGCGCCCCCCCCCCCCCCCCCCCCCCCCCCCCCCCCCCCACCCCACCCCACCCACCCACACACACACACACAAATCAGTATGTATATGGTGCATGACTTGTTGCACCTGTATGAGCATGGACCTTTTCTATTTGGTCATAGGACCCATGTCTTGTGACGACCCATGATGCTGATTCAACAGATATAGTTTTTTTTTGGGTGAAATTCAACTATATATAGTTCATTCTCATGTTGATCGCAAACATGCATATCAATGGCACATTCCTATTGTCACTTCCAGATTTCATTTTTTTTTCTGATATACTTCTAGGTGTAATTCAGATTATTATTATTAATATATAACAAAAAACAAGGTAATTCACATGTAATTACAGCATAGAAAAACTTGATGTAAATTGATCGCATCGTTGGGAAACATTGGATATTTTGTACCATTCCACTGTCGTGTCTCTGTGTATGTAGTATCTCATGATTTGAATTGGCCAGCTGCTAGTGAGTTACTGTTTGAGTGAGCAGATTTGTGCAGGAATGAGAAATTAGCTAGGGTTCAGCATTTGCAGAGAGAAGCCAGATCTAGGATGCAATAGTACGTGCTCATAGGCTGCGTGTGGGGAAGTACTAGTATACTGTACCCAGTGCTGCGTGATCGGAAAAGCGATATTTACCACATGCAACTAAACTTTCACTTGTCACTGTCGTCCTCCCGCTCTTCATATACACGCTCCAGCCTCCAAACCTCTCTCTCTCTCTCTCTCTCTCTCTCTCTCTCTGATGAGAATGGCCTACCGATGAGCGAGAGCGATCCATTTGTGCTCTTTCTAGTACATCGCTACATGCATGAATGTATGGCCGCGATAACTTTTATGGGCCTACCATTTCAGAAGACAGTGACCGTTGTGAAACACTGATGTGTTTGTTTGTTTAATATTTTTCGTACTCATTTCTATAACATTCCAGATAACGAAATCAGCAGTAGAATTATTGAGCATATTTCACCTGCTCCATCACAACATATTTTGATATGTATATTTCGTTTACTGCAAGTTGATATATGGACTTTTGTGTGTGTACAAGTAGTAACCATCCAGGCATGCATATTGAGACAAGTGCATCTCCTATATATGCAGTGAAGCTCCGGTATGATTCAACGCGCTGAGGTCACCAATAAAATTGCATAACAAAATATGATTAAAGTTTAAAACGAATCGTGTATTGTTATCATCTATTCTCTTCGTTTTTAAATTGTTGTCGCCGTTACTTTTTTGAGTTATGTTTCACCATTTGTCTTATCCCATTTGACACCACGTCACAGCTAGGTAACTTACCCCTTTGTGGTGGTAGAGATATAGGACACCACTCGTGACCTATAATTTGTGTGTGCTTTTAGTTATCCCCAACGGTGCTCACTATTAGTTCTCTGTTTGCAATTCAAAAATTGTCTATAGGATGGAATATATATGCATATATCTAATCAAATATTGACCTTAATTTATAACTATATATGTCCCTAGCTTGCAAATAAATAATAAATAAATAAATAAGAGGGATTGCATTGCACGAAACTAGGAATTAATAAAAATTTGGCATGGGAGAATTCAGGTGTGGGACAATGAATCTTGACTAGTCTCTGTCTACAACAAAATTACAAGTATGGATATCAGACACCATACGTGTACACACAAGGGATGCACAAATATAATATCTATGTATGCACCATATGCCATATTTCATGTCGTCTACAGTAGTGACATAAGCAGCCTGTTCCTTTTAAGCATTTTCCTATCAGTGCCCGTGCAACACTGACGGAAGAACCATCCCATCAACACTGCAACGATAGAGTTGATGAAGGACCGAGAAGGCGACCAGAGGGGGGGTGAATGGGAGCCGATAAAAATTCTTCACAAGAACTTGGCCTATGTCCCAACCCACCTCAAGAACAACCACCAAGATCACACACACACATGAAACGTGATGTGTTGACCCTAGGAATGATTGTGGAAGAGATACAAACACTTGCGGAAGCAAATCAAGCAAAGACACACTCAAAAAGGTGATCTGAAAAAGTCAAAACAGAGACCTCCCACCGGATAATCCGGCCAACTGTCGGATACTCCGGACCTGGGAAAGTACCGGACACTCCAAAAACTTGTCGGACACTCCGGCCACCGGATACTCCGGCAACTTGCCGGATAATCCGGCCCTGACAGGACAGCACGCGCGCAAGCTCAAGAAAAATCTCGAAACCGGGTCAAACGACCTCCAAAAATCACGAAATTTGAACCATAGCTTCGTCTTGAGATGGAGAACATCATCCAATAAGAATCACACCAAAAACCCTAAGAAATCCATGCGGATTTTAGATTCTATCAAGAGGGGTAGGGTTTGGATGAACAAGAGAAGGAAACTTCACCAAATCTTCAAATCGAAGGTGCTCGTGCCATGGATTCGGTCAAGGACCTACCAAGGATTGTTCTAGCACATCCTAGCACCAAGATCCCTAAGAAATCCGCCCAAAAACACATCACAAAAGGCGAATCGAAAATCACCCGAAAATAGTTCCGAAAATGGGGAAAATAAGAAATTCGGGATTCAAGATGAGGAGAACACTTTGAGGACGAATTGATGCTATGTATTGCTCAAAGATGTAGATGTCAAGCCACTCCCTAGCACACACAAACTAGAGATGACAAAAAGCTCAATCAAAGAGCCATCTCCTCTCTTCTCCCCTCTCTTCTCTCCTCTCTCTCAAGCCCTCTCCCACAACTCAAATGAAAGGCTCAAGGGAGGGCAGCCAACCAGCCCCCTCACCTTATCCTCTTGGACATTTCCACATCCCGGAAATGCCCCTCACACTACAACACACCCATACAACACATAAGGGCGTTTCCGTCCAACTCTTTTTCCTTCGCCCGAACGCCGTCGGGGCCTTCACACTTTAGCTTCACCTCGAAGCTACCTCCGCGATGGTGCCACATGCACCTCCATCCGTCGCCGCCGGTTTTGAGGCCTAAACCGGGAAACCGCCTTGCACGCTTCTCAAAGCGCGACTTCCACCACCGGTTTTGAGGCCCAAACCGGGAAACCGTCCACCGCCGGTTTTGAGGCATAAACCGGGAAACCACCCACCACCGGTTTTGAGGCCCAAACCGGGAAACCGTCCACCACCGGTTTTGAGGCTCAACCGGGAAACCATCACTGCCGGTTTTAAGGCCAAACCGGGAAACCGTCCACCACCGGTTTTGAGGCTCAACCGGGAAACCATCACTGCCGGTTTTAAGGCCAAACCGAGAAACCGTCGACCACCGGTTTTGAGGCCAAACCGGGAAACCATCGACCACCGGTTTTGAGGCCAAACCGGGAAACCATCTCGATGTCGACGCGTGTCACCTCGTCCCGCGAACCTCGCCGTCAAGTCTCCTCGGTCCCAGCCCGTCGGGACCCTTCACTTGCACCGGCCTCCTGTCGCCTCTTGACCTTGGTCAACACGCCGTCTTCATCACCTCCACGGTTTTGAGGCCAAACCGCGAAACCCTCCGTGCTTCTTGTCCGCCACGTGTACGGTGTGGATCACCCTTGACCTCACCCGGCCTCTCGATCGCCCGAACCCAAGCCTCCTCGGTCCCAGCCCGTCGGGACCCTTCGCTTGGTCCTCCCGATCCTCCTGCCGTTGACCATCAAGTTGACTCCATTGACCTACACATCATTAGACAAGCAAACACGTTTCCTTCTCCGCCAATCATCCCATCACCTGCACCAACTTCGGTTAGCCATAAACATAATCATGCATATGCTTATGCAACCCTCAAAGTCCCGCATTTCAACCCAAACCTCATGTCAACTCAAATCAACACGGTTGTCAATTACTCATCATCATCGAGAACCATGGCACATCTCAACATGGTTCCTCAATCTCCCCCTTGATGAGTACATTGACAACAACACCAAGCACATGAATCTGAACTTGAAATGCAAAACCAAAGAAGCTAACTAAATGGTCCAAAACCAAGGTAAAAGGTAGAAAACGACCATCTAGTAGCAAAGGATCACACAAACCAAGAGTTGGCAAAGAAAGCGGCTCATAGACGCAAAGATCCCAAAAGACTCAAGAAAAAGTCAGAACGTAATCACTTGATGTAAAGCTCCCCCTCAAATAGTGCTATCTTTCAAGCAATTCGAATTGACCGGATGGTCCGGTACAACGTCGGATATTCCGGTACCGGATGGTCCGGTAACCTATCGGATAGTTCGGGGGTTTGCTTTCTCGATCCTTAAAATGCATTTTCAACCAAGCTCAACAAGGAAGTAATCAATGTCAATTACTCATCACAAACCAAGCCATGGCACATATCAACATGGCTTCTCAATCTCCCCCTTGATGAGTACATTGACAACACCAAATGCACATAAATTTAGAATTGAAAATGCGAGTCCAATAAAGCACAACTAAGATGGCCGAAAATCAATAAAGAATCGAAAGTGGCCACTTAGCATAAAAGGATCGCAAACATCAAGAATTGGCAAGAAAGCGGCTCATGGTCCATAAACTAGAACAATTGTTCATCATGACCATTTCATCGCAAATAACATAAGAGACATGAGAAAATCTAAAATACAAGCGGCTCATGGTCCATAAACTAGAGCAATTGTTCATCATGACCATTTCATCCCCAAGAACACAAGAGACTCAAGAAAATCTCAAATACATGGAATGCTCCCCCTCAAATTATGATTGCTCCCCCTCAAGTTATGATTACTTCTCATGCAAATGCATAAGCTAAATTCATTCACATTTTCACATTTTGTGCATCACTCCTTTGAAATCTCTCCCCCTTTGGCAATGAACTCATCAAGACATAAAAGAGAGACCAAATGCAATGCATGAGAGCGTAAACTTATGGAGCTTCAACAATTATGTCAACAAGCATTTATCATTGCTATGAAACAAGCACAAAGCCTTGAAGTGCAAAAGCATGAGCTCACAATCGCACGAAGGCCGTAATAGAGAGCATAGCACAAAAACAAAGAGCCAGACAAGCTAAGCAAGAAGATTGAATTGAGCAAGATAGATTCAAATTTGCTATATCATAATAAGCATTGCCACCACATGTATATTCACTCCTATCCAAGGCAAAACAAGCATTAAGTGAATCCAAGAAGACTAGCAAGTGGCAATCTCAACTCAAGCAACAAACGTTTGGAAAGATGTGCTTTGACAAACGCTCACATATGCAACAAAGACTCAATTTGATCAAGTGAGTAATCAACAAGTGAGATATAATATTTAGGAACAAAAGCAATTACTCATGTTATGTTTATCCTCAAGTAACCTCTTATCCATGCGGAGGGTCGCACGACTGGGTACGGCAAACACCCCGAGGCATCAAGGCACCGTATTGGATTTTATCCTCAAGTAACCTCTTATCCATACAGAGGGTCGCACGACTGGTTACGGCAAACACCCTGAGGCATCAAGGCACCGTATTGGATTTATAACATTAAGCACAAAAGATCAAATTGATTTTATAAATTTAAGCACAAGAGCAAAAGAGCATGCCTTTTGGCAAAAGGAACATTTGTTCCCTCAAAGTCCCATCATGAGCTAAACATTTACCAAAGTGCATCCCCCAAACAACAAGTTGCCAAAGCCAAGACATTTTCAAAACTAGCCTTAACACACGTCTTGACAAGGATAAAAGCAAGTATACAAGTGGTGAGCAACATGCATAGATCATAAGACTCACAAAAGCCAATTTTCATCTTTAAGTTTAGCTAGCTTGCTCAAAATGCCACGATGCCAAGCCATCTAGAAAAGCCTAAGTTTGAAGGTTTGCTACTAGCAATCACACAACTTAGCTCAAACTCAACCATAGCAATAATAAATACAAGAAGGCATAAGAATTGAAGCTCATCATCTACAACGCACATGTTACATGATGAGATGCAATGCAAAGTTAAGATATAAATTTTACAAGAAAAGAATCTCAATGGTCCAAAGCAAAAGACAAACTCCAAATATCAATGTAAGCAACAACTCCCCTTCAAACCAAGCCAATCTCCCCCTCGATAAAACAACTTTAGAACCATTCGAAAAGAGGACAAGGAGACACTTGAAAAAGGGTAAACATAAAACACTCAAAGAAAGGGGTTGTGCAAATAAAGCAATAAGGAGCATATCTCAAATTTGCAAATCATGACAAAACATGAGAGGATCAAGTAATCATATGTCAAAGTAGAGGAAATACAAATAAGACAAAAAGGAGCACATATTACATGGAAGGTAAGCATGTGAGAACCACTAGCTAATCATGAAAAGATATAGTATGGTTCACATAAGATACAAGAAAAAAGTGACAAAAACTGCAAGCACGATCAAAGTGAAGATATGCAACTAAAACCATAAAGAGCACACGTCACATGAGGGCAAACATAAGAGAAGCATTTGCAAATCATGGTAAAACATGAGAGAGGATACACCATGGATCACACAAGGTAGCATGAAAAAGTGATCTAAATTACAAGAAAGCTCACAAAGCTAGCATGGTATGTTAGAAAGCAACATCGAAACATGCTAGTCAAATATATACGAAATTTTGGACAAGAGAAAATGACAAGCATGAAATTTTAGGGTCAAAAGCCAAGAACATATACAAAGATAGCATGGTTGAATATAACAAGATATACGCACATGCTAATCAAAGGTGTACACAAATAAAGGCAAAAGATATTGAGAGAGAACCAAAAGCATGAAACATGATATACACAAATAAAAGCAACTAATGGGCAAGAGAGAAACAAAAGCATGCTATAAGATATACACCAATAATACATGCCGAGAGGATCAAATGAGCATATGAACAAGCATCCCCTACCACAAGCAAATGTACATGAATGTAGAAGGTATGAGTGTATAGGAAAGCTCACAAATAGGTGAAGACGCCACAATGAAGTGCATGCCTCTTGGAGGCCATGTACAAGGGTATGAAGAACCATCATGTCTCAATCACGTCAAGCAAAAGACTGAGATCAATCAAGCTCATGTCCTCCAACCCGCGTCCTCAACCTACACATGAGAAGAGAGAGATGTCCGAGTCTTGGATCCCGAAGGGTTAGTAAGCAAATACTTGGGAATCCAACACTTGGACACATGACCAATAGATGTACTCAATTTATCATGAGGGTTAGCATGATGCAAACTTTGGCTCAAATTTGAAGACTTTGAATCACCCTTAGAAGCATGTCGCGAAATGGCAACTCGAGAAGAAAAACGAGTGCAACCACTAGAAAAACGACGAGAGCCTCTAAAGGGAACACCATGAGAAGAACCATTGAAAGAATCATGAGAACCATGTCGTGGACCAACACAAAAAGCATTAGAAGCATGTCCACGAGCACGTTCAAACCCACAAGAAAATGAGTCAAAGAAACCATCAATAAAGCGATGCCTCATGCTAGACTCCCGAGTCTTCGTGCCATGGGAAAAGCTATGAATACTCGAATAGCTAGAAGCATGAGATCGGCGCAAGCGTTTGGCACGCCTAAAGCAAAAGTCAATTTGATGCCCATCATTCCCACAATAAGAGCAATGGTACAATGGCCTATCGGGAGAGACGGTTTGAGAGGTACAAGCACCATTCTTGCTCGAGTGAGAAGTCCTTTGAGACTTGCATGAAGAACTAGAAGCATCTTTTGACTTGGAGCCAACATTCGGTCCACACATGCCATGGAAAGAGCGATGTGTGTTCCTAAAAACCTTTGCACGAATGCGGCGCTCGTGTTTGACACGGCGAAAGCAAAACTCAAGAACATGCCCATCTTTCTTGCAAAAGGTGCAATGGTACTTTTCTTTCAAGGTTGATGTACCATTTGAGCAAGAAACACCTTTGCCACTTGAAGTCTCTTGGGCAACACCGGAAGAGCGAATAGCATGAGTAGCCGAAGAAGAATCACCCAAAGCAATAGCACAAGAGCTAACATCCAAAGACTCACGCACAACATGAGAAGAACCCAACTCCGAAGACAAAGAAGAAATATTTGGAACATACACATCGGAG
Organism: Eragrostis nindensis; assembly: GCA_012490785.1. Taxonomy (NCBI): domain Eukaryota; kingdom Viridiplantae; phylum Streptophyta; class Magnoliopsida; order Poales; family Poaceae; genus Eragrostis; species Eragrostis nindensis. Next base: position 1,022,292 of record JAAXCT010000054.1, on the reverse strand, counting down.
TGAGAAGAATTGCGTGAATCAAGAAGCTTAGCATCTAAGCTCTTGCATAGTTGGAGCAAAACCTCATTTTGAGATTTGAGGCGCTCACAAGTACCACATGGAGTATCTCTTAAGATTTGAATCTCCTTCTCAATGCACTCGGCATATGTGGTACGCAAGAGATCATTCTCCTTCTCAAGGCTAGCACTCATATCATTGTGCTCAACCAACTTTGCGCTCATATCATCGCGCATTAGCTTCAAAGCCTCAATCTCATTTTTCAAAGCAAGACATGATGTGCAAGAAATAGAAGAAGCATCACTCATATGCAAATCATGCAAAGCATCATGATTAGCACAAGGATTAAGGCAAGCATCATCATTCATAGAAGAAGAACAAGTGCTACAAGGCATAGATTTTATCTCAACAATTGTAGCCCTAGCAAGTTCAAGTTGCTCTAAGCGAGTGGAATGATCAAGCTTCAACATTTCATTTTCAGCAAGCAAGTCAATACAAGAATTGCAACCTTTTCTAACCAAGGACATAAGATTGCCTATTTCAACTCTAGCACAATCAAGATCTTTATGCAAGGCAACACATGAATCACATGGCATAGAAGCATTTGATTTCAACAAGTCAATTTCATCATGCAAAGACTTGCAAGACATGCATGGCAAAGAAGCATTCTCATTCAACATGTTGATAACAAATCTAGCACTTTCCAATTGTTTTTCACATGAAGAACAATCATGCATCAAATTATCATTTTCGGATTTCAAGCAAGCCATGGAAGCATTCAACTCATCATTCTTTTTGATCAAGGCAACACAATCATCACAAGGCAAGGAAGTACTAGACTTGCAAGAAGACAAAGCATTCATATTATCAAGTCTAGACAACAAGCTCTCATCACTAGGCATCGAGGTTTTCAACTTCTTTTTGAATTTAGCAATTTTAGCATCACAAGCTTGAACCGTAGTGAATAAGCCCACAATGCCATTGACAAGGTTACCTTGGCTCATCTTGAAAAGCTCGGAGATGAGATCCTCATGAGACATCTCATCATGTCTTGAAAGCTTGAAAAGCTCGACCATTTTAAGTTCTTCCTCCGTGAGGTTTGCCCCTTCATTCTCCTCAAGATCACCCTTGCAAGCATCCACTACTCGACTCTTCTTGGTCCCATCCTCAATAGCAATTCCACATCTATCCAAACCTGAGGACAAAGACACACGAGAACGTGCATTTGGCGCCATGAGAAAGCACCGGTTAGTGTTAGCAAATAGCCGAAGCACAAGCAAGCACTCCCAAGAAGTCGCCTTCGGATCACAAGGCCGGTAAAAGCCAACAAGTGATCAAACCGGCTCTGATACCAATTGAAGGACCGAGAAGGCGACCAGAGGGGGGGTGAATGGGAGCCGATAAAAATTCTTCACAAGAACTTGGCCTATGTCCCAACCCACCTCAAGAACAACCACCAAGATCACACACACACATGAAACGTGATGTGTTGACCCTAGGAATGATTGTGGAAGAGATACAAACACTTGCGGAAGCAAATCAAGCAAAGACACACTCAAAAAGGTGATCTGAAAAAGTCAAAACAGAGACCTCCCACCGGATAATCCGGCCAACTGTCGGATACTCCGGACCTGGGAAAGTACCGGACACTCCAAAAACTTGTCGGACACTCCGGCCACCGGATACTCCGGCAACTTGCCGGATAATCCGGCCCTGACAGGACAGCACGCGCGCAAGCTCAAGAAAAATCTCGAAACCGGGTCAAACGACCTCCAAAAATCACGAAATTTGAACCATAGCTTCGTCTTGAGATGGAGAACATCATCCAATAAGAATCACACCAAAAACCCTAAGAAATCCATGCGGATTTTAGATTCTATCAAGAGGGGTAGGGTTTGGATGAACAAGAGAAGGAAACTTCACCAAATCTTCAAATCGAAGGTGCTCGTGCCATGGATTCGGTCAAGGACCTACCAAGGATTGTTCTAGCACATCCTAGCACCAAGATCCCTAAGAAATCCGCCCAAAAACACATCACAAAAGGCGAATCGAAAATCACCCGAAAATAGTTCCGAAAATGGGGAAAATAAGAAATTCGGGATTCAAGATGAGGAGAACACTTTGAGGACGAATTGATGCTATGTATTGCTCAAAGATGTAGATGTCAAGCCACTCCCTAGCACACACAAACTAGAGATGACAAAAAGCTCAATCAAAGAGCCATCTCCTCTCTTCTCCCCTCTCTTCTCCTCTCTCTCAAGCCCTCTCCCACAACTCAAATGAAAGGCTCAAGGGAGGGCAGCCAACCAGCCCCCTCACCTTATCCTCTTGGACATTTCCACATCCCGGAAATGCCCCTCACACTACAACACACCCATACAACACATAAGGGCGTTTCCGTCCAACTCTTTTTCCTTCGCCCGAACGCCGTCGGGGCCTTCACACTTTAGCTTCACCTCGAAGCTACCTCCGCGATGGTGCCACATGCACCTCCATCCGTCGCCGCCGGTTTTGAGGCCTAAACCGGGAAACCGCCTTGCACGCTTCTCAAAGCGCGACTTCCACCACCGGTTTTGAGGCCCAAACCGGGAAACCGTCCACCGCCGGTTTTGAGGCATAAACCGGGAAACCACCCACCACCGGTTTTGAGGCCCAAACCGGGAAACCGTCCACCACCGGTTTTGAGGCTCAACCGGGAAACCATCACTGCCGGTTTTAAGGCCAAACCGGGAAACCGTCCACCACCGGTTTTGAGGCTCAACCGGGAAACCATCACTGCCGGTTTTAAGGCCAAACCGAGAAACCGTCGACCACCGGTTTTGAGGCCAAACCGGGAAACCATCGACCACCGGTTTTGAGGCCAAACCGGGAAACCATCTCGATGTCGACGCGTGTCACCTCGTCCCGCGAACCTCGCCGTCAAGTCTCCTCGGTCCCAGCCCGTCGGGACCCTTCACTTGCACCGGCCTCCTGTCGCCTCTTGACCTTGGTCAACACGCCGTCTTCATCACCTCCACGGTTTTGAGGCCAAACCGCGAAACCCTCCGTGCTTCTTGTCCGCCACGTGTACGGTGTGGATCACCCTTGACCTCACCCGGCCTCTCGATCGCCCGAACCCAAGCCTCCTCGGTCCCAGCCCGTCGGGACCCTTCGCTTGGTCCTCCCGATCCTCCTGCCGTTGACCATCAAGTTGACTCCATTGACCTACACATCATTAGACAAGCAAACACGTTTCCTTCTCCGCCAATCATCCCATCACCTGCACCAACTTCGGTTAGCCATAAACATAATCATGCATATGCTTATGCAACCCTCAAAGTCCCGCATTTCAACCCAAACCTCATGTCAACTCAAATCAACACGGTTGTCAATTACTCATCATCATCGAGAACCATGGCACATCCCATCAACACTGCAACGATAGAGTTGAAAAAAAGGCCAAAAATGGACAGGAAATTCAAAAGAAAGAAGAGGCCATCACTCCCGCTTATCCTGTGTGCAGTCATGTCATGCAGCTGCAGAATGAAGGCATGGAAGGAATTGCACCTGCACCCCGAACAAAGACATCCCCTCATTAACATATTACTGACCATTTTTTTTCCCAAACAAGAAGCGGTGCGAACTCCCAAATCGCCGCATAACAACGCTCTTTACCTCATTTTCCATACCCTTTGTATATTTATAAAAAAAATACTCATTCTATATACTTGAGACCTCTGACTCAAATATATTGAGCTGTATAAATATTAGACAGCTGATCCTAAAACCTGAGTTGATGTACAGAAATACAATATGCATGGGAAGGGCAACAACATAAAAGAGTAAGATCGATGCACAAGATAGATGCCATGAAGATTTGGGGAAAAAAAGGTTTGGGGTTCCTTGTTTTTATTTGCTTTCCTTCACTCATTATCTGTCTTAGCAGCTATACCCTACCACACCTATTCGTTCCCCCCAATGCCTGCTTTCCTAACTGAAAGGCTAAAAACCTATCTCCTCCACCTCCATATCCTCTCTTCCAGCACTGCCACCGTCCACTGTTCATCCACCTCAAGCTTCATGCTGACTCCTGACGATGACTTGCATGACCACCTGAGCTGCTGAGCATCCCGTTCGTGTTGTTGAGTTGGTGGATGGACTCACCAGGAGATGATGAAGAGTACAACTAGCTAGCTAGCTAATTAACCACTGCTGCCAAGATTCCATCACCCCCATGCGTCTGTGAGCTGCAGAGGGTACTAGTAGATCAGGCGCTGCAAATTCCGGTACGCATCAATCTCCTTGATTTCCTCTCCCTTGACCTAGAAGCCAGTGCAGATCAGTCGGTTGTGTACTAATCAGAGCAAGAAATGTTGCATTTCTGATGACGACAGGCGCGCGGATCGATGGATCACCATCACCATCACCACCACCACCACCATCATCACATGATCCCGGGCCAAGATCCTTCGGCGGCGGACGGCGCGACCCAGGACAACAGCTTCTTCCTCGGCCCCGGCGCGGCCGTCCTCTTCTCCGGCGCTTCGGGCGCCGGTTCGTCATCGTCTGGCGCCGTGGCCCTCGGGTCGTCGTCCTCTGGTGCCGGGGGCGGCGGCCCGTCGCCGTCGAGCTCGTCGCCGTCGCTGAGCCGGTACGAGTCGCAGAAGCGGCGGGACTGGAACACGTTCGGGCAGTACCTGCGCAACCACCGGCCGCCGCTGTCGCTGTCGCGGTGCAGCGGCGCGCACGTGCTGGAGTTCCTCAAGTACATGGACCAGTTCGGCAAGACCAAGGTGCACACGCCGGTCTGCCCCTTCTACGGCCACCCCAACCCGCCGGCACCATGCCCGTGCCCGCTCCGCCAGGCCTGGGGCTCTCTCGACGCGCTCATAGGCCGCCTCCGCGCCGCATACGAGGAGAACGGCGGCACACCGGAGATGAACCCCTTCGGGGCGCGCGCCGTCCGGCTCTACCTGCGCGAGGTGCGCGAGACGCAGGCAAGGGCGAGGGGGATCAGCTACGAGAAGAAGAAGCGCAAGAAGCCGGCCTCGGCGTCGGCCGCCGCGGCGGGGCCGTCGTCCGATGGGAGCCCGCCGCCCGGTGGACCGTCCGGCGGCGGAGGAGGGGCCGACACCTCGGCGTCGCAGCAGTTCATCATGCCGTGAGTTTTTCCCTTGCTACTGCTAGGTGATCCATATATCACCCTCCACATTTCGTTGGTCCAGAGCCTGAGCCCCAGCTTGCTTTGCTGCACGACTTGGGAGTTCTAGCTTGAAATGCCGCCGGTGCTTTCTGGACAACAAGGCTAAAGCCCATTAATTGTTGCGCCAAAAGAAAAAAAAAAAGGGCCGTGCCAGCTAGACCATTGTTCTTCTTATTGGCTTCTTGCATGTTGCAAAACATTTGTCATATTTTTTTTCTCATTTCACTTTGACTATCTCATGAGTACTAGTTCAATCATTGCAGCTGTTTTTATTCAGCTTTCAATTAATTATTAGTGTTGCCTATGTGTTTCCTTGCTTTGTTTTCATCATCTTTCGTTCCTCAAGACGGTCGCAAGAACAGTTTGTGAATCGAAGCATGCAGTTGCTGTGCATTTTCCCCGAGAAATTTTGCAGCAGCAGAAGTTGTAGAGGTATAGCTAGCTAGTAGCATCTTTGAGAAAACATATTTTCTTCTTGTACTAGCTTGCTGAGCAACAAGTCATTTGGCAGAAGTCAGGAACAGCTTGTGCAACAAAAACGTTTCACTATCCTTTTCTTAGCAGAGAAGTGATTCCAGAACAAAAACGTTTCATTATCCTTTCATGCACTGCTATTGGATCAATATAGTTTCCTTTTCTTAGCAGAGAAGGGAAATGCATGAGGAGAGAATAAGTGATTCGAAATGGCACCTAAAGCCAGAGACAACGAATATTTTTTTTCCCTACTTGTATTGTTGTGTCTCTTGAGCAAAACCCATCTGCCATTTCCAGGACAATTCGTATCATGTAATAACGGACTTCGGTATATATTGCTTTCAATTAAGTTGACTTCGCATTTGCATGGCTAGTTTCCTTGTGTTGGCATGGCTGTTTTATCCTTTCTTTTCATGATTCATTGCTTCTTGAGAAAATTAAAATCGAAGGACACTATGACTACGCACGTTTTACTTTGAATCGATCATACTCCAATATATATATGATGGCTGCTAATTTCACCTTCACAAATTACAATGGCCATAGTAATTAAAGGCTCCAGAAGCCCACAAGAAACACCTGCTCTCTCTCGCAAAAAAAAAAAAAGAAAACACCTGCTCTAGCCCATGCTTTGATGCTGCTGGACGCATGCATTTCCATATTCGTGCTAGAATTACTGGATCATTCCATCTGCGTTCCATTGTCTCTTCCTCTAGTGCGAGTACGTATATCTCATAGTATGTAGAGAAACAGACAACATATATATGTTCTTTGTGGTTCAAAGCAGTTTACTTATCTTTTGCTAATGTCCAACTTTATTGTTACATTCTTTTTGCCTGAAAACTATTTGTGCATCTGTGTCAGTTCAGTGCCGCATTCATCTTTCACATCATATCTGCTCTCCGCGTGTATATTATGATATCGTATTTGCCTGCTGCCAGGAGGACAATCAGATTCCTGTTCAAACAGTTGATGTATCTTGGACCTTTCTTAGTATCTATCATTTTCTTAGATTTTTGTCTCTCTTTTCAAATGCATAGTTGAAAAAAAAGGGTTTTGATACGGAGAGGGAACTGATAGCAGCAGATATCATGTCCCTCTTCCTATATATGTGTTCTGTAGGTTGTAGCATTCACTTCTCAACAACAACAAAAATGCAGAAATGGCTTGTAATATAATATAATAACTACGTGGAGCAAACAACTTATTAAGCTGTTTCTTGTGATATTTTCGCTCTAAAAAATATGTTAGATCCAACAACTTGGTTTAGGATAATTGCAAGACTTGATGTCATAAATAGTCATTTGTGCGTGTTAATTTTCACATTTTGCTTGAGTATATATATGGTACGCTGCCGCTGCTTTTTGGAGCTATATATTGAATATATAGTCTCCATTGGTGAGCAGTATTATTGTAGATCTATTGACTAGAAAGATGGCGCGTCGTTGCCGCGCATAATAACTCGTCTCAGAGAAATAATAGTCATAACAGTATATTGAACTATAAAAATGGTGCAACTCATCGAGAATGGATGGGCTTGTTTATGACACGGTGTTGTTGATTGTAAGGATTCTTAGGTACAAGCTTAGAGTATTTTGCTTGGACAGCAACAATTTACAAAACAACATTTTCTGCTAATAATATCATGGGAGTTTCACAATACTGTTCATTACAGTGGTATATTCCCCAAGTTTACTGTTCTGATATAGGATGGTGGAACTGTCAGTTTCCTTGCGCCTCTGACTTTTATAATTGAAGTTAAAACTCACTTTACGGTTTGTGTTACAAGCATACACCTTGATAAATTAGAAAGAGAGGACAATCCTTCTATCACGAAGGTTTAATGATCAAACACTGGATTGCTCAAAGATATTGTGATTTATCTGATAAGTCCAAATATTCAGCATTATCAATTAGAGGATTCAAAATCTGACAAGTTCTGATTTTTTTTTTTTGAATCAAACAAGTTCTGATTTGGGAGGATGGAACTGCACATACAGGAAAGCTCAATCAATTTAGCTCAGAAAGAACATATTTCCACACAGGTCTCGTATGGTGACCAGAGGGCACAAATATATAGAATCGGACACCCAGATCTAATGAACACAAATATGAAATGACAACATATTATTAAGAAACTTAACAGCACTTCTACTTAATGAAAAGGCAGTGCTCCTGCCTAGTTTTCAAAAAAAAAGCAGCATGATGAGTTGCTTAATGAATTATCTATTGCATTGGCATTCTCGCATATGCATCAAGCAACCTATGCATTCAGCCGTTTAGAATGCGGACAGAAACTGATATAATATATGTATATCCCAAAAAGGAAAATGGATGGCAAACAATAGAAATGATAATAATAATAATAATATTTGTTTTCAGACCAAATCTTGAGTTTGCTGATTCACCAGTACATTTCTTAGCCGTAAAGGATGATAAAGTCCAATATCAAAATAGAAATTCAATCAATATTGTTTGTTTCTAACAGAAATAAGGTGAGATATATTTAGCTAGAATAAACCCTACCTACAAAGGCCAGTTCCTCTATGTGGCTTTTCGCAAAAAGAAAAACACTTTCTCTATGTGGGATATTACCTTTCTGCTAGGTCCATGTTAGTTACCCGTCAGCTCAGAAAATCACATAATTCAGTTTAGGTTCAGAGACTCATTAATTTTGAGCTAGAAATGTTCATAAACTTTTTGAATACACAGTTTCCTTACATTGGTCCTAATAGCAGTTAGTTGGATCAAAGCTATATCAGAATTCAAAGTAAAAATAGAGGAATCAAGATTATTCAACCAGGAATCAGTAAACAACATATGAATAGTACATACCTGAACTTGCATGCTGATCATGGAAAATAAAGAGTTCTATTTTGACAATGAAGTGAAATTTTATTGACTAAAAAGTTATGCAAACCATATGCACCTGACCAAAATCTAGAAGCTTTTCCTCTTAGACTTATATCATAAGCTCTTAATTTTATATGAATATGCTCATTCTTGTGAGGACTGTTGACGACAGGATTATATTATAGCAGTGATGATGAGAAGGTAACTCAAATGAGGATGTATCGTGGTAATTGCAGGGCTTCAAGTTGTGTCTTAAATCTGATAAATTGCATAGTATGTTATATTGTACAGAGATTAGTGACTGTATATATGATTTTACATGAAGACATTTGCATCATGTCTTGAAACTCAGACAAGTCCTTGGATGAATGGTGCAGACCCAAAGGGCACTACCAGAAAAATGAGAGGGCCAGGCCTTGATGCGATTGACGCAGATAGCAAACTGTCCAAGGATTCGTCCCCTGCTCCGATGGCCACTTGAGGAGATGGGTGGCGGAGGAATTGGCAGCTCCGGAAGGAGGTTGCAGGCCGTCTGGCGCACGGGCTTCGTCCTCTCCTCCAATGCTGGTCATGGGTGGGGAAGAGGTGAAGAGTAGGAAGAGGGAGAGGCGCCGGTGCCGTGCGGCGCGGCGAAGGTGTAGTGTGAGGCTTGGAGAAAGCCAGTGGGCGAGAGAAGCAGAGGAGGTTGGAGAGTTCGCGAGTCTCACGACGTCAGCGTCAGTTAAACTCCTGCTTGCAAAGTAAAACGGACGGCTAAGATTAACCGAGCATTTGATCCGATGGCTGCCGCACTATTAATGACGTGGCATGACGTTACGTCAAGAAACCTTCACGGTTTAGAATAGAAAAGACTAGATATTCCATTTTTTTCAATAATTATGTTTCCATACTATAAGAAAATTATAGTGTTACTTACTAATATAAAAATGTACCCTTTCATCCACCTTGCATGAAATAAGGATCCATATGTATCCACCCCACATTTATTTATATCTGCAGTAAAGAACATCTTAGAATTTAAGTGATCTGGTACTTTTGACAATTAATATCCAAGCTGGCTAAAAACATATTTACTTTTATAATTAAAGTATAGTATATAGATTCTTTCAATTAAAGGCCCCAGTATAACATACTGGGTTCGTCGCCAAAAAAAAAAGTATAACAGACTGGGTTCCAGCCAACCTATTACTTAATTTGCATGCATCAGACCTTTATCGAAAGAATGTTTGCACTGTATTCTATTTTACTCCCTGCTTCACAGTGCCAGGATTGCATGTACTGAAATTCTTGTAACTGAAGTACTCTCCCTACTTCACAATATTTTTCCATGCCCACAGTTGTGCATAATCCAAGGATGAAAAATTTAGAAATAAATTCAATCAAAATACCTAGAACATACACACACACACACACACACACACACACACACACACACACACACACAAAAATAAATCTACCCAAATACTTTACATACACGGACTGATCTCCTCTGGGAAAAAAAACTCATTTTGCATTTGAGAAAATGTGGGCATCATATCCATTCCAACGACAAGCGCCATCTCCTGACGCCATGGCCGAACATAGCGAAGCAAAGGAAGTATATTACTTTAATTTGTTCATTCCATGTGTGATTATTTTTGTTTGGATCACCAGGACGCATAGTTTTTAAGCTGGCGCAGTTCACAACCTTGACTATGGACCTTAATTTGGATAACGCTGTCTTGGAAACGACAGCTTGATGCGCCTGCACTGGTGGACTGGTGTGGTCGCTTCCGGCAATGTACAGCGTGCAGCTTAATTGACCTGCCAGTAAATCTAGCATTCCCATCACTTATATCTCTATTGGTTCATAGTGCTGCTCTCCTGGTCCTTGTATGCCAGAAACTAAGGAAAGCCTAATCAGACAGAGATATGCACGCACGCAGGCACATCTAGCGGGGAGAGAGCACGTTACAATCTCGGCTGCCGTGGCAGCAGAAAGCCAGAAACAGCAGCAGCCACCAGGTGGAGAAGACATGTCTCTACTACTCTGGTCTCACCCAAAAAAAAAAAAAACCGAAGGGAATACTGCTCCATCAACAACCTCAACATCTCGAGGGACTATGGGAAGAACCATTGATCGCTCACTAGTTCTTTACCTGATATAAAAAGGAGTTGTGTTCCGATAAACCACAAAAATTCCAAATAAGATTTTCCAAGTTGCATGGACATCGAGTCAAACCAGAGTGAAAAGGTTGGCCCACTTTAAACATTGGCGTCTAACAGCTGTTTAGTACTACTACAGCATCTATATTTAGCATCCATGTCCTCATCCTGTGCACAGGCTGCATTAAGGCAGCTGGTCACATTAACTGTGACTGCACATTTCTGATGTACAAACCAAGAAAAACTCGGATATTTGTCCCTGTATTTCGCAGAAATTTGCGTCATCAAATGCAGGGCTGTAGTAGGGTGCAAAAAAGAAGGAATCGATGTAACCTACTGTGTAGGAACTAGGAGTAGTACTCAACAAGAAAAAAAAGAAGTGAGGAAAAAACTTGTGACTTGCCACAAAGGTCCCGCGTTTTCCAGATTGCAACACCTAAATCATACAACAATATAATAATGATAAAAGAAGAACGCCAAAAGAATACGTTGAGACAGTAATTTTGAGACATTTCGTCTTAACATTTTGAACTGTGTGTACACTGGTCAGTAAGTCAATTCATGAGATGTCTGCCATCCGGAGCATAAGAACAGCCAATGGTCTCAAATCTTGTGGCATACATAAGAATGCAAAAAATGGGCACGAGAGAAATGGAAGAAGCAAGCCTCATAGTTAACCTTGATCCGTCCAAAAAAATTGCATGCCATCGAGAGATTAGAAGAACACAGCCTGTATCTAAGCCTGTCAGCACCAGCGTCTTGCAATCTCCTCGTCAAGGATTTGGAAAGCCTGGTGCCTGATGCTGTCATCCAGACTGCTGGTGTTTGTCAGTAGACTCCGCAAGGCTTGCAGTTCATCGCAGTTAGCCTGCTGGAAGAGGCCCCTCAGCGCAATGTGCGGTGGACCCTGAGGTCGCACACGACAATAGTCTTGATCTTCAACGATGCCATGGGGTCTGGATCTCCAGTACTCTGTGCAGATGCGATCCCTATCCTGCGCCTCAATTGCCTGCAGAGATTTAAAATGAGGGTTCAGTCGATAGATCAGTCACCAATGGCTCACAAAAAAAAAACGATAGGGCAAGCTGCAAAAGTATGTGAAGAATGTCTACAAGGCCAACTACTCTCATTTATTATGCAATTAGGCAACCCTAAATAGCTTACAACCACAAGGCCGAGTAGTGTCACTTATCATGCAATTAGGCAACCCTGAAATAGCCTACAAGGCCGACTAGTGTCACTTAACATACAATTAGGCAGCCCTGATATAGGAACTGAGAATCTAGAATCGTCAAAGATCCCATTGCCATTGTTCATATGATGTGTTTCAGAAATTAGGAAAGTGAATGCTGTGCATTTACCGCCTTACCTGAACTATTGTCGGTGATAACAATCCAAACATTTCAAGACCGTCAACTGATCCTAGAGGCTGTGGTCTAGCAAGGTTAGCTCTTCCCATACTAAGTTGCCTCCGTATTTCCAAATTCAGCCTCTCACGGACCATGTTCCAGCACTTGGCAGGAGAGACATTAATAAAAACTTCACCTGGACAGTTTTCTAAAGTTACCTGTAAATGTGTAAAGCAACAAAATATCAAGATACAGCAGAACAGGTGTATAGATGACACAGTATTCAGAAAACTCCTGAAAGTTACCATAAACAGAGGTACATGCAGTCCAGCATCCAATATTTCAGATACGTAGTATGCCATTTACAACGGATCCACTCTGCTGAAGTATTTCACTCTGCTCCTAAACCCTGCATTTATGAATATTAAGCTTGCTAAATGAAGTAGCAAATACAGATAAAATGCAGAAGGATACTCGAGCATGAATACTATCATACATAAGAAATATAAAAAGTGTTGGAGGATGAAAGAAATTAGCTAATGGTACAAAGATGTTTCCACATTGACAACAGGTGAAAGATGGTGAGGTTCCACAGAAAAACAAACCTTTGGGGAAGATTGCTAGGCTTGAGCACCACAACTTCCCAGGAAGCACATAACCAATTTCCAAAGGTTCGGCAGAGCACTTGAATCGATGTACAACATTGGCAATGCGAGGACCTTTCTGTGCACCTCCATTCCAGTTGTGATTTTCCAGAGAAGGATGCACTAATAATGCTGAATGTCCCTTGGCTCTATCTTCCACAGCAGATGTAGATTCAGATCTTGTTTGAAGCCATCCATCATTTGGTTGCTGACTACCCAAATTTGGATGCCCAAGATGGCCACCACCTGAACTAAAACCCGTATATGTATTTTTCGAAAGTGAAGGATCTACAAGTGGCTTTGAAGCGAAGACACTAACTGGTGCTCCTTGAGAATTATTTTGTTCTCTTGAAACAGTTTTCACAAACTGCTGAATTGATGATGTAGAGGCTCTGCTATTGTCTTTCCCAGTGATAACTGATGCATTAATCTCTGGTGTTATGAGTACTTGATCCTTGTACGAGTGACATGGAGTTGCATTACAGTTAGATGCCATCAACCTGTAAGAACTGTTTGAGCTTTCTAAAGTAGGCTTCATGTTGGTTCCGTGATCAACCAATGTTGGTCGCCTGTTATGATGCTCATTAAGTGCCAAGCCATGTGCATTTGTCATGGATCCACCTAAAGCACTAGAGGGACTTGATGGAAATTGGCTGATACCGTCATTCTGGGAACATGATACCTCGTTCTTTAAGCATGACTCCTTCGAAGGTGAAATGTTTTCTGATTTTATTTGCTCTGTAGAAAGACAGACATTATTTGTCTTTGGACTAGCTGAGTTCAACATCTTATTTCCGTCGTTTTCCTGTTCATCGCAAACAAATGAAGGTACCAACGATACTGTTGATGCTGTGACATGTAGGACCTTCTGGGGCCATCAGTTGATCTGCGAGCAGTTGTGGAATCATGGACCTTTTCTCGTTTGACACATGAGCTCAAACTTAATCCAAGATCAGAGACACCCCATCTGTGAATAGCACTTAACTTTCCTCCCAAAGCATCAGCTAAGATATTTAACTCATTGACATCATAGCGGAATAGGAAAATTCTTCTGTCCCAGTCACATGAACAAAGCTGCTTTGCATGCGCGAGGCAAGTGTATTTCTCTGGGCAACATGAACAACCAGAAGCAGAAAGATACAAATCATAGTAGCACAATGCACACTCCCTGTCAGTAGAATCAAATTCAGCATCCATTTTCCTTGATTGAGATGGAGTGCATATATTTTGTCTTTGCTTCAACTCCATCTCAATACATGCCTAAGCAGAAACATATTAATAGTGTCAGATTTCACCTAGTTTTAAGGAAAAACAATACCTATAAATATTGTACCAGTTGTTTACCTTAAGTGATCTACATATGGTGCTGTCAGGTCCACATATGTTTTTCCACCTCAAGTTATCAGCAGTATTCCTCTTCAGGAATAGTATGTCCCACTGAGCTCTTGTCGCTTCTCTTGCAGCTCCAAGCAAAAGCTTATCATGAGAAATAGTTATTTTCCGAGCTTGTTCACGATAAAGCTCAACAGCATCCTGTCCAATCGGTAACCAATCAATTGGAGCCACATTAACAGCTTCTGCACAATTGAAGCCACAATTGAAACCAGCATGGTATGCCCGTGGGAATGTCAGGACAAACTCTCCCTCATGCTGAACACAACGGTAGACTGGTACTCCTTCAGACTTAAGTAGTGATGGTGAGAATTGAGTAGCCTGCAGAAGGGGTTGCCATCATACAAATGCACCCACATACATGCCATATGTACTAAAAGGAAGGCAACTTGTGGGAGCATCACAAGACACAGAAAAACTCACAACATCATTGTCACATTCTTTAAGGTCAACTTTTCATCTTCCATATTCATTGGTGATGTTATTCTAAGACAACATATCTTTAATTACCAATTACAAGTACACTTAATTGTTAGTGTACCATACATGTGACTATTTGATTTAATAAGAAAAAGTGCATTACACGATAATATGGTAAGCGGCAGAGCTTCAAATAAGTGGTTCGGTTGCTGACACAGTTTTATAAATTTAATTATAGTAGGAAAGAAGATGGGTTGAAGAGAAGAGGCTTTTCTGTAGCATCGCACATCACCACATATTTCTTAATAGTTTATATTGTTGTAATAGTATATAATAAAAATGTGCTGTGCGGCGTGCGTGTGTGTGTGTGAGAGAGAAGGGATGGAGGGAGAGCTCTTCGAATGCATAGGAGTGTGAATAAAGTTCATTTTACTCCCTCCAAGTTTGGTCTTAGTCTAGATAACCCCCTAAATTAAAATTTGGTTTACTTTACCCCCAACATTTGCTAAATCAGCTCACTTTTCACCATTTTCTCTCTAATCCAAAGCGGTTTCACTAACGCGGACTCAGGTCAAGACAATTTTGTTCATGCAACTCGACAATTTTATTCATACACGACGCTAGCCCATAAAAACAACAATTAGGGCGAACTCTTGGGTGGATTTTGGCAAGGATGGCAACGCTATCGTAGAACGAGATGTAGAGAGATTAGGACAAACTCTTGGCTGAAATCGATAAGGATAGCTCGCACCACTTTGGAATGCATGTGTGTCCGGGTGAGTGTGTAAAATTATCTTGACTTAACTTCACGTCAATGAAACAACATTGGATTTGAGAGAAAAGGTGAAAAGTGATATGATTTGACAAATGTTGGGGGGTAAAGTAAACTAAAATATAGTTTAGAGGGTTATCTGGACTATGACCAAACTTGGAGAGAGTAAAATGGACTTTATCCATAAAAGAAATTAGGCCCCACTAGTCTATGTTATGGAACTGTCCATAAATATAACTAATGATGTGTCCATACCTGAGGCACTAGTTGATAATTACCAATCAAGAGAGGAACACTTACCAGGTTGTGAAGCAAATCAGGTTGCTCCTCAAACAAGTCAGGTAGATGTTTCCTCATTGCTGCCTCCAAGTTCACAGCATCCTTTCCCGGGACTCCATACCACATCTTTGGAGCACCAAAATGCATGTAGTTCAGTGAGTACAAATGATGGTCTTCAACATGCTGTCAGAAGACACAACAAACTGTGTTGTAAAATAACTAAGGATATAATAATATGACACCAATCACAGTTAGAAGCCAAGTGATTCATATGCTTAGTAAGTATCTTACCCAGCAGAATGATGAAAAACACATGCCTGTTGACACCAGAATTTTGACACGTGTTTATAGTTAAATTTGGCATAGGTTATGCTATGAAAATTATGGCGAAGCTGGATTGCAAAGAAGGATTTGTCGTATGGCATGGCAAAGGACGGAGGGAAATGTTGCTGGAGCATTGCTATCCATACTTATTCATGAGGAGACAGCTGCCTGATGTTTCCGTATGAGCCAAGGAGTACGTGCTTTGTTGCCGGAATACGTACGAGCTTGGAAGGAAAGCTATACGTGAAGAAGTTTGAGAAGGTTTGGCCTGGAAGACTAAGGAAAGGAATTATGGAAGGAAATTAGCACCATAGCCGGATTATTATATTATTTCCATAAGCTATTAAGACTAGAACATGTGCAGTGCAGGACTCAGAAGTTTTATCTGGTGATTAGTATCCTGGCCGGAATATTTTATTCAGGACTCCAGTGCATACAAGGCAAGAGATGGCGTGGGCGTACGTGCATGGAAGCTACTCACGTATACGTCTACTCGAATAAAGAAATATTTGTTCTATTTATTAGGAAGGAACAAACCGACTTGTTATTATAGCATATCTCTGTACGTAGTCGGTTTTGATGCTTTAGGCCGAAGTCCAGGCGGCCCTATAAATATAAAGGGTCACGGCACTTGTAAAAAACAACCAATCAATACAATCAACTCTTCGGCGCATCGCCACAATTTCTCGACGAGATCTCCGTCGACATCGGCGTCCATCGGGGCTCCGGTCTCGGCTTGGATTTCGTCAGGTAAGCGCATCGATCTTTGTTATGTCGACTTGTCCATGATTAAGATTGATGTGGCTGCTAGGTATCCGGTAATTTAGATCAATCTAGGGTTTATATTATGCATCGACTACATGGAATTGTTTAAGACCTGGTCCAATTCTTTGTTACGGTTAGTTGACTTGTCCTAGTCGTGACCTTGTTTGCCGATTGCTGATGTCGATTTCCTGTTTGATCTAGTTATTCGAGTCACGGTTAAGGTGCTTGGTTGATTAGATCTACTCTTAGTGATTGGGTAGGCAGTTTGACTTGTCCTGTCTGCTTCGCTTAGTTGACGTGTCCTCGGCGAAACAGTTGCTAAGAGTTAGATTTAATTTATTGAGTATCTGGGACTGGTAGTTGCCGATTATACTTGTACCTGTCGATCGTGTAGAACAGTTTGACGTGTCATGTTCTACTTCACTTAGTTGACGTGTCCTCGGTGAAGCGATTGTCAAAATATGGGTATAATTAGTGATTATTGGTTTAATCGTTCTTTCGGGGTGTTTAGCCGATTGTTTACCACGTTCAGATCTATGCTCGCATGCCTTTAATTCCTTTTATTATTCCTGTTCAAGTATAAGTCTGAGCCTTCTTTCGTCAATGTCGATTCGCCTTACTATGATGCTTGCCGATAGTTGTTGCCGATGGCATGCTTTGCCGATTGCCGATTCTGATGCATGCCTTGCTTTATTTATCGCGCGAGTACTTATCGTTGCGACATGTCGATTCGTTTCTAGCCGACAGCCGAGTGCTTATTTCATTATCTTTTATTCACTAACATCGGCTGCGGTTACGCATCGGCCTGTCCAGGGCCGATAGTCCGGGAATTTTACGCGCTTTTTTTGTCTTTGTCGATTTGCAAGGAAAATCTCTCAGGCCACGTGTGCGAGCGGTAGAACACACATTTTACCGTCAACAATGCCAACATACATCCAAGACACCAAAACACCAGAGATGTCACCACCCTCAAAAGAAAGAACCGAGCCTTGTAGTCTAGGCAAAATGTTTAAATTCCAACCAGATTGTGCGTACTTAAGCTCCACATCAGATTTTACTTCAGAAGAATACTTTGGAAAACCACTGCCAAAAGTTCCCGTCTCCAAATCGGCACCATATATTACCTATATGAGAACATATTTTCTGTTAATTTAGATGATGACATGAGTATATTTCAAAAACAGACACTAACGGTAACCTCATATCCAAGTGCCGACTACGTATCATAACAGCACTTCACTGGAAAAAACTAAAGTACAAACTCTCTCACAGGGCCATGATCTAAAGATATTCAAAATTCAGGATTGACAGGAATTGCATTTCTAAAACTTGAACTGTGCTATGCTATGAATTGCAAATATAGATACTCTCTGCTAATAGAATTCTGGTACCTCGATCTCTTCAGTGGGCCTTTCAACTATGCACCAATACTCGCCTTCAATATCTGCAACTGACGGCAGTGAGTCCTCACATGCGTCTTTCCTAAAATACTGATTGCTGAAGTCATCTGCATACTTCTTAAATGCTTGTAGTGTGAACTCTGGTCCTGGTTCAAATCCAAATCTTTCTTGTTTTTGCTGCAACACAAGTTGATTATGATTAATGTTGTCATTTTCTTCCGGCTCTGAAAGCTTTCTCCGCTTCTTCATTGTTCCACCTCTTTTGCTCTTTTTGGATGACCTGCGGTTTTGGAGCTTGTCAACCTTCTGTAACCGAGTAGAGAATTTTGAGCATTCCCAAATGCTCTTGTCTTTAAGAAGGCATGTAGGCTTCCATGACGGCGGAGGAACAATACGACAAATTCCATATGGTTCTGCTGTAGATCGTATACTCTCGATGTATTTTAAGGTGTCTTTGAATTCCTGATCCCCAAGACAATACCATGACATTAGCGATGCAAAAATAAATTAGTACTGTGCACAGCCACAATACTATGCAATAGAACACAGAAGTTAACAAGATACCTCCTCGGACGGATATTAAACAGGGGCCTCATCAAGAACAGGCCTGCGTGCACCGGATGGATTCCATCTTGCAACTACCTGCATAATGTGGTGTGTATAAGACAACAAAAATAAAAGCATCTTCATGAAAGTAACAGAGAAATTCAGCAGAGTTGCTCAAACCTTTTGACAATCAGCACATTCTGCACATCCTTGAAGTACACCTTTTGGTAATTGTTGTCGACGTCTTACTGAAGTTGCTCCCTGTAAAAAGAATAAGGGGAATATCATGCAAGGCATTAAAATCATGATACAGTGCAGGTATCGCAAAGACATGAGGATTAAAATACAGGCTGGTGCAACCTTTTCTGCTACTTCAGCATCAGAATCATCATCCGACATATGGTCAAACCGGCTATAGTCTATTGGAGGTCAGTTACGAAGCGATTTTCTGCATGTATTGCTCCTAGAAGTACTGCAAGGTGTGCTACTCCGACAATATGCTGAACTTGTTTCCAAAATTTCAACATCTTTATCGATGTTCTGTAATACTTGAACAGAACTAGCATGAGTTTCAGCTGGTTTGACATCATTTTGTATACCCCGCAATGAGAGGGAAGCACAAGGTCCAAATCCAGGTGGGAATGAGAGGTCAGGATCCTCACTGAGTGTGGTCATAATGCACTCAGTTCCCATTATTACTGCATCAAAGAAAGACACTCTGATTAGGACACCCAGAATACATTGGCTCTAAGATGGATCACAAAAAGTATATCGATAGCCTAACTTTAACCAACCAAGGCAACCAGGTATTGCACTTGTATTGTTTCAAATAAAAGCATTAAAACGATGCAGTCAGTTGTTTCATACGTAAACCAGTAGTGCTGCTGCGGGCTACGAATAGTGGTGAAGGATAAGCCACTAAGAATAGAATGAACACCAGAATAATCAAAATTAACCATTCTACTATGAACAGACTAGAACTTTGAATAGTAGTAGTACTGTACGCAAATGACCATTCCTCTGTACACTATATCACAGAAACACAACGAGTTTTATGGTAATGATATCCCTCTCGTCTCTTTGTTATTGTAATCACAACAAAAGACATGGTGAAATGAGAATTGAACCTGGCCGATGCTGGAGGGGCCGCGTGGAGCTATCGATGTGTTCTACATCGTTTGTGCATTTTCCGGATGCGAGGCTTATGAGCAAGGGGCAGAACCGCCGCCGGCCGCGGGCGGAGTCTAGGACGATGATGGCGCGGCGGCGTCCATTCGCCCCGCGAGCATGCGAGCGTGTCCTGCTCCATGGCTTCCACGAGTTGGGAGCGGGAGACGGGGAGGCAAGGCAAGGGAACGACGAACGAGAGAGAACTAGGCAGCGGCGGCGGAGCAGACCGGTGTTTTCTTTTCGAGGAAAACAGAGAAAGCAGACTGATCAAGGAGGGGAAGAAGAAAGACAACCGGCCCACATAAGAAGGAAGGCAGTCGGCCCAGAAAACCCACGCGGCAGTACACGGCCCAACAAGGGAAGGGACACGCGGCGTCAGCTCACTGGAGCCCTGCGTCAGTGAGCCAAACAAGAGCGCCCACACGCACGCTCAATGCTTCGTCGTTCCATCCCTGAGCCAAGCAAGAGCGCCGCTACGCACGCCGTTGCTTTCTTCCCCCATCACCTAAATTTCTCTTGTCGTCTCAAGGTGAATAGCAGCGAATCCTATCTTTCTCTCGCCGGCAGCAGCTAACGCGAGTCCAGAAAGCCAACGCATCTCTCCCTCCCTCCCTCCCTCTCTCTCTCTCTCTCTCTCTCTCTCTCTCTCTCTCTCTCTGTGTGTGTGTGCGCGCGCGCGCGGAGATGGACGGCACAAAAGCACAAGAGATTGAGCATACGGTGTGTTTGTTCTGAGTTTCTGACATGATGAACATCGCTGGACGCGTCGCAGGTGGCGTATCAAACAGTACATGTGGCAAATCGAAACCCCTGCTTGAATCAAAATGGGAAAAGCTGCGCAGAACAAAATATCACGCGCTTATTTTCGTAAACAACACGCACATCCAAATCCTTCGCTTGAATCAAACCACAAGATCTAAAAACCTTGTGAATCAAAGCAGAAATTAACACATTGATCTTATCCAAACAGCATCGGATGACGAAACCACACCAAAATCATTCAGGAAATCAACTGGCCATCAGACAAGAAAAATCAACTGGGCATTACAGAACCACCACAAAATAGACACATCAATCGCCTTCAACATTGAAAAAAAATCAAGAAAATTCAAACGAAACAGAGAAAGACATATATAGTAGCAGACTTTGTCTAAAAACGGCACAGAAAACGTACAGGCCTGGGTCAAAGCAATGGGGATTCAGATCTTTCTGCAGAGGTAAAAAAGTGGCAGGGTTGGGTGGTTGGCTTCTTCCTGGGTGCTTCCACCCTAAATCTGTCTACAGTAATACCACGATAAGGCAAAAATAAAATAAAAAAATCCCAGATATGAACAGATGCTTCCCACACCCAAGCGAGCCGCAGGAAATTCCTACGCCCATCTATGGCACCACACCAAAAAGATCTACAGAAGAAAAAAAAACGGTGGCATATATTTCGATCTAATTTCAGATCAACAAGAAACAATTCCCATCTCACGAAGAGGAAGATAAATATCAGGTATCTCTACACAGAATATACCAATCAAAAAGGGAAGGGAATTGGAACAGCAAGAAGCGAGACCCACAAGATCCCCAACACAGGGAGATGGGGAGGAGCAAGAAGAGGGGATTTACCAGCTCTTTTGCACAGATCCGTCAGGCGAGGTGAGGTGCCTGCCGTTCAATCGTTCAATTCAGAATCATCATCAACAACATCATCCTCATCCCAGCTCGTGAAGCCATCGTTAATTTTGACCAGGTCAGATCTTGCAGCAGAGCAGTAGCAACAAAAAATTGTAATATTATCAGTTCTAAATATCTTTT
This sequence comes from Eragrostis nindensis, assembly GCA_012490785.1. NCBI lineage: Eukaryota > Viridiplantae > Streptophyta > Magnoliopsida > Poales > Poaceae > Eragrostis > Eragrostis nindensis. Next base: position 1,000,777 of record JAAXCT010000054.1, on the reverse strand, counting down.
GCCGGAATATGTTTGCTCCTGCTGTTGTTGCCGCCCTGAGCCGCTCAATAGCAATAGCCCAATCCTAATCACCAACACCTACTTCTTCCTCCTCAAGCCAGGTCAGGGCAGCAACAACACATTCTTGTGAACAGATGATTTTTTTTTTTTTTTGAGGTGAGATGCTAGATAGATATGCAGATCCAATCACCAGAGAGGCACCCAACCCAACAAAGGGAGAGATAAGTACTAGCAAGACCAAGAAATACAAGGGGCTGGCAGGATAATAAATAAGAGTGGTCTGATGGTTTGGTCTGCAAGGTACCTTCTCAGTAGGAATCCTATGGGGGTAACCGTGGCATTCTACCTGGTACAGGAGATGGTATTGTAAAAGCTGAAAAGCAAAGGGGGTTTCTGAAATTGTGCAAGGGCCAGGCTGCCCATACTGTGCTGTACTACTTGATTGCTTCCTTTTGCCTTAAACCATGGGCACCCACGTCCTTGTTTGACCAGTATGCTAGGTCTAGTGCTAATACACCAGTACCCAGGTAATGAGCACAATAGTTAATTAATGTCGTGTAAAGAAAGAGAAGACCACGAATTGATTTGTGGGAGTTGGAGGTTGGGACCAAGTCTGGATGTTTATAGTTTTTTTTTAATTAAGGAACAAATATCGAAGTCGAAAGGTGGAGAAGAAGAAAAGGAACAGCCCTACCTCATCTTTCTTGACTATTTTCTGCTTTCTTCATAGCACCATGACGTTGAGGAGGAAAAAGTAGCACGTTGCATGTGAGTATGGTCAATGCTGTTTGGCTCTATTTCATTGATTCCTGGTTCATTTTTTAAAAAGAGAAAAACATCTTTTTTGCGAACTAAAAATTAAGAGAGAAAAACATCTTAATGCCACAGTATGAATAGTAATGTTTCACTGACAAACAGCGTGCATGAGCCGGCCAAGTCAAGAAAAGTGGTTTCACTGATTTCTAGTTCATTTTTAAAGAAAGAAACACATCTTAATGCCATAGTATATGAATAGTAATGTTATAATGCTAGTACATGAAAAGAATTAGAAGGAAAAAAACGTGATAAATGGGCTCACCAGTAACAGGTTTCAGATTCTTATTTGTGTTCTATTTTTTTTGTCGAGGATTATTTATGTGTTCTCACAAGAAATACTACCAATTTCTTTTGCAAGAAAAGCAAATGAAAAGAGGGATACCGGCATCATCATGATCCAGTCTGGGACCCCCCGCACATTACGCGGCTATCACTCCACCGGACAATTTATTTGTTTGCGGCCTAATCAGCGGCGGGCGGTGAGGCACCGTTCGAGGGGCGGTTGGGCTCTAAGAGCATCTCCAACGACCCCCTTATTTTTGCTCCCTTATTTCCCAATATAAGGGCCTCTTATCCAGATTTACCCTCATAGTTCACCTCCATCTCCAACAATACTCTCAAATCTGCCCCCTTATTGTTGATGGTCCCACATGTCATCATTTTTTTATTTTTTCCCTGCCTTATCTTCTCCAACCGAACTGCCGCTACCCACCACTCTCCGCCTCCAATCTCTCCCCTTCTCAGCCACCCCGCCGCCAATCTCTCCCCGGAGCACCTCTCTCCCGCCGGCGAGCCCGCCCTCTACCCCAGCCTCTCTCTCCCGCCGACGAGCTCCCACTCCTTCCTCCACGGCTCCACGCGGCTGCGGGCTCCCACGCGGGCGGCTCCACGCGGCTGCGGGCTCCCACGTGACGGCGGCGGCTCCACGCTGCGGGCCCCGTCGCGGCGGCGGGCCGCGGAGACGGCGACTCTACGCGGCGGCGGGTGGCTCCTCGCGGTATTCCTCTCCTCCTTCCTTCCTCTCCTCCCTGCCTCTCCCTCTCCGCCTCTCCCCTGCACCCCTTGCTCGCCGGCGCCTCCAACTCCACCGCCCGCTCCTACGCACGGCATGGTGGCGGGCGCGCGGGAAGCTTCCACAGCAGCGCGGGAAGCGCTTGCTGGCCCACCAGCTCGGATAAGGGGGCTCGGGGGAGCTCCTACGGATGAGAGTCGAGAAGAAGAATTTGAGAGCTCTCTTATCCTTAGGAGAGGGATAAGGGCATTGTTGGAGACGTTTTTTTGCCTTTGAACCCTTAAATCGAAGATAAGAGGCTGGATAAGGGTTTCATTGGAGATTGGGCTCTAATCCGACGGACGATGAGGAGCAGACCACGCGAGCACGCGACCGAGTGGCAGGTCGTCGTCGTTATCGCGATGCCTCGTGACCGGCGTCGTGAGTCGTGACGTTCCTTGCGTTGCACGAACACGCGCGCACACAGGCGCAGCCTACGCACCATCAGGATTAGCGGAAACGTGTGGCCTGGCCCGTGCTTTCGTATGCTGGACGCGCGGAGGCCACTGGCCTGCACGGGTCCACGCGGCGTATGCTGGGCCTACGAGTCTGGGCCAAAACAAGGCGGGCTGGAAGTTACATTAGTTGAATTGAAATGAGCAAAAAGCCTCGGATCGACTGCATCGCATGGAGACTCTGGGCCACAGCACTCTCTTCTCACGATTAGGCCCGGGCCTAGCGACACAACAGCCCGTGGCAGAAATGGCGTTCTGGTGTTTCTCAAAAGAAAAAAAATGGCGTTCTGGTCAAACCGGCAACCTAACTCGTCGTGCAGCAGGAGGACCAGGCAGTTTTGTTGCCTTGAAGCATCATCGGCGAGGGACGACCAATGTCGCAGACTGGACCGCCACAGCATGCACAGACGCAGGGCAAAAGCAGCCACCCGTCGCATGCAGCCAAATTAAATCTTATACGCAGCCGACACGCGAGTAGTACGTCCAAGCAATCGCACCAAAATGCGGTACACGAGCTGCTGTTCTTTTGCATGGAATATCCAAAATTGCAGTACGTACGTCTTCTCAGCAGCACCTTTCGTCACTTCGCATTCATTCATTTTCGTTGGGCAGTAGTAAATCTGTGGTCACCCGTCATCGAGATTTTGCTTCGCCAGAATCAACTTAAAAGATCTGGTAGAAATCTTTAGTGTAGACCTAGGCTGGCACGATCCACCGATGCTTGATGCATACGTTACGAGGACATGTGTCGCTTGTTGTAACAGGCCAGATGGCCGTTCATGCCTGGGAACATATATGAACACGCAAACGCTGATACGCATAACAGGAACAACTGGCATACTATATACGCTGTCCAATTCGAGTACTGTGCCTCGGTCCACCTTTGGTAGTGCCTGCTCTCTTATGATACTCAAAATAGAATTCCATAAGCTAGTTTAGAAGTGGGGGAGATAGAGAGATCTAGAGGAACGCCAGGTAGCATGCATATTACCCCCTAGAGCTGAACTCATTGGAAAGTGAGTGCCAAAATAACATAGAGGTAGTTAGGCGCGACAATCGTATATAAAAATTAAACCCTTCAACATTAACTAATTATTAGTGCTAGTTAAATTGACATTGCCATCACCATCATGCATGAACCGATCGGATCACGTCTTCCAGTTCGTTCTACTTTTGCTGGAGTTTAATTATCGAACCACACGCATATATAATGGCGATGTAATAAGTATATATAACAAGATGCATCCATAATTGCATGGACAACATTCATGAATGGCAGCGTCAGCTAACATTCCTGTCGGTGTTTTTCTAACTAAGATGACACCAGTCAAGGGAATAATGTTGGAAGTTTCATCACAAGCTCGCAATGCACTATCCAATCAGATCAGGTCGGTTGCTTCCAGACAACCCCCTCGGTTAACCAAATTATCTAGGAACCAGTATTTCTTATTAAAAAAGACACACTTGGCTTTTAAAAGGACATCGAAGCATCATCTGCCAAACTATTGAGCGGGATAGAACAATTAATATTACAGTAGTTTTCGGTTAATCAACTCGCCCTTGAGTACTATATTACATCACAACGGATTTTAGTTCGGGTGAATATACACAAGTTGTGTCCGTAGAGGCCAAATAGGATATTCATAAAATCAGCAGCCCATGTAGTAACAATGATGTGTACACTAGGCTAATTATGGCTAACTAGGGCTGCAGAGGGCATAATAACAAATTTTAAAAAAAGAGCAGGTTACATATACCCAGATTTCCTGGCACTATGCTTAGTCAAACAATCACCCATCTATCGCAACCTTCGTAACAGAGTATAGATAATAAGACAAGGAAGAAATGCGGACTGCATCCTCCGTCACGCATGCAGCAAATTACAGTTGCCCTGATGGGCATGAACACACTGATAATCACAAATAATGTACATGTCAAATATTAGCGATCAATGATCAGTGTCTCAAACTAATCAATGAGTTCGGGATCATGGAGTCAACATCAGGACTAGTCGCTGATAGTGAACAAACGTGAAGCTGCATGATATGCCTGAAGATTCCGAAGAGATTGAATGTCTAGTTCATGAAGCAAAAGAAATATTCAGTGAGTGTAACATGTGCATAAACTGTAGGTGGTCCTGTAACACGACTGAAAGTTGAAATAGTTGGGAAGCAAAAGGTGTTTGATTGTTCATCAATCGGAGAGCGAGGTGGGGGAATGCATGATCAGAAGAAATGGCAAGCAGCCATGGCCCTGCTACGACCATGTTGCACTCTTCTAGTTAGATAAAAAGCTTGTGGTCAGTTTACAATGATAGAATCTTGTGGTCATGTTACAAGGATCCAGTGGTGATAATTAGGCATATGCTCCTCCGTCTCCGTGTAAGGATTCTGAAAAGGCAGCAATGTCAGGACCAAAAATCGATCGACGCAGTACAAGATTTTTTGTTGGAAGTAAATTAAAGGCCCACCATGGAAAAACACTTTTGACTGAACCTCAAGTTCAGGCTTTAACAAATTAAGCAGCAGCATCTGACATATGATCTACTAATTCTGCTAGCTAGCATCTGCAAGCCTCCATCGATCGGTCAGAGAGTTTCAGAAAGTAAAGACTGGTCATGGATCTTGCTACTGGCTGGAAGGGCCCTCTGGCCTGCCGGGGGGAGGAAAAGGCATGTGAGAACCGCGCGCAAACGAACAAAGATCGGTGGGAAGCAGGGGGCACTGGTCGGCGCCTGGGACCCTTCAGCTAGGATAAGTGGTGACTGATATGGCCATGCACAATCACAAGGAGGTGCAGAGTCTGCAGACGCAGGCGGCAGCAAGGCACATGCGCATAAGCTTAATGAGTGGTCTTCCCCCTGTTGGTGAACCAGCCAAACCAAGCTGTCCTCCTCTCTTGGTCTCTACCTGCAGGCAGTCCACGCTCAGTGCAGTGCTCTCCATGGACGGTGGTGCAGTGCTATGGAAGCACTAAGCACGGCGAATGGAATGTTTCAAGAACGAAGATGGACATGCACTTACTTCCACTGTTGCTCATTCCGAATTACTAGTGCGTAGTAGTAACTGATTAATATATAGGATCACTGTGAAGACAGGTTCCTAGCTCAAATGCCCTCCTGCATGCGTGCATGGAACCAAATACGGAGGCCTACATTAATTGCAACCGCAACACTGCTAATGGATTTGACCTAGTCATGCATGCATGCTTGCAACATACTAGTGCATGCATGTGTGTGGGAAAAGAATGTTACGTGCGCAGGATACAACATTCTTTAGGCCATCAATTAATATGGTGACCAACAGTGTAAAATTAATGACCGCAACATACACTGTGTGAAAGGGGAGCCCTAGCTAAAAGCTGTTCATAAAGTGCCTGAACTATATAACTTTTTCGTTCTCTTTGCTGATAATAACATTCCAACATATCAGAATTATGGCCTTCATGCGTACTCTAGCTTAGATTTTTTTTTTTAAGACATGTCAATGTCAGGTCCTTTGGTTCGAAGCATGTATGCTTGCAAAACAGATAAAATGAGTTACCAGTCATATATACATAACTTCAAACTGTCCACAGATGCAATGAAGCTAACTTAACCATATATATTGTTTGTACATCTCTTCCGCAAGCGATGTTTATACAATGACAGACAGTTACTAACAACAAAACGCTTTCAAACTCTCAGTTCACCAGCTGAAAAGAAATCTATCTATACTCACATATGTACATGCAAAGACATCACTTTCCCAATCACAGCCTAATAACGATCAGCGAGCCCAAACACAACAGCGCTACAGCTACATACAGTAGTAAGTTATAACTACACTGGTGCTTTACATGCATAATGGTATCTGCACAAAGATCGATCACGAACAAATACAATCAAATTAACGCGGTTAAATTAATTATCATCGCACACTGCAGGGAGCAGCTAATTAATTAACTAGCTTGCAGCACCGGCATCACATCTGCATCAGGCTGTTGTAACTGTAGTGCTCCTCCAGCCCTAGGTCCATGAGCGCGCCACCGCCGCATTGCTGGTCGCTGCCGCCACCGCCGTCTCTCGATGCTGCACTCGCCGCCAGGACGCTGCCGCCGTCGAGAGGCTGGTGGTGGGCGTGGAAGTCGAAGATGCCGTTGTGCTGCAGCAGCGCCATGGCGGAGAAGTCGTTGAGGGAGGCGGCCCCTCCGTGGTGATCGGAAGACGGCGGCGGCTGATGGTAGTGGGGGCTGACGAGGGCGGGGAACGGAGGCGAGTAGCCCGGATCAGAGGAAGACGAGTACTGGCCGCTCGCAGCAGCGCTGCGAGCCATGGCGATCTCCTGCTCGTTGTCCATGGAGTAATCCAAGGCGTCCGCTTTCTTCTTGTAGAAAACTCTGCACAGAACCCAGTCCTCCTGCATGCGTATGCACACGGATACATGTCACTTACAGGCATCCTTAGTATTAAAAACTCAGTAGTAACTAATGATTAGCCAGTAAAAGGTAGTACTAATCAACGGCCAATTAGATAATTAACAGGCAATACTAGTAAGATGCATGAATCTACGTATACGCACCTTGGGTGGGGTGTGGGGATTCTCCATGCGGAACTCGTGCATGACCCAGCTGGTCTTGATGCCATTTGGGGCGCGGCCGCGGTAGAAGACGAGGGTCTTGCGCATGCCGACGACGGCGCGGCCGGCCTTGGGATTGTGGATGACGCGGTCCTTGCCGGTGGCCTTCCAGTAGCCGGACTTGGTGGCGCGGTTGGTGCGCAGCCCCGTCGCGTACTTGCGGTCGCGGAAGCTGAAGAAGTACCACTCGTTCGTGCTCAGCTTCGCAACGTCTAGCACACAACAGGGAGCATCGGTCAGTGGAAAAGAGAACTCTAAAAATCATACAATCAGCAGTAAGAATTGTTCTATTGGATTACAAATTTCAAAATTCTTGTAATTCACTAGCAGGAAAAGAAATTCTGTTCCGAGATGCAAATCATATCACAAGAGGGAATTAGAGAGGGGAAGAAACCGATGTTGGAAATGCTAGTATGCAATTGTTGCATGTTTCCTTGTAATTCACCCTCAAATTGTACACATCGAAATCCAATATAATAGTACTAGCTAGTGCGCTGGATTATGGATCCCAAATTAGGAAACCTGTGCTAGAAGTAAAACCGCTGTAGTGCAGCATGGACATTAAGAGTGGCCATCGAATCTGGCTACCAGATCATATGCGTGAATGCTGTCCGCACCTCTCCTAAATTAACAGGAACAAAACAAACTTAACTGAACCAGTAAGACGCGGTTGCGTGCTAGAAAATTAATCACTCCATGACACGGAAATGAGTTAATTTAACCAGTTAATCCAATTAGCTAGAGCCAGCAGATCGTTAGGGAGGAGGTAGCTTGCTAGAGAGGGACTAACGAACTCAGCAGCAGCCAGCAGCAATAATTATTGATTAATTAACGAGATTGTAGTGCATAGTACTACCTGGGAGCTCCCACGGCTCGTGGGTGTGCAGATCCACCTCCACCATGACGCCGCCGGCGTTGGCCACCTTGTTGTGCAGGTAGTGGCACACTAGCTCCTCGTCGCTGGGGTAGAACCGGAATCCCGGCGGGAGCGTCAGCTCGATGTCCCTCAGACCCATCTCTAGCTAGCTAGTTAATTGTATATGATCTCTTCCTCCTTCCTCTATATCTATTCTGTAATTTGTATGGACCTGGACTAATGTTATTGGGATGCTATATATGCTGCTGAGGTTGTGTACATCGATCTGGAGAAAGAAGCTGCTGCTAAGTGCAAAGAGGCGGGAGGGGTTAAGAGCGAGATGGAGGCCGGAGTAAGAATTAGCACATGTCTACTATGCTGATGATGTTGTGTGGCTTTGGCTGGTAGGAAGAGCGAATATATAGCTTGGTGCTAGATTAATTAACTATATGTAGAGGATGACGAAGAAGAAGAAGTGTATGGAAGCAAGCAACAAGCAGTCTAGTACTACAGGCCGGGCCGGGGGTAGAGGACGTCGACTAGCGAGAAGGGATGAGGAGAGGCCGGGAAGAGGAAGCTATCAATAGCTTGGTGGCTAGCTCGACCAAGGCAATCACATCGTCGGTGTGAAGAAGCCAAGCAGCAGCGACTGTTGGTCCTTGATTTCCCTGTCGCCTCCGGGCGCGGGGCAGCTGCGGCGGGGAGAAGGGAAGGACGACGCGTGCGCGCCCGTCGCATTCGCCGCGCCTTTTCCTATCCTGCCGATGCTTGCGCAGCACGAACTCGATCCAGAGAAATGTGTGCAGGCGAGCTAGGGGAGAAGAGCTAGCTAGGTAGGCAGCTGCTAGCTAGAGAGAGGATCGGAGGGAGGAGGAGACCCAGGCTCACAAGAAAACTCTTGCTCCCTGCCCCACCACCCTTGATGGCCACCTCGCCTCGCTAGCTCTTGATGTTAGTATCAGCAACAGCAACATGTACTACGCCACTGTCAATAGAGACGCATCTAGCAAACGGGGTCACTGTAACTGACCCTCTCATCGTCCCAGCTGTCTGCTGGGAGCTACAGCTACCGGTTAAATTTGCTTGCAGGTAAGTGCATGTGTTTTGCACCCTTGTACTATGCTACAACGTGGCACTAATTATGGTAAACAAGTAAGCCAAACAAAAATATCAAGATGCGTTCGGAGTTGCTTATTTGGGAGTGATAGATGAGTTACTAATTAAAATTGTAGCTTAAGCAAGGCATCTTCAATGGTAGATCGATTACTGCTGATTCATCAAGGTGATCAGGTCAGGTCCAGCTGCTGGTCACTGTCGTTTGAACCTACTCGTTCTGACATTAATCTCCTCTGCAAATATATACTGCTGTTCTTTTCAAGTTCTCTTACACTATGTACAGGAAAAATCTGCAGACTTGGCGTCTACCGACTTTTATACAAGCAATGATTTTGGACTCGTCCACAAGAGGACGAAGGGGAAAAGATGAAGAAGTGGATGAGAAAATTCCTTGTAGCTACTCAAAGACGAGTATGGGGAATAAAGAGTCCAAAGGAACATCGATCCAAGATGTCAGCAACAATAATTTCAGAATCGTTCGATATATCCTCTTGTTGTATACGATGAAGCAGATAACGATATGACGACGGCAATCTAGCCGTGGCTGGCCCCTGGGGATCGATCACCGACGTGTATGTACATATGTGTGTGCATCAGTTCATCACTGGTTGGATTAATTGCATCGGAAAGTGCAATCAATGCAGTGTGTAGCACAAATCAAGCAGGAGAGCAAAGTTCGAACAGTGCATGTACCCTCAAGAAAAAAGCTAGGGCACTAGGAGTACGCCTTTGCTGCTATTTATCCCAAAACAGTAGCACCCGACATATCCGTCAGAATAAAATTAAAGGGGATGAAACAGGTACAGTACGTGCATTAGTGATCAGTGTTTATCATGGTACACCATTGTGTGTACGTGCGATGGTTGTTGGAGCTTAACGTCGTCCCTGAATTCAAGTACTAGTAGTACCCATTTACATCTGTTCGGATAAATATCCTTGTCCAGGCCGGAAGAAGGGTTCAAGTTATCTCTGCAAGTTGATACAGAGACATATATATGCACATGCATGTACTGATCCATCCAGGTACAAATTAAGCTGAAGCCTCGGGAATTAAGTAGCAAGTTGGTAGGTACATGCATAGTATTACATTATGATATTTTGCATAACATATCCTCTTAAAGCTAATCGATTGCTTCTGGCAGTTAACTGAAGATAGAGCTAGATTGAGGAGGAATGCAATTTCATGGCAGTTAGGATAACCAACTCAGATGGACGACTGACGTCATGCAGCACCAGAACAAGCCAGAAAGGAACTAAGGGGACCCGCTAGCTGATCACAGGATTAAAAATAAATAAATTGTTGGAATAATCATGGACAATAACTAACATAAGCTGGGAAGCATTGATTGATGCATATATTTAAGTATTTCTGAATTCTGATTATACCGTCAGCTTACCTCTCTGGAAAAGCTAAGGTGTCCAATCCAAATCACTCGAGACAGCGATACCTCTGCCTGATCTGCAGGGAGAGGATCGGAAGCAATTGCAGGCTCAGATCATTAACGGGAGCTGTCTGGTCCATCAGGCATTGCGCCAATCTTATGATAGATTAGATAGCTCAGATAAGATTAACCAGGGATATTGATTTTCTTCAAAAAAAAAAAACCAGGGATATTGATAGATTCCACGTCTCCAGCCGTTAACGACGGTTACATTGCCTGGGCCCTGGGCCAAGCTTTTTCCTGATCAATCTGATATTTTCGGATGAAATGCAAAACAAGGATTAAACGGAAGCCTTAGCCCTTAAGTGATCTGCAGACTGCAGTTCAGCGGTAGGTGACATAAACAAATTAGCAGAGCTAGGCTAGCTAGGAGGCCCAAGAGGGTCACAGGAAAATCCAATTAATTAAGAACGGTGTGGTTCGGACAGGAGAATCTATCTGATATTACATGCAGTCCTTCATGGCCTTGCTGCGTGTGTTTGTTCCATCAGCAAAGGACTAGTCATGGGCGCCATCGAGTGCGCGCGGAGATTTGAGGTGCGCGGCACAAAGTGGAGAAAACTGTACTATACAATATTTTTGTTGCATGATCCAAAGTGCCAGGTCGCCAGAAGAATATACTGCATGCATGCTTGTTCATGCATGGTCATCTCACACTCACATACAGTATCCGTTCTGGCAATCTGGACAGGATCAAATTCCTCCTCCGTTCAAAAGTTGGTGGATTTCTTTCCAGGTATGGCTGCCGGAAAACAAACCTGGAGTCATTGAAGGAGAGATTTATTTCAGCAGTGACAAGATAAGTGCTCGAATTGGTTCTAGACCTGAATGCAAATAACCTTTTTTTCGAACAATGAGCAGGAGCACTGCTCTTTCATTTAAGTAGGAGAGAAAGTTCACAAACAGTACAAAAGCTTATTACATATGGTTTTATGTCGGTCAACCAAAATGTACTTGATTGGAAAAGCGACTACAGCTCCTGTATATCTTCTCCCTGCTGGCCGTAAGCCACAGCCCTCATTTTCATTTCCTCTTTGATTAGTTTTAGTACCTGCTTCGGCTGCATCGATTGCTGCTGGAACACCCTCCTGTTTCTTTCTTTCCATAAGTTCCAAACTGTGTATGTGATAACAGCTGCTACATCTCTTCTTTCTTTTTGCCTGATCCTTGACATTGTGTCATTCCACCATTGTTTGAAAACCTGAGGTTGGTCAGCCGTGTTGTAAATGTCATTTTGCTTCCATTGCCTAACCTTGTGAGTCGATCTCCTGTCGTTCTCGGAATCTGGAAGAAAGATACAGATGCATCATGTATGTAGCTAGGCCAATGAAGGAGGTACGTGTAGTATAGTCGTCGAGTACTTATGAGTGCAATAAATACGAGTAGTTAATTAATGAAGCTGCTTCTTAAATGTAACTGCCTCTTCTCTGATAGATAGATCCCTTTCATGCAAAAGAAAAAGAATGCAGCGGGGGCACAATCATGGATTGATGGCGTTTTGTGTTCCTAATTTCCAGCGTGAGATTTTTTTTTCTACTGTTGTTTATAGGAAGAGTGACGGCTCGACACTCCATTTCTTCCACCAATAATCCTTTCCTACTAATCAGACCCTATACAGTGCTTTTTCCAATCCTAAGAAAGCGACTGAAACCAAAAGAGCACACCAAACTGTCGCTTAATTCAATTCTACTCATTTTCAGTCTAGTGCATCTGAAGTCGTCTTACTACACCAACATTCCATCGAAGCATTGACTCTTGATTAAAACGATGTTAGCAATATACAAATAGCCGAGGCTGCAGTGGCGTGACCCGTAAAGCAAAGTACGTATGCAGGAACCGCATGCATATAGCATGTATCGGCAGAGGGGTGGGCCTGCATGTCAGCGAGCGACCCTTCAATGTAAGCAAAGGCCGGATGAGTGCTGTTGTTACTAGCTTGTTGGTGCATGCAACCTTGTATAAGCTCCATCTTGATCCAACATATACGCAGACAGCGACAGTGTAGAGCTACCTCATCAGTGATCTGTGTGCTGCCTGATATTATCTGTACTAAAATTCTTCCCAGTAGCTAAGCAAACTCTCCCTTCTATTGTAGTAAGAAATAATCAAAGCCCTGCGTTATTGGCAATGGGATCGATCCCACAGGAACACACCAGATGCCAGGGTTATGTGGCAGCCATGCATTATCCCGGCCGATTTCCAAGCGTAATGCTAACTCCTCTTCATCCTATTTCTTTGAGGAGTGAGTGAGAACTCATCTGTTCCCCGTATAGAAATGGGCAGATGGATCGATAGAGCACTAGCTACATCATGTTCACTGTTGATTATGCTTGCGATCACAAGCTTGGTTCATAGTATATACTAAGGTATTAAACAAACTATAAGGTTTTGTCAGTGTACGATATTGGGAGGAAAAAAAACTAGTAATTTGATCTGTTGAGCTAGCCGAGCATGCACGCATGGAGGTCGTGGCGGCGTGCTGCTAGCTGGCTCGTCACCGGGGGGCAGTGACGTGGAAGGCCGCCGTGGCAGCACCAGCGGGCGCGGCAATCATTGAGGGACTCGACGGCGTACGTCGTCAGCATATATTCCGTGGAGGACAGCGACGCGTGTGTGCTGCTTGGCATCGGCGTGGCTGGGCTACGTACGCGCGCTGGGCTTTGGGGGGTGGTAGCTTGGCCGGGTGGGGAAACGGTTGCCGGCAAGTAAGCTCCGGCCGTTGCTTGGCGAGCTGGACAGTGCTGACCCCGGCCGGGCGCCAAGCTACAACGCACGCACACATGTATCTATACGTGCGCCGTTGGACTCTTGCTTCCTTCTCCGGCGTCTCCTCGTGATTTGAAAGCTAAGGCATCCATCTGCCTCCTGACCGGGCACGCCACGTACGCGGCGTCGATACGGCGACGCGCAACAGACAAGTCTCGCCTCCGTACGTCGCCATCATCGCCTCCTGGCTCAGCAAGGAACCGACCCATCCATCGACCGTGTGCATCATCGTTTTCGTTCACCGCCATTGATCGAATAGCTCTCTATAGCTCGCACCAATTAACAAGCTGCATGCATGTCCGGCGCGCGTACGTGCTGCTAGCACCGTAGTACATGTGTCACACACACGAGATTAGATCAGCAGGATACGCGGACAGGACGCGGTAGTACCGTTAGTACTGGTGCCAAAGAGCGGAGATCTAGGGGGCTCCGATTCGATCCCCGTCCCTGTCCCTGCTTTTTTCGGCCCCTGTATTAAATGCGGTTTTGCTTTTAAGGAACTCCCAAACTGACACAGCCTCCTCGCCGGGACGGACGGGAATTGACCGCCCCAGGAAACGAAACGAGGACGGACAACGACGCCAGCCGCCAATAAATGGCGGAGTGCGACGCCGCCCGCGGCCGCGCCGATGAATCGGCGACGGATTCTTCACTTCATTGATGATGCTTCCAGCCCCCATCACCAGGCCCCCAACCATGCCGCTGTCCAACGCCCAAGTCCGGCCGGATCGATCGGCGCCTTCATTAACCCGGCCAGACAGTGACATGCACCGTACTGATCGATCGCCACACCACACCAAGACGAGCTCATGAGCAGCAACTTGGCTGCGCACCCTCGTCGCTGCAATTATGATAAAGCAAGTGCTGAACACTCTCGATCAGTCACAGGGAAGAGTGCAAGATCACACTAGATCGCAGGATAGATAACAATGGTTCACGGGCCGAGTCGTGTTGCGAGCGCGGCATGCACATGCACTGGCGGATCACCAACAACCAAACCAAACCAACCGAGCAGCAAGATCACACTTCAGATGCCGCCAACGCTATCGCTCAATGCGGATGCGGCCAACGCAGCGGTGACGGACTGGCGCTCAATGGAATCACCAGTTCAGCGCCGGAGAGACCGGCCGGCCGGCGACGCAACGGGACATGCACCCAACTGTTCATCGCACTGGAATGTGGCGCCGGCAGCAGCAGCTGCTGACAGCTCGGTCTCACGACGGAATTCAGCCACAAAAGGACAGCCAGGCCACAGGAACAACGGTGGTTCAACTACCTTGCAATAATGCTGACAGCAACGGAGCCCCGCCGCATCCATCAACAGCGAGGGATGAAGCCGGAAGACGATGCGCCCTCCCCTGTGGTCCAGCAGCGACAGCTGCTCCAGAATTCAATCAGGATCACCAATCCTGTCACACGCTGATCCGGCCTTAAAACGTCCAAAAATGCGTCATGCACGTTGGCCGATTTTGTGCCAGCCACCAGAACAACTACTGTTTATTCGGATATCAGATTCTCGATAAGCTCTGCATACGCTACCAATCCAATCAAAGTCGTCTTCTGCATACAAAGATACACAACAACTCTCGTGCTTATTCGACAGAGAAAAAAAAGCAATCATAGATAGATCGTATTATTCCTATCTTGTCTACGCTTAAAATTTCCTGTTACGACTCGGACATATTACTCCAAATTAAATCAATGTCCTATATATGTGCACAGCCCAAAGGTAGAGATGATTTAGGGGAAAGAAACAACAAGGCACCACTGTACCATTCATGTACAGGCAGTGCCACATCCAGATCGTGAAGCACAATTGTCCACTTTCTGATGAGTGGAATGCTACAGCGTCGTCAGGTAGCGAACTTCAGGGGCGGGCACAAATAAGGCTGTCCATGTCTGCAGGTTGGATGGGTAGCACAAGCATCCGCTACATTCAGAATGATTTCTGATGCAAACATTGCAGAATGAAACTCAGGCGAGAAAGAGACTACGGGCACTACGTCTGAAAGGGCATGAGCCCCCTGTTTTCTGAAAGTTCCTGAAACTTGCAATCTGAGGTGGATGGCACTTGAGCACCCCCACTTTCGGAGGTGCAAATGCGACGCCAAGACATCGGCTGTGTTTGCAAGCAAATGCCTAGGAATGGACCAAAGATTCGGTTCCATGCAGAGATTTGCACCTCATCAGTGGGCTGCGCCAGGAATATGGGTTGTGCATTGTCAGTATCAGCAATGACGAAAATAATTACTAAATCGGAGGGAAACTTAACTTATATATACCTGTGAAAAGTTTCTCTCTATCCAGCAACCTTGTCGCTTGTTATTGTTCTTTCAAAAAAAAAAATCTTGTCGCTTGTTATGAGCATCCAGACAAAAGAATCATGAAGAACAAGATCGTGCGAGTAGAAGTTGCCCACTGGGTATAAAAAAGTGCATGATCTTTATCGAATCTAGTGTTTGTTTAGTTGTGGTCTGCCCAGATCAAGAATCCCTTAAATGACGAATTGACTGCTTTGGATGCAAGTTCTGCCAACGAGAAGAATAAGGTGAATCCTGAAACACACAACTGCACGGACGACTGGAAGTAGTGCGGGATACAAGCATGAACAAATAACAGCAAAAAAAAAAGGGAAGATTCCTGCAGAGGCCTGTACACAGAGATGGAGAAAATGTATAGCAATGTTGATGAGGCTCGCTATACTAGAGCCAGAAGGAGGAGTTCGTATATATGCTGATCCCTCCTACACATCCTTTCTTGCTGGATGACAAAGTAGAGAACAATTTCATCCTTTCGCACCAAAAAAAAAAAAGAAAAAAAAGTATGGTCTGGTTTGTGGTTTCCGAGTTTCAGATTGAAGACTCTTGCTGGTTCGTACATTGATACTCTCAAACTAACAGAAAACATCCACTATTGCAGATGGAGAAAACAAATGATAGCTAGGCTAACACGTCATCGAATTCAGGTTTCGAGTTGTTGCAACTGAAACAAATTTGTCGACAATGAACGATGCAGGCGACTTGGCGTGCTGTCTGGATACTTGGAGGGAATTATTCACTCGCCTCCCGCCACCGTCGAGTACGCCATTGGAGCAGGGGAGAGGCGCGGCCGCGCTCGTCCTGTTCGGAATTTCTGAGGCGGCGGCGGTGCATACAACCGATGGGCCGCAGAGTTAGGGAGACGACGGACCGCACGGCCCTTGCGCCGGCCGGCCGGTGCCTTGCAGCCCAGTAGGACAGCGGTCCAGATGGTTGGTTCTAGAGCCAAATTGGCCCCCCAAGGCCGGATTTTTGTAGTGGCGAATGGCCTGCAAAGCATCATGGGTCTCAATGAACGGCCTATATACACTCACACTGAACAATTTCAAGTTTTGTTCCCCTCAAACTATTTCACACCCTACAATGTTTCAGCTGTTTATTTAAGACGATTTTTAACCACATCATGCAGTTGCAATTTCTAAGACTGGCCATTTATGTTGGATAAAGAATTAGAATATACATTCGATTTGGTAACACATGCTAAACATACAGACTGGCCATTTTGTCATCCCGGCCCGGTCGTGGCACTCTACGTTTACAGGTCCACCTAGAAACAATCTGTCCACGCAAACGGAAAATAATGGGGAAAATAAGAAGAAGAAAAAAAAGAGAAAAAATGGGGCCCAAATGGCCAAATCTCTCGATGGCTTCTCTCACAGTCCTGTGCTCCAAATCCTGAATCCCCTGAGAACCACACAAAATCAAATTTGAAAGCTTCCTCCTCAATATACACCAGTCAAACAACCCCAACCGCGCGCAGCCAAGCAAGCAGCGAAAAGGCGAAGCGATGGCACGGCACAGTTCATCAGTAGCCGTTGCGGTCGTCGTCCTCCGCCCCCGGCGCCGCCGCCGGCCGCGTCGCCTCCGAGTCCGATGCGGGGCCGCAGCCGGCGCCTCCCGACGACGACTTCGACCGACCACCCGACGAGGTGCCTCCTCCCGACGCCCGCGGCTTCCTCCGCCGCTGCTTCGGCGCCGCTGCGGCATCCCCCTCGCCGCCCTCCGCCTCCGCCTTCGTCGCCAGCCGCCGATCGCGCCGCGACCCCTCGCCCGCGCCGTCGCGCCGCTTCGCCTCGCTGGCTCCCGACCCCTTCCCCTTCGTTCGCCGAGGTCGCTCCGTCTGCTCCGCCCTGCCGCCAGCTCCTCCTTCACCAGGTTGTTCGTCCCTGCTCTCTCCCCCTCCTCCGCCGCCCCCGGGCTGTGAGGGCCCCGGCGTAGCCTTGAAGTCGTTCATCTGCAATTTGCAGCCGTTAGTTGGAGATCTGGAGGGTGATGATCGGAGCGGGAAGAAGAAGCGGCTACCCAGCTGGGCGCGGTGACGGAGGCGTTGTCCCAGCCGATGTGCGCGACGTGCTTCACATCCGTCGGATTCCCGATCTTCATCTCCGGCTCCTTCGCATCTGCAAGGTGAGGTACTCATCGTCTTACACCAATTTGATGCGCAATGCATTTCGTTTTGCGATTATTTCAAGTTTGCTATGAACAAAACTGGGATGACACATTGTGTTCAAATTAGTCTGGAATCCTTGTGCTCACCGAAAATTTGCGAGATATAGCGGAGGCCCTTGAGAAGGCCTTTCATCTTAACAGGTTCCACAGGCGGCTGCCCGCCCGCGGTGCCCCCAGAGGAATCCACCACTTACGTATTTGCTTTCCTCACCGCTTGAACTAGCCTTCACAAGTATATCAAATCATAAGGATGAACAGTTTGATTGTGAAAGGAAAAGGAATATACAGAACACGTTCCCAAGTGATTTTCAGAAGATTGTTTGCATACATGTTGCAGTCTTGCCAAAAAAACAAAGGGAAACACAAGTTGAAATGGCCAGATTGTTAGCCTGAATGTTCTTTATTGAGTGGATCCAGACATTTCAATGTCCATCCACTACGAAATGAGAACCACATACCTAAGAAAGCAATGTTCATCAGGGAGTGACAAAAGTCCAATCGACAGAATCTCATCTTCCCAGCGCCACATTCATTCTGGATGCAACAATTGTCTTAACCTCCTATTCTTGCATTATTGGTCGCAAATGATTTGCAGAAATCTTGTCCCCTCCAGAGCTCCAAGAGAGACAGGCATAGATTTCCTCTTCCTAGTCAGAGAAATGGAAGGGCAGAAAATTTGTTGCGTTGATCTATTTATAGTGCACTATTTTTGGTGAAGGTTCCCTGGTATCCAACACAGCTGGACGCACTCCAGTTTGGGAGGCCCTTGTTCGTGTTTAACTGTTGAGCAACGCAAATGGCGGGAACAGGTAGCACAGACAGAGGGATCAGGAGAGGTCTCATAGGAGGAAAGTCCGGTAGGCTCTCAACCACAGCCACTTGCTTTAACATTTGCATGCATCTCGTGTTCTTACAAAAGATAAAATCCAGGGTTTTTTTTTTTTTTGCTGAAAGATAAAATCCAGGAAAGTTCATGAGCTTGCTGAAAATTTGGTTCTACTGGATCGTATGAAACCAGAAAATATCTGGCCTCAAATTGGATGCAGAGGCTTGGTGGTCTCAGAGGCCCATTTGATAAATGCAAATGGAAGAACTAGATAAGCCATTTCTGTGAGCATTTTGAATTCACATAGGTAACAGAATAATTGCAGGGTTTTCTTTTTCTTTTTTATCCTCTCATTTCATTTCGTGGCCGCAGGGTCTTATAAAGATTTTAGTGTACCTATAGCCATGATTTTATTGTATCTTAGCACATCTGCAAATATAAGACTAAAAAAAAAATTTGTGGTTACACACGTCCACAGATTCGACTTGTTGCAGCATGCAAGAGACTGAAAACTAGCAAAAAGAATCATGATAAATATATATCCGCATAACACATTTTGTGTTGTATCTTTACAAGATTGACTTTCTTTCTTTCCTCTCTTCCTTTACAAATGCAATATTTAAATGGGTCAAAAAAATTGCATAATACATCTATAAAGAATGAAAAAAGTTTATGTGGTACAGCAGCTCTCCAATCCAAAAAATGCCCAACCGAGTATTGTAGCTAAGGATGTATTAATGCGAAGCTGTACATATCGCTATGATGCTTTAACCTGCAATTAGGAAAGTAATTTTATTTACAATATTTCAGCATGTAATGTACTAATGTCCAAATTTTATGGATCAAAAGAGGACTTACTGTGTTTAGGTACTTCTCATGAATCACCAATGCTCCTCTGCATGCCTTTTTTGCATCCAGACTACCAGTGATGTCGTTCAAGATCTGTTTACAGGGGACACATACACAGCATCAATTACAATCATCATCAGTAATTTGTGTGTGTGTGTGTGTGTGTGTGTGTGAGAGAGAGAGAGAGAGAGAGAGAGAGAGAGAGACCTTGACGACATCGTCCAGACCTTTTGCTTCACTCAGTAAACGTTTGTTTTTTGCCTCTAGAACACTAGCTACAATAAAGACGGATAGAGGGATCTCGTCTTTCTTAGTTACTTGCAAATTTTTCCGCTCAAATTTTCCACACTGTTTTAGGACATTATCATCCTTTGAATTTGCACTAGATGTGCCACTATCGCTCTCCAACATTGAGAAGAGACCTGGATTGTACTCCATTGACCACATGAGCTGCAACATTTTGAAGTTGTAATCACCATTTCTAATACAATTAGTCCTCTATCTTAAAAGAAAATGAACTGTCATTGTGCCTTATTTTGAGAATAAGGTCAAGATTAAATTGTTACAAAAGCTGTCTACAGACAATTAACATATTCAAAAGTTATTATGAAATTTTGTCCTTGCAGCTTACCTCCCAAAGGTACATCGTGTCCACAAAAGAGAACTCCCTCCGGAAAAGAACCATCAGCATTCGGAAGGCAAATAAATATTCCCCTCCATCAAGATTTTCTGCAGAAATAAATGTTTATCAGAGCGTACAAACATGCAATTTTATTGGACAACAAAGCAAAATGTAGATATTGATTTATTTGAGTGGTCCAGTAAACATGTAGCTCCAATGACTGTACCTAGATGCTCATGTAGCTTTGGATCAACAGTTTTCATTATGGATGCCAAGGTGGTTAGCTGAGATCGAACTCCAATGGAAGTTGAGGTACTCTTGAAATTTCCTCTCTGCATATTTAGAAGGTGGAAACCTTATTGTTTGACATAACATTAAGGAAGACAGATACAACATGCAACTGAACAGCTGTTAATACTAAGCACAGCCAAATACATGTCTTTCTAGACATATACTCCCTCCGTTCGCCAAATGTTGTCGTTCCGGCAAATTATTTTGATCTACGGCCAGTACAGCCTGGCTGTCGAAAATGATATCAATTTCCGATCGGAGGGAGTGCGTCAAATAAAAGTTCTTGCCAATCATTTGGCTTTAAAGATGATCCTTACCATCAAACACAAAATGGCAAGGCAAATCGTGGAATAAACCAAATTATATCCATAGGGCTAGTTCCTTGATTTACATTGGATATGAATGGTTTCTTTTTGGGTATTTCGTAAGATCAACAAATAGAAACCTCAAATTAATGATTCACACTCGCAAGGTTCTTATACACAAGCATGCATGCAGAAAAAAAATATATTACCAGGCTAATTGGTGTAGCATACAATGAGCATCTTGACTTTCCGTGTTAATTGCGAAATTGAAGTTCCGAGTTAAACAGGTCTTCTATAGCTTTTCAAGTTTATGTTGTAACATCACATATATATATAAATTTCAATTGAAACTTTATCCTACCATACATATGTTACCACTTACCAGAAGTCAATCAAGGAAGCGTGTGTACATTTGTTTAGTGAATTAAAGTTTAAGCATATAAGGGCGCTTACCACTCTGCGCATCAGACGTTCGAAGCACCAAAAAGCATCTGCTTCATGTTCTAGAAGGATTGATATTGGTGAACAAAGATCGCTCATTCCTGCATGGTAACATTTAGCAAGCAAATTGATAAGTTTTTTGTTACTTTTAACTAAGACTTGATTAACAGTACAATAACGTTCCAGCAGCTCACCCTGACAATAACCAATATCTTTATCAACCCATGAGTACACTGCAAGGATGTCCCACAACCTTGCCAAGTTCTCTTGTCTCTCATAATAAACCAGTGTACGATCGGTACGGTTAACATCAAGACCTACAATTCAATAATGAAATGAATCAGATATATACAACCAGTCTTTCTTCCATGTAGGTGTAGGTCCAGGAGATGCTGAAATAAGAAAGGAGACAGTCCTTACCAATTTGATGCAGAGTAAGCTTCCACTGAATAACTTCTTTAGGGAGTGGCCCACCATTGGTTTCCTGTTCAGAGCCCACAGAAGAAGGCCTTGCCCCTCCATTTGAATTAGGGTCTTCGATAGGTTGTCCATCTTCTGTGATCACAGGCATGGTAATTACTCTTCCACTACCAACTGTTGTGTCCATTTCCCGGCACCTTGTTTTCAATTTCTCATACTCTAACCTATCAAAATATGCAAATAAGTATATCCTTATCTCATGCATATGTTGTGTAAACTGCCTTTTTTGAGAGGGAGGCTACATAAGCAATGCTGAACTTCACAAGAATAGTGTGTCATGATAGAGAATAGCAATTGAAAGAGTTTAAATATTTCACAACAGTCTTTTAAGTTGACAGAAACAAACTTGCTCCATTGTATATCGATTTTCTGCATACAACTTTCAGTTCTATAAAAATTTCAGTATCTCCTAACCACTAGTAGTTCCATCATACTTTCTTTAAGCAAATATAGCATATGTTTGAAGCATTTAGGGTCTGCTTAAAATCCCATATGGAACTTTGCAGCCAAAAGAATACAACAGAAGTGCCAATGCCTTCGTTAAAGGCTGTATAGAAATGAAATACTAAAACTGAAAAGCTACATTTTACTGAGGCATAAAAGGGAACAAATAAGATCAAACAAAAAGAAAAATGTGAACCTTCGCTGCTGTCGCAATTGGTTACGTTGTTCGGTAGTGCTTTTAGGGTCATAACATCCCAGCAAAAACTCCCAAACTTCTCCTTTGATGGTTGGGTGGACGCCCTGTTGCACAACCAAATTAAAGAACATATCATGGTAGAACGAATACGAGTCCCTAAAGTAGCAGTTCCCGGTCAGAACAAAGGCCATAAAAGGGGCATTATGTAGCAAAATCACCGCTGACATGAAGAAAAAGAAGTTAGAAAGGACCGCATTTAGCCGGTTGGAATACATGAAATAGGCTCTTGGAGAGGTCAAGGGATATAAATTTGTTCCATATAATAAAGAGTAAAATGCAGCAAACGGCCCTTATAAAGGTGGAGCTGTGTCAGTAATCTTACTAAAATACTAGACAACTAAGATCTAGATTTGATCCATCGGATCTTCTGTAACTTATGGGGACAGGATAAGGAAGTAATAATAATACAAGATCCATGGAAATTCCTGCACTTCATTTTAGGTGAAAAACATCTTGACCATAGATACAGCCTGGTAGAAGTGTCCTGACTCCGCAATAGGAGTTTTATATTTTCATTACGCTACTCCCCCACAATATGCATCATTTCCTGAATGTGAGATACATACAGGCATACTGCTAAGATAGTTATTGGTCATGAATCTGGAGAAATACAGCTTACCCCACGTTGCACTCTTTTGATCATTCCAGTTATGTCCAGGCAACCTTCCTCGTTGAGAAGCAGCTTCCATCTCCTTGGACTTAGAGTCCGGCGAGGCTGCCAACAATAATTTAGTCAATACGCTTCGTGATCAGTACATGGCATCCACTAATCTCACTAGTCACTTAATCAGCATTCCACAACTCGGCAATTCGAATCGAGATAGAAGAGAAACTTTTGTTAAAAATTATTATCTACTCTGAGATTTCATATTCATTCAGAATCCATGGGGGTTGGTGTATGGCCTCTGATAAGTTCACTAGTTCTTACTGATTCATCCCATTGGCACCTTCAATCTGAATGAATAGTCAGCCGCACATTACCTCACTAGATTAATTCATCATCTGAGCCTAACTGCCTCGCAGTTCTGCTTGGTTCAGTAAGGTTACCACCAGTCCATATAAGATCTCATCTACTAAACTTGGGAACGGGAGCGCCGGATCGTAGATCGAAATAAAAACAGATTAGATTTAAGAATCTGGCGGAGAATTACCATGGGCTTGAAGCGCGTCTTGGGGGTGTCGTCGCGGCACTCGGGGCGGATGGGGTAGACGGTGTCCGGATCGATCAGCATCTCGGGATCATTGTAGCAGCACGCCAAGAACATCATCTTGCTCATCTTGATCGGCCCAAATTCGAACCGCGGAACCAGATATCAGGGCGCTCGTCAGTCGGAACAAGTGAAGCTCGGGTGAGAAGGATCGCGGCCAAGAAGGATTCGGGAATGTTAGATCTCCTCTCCCAATTGATGCGTGCGTGTTCTCAGAGCGAGCGAGCGAGCGAGCGAGAGCGAGAGAGGGAAGGTCTAACGGCTAAATTTGGACGGGGCAAGGAGAAGGAAGGGGAACGGAGGAGAGAGACGGGACGGGGAGAAACACAGCTGCTGCTAGTTTTACCCAAGTTGGCATAAATCGTGTGATCAACGAGTGAATGAAAGCTTCAGCTCTGTGTTCCACTTCCAACTCTAGAGACGGAGCGTTTGCTCCTCTCGATTGTTCAGTTTCAGGTAGATGGACGACGGTTCGTTTAGGAAAATTATTTAGTTGATTTTTACATGTTTAGTACAACTTTCATTAATTTATTTATTTTTGGCGAGGAACAACTTTTAGATTCTTGAATATTTTCTCTCTTTTTGTTTTTCTGTTTGGATTGAACAGCAAGAGACGTGCGCGCATGATTGTGGACGCACGCGGTTTCAGTTTTATCAGCAGCAATTCGTTCATTCCAATGAGTAATAATGTCAGCACAACAAAAGAAGAGTTATGCCATTACGAGTTCCAGTACGGCTAATCAGAGCCCAATGTACAGAGAACGGGAATACAGCACAGTATGGTATAACTTTCACAAATCATCACCACATAAAGCTAAATGATGGTTATGCAAGCATGACAACTTGTATGCTGTTCTATATCTCAATCGCTGCCAACCCTTAAGAAACTGATTTAACCCGTTGTCCAACTGGCGACTAATAGGCAGAGCCGGCTCCGTTGGCAGAAACTTGGCATGTCCTCCACCTCCGATCCTTCAAAGAAAATCTGCATTCCAGCAAGCATCGCAGCAGCCAATTTGGATCCATGTGCAGGCTAGGTCAATAGTCTAGACTTTGGAAGCCAATAACTCGCACGTCAGTATATCGTTCATACATGCAGAGCGACCAGATCCAGATACTGGTACAATGTTATAGAAAGGAACTCCGCCAGTTTTCAAGGAACAGTCGGCTTCAGCAAGATCCATGAACGCCTCGGAAAATGCACGGGACAGTGTGTCTGCCGCCACTGGGTGCTCTACTGAATAGTAGAACCTCAACATCTGCAGGTTTTAATCCAGGACCAATGGTTAGGATACTTGAATTAACTGCAAAAGAATTACATCAGAAACATACCGTTATGCTGTCCCAGGAAAAGTGGTTATCCACCAGGATCTTCGCAAGCTGGAAAGCACAAAATCTAGTGATAGCTTTCATCTGCTCCTCTGGCTGGTCTCGCTGTCCAGCTGTAGAACAGATCTTCGATGCAATATCATTTGTGATCGAGACCAGAGCAGAACAAATTTTCCCACCAATTGTGTGGATCTGGCAACATGATTCATGCAAGTCAGAGTATTGTGCACTCCAATAACTCCAAGCTTCACCCAGTACTGGCTGCAGCAACACAGTATCCATCTCATCAGTTGTAACTCCGTCATCATTGGTGGGGACATACAATATAGGTTTGATCTCCACACGTGCTCTGAAAGTGTAAAAAGAAAGCCTCCTTATGAAGTTCAAAATACAATTTCATAACACTTTCAAAATATGTCAGGCCAAACTACATTGCTTCATTGCTGAGATAGAAGTGACAACATACATACCCTTTTGGAAGATCTGGTGCAAATACATATAGAACAGTAGGACAAGACCCAGTTTTTGAACAATCCAAACGAGTTATATAAGAACTCTGCACTGTGTGTTCGACTTCTTCCTTCTCATCGGATGTCAAGTGTGCTGAGCAGTACACCAGAAAATGTATTGCTGAAGTGTAGATAGAGCAGCTAAAGGCATTAGCGACAGCTTCACTATTTTTCAGTGCTGATTCTAGTTCAGCTGTTGGACCACCAGAACAGAGCTTCATCGTAGGAGGGTCAAGCCCTAGCTGACCAGCCATATACAGAACCTCTCCATAGAGTGTTGCCTAAAAGAATGAAGATCAAACATAATATGTCCAAAATTCACATCATCGACAAAAAAGGGGAAAATAACTGCGAAGCATTTAGTTAAACAGTCCAGCAGCTAATATACATGCAACATCTTATACTGTGAAACAATCATACCCACGAGCATGCAGTACATAAAAAATTGTACAATTTCAAACATGAGTACTTAGTGTCTTCAAAGAATGTATACGGCACCTGGCTATAAGGACCGATGCAACTAGGAGCCCAGCAGGAGATGCTTTGCACGTGTAGAACTCTCTTGACCAGCTTATCTGAAACAAGAACTTCCACATATGCTTTGCCCAACCCAACCTGAACTAGTGGCAATTCAATTGTACTGCGTGAAGGAACACCCAGGTAGCATTTCTTTTCTGTAATGAAGCTGACATAAACTGCATTGGCCAATCCAAACTCCTTCATGCTTGAAATGTAGAGGTGGACATATAAAACGTTCACCCAACCTAATCCGTCTTCCTTCAGCTGATTATCAATTCTGCTCAAAACTGCTACCAGGTCTTCCTTCAGCCCTGTTGATGCAATACGGCATTAGGTGCATGTTTCACGAGGCAAGAAACAACATAAAGAGGTAATCCTGTCAGGGGGGACACAGAACAGATCGACGTCACATTTAATAATGCAAGATGAGATTTTGCACCTTGTGAAGCACTGGTGGAATCCTGAATCCAACATCCAATTGAACGCAAATTCTTCCCTGTCTTTGAGATGCATAGGTTTATATTTGTGTAAGCATCAACAGCTGTTACTTGATCAAATGTTTGATTTTCTTCCAAATCTGTGTGCATAATACATTCATCTACATCATACAAACAACTAGAACTCTCTTGAACAACAGTACTATTCCCAATTCTATCAGATAAATTTGCCTTGTGTTCGAGATGAAACGATACTGGGTGAAGAATTCCAACAGAAGCGATGGAGTCAGCAGAATGGAGTATGACTTCAGAGTCGTCAAGAATAATTCTTGCATTCTGTAAACACATACATGTTATGGTACAAGAAACGTGACAGCTAATGGTTGGTAACAACTGATGAATAAATGCCTCCAGAATTTGATGAATATCTATACATAGCCAGTGCCAGCAGGCCATGCAAAATGACTCGTTAGTCAGAATCAACTTAGTATTCTGAAATAAGTGGCATCAGATTGTCACTTAGCTACTTAAACTTACACGAAATAGAGGGCAGTCAAGAGTTAATGTTTCATATTCTCCACCTTCACCACAGACATTGATTCCATAATTCCTAATAGGACACAGAAAACAGAAATTAAATATCCATGCAAATACAAGCAAGAAACCAGTACTTATAAAGACATGGAAATCAAATTCAAACGGTCATTTGAATAAGCATGCAGAGAGGGCTAAATTTTGTGAACTAGAATCTAGCACTGTTTGAAAACTACTTGGCCATTCATCAAAAGGAAGCTAGTTCCCAAGCATAAGTTCTGACGAGGGATGGGAAAAGGGAAAAACAACTATTTCAAGCATGATTTCTTCCAAGTCCGGGAAAAGAAAACACAAATACCGTATGCAGCAGATAGTGAGAGACATACTCATTCATTTGGAGCAGGTGACACTTAAGTTCAGCCAGTTCTTTACCTAAGTGAGAAGAAGGTTTCAGCCCCAAAGCGGCAACCTACAGAGGAGCTCAAGTAATCAGTCATTAATGGCCGGTGTATTGTTCCCAAGGCAAAGAGATGGCACTTAGGGAAAGTAAATAAATTTATAGTTCATGAGTACGCTGTGTACCTTAGCAGTTATTGCCACGATGCCCCTTCTTATCTGTAAGTATTAAAGATCAGAACATTTACAACATGAGCGAACATTTCTTATTCTCTTTTTTGTTAGTGCAGACAACTAAAAGAAAGGGAAGGTAAATAGCTTCAAAAGCTACCATTTCCTCTAGGAGCAAAGTCTGATCCTGCTTCCACAAATATGCCAGCGAGACGAGGCCCAGCCTCGAGCAAACACTCTCAACCCGAAGCCTCTGGTAATCAGATGCAATGGCACCCGAGGACACCGCACTGATGGATGGAATTTTTCGCTTAACCTCGCTCAACAGAGCAAACATATCTTCTACTTCGTCTCCTGCAGTAACATTATATTTAAGACCTTGTTCCCTACAAACAACGATCGGATCAATGAAATGACATCAAATTCTTCCGGAGAGTTTATATCAATCACAAGTCTATGCAGATGGCTTACCTAGTGGATCCACGAATGCGCCTCCGGAAGAGCGGCAAGCCCATGCATTCCGCGTAACTCACCACGATCTGGTGCCCAACCTACAGCCTCCCCGATCACATTGGAATAAACAGCAATCAGCAGATAGCCAAATGGCAGCAACTCATGGCAAAATTACATAGCGCCAGAAACAGCAGTCGCCATCGAGGAGTAAACAAGAAACGGAGCTTACAGTTTGGTACATGTAGCTATCGAGCTCGTCGACGGCGTCGTCGAGTGGTATGAGATTAGCCAAAGCAACAATCTGCAAGGAACAAGAAGGTCTCCTTGAGATGACACGGATGAATTGGGGGGAAGGGGGACGGATGGAGACTTGGAGTTGCCTTGCCTTGTGGCCGTAGTCGAGGCATCGCATCATGGCGAAGCAGCTGTCCTTGCCGCCGCTCACCAGCGCCACCACATCCATCGCTGACGCCGCCTCGAACCTCCCTAGGCACTAGGGTTTAGACTAGAGTCTCTTCCCCGGTCAGAGTCGCCAGCGTCTGCTTTCTTCGCTCCTGTAGTGCTGTGCCTGCGCCAGTACGCGATGCGCCGATGCCTGACCCTGACGGCTTCATGGGCTAAGCAGGCCTTACACTCTCATTCACGGCCCAAGAGCGCACAGGCGATTTTTTTTTAAAATGTGAACAGGCGACTTGTGTTTGTGTGTTACATTGTTTGATTATATCAGTTTTTCGTGGTGCCCTTTAGCAAATTGCTGGAAGGGGCAGGAACTGAAGTTCCTCAAGTTTCTCCCTTTCTCTATCCGGACCCTTTGACTGCCCTCAATTTGCTGTGTAACCTCTTTGTTATCTAAATAATTGATCTGTCAAGGGAAAAAAAGAGAAGAAAATATAGATAGTGGACGGAATGAATTGTGAAGCCTTCAGCTCGTGTGACTCCACATGTCACTTTGACACAACTGCTGACATGCGAAACACCATCGCAAACCAACAGACAGCGATTTATACAGGATGTGCCCTTCTATCAACTTCTGTTGAATAGATCAATTCAGAGTTCAACAGGAAATGCACGAGAGCTCGTCTCGGAGAAGTTGCCAAGTCCAGCAAAAGGGTGAAGAAACATAAATATGTGAATCTGACCACCCCTAAATTAATCATCACAAAGCTAGGACTTGGCCCTAACACAAACACACACATTAACAAATTATTGCTATCTATGAAGCAATGATACAACAGGCCGGAGCACTATGAAATTATGAGATGCCCCAGGGAAACTGTTGACAAATAGGTGATATCCTGTCATTTACAGAGTCGCAAACAGTTCTTGGCTTCCTCCCCATTTCCTCTACTTCCTTTTACCACCACCAAGGGACAGGAGCTCCAAGCTGCGGTGGAGAGGCTCATCACGGGAACCTCTCGCAACAGCTGCCCGTGAAAGGGAAGTGGCCCTTGATTCGCCTGCCGATGGATTAACTCTCTGGGTGCTAGATGGACGACTGCCGCTGTTGCTTGAGAACAACCTGCTTGTCCGGTTATACTGCTGCTCACTTGGTTCTGCAGATGAGGCTGGCCTGCTGCTTGATGCAATAGCTCTCCGCGATGCGCTGCCTGTGCGAGAGGATGTGCGAGGCCTCTCCACGGTTCGTTCTCCAGACCGGTCTGTACTATGCATCTGAGAAAATCGTCATGCATGGTTAAACTTTGGAGATAAATACAGGACCCCATAAGAAAAAAAAAGGCACCACATGCAGTGAATCTTTTCTCAAGCTCATGCATGAGAAGTTTTAACTTACAATTTCCTTTAGTGACATGGATACGCCTTCTCGTGGTCGCTGTACATAGTTGTCATTCTGATTCAGAGAAGCAGAAGGGTTTCTTCTACCAGATGCATCACCTGTTTAAAAGACACCAGTTGTTAGATGTTGCATTTATGTAATCTATCGCAGCTTTCATATACAACTCCCATGAGCAGATGCACAAACCTGGAGTCTTATCTATCTTTTCAATAGAAGGTCCAGCAGGTCCAGTAGTCCTTTCATTTGCCTAAACCAAGAACGGATGGAATGAGTAAAACAAACGACATTATATGTACCAAACAGCAAAACGCCACAAGTGCATACCCTCATCCGTGGATTGGAGCCTATTTGGGGATATTTCAAAATGGTCCAGTCGAAAACGTAATCAAACTGGTACCCTGCGCAAGCAACACCGTCAAAATAGGGGAAAGCAGCATATACCTTGTAGGAAACAACAATAATGAAGCTTAAGAGAACTTAATTTCAAAAAGCATACCTTCCCGGATAAAGAGATCACGGAATAGTCTTTTCAGGTAAGAGTAATCTGGCTTGTCTTCAAACCGCAAAGAACGACAGTAGTGGAAGTAAGAGACAAACTCTGTTGGGTACGATTTGCACAGTACCTAAACCATAATTGTAATATAAATTTTTCTGTACTGTGCTCTCCGAAAACATAACTATGGGAGAGTTTATTTATGAAATACCTCCACTGGAGTAAGCATCTTTTTCTCACTGATTTTGTCATACTTTTGCTTCTTGGTGCCTGCTTTCAGCCCCTGCCATGGTAGGCTGTTCAAGTGGAACTATTATGTTAGTATATTATTTAAAGGCACATGAGATAACAACCGTTACAGCAGATACACAAACTAACCTGCCCCTAAGGAAGTACATAAGGACATAGCCCAGAGATTCCAAATCATCTCTTCTGCTTTGCTCTGCACCAAGTAAAATCAAAGATCAAGTTAATGCCATCTCAATTAATAAGCTAAGTGATGCGAGGATAGATGAACTCACCAACACCAAGGTGTGTATTGACGCTTGCATATCGTGCAGTTCCAGTGAGGTTCTTGTTCTCTCTGCAGATTGAAATGCGCATTACATCATCATAAAACTACAAGAACATCGTATCAACATCATCAGCAACTCATATGAGCAATTTTCACCAACCTGTAAGGGATGTGCTTGTGAGTTTGAAGGTCTCTATATTTCTTTGCCAGTCCATAATCTATTATGTATACCTGCAAGGAAAACCAGTAAGTCCAACACTTAACGGACCAATAATTTCTGTTCCAAACATGTTTTTCTCAATAGGGGCATATTATTAGCTATGCAGCTGTGAGACTATCAAAAAAACAAACTGGTGTATCATCCATCATCACCCATTGGATCACAAAATGGAAAAAAAATGCTGTAGAAGCAATACAGTCAACTACAAGCACACTAATGTAACCATATTGAATTCAAAGCAAGTATGTTGCATTAAAAAAACTAGTTAAGCAGCCCAAGCAATATTTTTCTATTGTTGAATTTTTTTTGTTCTTCTCAATAAGATCCAATTTCTCTAGAAAAGAACTAATGCTATTCAAGCACCACAAACAGGAAAACCCAAATACACAATATATGTGAAGCATTTAAGAGGCACATATATAGAGTGGAACATTGAGAATTCAAGTCCATATGAAACAAACCTGATTGGCTTTCCTGCCAAGACCCATCAGGAAATTATCAGGCTTTATATCACGGTGAAGAAACCCCTTTTGATGCATGTACTCAACTCGGTTAATCTGACAGAAGCCACCAATTTACAGGTTAAGAGATAAGACAGAAAGGATGTATCCACTATAACTAACTGACAAGATGCCAGTTAAGAAAAAATATATATTGTTCTCACCATCTGATCAGCTAGCATAAGCACAGTCTTGAGCGAGAACTTTCTACTGCAATAGTTGAAGAGGTCCTCAAGACTTGGCCCCAGAAGATCAATCACCATCACATTATACTCCCCCTCAACACCGAACCACTTCAAGTGTGGGATGCCAGCTGTAGCCAAGGGGTGAATAAAGGTCAACTCAAGTCATCACGTGGCAGCTACTCACAAAGTATCATTCATAACTCCAGGATGTATAGCTTACTTCCTCCTTGAAGAAGCATGTATAGCTTCGACTCGTAATGAAGCTGCGGGTGCTTTGTCTTCACATTTTCCTGTACAACCACAGCAACACCAATGCTAATCATTTCCCATCAACAAGAACAATTAACCATATTGACAAATAGTGCCATGGGTCCATCACCCAGCACAGGCATTTCACTACATTTTCTTCTAGCAATCTTATCATAAACTCTAGTACTAGCCAGCACGGCAAAGTAAAGGTGCACGGGAAAGTGAAGCGAATCTAATACCAGTTTGACGGCGACCTCCTCTCCAGTCTGCACATTCACAGCTACAATCGACAGAAAACAAGAACAAAGTTAGCACTTCTCTGCTTGAACCACACCACAATGGAATGAGCACGTTTTCTTAAGATATTGAAAGGGGGATATGCAGAAAATCACCGAGGAAGAGCTCTCCAAACGATCCGCTCCCGATCTTCTTTCCGAGCTTGAACTTGCCCCCGACAACATGATCCATCTCCCACCCGAGACGAATCGAGAAACCCCTTCTCCTAGTCCGACGAGATCCGAACACGGCGAGGCGCGACGGCACCGGGCCGAGCCGAGTCGAAACGGGATTCCGGGAAGACGGGAGTCAGCGAGACCAGATCCAGACAGAGCAGCACGAAATCCGGGCGGCGCCCAACTCCAATCGAACGAACAAGGAACGTAAAGAACGAATAGGAATGAAACTAAATCGAGCAAAACGGGCGAACGAATTTCCAAAGCGGTGCACGGATCCGGAGAAACGGATACAAAAAATTCCTTTCTCCGCGTGGAATTCCTGGTCGTCTCGGCGAATTCGCTGCGAGACGGAGAGGAGAGAGACAGAGAGGAAGAGGGGAAGAGGGAGAGAGAGAGCAAGACGAAGACGGAGGAGACCTGGACGGGAAAAGCCGGGGAAGGGGATGATGATTAGTAAATAGGCGCCACCCGGTTAAAGAAAACGGATTAACAGGGAGCAGGTTCGTGCAAGTAATTGACAGGTGCGGCCACCTTGAGTTGTTGTTGTTGCTCTTTTCTTTTTCCAGCCCTTTATGGTTTTTTTTGTTTTTGGTTGTACTCGCACTTGTCGAGCTGTTTTTTTCTCTCTTTTTTTGCCTCTTTTTTGCCACTTGCCTATGGATAAACATGTTGCTAGCGGCAAACATGGGGCAGAAAATAAGTTGCTGCTAATAAGATTTTGTACATTTTACTTACTAAGTAGCATTGGCTGGACAATTTTTCAGTTTTATGAAAGATATCTATGTACTTTTCTGCATTCTTTGAGCTAACCAAAACTAGCAGAAATTATTGTTCGTTGAATTTGTCAAACAGATATATTTACTATCAAAAAACAACTGCTACAACAATATTATTTAGAAATAGATATACTAAGTCTATATTTGTGTGTAGAAGAAACATTTGAGAATATCAAAACTTATTTGTTTTCCATGCTCCTATGATGAAGGAAACTGAAATGATGCTCCGCATTCCACAACACAATCTATTGCAATACAACTATTGGCTACTAGTACATAATTCAAATAATTACTTGAAACAAAACTTTGCAGTGACAGCAATGTGTGTGCAATCAAGTGTAAAATATCAGATATGCGTCGTTGAGCTAACTTAAATAAGTCAAAGCAGCCATTGCCAGGTTTCGTCGCTTATAAAGACAACTAGAAATGTTATCCCGTGCTTTCAGTCTACTTTCCAAAATGTGTCGCCCACCACTCACGTCTAATCCTTTGTCCTTTGCAAAGAAATCAGAGGCTCGGTTGAGCAAGACCTGCACCTCCCAAATGCATCGTGCCATTGTCCGATTACGATTGCACGTTCTTTTCAGGAACTGAGCTTGTCTCAGTTGGCTAGGTGGTGGAGGTTGTTGGTAGTGCACCCCTAGCCACCCAGGTTCAAGTCCTCATACTCTTGAATTTGGGTGTCTATTTATTTGGTCGCTTTCTTCTTCTTAATGAAAAACCGCCTAGCACCTCCTAGGTTGGATCTCATTTTTTTTTTCAGGAACCATACGACGCTTGCAGAGTGCAGACGCGTGTTACAATACGCAAAATTGTTCCCTTCGTGTGTAATATGCATGCGTTGCTTGATGTTTAAATCGAGCGTGAAAAATTGTTTGTAGCAAGTAGAAACGCTCAACATTTTTCCTGTTGTTTGCAGCAAGAGAAAAAGAGGAGGCAGCTTGAGTAGTACACCTGCTAGTACTATTTATGCACGGATATTTCTCATTTCGTGTGCCCTGGACCCCAAATTAGGCAACTAAAGAAACAAGATAAAATGACCTGGCCACTTTAGTTTTCAAGAAAACGAAAGGCACTGCAAGTGATGGCAGTATCTTTTTTCCAGGGCCTGTTCGCTGGTCTGGTTGCCTGGCTGGTTTGCCCTATTGGCTGGCTGTTTTGCGCTGGTTGAAGTGTAACTGCTACAGTAGTTCGGCCAGCAACAGCCGGTTTGTGTACCCGGTAAAACGCTGTCATGTGGTGGGCCCAGGAGGTTAGGTAGCGGCCGACACGCTGTGCGCGTTCGCCCCCGCAGCGCCGCACGCGCGGTCGCCCCCGCATGACCATATCCGAGCGGCCGGGCAATCATAGCCGTCGATTCACTCGATCGGACGACCCAAATCGAGTACGAGTACGAACGCGGTGTTCCCGGCTCGGAGCAGCGAGACTGGGCCGCCGTCCGCGGCGATGGGCTCTGGACCGGACGGTGCAGGGCAGAGCGAGAGTTGACCGTGGCGTGGCGTGGCCGGTAAATAAAGCAGCGGCAAACTCCGCACGAGAACTGGGACGACGAACGACTGAGCACGGCAGCGGTAGCTTCCACGCAATACACGTTCTTCACTTCTTCTCGCTGCTGGTCTGTTTTATTACACGCGAAACCACACATTTTTCTCGTGACATTTCGATGAAGAAGATATACGGAGTCGTACTAATCGAGGAACTGGTACTTACCCAGCCGCCGCATCTGACGCAAATGTACCGCCCGAATACGGCTTAGTCAGCTAACAAAAGTGATTAATGGTCTTTACGTTCTGTGAAGGACATCAATTAGCATCAGCTAACTGACCATTATTTAATGGAGCGTGCAGTTGATTACGAG
Organism: Eragrostis nindensis; assembly: GCA_012490785.1. Taxonomy (NCBI): domain Eukaryota; kingdom Viridiplantae; phylum Streptophyta; class Magnoliopsida; order Poales; family Poaceae; genus Eragrostis; species Eragrostis nindensis. The sequence continues at coordinate 966,057 of JAAXCT010000054.1, read as the reverse complement.
AACAACAACGACGCTCCCTAAGCTCTAGCAATAAGTTGAAATTATCTGCAGCGTACCCTGCTGCACTGATTCGGGTCATCACCGAGCAGGCCGGTGATCACTAGCGAAGTCAATGCCGGAAGCCATCAGAAAGCTGGCTTACAGATGGGCAGCAGACATGGACGGCAGTACGGCAAGACTGACAAAGACAACGCCTGCATGTCGACTTGTTTCCGTAGAAGATCATGTGAACGGAAACGCATTACAGATAAGATTGGCAGGGATAAACAAAACCAGGCAAGCGGCCAAGCGGTGGAGCCACGACCGCACAATCAACGCAGCCAAGTTGCCGAGACTCACGCGGCATCATTCCACAGGACAGCACATGCTACAGAGGCAAAGAAAAGCATCACAGCGTTGGTAGCAGCTGTTAGGCAAAGCTGACCAAGTAACCATTTCAGGATTACTTGAAAAGTTAACGCATCCCTAGACTTTCACAAGTTTATCCATGGATTAAATACAAAGTGCGTGGCAGCATCAGGAAACAGACACATTACTTTCTCGTGATAAACGCGAGAACTTCAGTCTAAATCAAGCCTCCTTGGACTGAGACAAGGACTGAATTATTTTGTATACTGCTCTAATATATCAAAGGCAGTACAGAATGAATAATGGCATCTATGCGCCTCATCAAAACATGATCAAGATAAGCTCAATTTATTTCGAGTGACTGTGTGTGCATAGATGTATACTCCTACAAGGGTGTGAGACATAAAAAATGACGAGTTTCGCAACTAAACTACTAAGTGGTAACACAATAGGCCTCGAAGTGCATAATCATCAACGGTAGTAAGCCATATGTCTAGATGAACGGAAAGGAGAAGCATCAAACGGTGAGGAGCGTCTGGGCTGGGTTTCAGAACGTGGAGGTTGTTCCTTCTTTGGGAGTTTGGTTTCAGATCGGAGCCACGACTCCACTACCGAGAGGAAGTTTTTGGCACCTTTCAGCTCTTCAATGTCAGAGTATTTTGCCGATTTTCTCAATTCGCCTTCCTGGATGTATGCAACGTCAGTAGCCCATGTCTCCAGTCCATCAAATATATGAGTGGCGTACACGATTGTGGCTTCTCTCTGTGACGAACATTTAGTGTTATGCAACGTGAAAGGAATGACAAACAAGATATATAACGTACTGAAATTTTACCTGTTCACACTCTTCCTTAAAGAAATCAAGGAGATCCATTCTGGTTACGACATCCAGGTCAACGGTAATCTCATCAAGTAAGAGCACCTGCAATGTTTTCAAATGTCTTAATACCATGAAATATTTGGGTTAACCACGCGAATAACTTTCACCAAACAAATGTTTAAACATAAAATAATCACCAACAGGAAATCACTATGAAATACCCAATATGAGAAGGCAACGTATCCTATGAGAACTAGGTTCGTGTGAGAACTATGAGAACTCCAATCTGGGCCACATGATCTTGATCCAATGGGGCGCATGAATTCAGGTGGGAGGGGGGATTTACAAAATCACCGCCCACTTAACCATACTTTTGCAAATTCCCCCTCCCACCTCTCCCTACGCGTCCCCCTTGGATCAAGATCATGTGGCCCAGATTGAAGTTCTCATAGTTCTCACACGAACCTGGTTCTCATAGGATACGTTGCCATATGAGAATTACCCTTCCTATTATCAAAACATATCACTTGATGCTCATGAGAATAATAATAATAATAATGGGATATATGGCACCAAAGACAAAGCCAGGAGCACTGCCAAGTCATTAAGAAGGGTCAGGTGAGTGCCAGCCTCAAGCTGCGCCATACAGATAAGGGTGAGGAGCTTCACATATGCTCAACCAAACATTTCTCGTATTCTAAAATAATTTACTCCTTGGAAAATTTCTCAGAACAATTAAGGGAACATACTTATATCTTTTTCCTTGACATGAACATCACAGCTATCTAATACTCAAGGATAAAAAAAATATGCCTGAATGTTACCTTGGAATATAATTTATCAGTTGGATTTATTCTATTCAAGTACTACATTAAGGTGAGATCAATGTTAACTTCAGTGTCATGCTGCAAAAATAACAGAGCCAGTACAAACATAAGAACAGGGCACCACCTTGTATGGATGAAGAAGGCCCATGCAGATCTGCACCCTTCGCCGCTGTCCATCTGAAACTTTGTGCATGCGCCATTGCAGATCAATGTCTAGCAGATCAATCAGATTCTCGCGCCTGGCAGGATCAACCCCGTCAACTGCTCATATTTCAGGGTAGATAATGAAAGGCATGTTACATGTACTCTCACACTAGCATGAAATGTTACAAGATTTTTACTAGCAATATTGCTGATTTTACTGTCTTTTAGCTACGGCGTTATCAAACAAGGGAAAAGGCAAACTATGAATGTGGATTGTGGAAGCAACATTTATACAAAATCCAATATGCAAGCAGGAAGTCATCTACAAGAGATGATTGAAGCAATAAGGGGTTTTACCACAAGGACAAAGGAGTATGAGACACAAATGTTTTCTTCTATCATTAAGAACCAAAAGTATGGGACATGTTGAAATGATAAGCATTACTGTGATACCTCCAAAAATCATGTGCTCGGCGGAGAAGTCACCTTGCAGTGGAACATCGCCCTGAGAACGTTGCTTACACATGAGACACATAGCAACCGCAATAAGAAAATCATGCACTTGGACAATATGATCTGTCAATGTGAAGATCTTTCATTGCTGTCCACTTGCAATTTTCTAACTCAGAATAGAACAACAATTGTATATACTATCTTTTCAACGATGAAGTAGGTAAACAAGAACCCATCAAGGATGGATAATTTAAATGGCAAAATATCCATGTGGCAAAATTCCATTTGCAGGGAACAGTGCCCTTATGCAAAATTGAACATGAAGGAATCAGAATCAGCATGAAACATGTATAATTTCTGAAGCTGTTCTAGAAAAAAAAAACTGAAGCAAGAAAAAAGTGAGGGAACTTACAGCTGAACCAATAGTACGGCTCCAAGAACCACCCAAGTATGAAAGGTCACCATTGCACACGAGCTGTGTATCATGAAAAGCTGAACCATTCAGAACACGGACAACATCCCTTCCTCCAACCATATGCTTTCCCGCAAGAATCTTTAAGAGGGTGGTCTTGCCTGCATATTGGCATAAGTAGGCATATAATGTGACGCATAGAAAATTGCACGAAATGAGATGATAAACCTTAGCTCAACACAAAATGATGCGCATAAAATCTGAAAGATCGTGTCATGCGTACACATCATGCAAGTTTATCTGAAAAGGGATGAGGAATTCCCTCAAGCTGTGTTGATGAATATATATAGGTGACATAGAGGTATGTGATAAGCTCAAGCTGTGTTGATGACTCCCCAACCCCAATTAAAAATTATTCTACAATTTTTTATCTAGTACTACATGGGAAAGGAAAGGAAGGTAACAGAACATACAATTTGATGTAATGCAAATGAGCCATATGACTACGAGCAATTAACACTAATCAGATCATAGAAAAATATCACTATCCAATCAATTACTTTTCACAACCTACACTTAGATAGTCTAATTAGCCAAATTGAATATGCCGTGTCATTCAGATTGTGCAGCATAACCAGTGTCATCTGTAATGTCATGACATAGATTATGTAAGTCTACTACAATATCAGAGATACCACAACGAACATAACCATTTCTCTCATCAGACGGTCAGACTTCAGAGCATTCACTGAATGCGAAGAGGTCGTGGCTCCCCGTCCTAATCAACAACTCAACATGCCAGCTACTTCACGGTGTCAGGGAGAATGGAGCACTAGAAAAGAGAGCGCCACCACAGGATCCTAATTTGCAAAGATAGCTACTAATCACACCTCACGCCGTAAACCTACCTATCCTTGACAAATTTTTTTGGTAATGATAAAACCAACGCTGAGTCGGCTGCGCTTGAGAGCCTGAGATCAGGGATTAGGGCTAGAATACCTGATCCATTGGCGCCGACGAGGAGGCAGCGGGAGCCCGGGGCGATACGGAGGTTGAAGCGCGCGAAGAGCGGCGGCTGCCCGTCGTAGCCGAACTGCAGGGCGCTCACCTCGATGCCGCTCCGCCTCCACCCTTCGTCACCGTTGCCCACGCCGCCGGCCATCTCCCCAGCCCCCTCGTCGCCGGTTGGTGATCCGAACAACCAACCCTCTCTCTCGCTAGCTCTCTTTCTCTCTCGATCGATCGATCGATTCTCCGCGCTTTCGTTTTAGGGAGGCTGTGGGAGTTGGTGGGAGCGTTGTTTACGGACGGGTTGCCTGGCTGTGCGCTAGCCGCGTCGCGTTCAACATAGCGCCACAATACCAACTGCTGGGCTTGGGCGTCCTCGTTCTTCCAGGCCCATTTCATCCCAGCATTATTTCCTTGTTGAATGAGAAAAACCCAACAGATCAGTGGAAAGCCAATATCCAAAATGCACTTTACCCTCATCAGCCAAGTGCTTTTCCCTCCAAAGAAAACAAAAAACAGTCAAGTAGGAGTACTTCATAAGACAATCAGCGTACAACAAACAAGGCTGCAGAATAAACTTGAACGAATTGATCTATTCATAAGTTGGCCACACAAGTATGACCACAGGTTCAACAGCGCCCAGCACTCGGAGACAGCTCCCCCTGCCAACGAGAACCGTGTAAGAATTAACATGGTACATCATGGATGGTAGTAGTTCCGGTAGCGAAACCAGAACCCATAGGTTAATAATCATACATAGATAGATACAGCAATCAATGTCAATGTCGCCACGAACGGCGAGCAACAAAAGAGATCTCCTACTCTAGGTGGAGCTCAAGCCCTCAGCTCCCGGATGTAATTGGGGCTCATCTGGTTGACCTTCGGCGACAGCACACCGGCACGGTGTGCGTCACTTACAACCGAATTCAGCTTGCTGTCCAACGGGCTGAACGGCATTTGATCCACTGCCGGCTTCTTGGGCGCACGCAGGCAGGCCAGGTAGCTATTCGGCTGGTTGTTCCAGTGTGGCAGCTTGCTTATCTGCACTGACGCTTCCTTCTCCCTTGACACCGGAGCACCGGAAGGATCCTGCATCAAACAGAGATCCCCGATGTTTATTGCCATTGTCAGTGCTCTTGCCCATCAATAAAACGAACAGTTTATTTATTTTGTTTATTTATTTCTGTCGCGGGTCCATTAACAAGTTTCTATTTTCCAAAGTAGGATGTGGTGACAGATGAACGACATTGCGATGAGAAATATGTAGCACAGAACACTTGGATGAAAGCATGACATAGATAGAGCTGAACGACATACCCCAAGGAGGAGGAAGGTGAACTGATGTTGATGTTTGCTTCCTGCTTCTTCGAAATGAGCCTCTATGAGCTTCCTCAGATCAGAAAGGTGAGCGTTCTGCAATAATTTCAACCCTTTGATCAGATTGCCAGACTCCCATTTGATGTAGACTTCCAGCAAGCCCTCTTGTTCCTTCTGTACAGCAGAGCTGTTCCCTTTGTTCTGATCACTTTCTTCAAATTTTAGCTGCTCTGACAGTGGCTCGTCCACAGCTTGGCATACAATTGGCGAAAGTTGAGAAGATACTGGGCTGTCAGTCACCTTGACGTCACACATGGGAGTCTCTATAACTCCCCAAGCCGACAGTCCCTTGTTCTCATCGCCGAATGCTTGCTTTGTCGTCTCCTTTTTCTCATCTCCAAACATTTGCTTTGCTGGAGATTTGTTCTCATCACCAAATGCTAGCTTTGCCGGCGACTGAACCTTTGGTTTCTTAGCTAATTCACGATAGTTCCCGCAGAGCCTGAATATGTTCTGAATCCGATGCTGCCTTGTGGCAGGATCTTCTGGTTCAGCAAGTGCATGCTGTGTGATGCCAACCTTAAAGGTCTCCTCTACAACCTCCTTGCATACCTCTTCTTCAAGACCACTGTCCTTCTCTCCATCATCTTCATCACCCTCCTCAAATACAGTGCTCAGTACCACCTTTTCTGGATACCCAGATAGTCTGACATCATCATCTTGGTCCACAGCACCGGCACAAGATTGTGTGGTTGTGTGATTCCATACTTGAGCCTGCTGACGGGTATCCTCTTTTATTACCTTCACATCTTGCATTGCCGGCTGATCCCCCATATCTAAATCCATGGACATGACCAGTGACATTGATTGATCAACTCCTGCAGGCATCTCTGAAAGCCGTGCCAACAATCTACCTCCAACTAGATCCTGCTGGACAGGTTGACGGTCATCTTTTTCACGCTCAACCTCCTGCAGACGCTGTTTTAGTGCAGCGAGTTCTTGCTGCTGCCTAATCATGGCGTCTTCCTTCTTCATGAGCTCGCTTCTCAATGTTTGTGTCTCCTCCTTGGCAGCTGCACCCTGCACATCTATCAGTTTGATCTTTGCTCTCAGCTGCGCTAGTTCTTCTTCCTTCAGCCGTAGCAAATTCTGGGCCTCGTTGCGTTCTTTTTCTCTCTGTTTGTTCTCCTTTTGGAGCTTGTAAATGAACTGGTTCATTGCAACAATTCTTGAGTTGAGCGTCGTAGATGACTCCTCTGAGCTCATTTTGTCCCTTGGTGTTGCGACATGAGCAGCACGGATAATACATTTTGCCTTAGCACCATACTCCAAGGTAGAAACTGTCTTGTGCAGTTCCTTTGGGTCGGGACTGGCACATAGAATCATCAGGATTTTCGACTTGTCATCCTCAAATGAATCCTGAAATCCAATGAAGGAGCATAAGCTTTAAATCATCATTGGCAACAAAAGAGGCCGTATCAATTAATGTAATTTTTCAGAGTAGTATACCTGTAATAGCATCGTTAGCTTGCTGTCTCTAAATGGAACATGAGAATCACCATTTGCAATAGATTCAACCACTCGTTTCAAAGCAGTGTTCCCTTGGTTAATCTTTGCTGTCTGTAGGAATTTATCCAATGTTATAGACAAAACATCAAGTCCAAACGAGCACAAATGCTATTGACGCAGAGAGGTACAAGAATTTTTAGAATCTGCACCTGCATTTTGGCTTCAAAACCAGTTTGGCCAGCTGCTTCAATGTTCTCTGATCCAGCCATATCAACAAGCATCAGCCTTCCTCCCACCGACGGAACGTCCAGGATAATCTAGATAAATAAAGGGCAGCTCATAAACAACATGTTGGTAGAAAAGTGAATGTTCTAAGTGTTTGAATTCAACCAACCATGCAATGACTCCTCGAACTCCTCTCATTACAAAGCGTGCTCTTGACAGTTCGGCGCTTCTCCACCTTGGCCACTTCTCTAGATATCTTTGCAGCTTCATTTCCACATATGTATGTGGCATTTTTGGCCTTCTTTCCCATTACTTCTAACCTCACCTATGTATAGACAAATTGTAGAACTTCAACAAAATGGCAATGGCAAACAGAAAAATAAGGGTCAATGTATTTGTTATAACTTGTGAGCAATGCACACCGTACACCCCACAGAAAAACGGTGTTGTGGAATGGCAGAACCAAACCATTGGGCCAGGGATGGCCGGTCCTTACCAGCCATTTGTCCCAAGAAAACATAACAATTCTGTACACCGGAAATCACCAATTTTAGTGCCTAGTAACAAATTATTCTAGGTAGATTAAAATCACAATTTTAATTTAGTATTTGTTCCAGCTTAGGAATCACTGTACCACACTTATCATAACAAATTGCTTATCTTTTGACCATCAAATTGAATTCGTCCCAACAGACAAGAAATTCAGTCCAGATCTCAGTGATAAATTAGCTTCTGGTGTTCTAAAAAGCAATAGTCATCTGGAGGACAAGCAATAGTCATCTGGAGGACAAGTAATTCAGCACAGAACATAGTGCGATACGAAGAAACACATAAACTCAGACTGTAATTAGCGACCCAAGACAATTCACATGCAAACTAACGTTTGCAACTGCATAACAAATGGAGTACATTATGGTATAAAAAAAAAGGTATCAGCGAATATGTGTCATTATCTTTTGCTATATTAACTTTTTCTCTGGCTGTTCATGACTTCATGTTCAGGTTTATCCAGAGTTCATGATCAATCCATAGGCCTTAAAGTTTAAGTGCCTACTAAAGAAGTAACTTGTTTCAGGCATATTGCAATTCAACAATACTAAGAGCCAGCAATTCCGTCACCGCACAGGTAAAATAATGTATTCCTTATTCTGGAGTGAAGTTCCTAAGAAACTACCAACCATTTCTCAGACAACTGAAAGTAAGCTAAAAGGACTAGCATAAGACGATTAGAAGCCACAGTAGCAAGTGCAATTTGCAATTAGATGAGCAGCGGAGTAAAATCACCTTGGGGGCGTTTCCTTTGGCATTGGCCCCGTTCCCCACGAGCAAATCGTAGATCTCCTCGTTGTAGATCTCAAGGACGGCGACCTGCACGAAGAGCCCGACCCCGAACCCGGCGTCATCCTCGCCGGCGCTGGCGTCCTCGCCCCCTCCACCACCGCCCCCCTCGAGAATGTCCCTGAGCGCGCGGTACACGATCCCGGGCTGCTTGGGGCATCCGAACATGGTGTGGCTCTTCCCGGAGCCCGTGGGCCCGTAGACCATGACGGTGCACTTGGCCCCTACCCGCACGCCCTCGATCCGCGAGCGCACGAAGCGGCGGTAGAACCCCTCGAGGTCCTCCTCTTCGGAGACGGAGACGCCGTCGAGGGTGAAGTCGCGGCACCCCACCGCGTCGCCGTGCACGCGCACGGCCGTCCCGCCGCCCGCGACCTCCAGCGCCGACGCGCCGGCCGCGCCCGCGGAGAGGTTCCGGATGCGGCCGATCACCTCGACCGGGTGCTCCGTGGCGGCGCCGCCCGGACCACCGTGGGTATTCTTCGGGGTTGTGGCCGGGAAGTGGAGCCTGTGCTTGGCGGCGGGCGTCCTGAAAGGAGTCGCCACGGCCCCCTGCGGCGTCGGTGGCGGCCCCGGCCGCGGAGAGGGAGTGGGTGGCGCCATGGATGGTGGTGGCTCAGTTGATTAAGGTTTCCCGGCTGGAGTTTGATCGGTGGATCCGGAGGCGAAGGAGCTTAGGGTTCGCGGAAATCCGTGGAGAAGAGGAGAGAGACAAGGGGGTGTGAATGAAGTGGAGGTGGAAGGAGGGGAAGGGGATTTGAAATGGGAATAGCCGTTGGGGCTGTAACGGTTGTGTGGTGTGTTTGTTTGATTTGAAGCTGGGGCGGGGCAGAGGAGAGGAATCCGATGGATGGAAGCGGCCCGCGAGGGAGCCTTGTGGCGGTGGGATCACGGTATTTCGGTGGATCCAAAAAAGAGAGAGAGAATCGGTGGAGCTGGATCGCTCAAATTGAATTTGACCTTACACGCAATTGAAGATTTGGGTGATCAGTTGGACCAAAGACACGCTGTCACCGGCTTGAACTAAAAGCAGGTTGAATGATTGATTAATGACAAGTCTGTAGTACAATGTTTTATGTGGATGAAAAGTATGATACGTGACTAGCTTCCAATAACTCAATGTTCTTGCAATTATAGTGCCGACTAGCATTAACCACGATTTGATCAATTGGGTATGTGCAGCTGGTGATGATCATTAGGTGATTAATAAACTGTGGATCTCGTATTGCTAAAACTTGCTAACATCACAAATGCAACATACAAGCATTGTAAATTCTGCTTAGCAATGCAACTTAGTATTGGCAAAATTAAACTCCAAAACAAGTTAGGAAAAAGGAAGCAAAGTGGGGATAAAGCTGATCCGCTCCGTGAGGCCATATGCATAGTTGGCCCGGTAAGTCCCAATTTATATCGTTGGGCCTCATACCGTAAGGGCACCCACAGTGGTACAGACAGCTGCTGTCTGTGAGTGTCTTGGTTATCGTACACAGATGACAAAACAGACAGCTTGTACAATGGATTGTCTGTTAATTTCTGTATGAAGCCACAAAACATGAGGATCAAATGTGGATTTAATCTTGTACATCATGTTGTTGCTTGTCTAAGAGAATAGTTCGTGGACTAAAATAAGAAGCACAAATGTGATGTATTATATTAATAGAGAAGCATAACCCTAGTAATAATAACGACATAATTTGTTAATGTTACTTTCAGGGATAAGGTCCATGGAATTATTTACCCAACTCACATCCACTGTTAAGAAAAAGTTTAGTATGACAAAAAGATTTATGTACACGCTAACACGCCGAACAGTACTCGAGCTTGGTCTAAAAAAGAAAAAGAAAAAAAAAACACTGCTGGAGCTTATCTTCTTATCGTTGCTTCTCCTCCGCTCATTTTTTTTCTCTTCCAATTCTCTCTCCTTCTTGCCAATGGCGGGGTGAGCTCGAGCTCCAGTCTTGTGCGCGCGGGGACTGGGCAGCGAGGAGCTCGAACATGGCCAAGCGGGCGTGGAGGAGCTCGAGCTTTGGCCGGCGTTGTGCTGCGGCGAGGCGTGAGGTGTTCAAGATCGCACTGGGCGGCGAACGGCGTGGAGGAGCTGGGCCATGGATCGGTGTTGCCGCAACTAGCTGGGGCGCAGCGGTTGGCTGCTCCCGAAGCGGCACGGCGGTGGCGCGGCGCGGCCGTCGGTGAGCATCCCAGCGCCGCGCAGCAAGAGGGCTCCGGTGTTCCGACAGCCAGACCCAGACGAGGTGGCAGGGGAGCGCGCCCGCAGCAGGATTGGCGAGGTCGTCTTCTCCTCGCAACGACGCATACAACGGGGAGCAGCAGGCGACTTGGCCTCGGGCAACGGTCCGGTTGCCGTCGCCTCACGAGGCGACGAGGGAGCCCGTCTCCTCCCCACACGGAGACGGAGGTGTTTTTTGCATATAGGACGTCATACAGACGGCACATTTATGTGCGTTGTGGGTGCCCTAAGGCCTACAGAGTAGGCCCAAATCACCTTTACCAAACCAACGAGTTTCCATTTATATGTTCGTTTAGACAGTCCCGTGATTGTCCTCATTGCGTAAGCCACCATAAGCTGTCACGCTAGCGAATCAGAAACCTTTCCAGAGAAAAATGCTGCACGCTTTCTCTATCGTCATAAACTAGACCGGCATACAACTCATCCCCATTTCTCCCAGCTAAACAAGAGATCCTCTGAAGCTTTAGGATCACTCGCTGTCTGCTAAACCAGGGATGGTCTCTGGCTGTCTGCACTGCAAGCTTGGCCCAGCCCCAGCCTCAGCTGCCTGCTGTCCTGCTGATTATCATGCAGGGAGGAGGGAGGGGTCTCGCTTTGAGAAGGCATGGTCACATGAGAGAGACGAGATGAGGGTGAGCCATCTAGGGGACCAGTCGCCATGCAATGGGTCCGTGCGCACGCGGCACACCTGTCACTGATCTTATTTAAATCCTGCCGCTGCTTTGCCCATCTCAAATCTAGTAGATCAAGTGGCAGCATCACTGCATCAGCAACAACAAAAGGTACTCCACTGAGTGAGCCTGCAGGAGGATATGGATCATCAGATGGATAGGCAGTTGTTCCAAGCTTCTGAAGATTCAATCCCTGCCTGTTCTTCAGCACGATTGAATAGTGAACACTAGCAGTCACACGTTGTTACTCTGAAGCTTATGAACTTTTCTTCAATGTGGAATGCACGAAGCATAGTTTCTATTCAGAATTCAATGCAGTGATGCGGGATTCGGCATGGAATTTTACTAGTGAAACTCTGTCAACTGATCTGGACGTACGTGATGACATTGGAAGAAAGAGCTAGCCAGTGGCGCCATTTTTCTGCAGCTTTGCCCTGAGCTGCGAGATCAAACGTACGTACTACCAGCTTGCCTGCTTGCGAATCTTGGCAGGGACAGAAGCATCTGATCTCTGATCTAGTAGTGCAAGTAAATGTACACCAGGTACATGCTCTGTGCAGTTAGCAGCAACTCAGCTAGTTAGCAACTCAGCTCGTCAGGCACCAACCAATAGAGATTTTTCTTTCCGGAGCCGCTCACCCGCCTTCCCCACTCCGCTCGGCTCGTCCGGTGACGAACGGTGATTCGTGGACTCGACCGGTTCGGTACTGCTCGAGTGTGAATCTGTCTGCGTCGACAAGGCACCAGACTGCCGAACCACCGGCGACTTCAACGCCACTCTCGTCTTGGTTGATTGCATGATTTGTGCAGCTTCATTGCTGGTAAACAGCGACATGCGTATTGTTTAATTGTTCCATTCCTTTTCGTCTCCTTTCTGACGGGCGAGGGGAGATCACGAGATGGACTAGGATTTTTCTTGTTAGGTGTCTGTCCATGATCCCAACTAGATCCTGGATATGCCTTTGTTCTAATAATCAGTTACAACTCCAGATACTACCACCGGAGGATGCCATGTCTGAATTGTCCATGAAAAAATTTTGACTTACTCAGCGGGGGTGGCTGCCACATATAGCATGCAGCGATTGCAGCCTATACAAATATAATAACAAAAGCAAGGTAGAAAAGAAGATGATTTTGTTTACAGTGACATGTCCAAAAGGAGGAAGGGATCGGAAGGGATCGATAACGATAGGATAAATGCAACAAATCTATTTGTAATCCCAGCTCTTCTCATGATTCAGTTTTCACAAGCTAGTTAATCCTGGCCTGTTAAAGACACATTGATCAAGTTCAGTCCTGGGATTGGGAGGGAGTGCCATATTTGTACCAACACTGTATCATAACAGCATGCCCGCAAGAAGGAAACTTACTATTACTACTATCAATCCTTCAAGTGCTTTCTTTAAATGAGATATCCTTGAGAGCTGGAACCACTCAGCTTCTTACCTTGCTTAGCAGTTACAGCTTCATCACTGCTCTTATGAAAACCACCGAATAAACGACGCGATGATGTTCAATCAATGCATCGCAACACGCTGCTGTGTTTGGTGTTGTTTGCTCCACGGAACGGGACGGGAAGAGAAGAGAGAGACGACCGAGACCCATTCCCCCGTCTCCTTCCACCCGCGGGCGAGAGAGAGAGAGAGAGAGAGAGCGAGCGAGGGGAAACCGGAAAAAATAACCGAGACAGGGAAGAAGGCCCAGAATAGCAGGACCACTTCCCCCTCCGGTCTTCTCCCCTCTCACCGCTCGTCCTCCCCCTCCTTCCCTCTCCCGCCCTGCCTGCCCGCCCACCCCTAGCCGGCGCCGCCGCCGGAGCGCGGCCGCGCGCGGCGATCCCAGCCGTCGTCCCCGCGGCGCTAGATCTGACCCCGACTCCCCATGTGCCTGCCTCTGTCCAGATCCGACTGACCTAGCGAGGAGTCGCGCCGCGCGGCGGACCGGCGGTTTCTCGTGCGGGAAGGCCCCCCTCCGCCCATGGAGGACGTGTCCAAGTACGCGCACAGCCCGGCGCACCTCGCCGTGGCGCGGCGCGACCACGCGGCGCTCAGGAAGCTGGTCGCCAGCCTCCCGCGCCTGCCGCGCGCCGGCGAGGTGGCCACCGAAGAGGAGTCCATCGCGGGAGAGGCCGTGGCCGACGCCGTCTCCGCCGTCATCGACCGCCGCGACGTGCCACGGAGGGAGACACCGCTCCACCTCGCCGTCCGCCTCCGCGACCCCGTCGCGGCCGACATCCTCATGTCCGCGGGCGCCGACTGGTCGCTGCAGAACGCTGACGGGTGGTCCGCGCTCCAGGAGGCCGTCTGCACCCGCGAGGAGGCCATCGCCACCATCATTGCGCGCCACTACCAGCCGCTCGCATGGGCCAAGTGGTGCCGCCGCCTCCCGCGCATCCTCGCCAACATCAACCGCATCCGTGACTTCTACATGGAGATCTCCTTCCACTTCGAGTCCTCCGTCATACCCTTCATCGGCCGCATAGCCCCGTCCGACACCTACCGCATTTGGAAGCGTGGGTCCGCGCTTCGGGCAGACATGACGCTTGCTGGCTTCGACGGTTTCCGTATCCAGCGCTCGGATCAGACGTTCCTGTTTCTGGGGGATGGTGCGAGACCCGAGGATGCTGGGGGTAAGGAGTTGCATCCGGGTTCCCTCATCGTGCTAGCCCACAAGGATAGGGAGATAACAGACGCGCTGGAGGGAGCGGGCGTGCAGCCAACAGAGTCGGAGGTAGCGCACGAGGTGGCATTGATGTCCAAGACGAATATGTACCGTCCTGGAATTGACGTGACGCAGGCGGAGCTCGTGCCGCACTTGAATTGGCGCCGACAAGAGAGGACAGAAGCGGTTGGCAATTGGAAAGCCAAGGTGTATGACATGCTAAATGTTCTTGTGACAGTGAAGTCTAGGAGGGTGCCTGGTGCAATGACAGATGAGGAACTTTTCGCAATGGATGCCGAGGAGAAGAACGGGAGGGGCACAGAGCTTGATGCTGAGTTAGATGAAGTATTGACAGCCGAGGAGAGAAAGCAGCTTGATTCTGCATTGAGGATGGGGAACCAGGACGAGGAATCTGAGGACAGGGGAGAGGAAGGTGACAGTGGGGCTGATCATATGGATGCCAACGGCACGGCGAAAGATAAGAAGGGGTGGTTCGGGTGGGGTGGCAAGAAAGGCGCCAAGAGTGATGAGAAACCATCAAAGGCTGGGATTAAGGATGAATCAGGTGATACAGGGAAGCATAAGGAGAAGGGCAGCGGGAAGAAGAAGAAGGGTGGTTCATCAGGCGATCCTAATAAGCTTGAAAGCGAGTACAAGAAGGGTTTAAGGCCGGTTTTGTGGCTGACACCGGATTTCCCTCTGAAGACAGATGAACTGATCCCTCTGCTTGATGTCCTAGCAAATAAAGTGAAGGCTGTCAGGAGACTTAGGGAACTCTTGACAACCAAGCTTCCTACCGGCACATTTCCAGTCAAGGTAACCATTTGGCAACCTGATTATGTTTGCACATACCATCTCAGTTAACAGTTCCAACTGATTGCGTATTGTTGTATATTCAATCGAATCGATTCACATGCCTATAATTTCTCAATCATCTTGACAAGCCATCTCTTTGCTACATTGAGATGTTCCGTCATATCTGAATTCAATTTTGTGATACAAATGGCATCTATTAGCTTAAGGGCCACAAGCTAGTCTCAAAGGCGTTGACGGGTGCATCTGACATGCTATGTTTTCAGCTCTTACACTTGTTGACTTCTGTATGTTGTGAATTGAATTGTAGGATCTTTATTGTGAATTCTTCGATCTTGGCTGTTCATTTTGTCCCCTGCCGCTGTTATTTTCTTTATAAGTGTTTTTTTAGCTAGGACTTAGCAAGAACTGTAATAAAGTGTTGTTCATGTGATATAACTAGTGCATCTTCTTCCTGGTAATCAATTATTGCACTAACAAGGGCACAATCATAACATTAGGTGTCCACCCCCTCCCTTCTTGGAAAGAAATACAATGACTACTACCATATGGTCTTTTGTTCTCATAACATCAATTTGTAAACAAATCTTAGCTTTTAAGCTACTAAAACCGCTGCCGTCACGCCTTTTTGGAATAATTGGAATCTGGCAATGGATATGATTAATGTGTGGCTCACTGTTTATAACATGCAAAACCTAGTAATATTAGGTTCACGCCACCAGTTTCCCATTATTGTATGCAAATTCCCTTTGTATATGATATGTATTGAGTCATAGAATCTGCTGCGAATTATCCTTTTTCCTTCTCTATGGCCCTGCCATCTGCTTGTCGCATCTTCGCTATTTTTCAATCAACTTTAAACCCTTTAACAGTTGTTAGTGGTTTGCTGTTCCCACCATCCAGTTCAATAATCTCACTGTCTCACTGATTTCAGAATCCGCAAAAAATTTCTCTATTTCCTTTTGCTGTCTTCAGAACTTCCTAGCGCTCCTCAATAACTCATTCACTGTCTCTTCCTCCATTTATCTGGGCCCTACTCAAAACTACCAAAAAACTAATGCCCCGTTGTTCCCTATTAACCTTAGAGCTCAAAAGGTAGTTGCTGATACATCTAATGTTTCTCAACCACTTTTTCCTGTCAAATTTTACTGCATGATTTTGAAGTTTCCTATATTTCTCAACCATTTCTTATTATCATGGCTGAGTTAAAAACACCATCCTATATTCCTATTCTGCACTGATTTTGAAGTTTCGTTGAGACTCATGCTGCTTTTGTAGCATTTCTATGTCAAGCCAATTTTTATTTGCCATTTTCTCATCAAGTATTGCTTTGGGTCTTTCAATTGCGTGATAGTTTCTCTGAAAAGTCTACAGGCTACTAAATCACTCAATGCATTTTTCTTATTTGGGATGTACCAATATTTTTAATTGAGGCATATGAAAGGGTAGTTTATGATTCATGATTGATTACAGTTAACATGGATTGGTGGAAAGAACCATAGGCATCAGTGGCCTTGTAGGAATGTTTGATTCAGCTGTGTGCTGTGTATGTGTTGTTGAGGGTTCTGATTGGTGGAAAGAACCATAGGCATCAGTGGCCTTGTAGGAATGTTTGATTCAGCTGTGTGCTGTGTATGTGTTGTTGAGGGTTCTCTCTATATTCATTGTTGATACATTTTTCGTGAAATTCTCTTCTTACACGGATGTAGCAAGTTGATATGTTTCTTTGCATAAAAGACATTCTAGTTCTATTTTCATCTGATTACCACATGAGAAACCACGGACGATAAAAGCTCAATGCATTAAGCTTTATTGTAGCATATTGGTCTCTGACTTTATGTAACATATTTCAGATTGCCATCCCTATAGTTCCAACGATACGAGTCATCGTGACGTTCACAAAGTTTGAAGAACTCCAGCCTTTAGACGAGTTTGCCACCCCACCTTCGAGCCCAACACAGTTTCAGGATGCGAAGTCCAAAGAATCAGAAGGATCTGGCTCATGGTATTCATGGGTAAAGGGGGGCCGAGGTGGGCAGTCCAGTGACAGCAGCGATGGCCGGAATTGGAAAGACGAGGTCGATCCATTCCACATACCATCTGACTACACCTGGGTTGATGCTGCCGAGAAGAAGCGGAGGATGAAGGCAAAGAAAGCCAAGAGCAGACGGGGCACAACCCGCAAACAGTCATCAAAAAACACTTCGGAAGGAGGCCACCACCCCATGATGGATGGCTTCGAGTAAACACACTTCACCAGCATAGTAAGTTGCCTTTTGCATTCTTAAGATGTTAGTTGTTGATGGCAGCTGCACGCCCGAGCATTCACGCGGCGTGGTAATCAATCGGAGTGGAATCTCCTTGTGAACGTACAGGATGGCTTATACCCCGCTAATCTGTAATTCAGTGCTATTTTTGCCCCCATCCACCTTTTCCCATCTTGATGGATGTATGTTTGATGATGATATGGCCCTGTTGTTGAAAAATGTGTTGGAGAGGACTGCAGTGTTCTCCCCCTGTTGTATGGAATACTTCAAATATGCAGCGATTTTCTCGCTAAGAGGAAGCTCAATGCACATGCTTGTTTGTTCCTCTTCCTTTTGATACTGATGATTGCTTACGCTACCAGTCCCTGATGTGTAACCCCTGTATTCACGCTTTGTTTTACGGGGTAACTTTTTGAACCGTCGCATTATGAGATCACATTGCTCTTTCCAAGCTGAGTACTCCAATCTTTGCGTTGCTTCGGTTATGCACATCATGTGCAGTTGACAGCTACCCCCGATGGTATTGAAATATAACGGTTAAGGCCGACAGCTTTTTGATTGATTGATGATGATGGACACCGCACTATGATAAATGTTTATCCTTAAGCTTTTCTCTTCTGTACCATATTCTCCAACTTCTGCCTAGTACTTGCGTCTCCCGTCCGTTCTGCTCATTTTTTATGGCCAGTAGCATATAAATTACATAAATGTATTTATATCTTGGTTTTCGGTTTTACCTGTTTATTACTAAGCAAAACATCATGCGTTATTGGTTCGGTTCTAACTACTGTACATTTTTCTCTTTTTGGTTGAATTCTACAAAAAAAAATATTTCTAGTACTATAGATTAACTTTTTTTTAGCATAAGTACTAGATTAACCGCTAAAAATGGAGTATTATTTTTTGGCCGGAGATGCAAGACCAGGCCCAAACAGCCCGACCTGTTCAGACCAAAAAAAGAAAAGTGGTCTCACCGTGTATTCCACGTCCTCTCTAATTTTTTTTTCAAAAAGAAAAGAAACGTCCTTCCACGTGGGCCTACCTCGGGACTCGCGTGCCCTTGTCACCACGGGGCCCACAACGAGCTTCCCACTGTCCCGCTCAAACAAATTCGAAATTTGAAACGCCCCTTCTCCTGCTGAATCCCAATCAACGAACCACTCCGAAATCCCAAAATCAAAGCGACCATTACTCTCGTCTCCCCCCAAATCCCCCAAACCCTAACCCTGCATCCGCCCTGCCATGTCCTCCCGCCTCAAGGACCGCGGCGGCGGCGGCAGGGCCACGGCCACGGGCCCGGCCGCCCGCCCGCTCACCCCCAAGTCCATCTCCTCCTCTTCGTCCGCCCGGCGGACGACCGCCGCCGCCGCCGGCAAGGAGAACTCCGCGTCGAAGCCGTCCAAGCCCGCCTCGGCCGTGCGGTGGTCCACGTCGTCGATCCCGCGGGCCAGCAGGATCCCGAGCTCGGTGGAGCCATCCAAGCCCGCATCCACCCTCAGGGCTTCCGTGCTGCCGGGTAGGGCGTCCATCGGAAAGGACCCGCTGGCGGAGGCGGCCTTGCGGCGGAGTGTGAGTGGTGTGATTAGGGCTTCTTCTGTAGAGAAAGTGAGGAGGTCGGTGAGTGCCGTTGGATCCAGGGTTACGGAGGCTAGGAGAGGTGGTAGTGGTGGCGGCGGCGATGATACTAGCAGGAGAAAGGAGGGGTTCTGTGCGAAGACCAAGGGTTTAGATGAGATCAGCAGGAAAAGAGATGGCATTGATGCCAGGGTGAAGCAAGCTGATGAGATTGGCAGGAAAAGGGAAAGCTTTGATGCCAAGGCCAAGCAGATCAGCGGGAAAAGAGATAGTTTCGGTGTGAATACGGCGAAGCAATGTGATGAGGCCAAAGGGAAAACAGAGATCTTTGACGCTATCAGGAAGAAGCAAAGTGAAGAGACTGGTGGGAGAAGAGAGGGATTAGATGCAAAGGCCAAGGCAGGTGATGAAATCAATAGGAAGAAAGATGGCCTCAATATGAAATTGGTGAGGGAGATCCATCCAAATATTGCTGATTCAGTTGAAGCTCCTACTGAAGCTGCAGCCGTTCCTGTTACCCATAAGGATGACGAGGTAGGCAGCAGTTCTGTTATCCCAGTGTTTACTGTCCATGTGGTGGATTCCAGTGATGTCCCTTGCGGAGTGAGAGAACAACCGAAGAATAATGAGGATTGTAAGAAGCAAGAAGAAAAGGGAAAATTGGCAGACAAGATTAGAGTTTTTGAGAAAGCTGCAGCAAGTTCAGAGGGAAGGTCAGCGAAAGCTGTGGCTGCTGTGAACAGGTACCCAAGCAAGCTTCATGAGAAACTAGCTGCGCTGGAAGGGAGGGTTCAGAAGATTGCTACTGATATCAAGAAAACCAAAGAAATGTTGGATGACAACAACCCGGAAGAGCCAAAGCAGATCTTGTCTAATATCCAGAAGGAAATCAATGCCATTGAGAAGGCAATCTCACATGTCAAGGATGACAACAAGGTTCAGTTAGGTACTGCAGATAGCAGTGACTCTGAGAACTCTCATGCTGAAATGGCTGCAAAATGTACAGTTGCAAAGCCAGTTGGTTTGAAGCATGCTGGAAAAGGGATGAATACTGACGAACTGGAAGCGAGGTTCTTTCCACACCACAAATTATTGAGGGATCGCAGATCTTCTACTTCAACTCAACTGGAGTCATCCAGCGGTATGAAGAAAGACTGTAATGGAAAAACAGGACCTGCTGCCTGCGACCCAGACAATGACGAGAATAGCATAGCCATGGAGTTTCTAGCTTCATTAGATGGTGAAGAGAATGCCTTCTTCAAGGATCGCCGAGCTAAGAACTTGGAAAAGAATATGGTATCTGAAGTAGCAGATGCTACCAGCAAGACATCAAGTCAAGGTAGCACGAAGAACCCAGTTGGTCCCAATTACAAGGAGGAAACTGAATTGCTTGCTACAGAAAAGCTAGATGAATTTGACGAGCAGGAAAATAAGCCCATGATGATGGTTCAGGAGGAACCTGAGGAGTCTTCTGATGATCAGTTATCAGGAATAGGAAACAAGTCTTCAACAGGCGGGTGGTTTGTTTCAGAGGGGGAAGCTGTTCTTCTTGCTCATGGAGATGGAACATGCTCGTATTATGATATTGCGAACCATGAGGTATTTGGTTATTTAATGCAATGTGTACTGTTTTCATTCTTGTTATAGAAATTGAAATACATAATACTATTGGCTACTGCTGACTGCAATTTACTATGCTGATGCAGTTCAAATCTGAGTACAAGCCTCCAAGCATGGTATCAAATAATATGTGGGGTGATTGTTGGTTGATTCGTGCCCCAGGTGTAGATGGATGTTCTGGTAGATATGTTATTGCTGCATCAGCTGGCAACGCACTGGAGCCTGGGTTTTGCAGCTGGGATTACTATACCAGAGAAGTAAAAGCATTCCATATTGAGGAGGAGGCTTCTCATGCTTCTGCTCCATCTTCCAGGGCTGTTCTTGGGGCTCTCTCTAGTGTAAGTTCATCAAGATCTAGCTCTGGGCTGTCAAATGTAGAAAGACAGCAATGGTGGTATAAACCCTGTGGACCTCTTCTGCTTTCTACTGCTAGCAAGCAAAGGACGGTCACAGCTTATGATATCCGTGATGGAGATTTAGTGATGCAATGGGAAGTGAGCAATCCAGTTATGGGAATGGAACACTCCAGCCCACTACAATGGCGTAGCAGGGGAAAGGTGGTAATTGCTGGGAGCGAGTCGATAGGGTTGTGGGATGTGAATTCGCTTAACCCACAACCCTTGTTATCTGTTACTTCTTCTGGTAAGAAAGTGTACTGCCTTCATGTGAATAACACAGATGCGGAGGTGGGCGGTGGAGTGCGTCAAAGGTAAGATAGCAAATCTTACGTAACTGCTCTTCAATTCCCATTCTTATTGGTATTTAAGATCTCAACTTATGCTAGTGAAACCGAACATTCTTTTATGTTTATTTAGGTATCTACTGCAGTGAATATTGTTGTTCTGTTTGTTCATGAACTGTTGGCCCATGATGCACAACCTACTTTGTGACATGTTCTTTGGACACGGAATTTAGATCCTTTTTGTCCTTATTTGCAGGGTTAGTTCATCTGAAGTGGAGGGAAATGATGGTGTTTTCAGCACGCAAGAAAGTGTTAATGTATTTGATTTTCGTGTACCTGCTGGCATCGGTCTGAAAATAGCAAGACATGGTGGTACCGCAAACTCAATCTTCTCACGTGGAGATTCAGTATTTATTGGTAGCACCGAAGGCAGGCTGCAAATAAAAGGAGGACTGAGATCTAGGGTCCAGCAATACTCTCTCAGAAAGGGGAAGCTTGTTGCGACCTATGAGTTGCCAGAGTTCAATGCTCATTTCCATCACTCTTCGATAACTCAAGTGTGGGGAAATTCGAACATTGTGTTGGCTGCGTGTGGTATGGGACTGTTTGCCTTTGATACCTTCAAGGAAGACACGCAGCCAACATACAGCTTTGACCGTGGGAACACCATTGGAGTGAGAGAGGCCATTGGCCCTGATGATTTGTATTGTCCTACGTTTGATTACTCATCTTCAAGGGTCCTGCTGGTTTCAAAAGACCGTCCAGCACATTGGAGGTATTTGTCGTAGGCTATCTATTTAGCGTATGTTTGTGTGCATGCCATGTAATATATGTACTTTATTTATGTGTCACTGATACTGTGTCAAGCATCTTGCTTTCACTGTATTAGCAGAAATGATCTTGTGTTCACCTATGCGGTTATTTTTCTATCTGCTTCTACGTTGCTTTAACATGGCCACCTTCATATTTTTATGTTCTTCCTCAGAACTTGGCCGCTACTTTTCTTTATTGAAACATTGTTCAAATTCAGTCTGATGCCCTAGCGCATACAATTTATGCAATAATTTTCTGGCATCACTTCCTAGATACATATGTAGTCATGGACAAAGTTAAAATCTTGTTAGTCGATTATCACGCCCTGACCAGAATGCCCCATTTGCCTGGCGCCCTTGATGCGATGCACCGTGTGTGCTTATTCCACAGTACTGTCTGCAACATCTGGTCTTGTGCAGTTTTGCTCTGATTAATTCATTAGCATTTTAGACAAAATCTAGCGCAATCTTATCCGTCCTTGAAACTCAAGTTCCTTCATCTCGGGAGCCTGCCAGCAGCTCGTATCTCTGTCTTATCAATCGATTTCAAGTTCGCGGAATGGTAGAGGGACAGTCTTCACTGCTCTGAACTTTCCAGCATTATTTAAGTGTTCATGCTCCAGCCTGCAACCAGATCAATGAAACATCATGTTACACCTAAATTGGAACTAATTGTTTTATCCTTATACTGGTATTTTCAGTTACCTGTAGAAGTTCCAGTGTCCTCGTCGTATAATTTCTAGTGAAGCTAGTAAGAAATCCAGCAAGCGGGACTCAGCCGTACTAATACGAATCTTCATTACACTCTCAGTCCAGGCTAGACGCAGCCCAAGGTTGAGCACCTGTGTTGTCAATGCGTTAGGGCTCCTGAATCTGTATTTCTTATAGCATTGTGAACAAGGTTGTATTCATAGTATTGTGAACAAGGCGAACAAGAAATTATACCATGGAAACGTAGTAGATCGACTTGTTCTTCAAGACGAGTTCATCTCTGAGCAATCTGTTCTTCGAATTGGGGTTGAAGAAGCCCCAGTCCTTGACAAAGTCCCAGTAGAGCTGGTAAGAGGTGGCACCTGTGGATGAAATGAGCACCATCCACATCCAGAATGGTGTTGGTGTTGCAACGTACTTGAACCTAACAGCAGCTCCAACCATTGCTGATACGTACTTGCCAGCATTAGCAAGTTGGTTGATATCATGTCCTTCCTCCAGGTACCTCCTCAAGCACTAAAACAAATAGGCGCAACATTTAGTTTGAATTAATCGAAACAAATTATCATTTGCGAAATTTGCTTTGTTCATTAATTTAAAAATTTTATCTATACCTGCATTGCTCTCCAGTAGTAAGGTAGGAAAGATATCACATAGGCCAGGTGCTTGTACTGTTGGCTGCTAGTACAGGCTGAGTATGCATGAGTCTGAAAGGTACCGGCCATGAAGTAGCACGCTGTGAACTCCAGGTGTCTTAATAGTGGAATCTGAAAGATACACCACTCAACTCATGAGAACTTGCACGGGTAGTGTTCTACAAAGTGCGCGTTTATGAGGCTTAGCATTACCTGGCTGGTTAGCTGGTCAGCCATAAAGAAATCAGCCATGAGAACCTGTATTGCAAGGCAGCCTCTCATCAGACAGATGATTCCAACAGTTTCTGATTCTTTAAATAAACAAAAAACAAACTGAGGCCATTACCTTGTAGAATGGTGAGAATATGATGTTGCGCATCACACGCATGAAGCAGTAGCGTGTAGAGCGGTAGAAAATGTTAAATGGGCAGAACAGAACCCCTGTTGACAACTGAAACAGATACAGGTAGAGAACTGAAATCAGTACATGTTTGTTGCAGCCCAACATTTTTTTTTTGTTTCATGGCTTGTATTTCTTACAAGTAAAAGTGCACCGGGCAATGCATTGGCGTAGGTTGCACCAGCGTTCCTGAGGAACAGATTAATAACCAGTGCAGCCACGACGGTACACATGATCGATGCAGACATCAGGAAGGCGTCCCTGTGCGTCAGGGCAGTGCTTGAGGAGAAATCGAATATGAAGTTGTGGTTGATCCTTGTGCTCTTCCACATGAAGAGGTTGCATCCATACAGGAAGATGTGCAGGCTGATGAGTGCGAACATGCTGCATAAGCAAGGCCAAAACTATTATTCCGGGTCAAGAGTAAAAGAAAGAATCGTCTGCGCTAGAGTTCACAACGATGTCCAGAAAAACCCTGGACCTTAGCTTCAGAGATTACCTGAAAACATGGTAAACTATCTCCATATAGGCAGTGTTTCCAGAGGATGAGAAGATTCCAGCGACATGGGCTAAGATTGCATATATAATGAACAACGAAACGAAGGTGCCCGTGAACAGGCCTGAAAACACACACAAAAAAAAAAAAAACAGAGGTCAGAATGCAGATTGCACATTTGGGTGTGAAATTATGGTGGTGGTTGTTTTGATCTACTCGCCTACGAGGAACGTTATCATGTGGGTGTTCCTGGGCTGCTGTGGCTTGAGGTACTTCATGGCCACCTTCCGGTCGTTGCCCGCGAAATGCCTCAAGAAGATGCACTCCACCTCGTCTGCCAGCTGAAGCACCTGCTCAGGGGTTTTATGGCCAGTTAATTCCATTTTTCTTCATAAGCGTGTTCGTCAGATAGGCGGTGGACGATGATACCTTGTCAGAGCTGCTGAACGGTGATTCCTTCACCTTCTTTGAAAACTTGTCCGTGTCTCGCTGTTGCTCTGACACCTAGAATGCACAACATATATTGTCTGTCACTTGCGGATAGCATAACAAATCAGTGTTTGTTTCTCAGTTATTGGTGCAAAAATTGCAATTCTACTGCTACATAGTAACACTTTTATGTTTTAGATTAAAAGTTTTATGTTTAATTATACCCGCGCTAGTTTTATGCCACATCTGCTTGGTGGTTTGCTTATAATACGGGAGGTCCTATATTCCTCTGTGCGAGTCTAGGGTACCAGTTCTCTTTATTCTGGTCTATAGTTTGGTCTATTCCCTCTTCTTGTCCACCCAGCTCAAAAGAACACGTATATTCCTCACCTTTTAATTAAAAAATATATAGAAACAAGACACATAAGGTACCTTGACGAATTTCTTCAGTATTTTTGTGAAAGCCTTTACATTGAGAGAGCTGCATCCATCCACACATGCCACGGAACAGGAAAAGACAATAAATCCATCACCGTACCGCAAAAGCCTCACCATTATTAACAATGAAAAGGAAAGGACAGGTTTATACCAATGTAAAATATTTGTTATGCTTTTTTTAATTAAAAAATATGTGTATGTGCATGGCATCTACTACTACGTGATTAATTGCACACGGCTGCCCGCGTCCATGCAAAGTGACTGAAATTTCGACCGAACCATGAGCATTTCCAAACATAAAGTGAATTCACAAGCAGAGGCAGAGGCATCGTGGCGATGAATCAGCTGAGACGTGGGAGGAACAGGACAGAGCAAGTTCCAACTGGTGTGATACTGATAGAGAAGGATGTACTACTAGTTGTTGGGAGTGTCGTAGCAGGAGGATTGGACATGCAACTGACGTGACGACCGTCCATTATATTAGTAGGCAAAAAAAGGAAAAGGGAAAGCATACCTGAACTTTTTGAGGAGGTCGAGTCCGCGGTAGAGCGCGAGGAAGGCGTCGCGGATGTTCTTCTCGGCGTGCTGGACCTTCTTGCGGTGGACGAAGGCGGCGGCGGGGTCGGCGCCGTCCTTGCGGAGCACGTTGACGAGCTCCTCCCACACCTTGAGCGCGGCGCGGCCGGGGCTCGTCGGCGGGATGTCGATCCGCACGGTGGCCGGCATGACCAGCAGGTGCTTCCCGCCGGCGTCCTTCTTGGCCTTGGCCAGGCCGCCGACGAAGCTGACGCCGTTGCGCTCCAGCGCCGCCATCACCTCCTCCGCCACCGCCGCGCCCTCCGCCACCCGCGCCTGCTGCATCTCCACGCTCCCGTCTGCAATTCGCGGAACAAGTCAACCGCGTCAACGTCCACGCGCCACGCGGCCATGCAATGCAGGTAAAGGTGCAGTGCCAGTGGGGTTCATGTGATGTGCTTTTGTTGCACCTACCTGACATGGACTGCGGCGAGGCCAGGCCGGAGAGGAGGTGGCGGCCGCTGGACCCGTTGATCGACGGCGAGTGCGACGGCGGCGGCATGGTGGCGGAGCGGCCGAGTCGGCTGCGGCGGGAGTTGGCGGCGTGGTCGGCGAGGATGCGCTTGACGTCGGCGAGGATGCGGAGCTGCTCGATGAGGGCGTCGCCGCGCGCCAGCAGCTCCGACTCCTGCGACGCGTAGAACTTGTTCACCTTCTCCAGCTCCTCGTCCGCCTTCTCCAGAAACTCACGCACCTGCACGTTCATTTGCGCACGCAACCACCAAATCAGATAGTTAATCACCTGACGGCACCAGTGTTTACTTACTGCTAGTGGTTGATTAACAACAAACAAATTCACGGGGAATATAATAATCTGCGAGCGAGCGCGCGCGCGCGTGCTGAATTACATGCTTGTCTTCTGATCGCACGAGCTCCCCTGAATCCGATTCCAGGCCGTCGTCCTCCTCCTCCTGCCAGCAAGCGTAGGCATACCCACGCGCGTCAGAAATTTCCACTCGCCAAGAAGACGTAGTATATATTATAATCTACACGGTCCTAGTAGTAGGGGACGACAGACAGACAGACAACGCATGACAAGAAGCGCGTACTGGTGAAGGAGACGCTGCATGAGCCAGCGCCGGCTTGGCGGCGAAGCGGGCGGCGAGGGCGCGGACGGGGTCGAGAACCGAGAAGCCATAGCCGCCGCCGCCGCCGCCGCTGCTGGTGGTGGTGGCAACGCCGACGAGCTGATCCGGCGGAAGGTCTCGGCGGGCGATCTTGATCCTCTTGACGAGCTTCTTGAGGCCCTTGTAGTCTACGAAGGCGGCCTTCCACTCGGGGATGATGCTCGCCTCGTACTCCCGCGAGAACTTCACCATCCTCGGCAACCCGCGAAAGCCGCAGCCACCGCCCTATATAGGTAGCAGTGTACTGCTCTGCTCTGCTCGATCGATCAGATTGCAAGCTGCTTCTCCGAGGTGATTTACATGTGGAGCAGAGGAGGGGGACAGGGACAGGCAGGAGTGATGGCACAAGCAATCCTGCCTGCCTGCTTATATAGATAGATAGATTGATTGAGAGAGAAAGAGAGCGCTTCGCTGAGGAGGAAGAGGCCGGAGGGAGGCGTGCTCCACTCTTCCTTGCCCGCTCGCGTTTATATGCTGCAACCCATCCAATTCGGCGCATCAGTGACGAGCTAGTGCTGCTACAACAGCAAGGGGATAACAATATTAGGTAGACAAAGCGATTAAAGGGAAATCTTTTGGTCTAAATTAAAGTGGAAACGCTCCATCGATCCATCTAATGGGAGGTTAGAAACGTATGCCTCCCGGGTGTACAGCTGTGAGCAGCTTAATCGCAATGTTTCTTATCAATGTGATGTGTTTGCATACATGTTCAGTTACTCGATCGATCGATCAGTGCAGGGTTTCTTCAGGGTTTGAGTTCAGTTATGCGTCTGGCCGGTGGCTTTTGCACCGTTGCGGAAGGAAAGGGATGCGGGGAGGAAAAGAAAGCAAAACTGGTCGCCGCTTCTTAATCCCTTTCTGGCGAAAAGACAGGTTTTTTCCAACATGAGCAGCGGTTGCTTCGCAGAAATTAAGCGAGAAGCTCGTCCCCTGCTAGCTAAGCTGCGAATTGTTATGTCAGCACAAGATTAAAGGAGAGGCGAGGGTGATTAGAGACGTAAACAAATACTACTTAAAATCCGGACCGGTAGCTAGTGCAGTGCACTACGGGGTGTGTGTGCTTTACACATTTCGTAGCTCGATTGGATCGCAGAAACCGCAAGTTGGAGCGTGCATGGCATGGCATGGACCAGATCGAGCGCGCAGCTGCACTGCACAATCCGCACCAATGGCGGCCACGCCATTGCTGCCGACGCTGGTGGTGGTGGCGGTGCGGCGAGATTCTGACGTGGCCATGACGCCGCAACAGCCACGATCTGCACCTGGCCTGACCGCCGCCTCCTTCCCCTTTTCAGAATGACTCATTAAGAAACTAGGTTTAATTCATGAAATACTGTTGGATTCGCGTCTGATCTAACATGTGTTTTTGGGAATGTTAATATGTTCGTTGAGAAGTAGCTTAAGTCCATTAACAACAGGTTAAGAAAGTATATTCCACGGCTCTGATGAGGACAAGGGCAACGACGTTGGTGAGGACGGTGAACAGGTGGGATCTGTTATTCTGCACCTCTGATGGTTTGCATTGTGCCTACAAATGCTGAGAACATGATTTCCTGTCACATATTCATTTGTTTTTTTTTTTGAAAGAGTTACAAAAAATATGTATGCGGTCCCAAAATCCTTTTCGAAATATGGATGCGGAGACTCGGCTGTCTTGTCTACAAGGCATTGGCACTTCACGTCACGTACGTCTTTAGTAGTACGTATCAAGCTACGCCGCGGATGGAGTATTTTGTCGCGGTGACGTATTCTCCGAGTTTCCGCAACTGAAACAGCCGATGCGTCGTTGCTGTGTCTGTTGCAGGCGGCATGGGTTCTGCAGGCAGCACGCAAGGCCGCCCGCCACGTTACGAACACGCCATGCAACAACACCTCGTTGTTCTTTTTGGGGAAATGCATCCATCAACAATACATCATGTTTGCTTGGCAAACTGCACTCGCTAGCTGCTCTGCTTCCTCGCCCCATGTCATCACGTATGGTGTGACGACTCTGAATTACGTACTATATATATATGCATACATGGGGTTTGATTTCTGACAAACATTCCACATGTTTCAAATATGTCCCCCTGCCAAGCCAAAAACCTACGACACTTGTAAAATTTTTGGAATCATCTGCCAGGCCCAAATATACCTGGTCTGATAGTGGACGCTGACGGAAACGCACAACGCGGGGAACAGAACAGGTGTCAGCTACATACTCCTGTATGCAAAGCGTCGCTTAATTCGCTGTTCGTCTGGATGCTGCACGATGTTCACCTGCTTTAAGCTGCTCCTGTGCAAGGGTCAAAATAAACCAGGCTGTGCCAAGCTAGTGCGAACGCGCACGGCACAGGCGCCACGCATCATTCCTCTGCCTCTGGTTCTTCTTTGCTGGAATCTTCATCCTGGGCTTCATGAAACCAAGTCACCCAGCACAAACCGGGAAAAGGTTGCGTTCAAGGTGGTGAGGCTTGTAGAGATATCTTAATTTAAGTGCCAAGAAATCTCACCACGGGTGCAAGGCACTGGTTAACACCTTCTTTTTCAAGGCCTAATGCTGCTTAACATGAATGCCTCACAAAACTAAAGGCCCTTTCTTCGTTATTTTATTGTATTTTATTTGCTCTAGTTGCTGCTGTTGTGCTAGCAGCTGTTGTTGCCATTTCATGAGTGTCCACTCGAGAGAAAAATGTGACCTAAAATGGATGAATGAGAGAGAACCAGGGAGGGAGGGAGGGAGAGGGCCGTTCCTTTTTTCCAGAATGGAAAGATCATTGCAAGGCCTGGCTGCATGATGCTTTCTTCTCCCAAGTCATCCCCTATTGGTTAATGCTGACACAAATAAGAGAAAAGCCAGTCCGAATGAAAGCTTCACCCCACTATCGTTATGTTGATGGTGTTGGTCGTATACCTGTTCTCTATTAATCGGTACAGTGCGTGTTTTGCCTAATGATTGGTTAGCTACGTTGTTTATTCCATTTGTCTTCCTGGAGTTGTCTAATGAATTGGTCTCCTGCATGTCCATAGTTAATTCGTTTCTGTGTGTTGTGAGCCTGATTTTAACTCGTGCACGGCTTGTTCTTTGCGCATATATGTGGTGGGGAAGTTCTGAGAGCACCAAGAGTTCGATCTAGGGCTATTGGCACGTATCTTTCTCTTGATTGAACATCGATTTATAGCGGATAGGAATGGAACTTTGGAAACTATAGTTTAAGTCTTGCTACGTGATTTGGCGTCGTAAACAATGGAGCAAAGGCATTTGTGCACAAAGGTCTGCATATGATTACTTTGTGATAAACAAGAGGGGAATAACATCGTTCAACCAGAGGAGAGCATCCACTGGCGCTGGTGCCTTGTAACATTTGTCAGATAGACGGTCTAACTGCCATGTCCCATATAATTTTAGGGTTTATCCTTATTTACTGTGTGTGCCAGGTTCAATTTGATAGTTAACGAGTCTGTAATCTCCACGTAAGTATGCGAGCTAATTTTGCGTGCACAGAGATATTCCATCTAAGAATGTGCACCTTTTCAGGAGTTTATCCTGATAATCCTGCATAGATCTGGGAGAGTTTCATACGTTTCTGTGAGCTAGGGAGGCTCGTTGGCATCCATGATGCGAACCAAAGTGACCTTTTGCGCGGCTTCTCTTCTCGAATTAAATGTTGTTCACATGAGAGGAGAGCGAAACTTACCGTAGGTTGCTATGTACTATCATCTCTAAATCTTTCTGTTTTTGGCTCTCTCATCTTGTCCCACCAGCTGGATTTAATTCATGGCGTACAAATAACTTGACGACTTTTGTTGACAGTGGCGTACTGGAATTCTGTACATTTGCCAAGTAATTCATGTTCCGTCTGGATTTGGTTGCACCCATTAACATGAAAGGGTTCATTCATGCATCACACATTATATGCTTTATTTAGGAAAAGCTCGAAGAGTGACAGATACTATGTCGTGTACAGAAAGAAATTTGAGAGATGGACCAAACTAATAATTTAACTTCTTTTAGCAATAACACGACGTTATGGGTGCTTTTTGTATAAAAAAATAGCTTGGCATATGAATACATGAGCGGCGTTTTCGGTTTTCCTAATCTGGGCAATTGTGAGTGCAACTCTTTTTCTACTCTAGGCTACGTTAACGCCGCCCCTGTTGGGTGCATTCGGAAACACTCTACCAACCTTTTAGATCTTGTAATTTCTTCTTCGCAGAAATGTAGGATCTAAGTGGAGACAGAGGGCTGCTACTTTTAAGAACATATGATGATGCACAGATGTATACCTAGGTCCATAAGTGGGCGGTGCACAAGGTGGTATGCTCTGAGATCCCTAATTGCTGCTGCAGCTTATGGACACTGACACCCGAAAAAGAGAGAGTAAGTGGCCATAATTAAACAGGCCACTTTCGGTCAGATTTCTGAATTCCAAATCTCCTTGATCCCAAAATGTTGTGTGGATTTGATTTGCATGGCATAGTAAAGGGCATTACAAATTTGCAATCTGTGCCTGCCTAGCTACGAGGTGTGAGTGTGGATGGTTAGTTGGGGTGTTGTCTGCTTAATTCAGAGGTCAGAATCAAGCAACGCATGGGTGGTGGATGCTGACGTCTCCTTATCAGTGCGCGTGTCCGGTGGTTGTTTGCTTCTTGTGATCCTCACAATTTGTCCGCGGCAATTCACATTTCCTCCTTTTGGTTGATCTGACGATACACGAAAAAGGTGCACATGAGAACTGTATTCAGCTGTAAAGAGAAACAAAAAAAGAAGCCTTTTTCTTCTTTCTTCCTCCTTGCTTTTCATTTTTTTTCCTCTTTTTCTCGTCATTTTCGGTTTTTATCTTTCTCTCTGATTTCTGCATCTCTTTTGTGCCTCGAACGTGAGAACGAGACACAGGCTGACTGCGATTCTAGGTGCGTTCACAGTAGGTCAGTTTTTCGAGATTTCGTGTTGAGCTAAGAAATTCGCCAGACTTTTGAGATTTCGTATGGAGCCAAAACAATTCGCCGAAATGATCAGGTCTCTTTGCATTGTGCTTAGTACTGACCATGGGTCTTGTCCATGGTGACTTCAACTATTGGTAGTTTGAGCTGCGTCAGCAGCATGCATCCTCTTATCATGATTGACCAGATTTCCTATTTTGA
Organism: Eragrostis nindensis; assembly: GCA_012490785.1. NCBI lineage: Eukaryota > Viridiplantae > Streptophyta > Magnoliopsida > Poales > Poaceae > Eragrostis > Eragrostis nindensis. The sequence continues at coordinate 934,371 of JAAXCT010000054.1, read as the reverse complement.
AGAAAGAAATGAACTCCGTGCACTAAGAAGTTGACTCCTTTGTGGGGAGAAAGAATAAAACATCTTTAAATAGCATGACCCATATGTATTACGAGACTCTTGAGCTGTTGTGCACTTATCGTGGGGTGCACCAAAACCTCTTAACCATCTTCTCCTCGAGTCCACATGGTCACGGGTACCAGTTTAAACTCTCCTTTAGTTTCCTTGTATGAACTTTGCTTTCACACTCCTATGAACTGGAACCAGGCACATCGAGTTCCATGCATTGCTGTGCAAGCCTCTACGAGAGCCATCAGATAAGGATGGATGGCATCCAAATGCTAATGACAGGAATATACTTTTCTGATGCCTAACATTGCCATTCAAGCCATGCAATGATCAACAATGCCGCTGGGCACTTTTACTGCTGCAAAGCTCCATGCATCTGCATCCACTCTACACAGTAGTAGCCACAAACAAACACCATTTGCTGCATCCTGATTGCGTTTTCCCCCATCCAAGCTGAATCACCAGGTCAATGGATCCTCCCGCAGGTTCCTGACGGCGAGCGCCATTGCTCGTGCGCAGAGCCCTCTGGCGCTGCTCCATTGCCTATGGGATCCAAAAAGGAATCTCCACTACTCCCTGAAGTGGGGAGCAAGCAGAAATGCATTGTGCAAATGTCCACTAACCGCCCTTGTGATGTTGCACTCGCTACTACGTACGTCACGTTGCAGTTCATCTTTTTCATCAGGGCACTGTTACAGGGTCCCTTTCAGGAAGCAGTGAATGGGATGGATGGTTGAGCAGAAACTGGTGCATCACTCTTGGCCAGGAATTGCAAATTGAAGCACTAGACTGGGCCTCGTTGTGGGGGTGGTGTACAAAAGGAGAGGGAAACTAGTACCACCTCTAGGATTGAAAAAGATGATCAGTGCGGCACATTTTCATGCCATGTATTCCTTTATGTAGAAATGACTCGCTTGATATCAGTTTCATGTGTACGGCTTGATTCACGGAATATTCATCCAAAGGACTATAGCAGGACGAGATCAGTTATTGTACAAAACATTCGTTCGTCTACCTGAGAATGCTCAGTCATACATAGTTCAGTATCTGCACTGATCATGGTGTATGGAGATCTTCCATGAGATCTTCAAGAAATCAAATGGTTGACAAAGCAAAGAAAGTTCAGGTCATTTCAGGGTGTGAAAAATCTGTCTATGTCAATTTCTCTTTACATGGTATAGCTGTTACTTTCATACTTCTATAAAAATCGTAATTGGATCTCTCGTGTACCACTCATCGACATTATGAGAGTCCACCAAAAATAGAGTAAGTGCATCCTCTTTTCTCGATAAGTTGGACCAAGGGAAGATATAATTTATCTAGCTTTCAGTGGACACCAGATCAAAAGATATGGGCCTGATTTGATATAACAAGTACTGTTCTCCTACTTAGTCATGAAGTTTCGCTAAAGATACCGCCTCACACATACACGCCCTACTGCTGTACAGAAGCAAAATAGGCCACAACAACTCTCTACACACCGAAGATGCAAGATATTCGATGAGGCAAGCATTCTTTGAAGCACTTACCAGAACCGGTCCTTGTTCACCGATAGATAGCCGGACATTACCTTTCCTCCCGTGTTTCTCATTCCATCGATTAGGTAGCACCAAGTTGATCCCAGGGCTCCAATGAAGAAATCTGCTTCGGTAGCCATCATGAAATTGACAAGGGGGTAGTTTGTGCTAGTCTCACGTCCCAAACTGGCCTCATACATTGCCATTGTCGTATTGTTACCTTGGCGCGAAACGTTTGTGAAGTAGAAATTCCAATCGGGGTAATACTTAGTCCTTTCAATAACTTCCTGCAGTGTGGCATGTCAAGTTAATACGATCATGTTGGACTGAAATTACACAAACTACTATGTAAACAAATATTTTACTTGACGGGGAAATCGACTTGCCTGCATTTCAGTAGAAAGCCAGATGTTCTTGAGACTTGGAAAACGTTTGCGCAGTTTTCCAGCCAGCTCCATGTATTCCTCGAAGCCAACAACTACCATTTCACAAGCTTTGTCGCCCATCCTTACGTGCATGCTGAGAAGAGGGCGAGGTATATATGGTTTGTGGTCAGACCACACAAGCCGCTCAATATCAGATTCGCTTCTGGTCGTGCCAACCTGTAATTTGTGGAATCTTTTGTATGAATATTTTAAAAAAGCAATGCTAGTGGTGATGTTACCATATATGGATGATTATATGCAAACAAAACATAGTGCAGCACAATGGACGATCAAGAGCCAGTTTTCAGATTGCCCTAACCTTTGGTGAATTATTCTGAATACTTTCGAGAACCAACTTTGCTGCTTGCAGACCAAATGCAGAGTGCCTAGCCACGTTCAGTAGTTCGCACATGTACTCCGTTGGGAATCTCATTAAGTATCGTGTAGCCTTCATGGAAGTTAAGGACAAGGTGAGATAAAAACAACACCACAAAGCTGATGAACTTATGGCTTCCTATTACGCAGACCTCGTAAGAATTTTTTTTTTCTCTCGAAAACGCAGGAGACCTCATAAGAATCTTTAAAGTGATTTTTTCTTATTGATATTTCGTGACCAAAATGTATATATGCACCTGTGCGATCCACCATCTCCGATCCATTTTACGGTGATTTCTAACTAATCTACCACTTATCTCTGTGGTTGGTTGCATGTACTTCCAAGGTTTCCCCCACAGCCTGCAGTGCAACAGGGTGTTACTGAACTGAATTTTCAGCAAGCCAAAGAACGAACAAGAAAAATTGAACTTAGGATAAATGGCAAACATGTGAAGTGTAAAAAGTCGGAAAGCGGAAAATTGCCAGAAGGAACCTATAGTATTAACCGATATAGTATTTGCAAAAAAAAAAAAGACGAAAGCATTAACCGATATAGTGTGGCCGTGAAAATTTTGAAATAGTACCTAGGTATATGCCCAATCCATATCTGCTTTGAAGTATAGTTATCCTTTACTGTTACAGTACCATCGGCCCAAGAGGCTTTGCTTTGCATGACCTGGAAAGCTCGGCTTCGGCAGTCTGAAGATGTCTCTGGAAAAAAGTAACAGGACCAGCTAGATCTTGAAACACCTGAAAGACAAAAGTTAAAAGTTCAGAATATAAATTTTGTGTGAGATATTCTGGAGTTAAAGTTCAGAATATACATTTTGTGTGACATATCGCTGCACTTGTGGTACTAAACAAGAAACAAGAAGGAAAAGAGGAACTAGCACCTTTGCAACCGTTGTGATCAGCCCGGTTGTAGTAGCTAGCAACCAGAATCCTTTTCTCTTTCATGGCAATAGCAAGAAGTCCTGACATTCCAGCTAGTTGCCCACCTATACCAAATCCAGGTAGCCTCTCCCAGTCTGCAACGAGAAACCGCAAGCTCGGATTGCTGCAGTTTGGAGGATGCTGATGAATCCATATATCTCTCTGCACTCGTCTGGTCAACGGATAGTTTTCTTCATCTGACCCTACAACCTTTGGTTTCATTGTAGTTCCGATGTTAGAATTCACATGTGAAATATCAACAAAACAGTGTAAATTCAAGCAAGTTTACATACCCATGGAGGATAGTGCTTATCTGCGTTTGCATTTGGAATGAACTCCCCGTTTTCAGTGTAAGTTTGGTTTAATAGTTCAAGTCCAAGTGACCCTTTCCACAGTGACCAAGGAGGAAATGTACCATTATCACCGTAACTGTCAAATTTCTTATTTCTTTCAACTTTATGCCTGCAGTTATCCAGATGGGGTGGACGTGGCACCTCTGAAATTTTCTGAACTTCATCTCTGCTGGTATTGAGCAAAGTGCTCCAAGCGTTGTACAGGTGCAATATTCTATCCTCGGTGATCGGCTCATTTCCCTTCATTTTTTCTATATTGTCTTGTACAGTATCTAACTCATCTTGCGTTGTAGGTCCATCTGCGCCAAAGAACATAGTTACAGGATGGCAGACATGGATACATCATAACAATAGAGAATCCTGAACTGCGATTGTACAAGTTACAGTCCCACGAAATTGCCAAGGAAGTAGTATACTGCATAGGGATGACCTGTTGCATGAGTCATATTTTTAAATTTATGGAGACTTTATGACCAACTGCTATTTGTTCTAGTATAATAAGCTCAAGCTGACACATATAGATAAAGTAATTGCCATTGCTTCCGAACAAACAGCTGATGTACTTACTGCACGCCACAGTTTTATTCAGTTAACTACTGGACCACTGAATTTTTATTTTAGTAGAAATGAGAAGATCATAAACTTCATAAGCATGAGCATTAAACGATTTGATACGCAACAGGATGACATAGTTACCAGGATCAGTCAATGTGGAACTCCACAGGATTGCTCGCCGCAGCGGTGGATCGCCTGAACGGCTCTGCATGACTCGGATCGGTGGGAGAGCAACACCAAACAGATACATGATGCAGACACCGCAGAAGAAGCCCGTCACCCATGATTTACAGGGAGCAGAGCTCCCAGCCTGCAGAGCCTTCCTAGATATCGCCCTCTCAAGGCTCTTCCCGCTGCTGTGCCCGTTACCCTCCATCCTGACAACCACACTCAGGAAGTGTACCCTGTCGAGAATGATCAACGCTTAGACGAATGCCAAGATGACGAAATTATTCATCTCCGTTACGAATCGATCTTCTTTGGAATGACAAAGTTAATTGCACGGAAGCAGCACATGCTGAGTGTTTGGGGTTTAAGAACATGAACCCTAGAGGAGCCCTCACAATCTTCTCCCTAAAGATGGCCAAAATATACAAACATGCACACTCAAGTAGAGCCCTCTGTTTGATTTCTCACTATCAAAGACTTGTTAGATCACTGAAACGGAGCTCCTCCAGAAGGCAGTCACCAACCCAAGAATTCAAGAACAGCTAAGAAATAAGGAGAGGAAGAATTGCATACCGATTGCTGAGCTTTCTGCTGTCGATTCTTCTGTTCCTTGGATTCTCCCTCCCCAGCGAAGCGAATGAAGGCGAAATTGAAGAGGGAGTTGAATTTGCACTCGAACAGAGAAGTGAAGGTCTCTCAGTCGAACATCTCAGCAAAAGAAAAGGGGATAATCAGAGATGGAATTGAACTGTTGTCGCTTTCTCCTCATCTGTTGTGTCCCCTCTCCTAACAAAGCAGAGAAATGCCCCGAGATGCTAGCCTCAGAGGAAAGGAGAGTGCCAAAGCCTGAACCTTTCGCATTACATTTCAAGACTCTTTTTAATTACTACTTAGTAGTAGTATTGAAATGAAGCAGAGAAGCAAAAAAGAATAAGAAACGGTGAAGGGAGGATGTATATCAATTTCTAGCACGAAGGATGATTTGCGTGACCCTGATCAGGAGACAGCTTTGGTTCAGTACATCAACGAAGTTGCCATCTTTTGATTTTTGAAATGGAAAACCGTTTCCGGCTTCCGGGAGAGCAAAAACAGAGTAACGTGACTTGCAGCTGGGCCCCACGCCGAAAAATCTGTGTGTCAGTGGAACCCTGCGTCGCTCCGCTCCGAAGCACAGGCGAGTAGTACAAACGAACATGCGAAAGTTGCGGGCCCCAGAAAAGCGTGCGGGGATTGACAAGTGGCGCATCGGACGCCACGTGTAGACATTTCGGGCCCGCATGTCATCGTTTCTGTTGCATGAGGAGCGGTGCGTGCGTGGGAGACCGTGACGGGACAAAAGCGGAGGGAGCGCGATGCACGGGAGATTTGGTACTCCATTGCGTCGTTGCGGATGACGTGACGCCCAACCGTCTCCAGACAAGGGGCAGAGAGACGTCGCACATTTTGGTGCATACGGATGAACTCGACTCGTCAGAACGGCTGGAGCGCACAACTGTCGTGGGTTCACGCCAGGGTTGTGATTTTCGTTCTGTTTTATGCTAGTGCATTATCAGAAAGAAAGAAAGAAAGAAACATGGACGCATTGTGTTTAATGATGACGGGTCGTGGTGAGCTAAGTGTGCACCTTGAACTATGACAGTGCTCCAGAAAGTAGAAACCATAATTTGTTGGGAGCTGACAGAACAGATGGCGCCAAGACGTGAGTGCGAAGCAAAGTTGGCAGACCATATGATATGAAGGTCAGTTGAAGCACAAGAAGTTTTTGTCCTCTCCACAGAAAAAATTGCGAGGATCCGGCCGAGATTTGGGCTCGTGGAGAACCGTTCGGTTCGCTCGCTTTGGTGTTCCGGCCCGCACAGCCTCAAGTATGAAGTGGGCCATGATGCTTCTCTCTGCCAACCCTCGCAGCACAGGGCATGGTTGTATAGGCCCAGAGTTGGATTGAGGAATTGGGCTTTACTCAGTGTTTCCGGACTGAAAATAATCTACAGAGACGTGACTCGTGAGAGCATGCAATTCCATCCCATGCAACTGCTCGTACAGCCGTGAAAGGGGTCTTACATCCAAGGGTGCGTTCGGTTCCCCCTCTAAAAACCCTCTAAACTTTATACCCCTCTAAAGTAAAAGAATATTACTATTTAGGAGTACTAAATAAAATTTAATTACAAACCTTTCTGCAGATGAGCGTTATTTTTCGAGACGAATCTAATGAACCTAATTAATCAATGTTTTGACACAGTGATGCTACAGTAACTATCGTCTAATCGCCGCTTAATTACCCTCATTACGTTCGTCTAGCGAAATAGATGGGGGGTCCTGAACTTAGTTTTGTAATTTGACTTTGTTTAGTACACATAAATGCTACCGGCATTTTTGATGTGACCTCTTTATACCCCTCTAAAGTGATCCGAACGCAGCCCAAGTAACACCTCTCAGGTCCTGGGTTCGACTCCCTGTGGAAGCGAATTTTCAAGGATTTAACGGTATTTGTGTTTTCAGTGGTAGGCGACGCTCCCGTCGACAGCGAGGCGCCAGTGATGACTTCGTATCTCTAGATTTGCCGGCTCAGTCTTCGAAGATGCTCATAGGAGTAGGGTTTGCGTACGTGTGTTCATAGGGGTAAGTGTGCATGCGTTGTGAGTGTCTGAGTTGTACTGTGTAATCTTAAAGAAAACTGCTCGTACAGCCGGACACGATAGATACTCCCTAGATACCCGTACGCCTACGAATACGATGATGGCTCCGTAAGGAGCAAGCAGGCAGGCAGGCAGGCAGGCAGAGGCCCCAGCTTTCTCTTTGATCCTGAAAAGCTGCTTCGCGGCTGCTTTGACCATGCGTCCGTCCATGCTCGCGCGTACAAGTACTTCTACAACCAACCCTCTGCATGCAGCTGGAAGGCTGCTAACCTCCTCCTCTTGCATGCACGCACGGAGCCACGGAGTCGCAGCTTGTTGACCGCGCAACGCCCATACAGGTGGCACCGTGCTTGTACCATTACTAGTAATTACGGATCTGCCAAGGCATGTGAGTACGTGACAGACACGGCTAGCTAGTACCTCGTGGACGGACACAACCTTCAAGCACTGTCATGATCGACCTGCGGGTTTTGCATCATGCGACGATTAGTTCGCAAAAAAACAAAAAATAGACGACTCAGTCCAATTCATGCATGCCGCACCAGACCAGCACCTGATCGAGCTAGCACGGTTGAAATCCAATCAATGCATGTCTGCAGTCTACTCTCTACTAGTTTTCACGAAAGTTTAAGCATCTTGTTGTTTAATTACTGGAACAACAAAACAGCATGTTTAAGGAACCGGAGCTTTCCGTTGATCTACAAAGCTAGTGTAAAATTCAGTTTAAAGCCTAAAACTGCAAGGCCGTCTTTTGATACGCGGAACCTTTGGCGCAGTTTAATACGCGGTTCCCGAAGCCTAACAGATAGACGAAGGAATGATGTTTATTAGCTCTAACCAACCATCGGCATGCTCGCATGCAGTTTGGAACAGCCGCGCCGTGGGTATCCAAATCATGACTTGTTCCATCCGCAATTATAGCATTAGCAGTTTAGCACGGCTACCTCAAAAGACAGAAGCCTGCATCTCTAGAGGGTTAGCACTTAGGACAAACTACATATTTGTTGTTGCTAATTAACCTAGTAGCCTAGTAGGGCTAGCTAGTAGAAACCTCTGAGGCTGCGACTGAACCGAAGTTAGAACAGAACTGTGTTACTGTCATCGAAACTGAAGATGGCTGATTTGTTGGTGCAGCCTGAACAAAATATATTGAGTGGGCAGAAAGACGAGCTCCAAGAACAAGGAGCCTTTGACTCTTGATGATGCCCCCGTAAAGCCCCGTTGCCACATCCAGAGGCTCAAAAGTATGCTCGCAGAAAGAGAAGGCGCTTCTTTTCTCTGCATATATCGATCAGAATCACGAGCTCGCTATTCACGGGCGGCAACAGGATGAGTTTCTTCGATTAGACGGGAGGCCGAGATCACGCCAGTTTCGGCCGGGTCCTGCACTGCATGCATTCGCATACCTTTTTTTTGAGTTGGCATTCGCATACCTGGTACTGTATACAATCATGGCCGCGAGCTTCAAAGTTGGTGAACCTTTTGTAGGAGTAGCTAAGGCAGCACGCCCTCATGCGATGCGAGCTATAGAAGATGTAGCCATAATTAAGCTGAATCAACATGGTGAACAGAACAGAACAGGGTCTTGTTCACCTGTGATGCCGAGATCGATCAAGTTTCAGTGGGTCTTATTTGTAGGGTCTACGCGGATGAAGGGAAGGGACAATTGCAGGCCACGTTGGGGACAAGGGGGCTGCGCGACGTGAGGCGGCTTGTGCTTTGTCGATGTAAAAAAGCTTGTCTGCCTTGGACTCATCCGTCCCTACTAATCTTCCTACTGACCGTCTTGATGACTTTTAACAAGCAGCTTCCGCGTCACAAAATTGATCTGGATCGAGTTGAACAGTTCATGCTGTTGCATGTGAACGTCTATTTGCAGTCGTTTTGGTTGTGGTCTTAACGAAGGGATCGTCTACTCCTATAATGGTCGATGCAGGAGGAAGCTGCTTTGCTAACGAGTACTACTCACAAGTAATAAAGAACACTAATATTCCGTCAATGCCCGTCAAATTGCTCATGGCGCTTTACAGCCTTAGCAAAACCAAAGCTTCCATTTGATGCCATCTTACTTACGTCTTTTCGTCCCGGCTTTTGCTCCCTTTCGGGGCAACTCTCGGTCCTCCCATGGTCAACTTTTCGGCAGCTGCACCCTCTTCAGGCTTCAAGTAGCAAATACTACTATTCGAGAAGGCGAAAAGGAAAATCATGTGCCCAACGGTTTACATTCATACAGTCATTCTGCAAACAAAACTCCGTATGCATGGAAAAGGCAGCGAAGAGAATGCGATGTAGAACAGCAGTAGACTACTGCACGCGGATGAGAGACAGGTGCTGCTTTCTCTCTACAAACCATCAGTATATGGTGATGATGGTGTCAGATACACCTGGGATTATTTCAGCTTATTTTTCAAGCCTGGTGTCAGATACACCTGGGATTATTTCAGCTTATTTTTCAAGCCTCTCTCTGCCTCTGCTGGCAGTAGATAAGAAGCCAGGCCACCCTGCTCCGTTGCTTTGCATGCACATGGTTTGCCTCTCATTTTTCACCTGCGAAAACCTGCCGATAGATTCAGAAGGGCCATGACTTAAAGTCTGAACAGAATGGTGCCCGCTCCAGCTTGAGCTTTCCCACCACATTCTAGCCTGATAGCTTGTATTTCGTCTCACAAATATCAGGGGCCCCTGCCTGTCTTCCGGTACAAAAACTCTCTGAAGTGAAGAAACGAGTGAGCTCACACACACATTAGCAGTTCAGCTCTAGCTCTGAAGCAGTCTCGAGCTCATGGGCATTGCTCCTGGCTCGTGAGATAAGCAAAGACGCCCTCCTCCTCCGATTCTTGCATGGCAAGAGCTCGATGGGCTGCAAGACCGAGCGCCGCGCTGCTGCTGCTTCTCCTGTGCGCTTTCCTCTGCGCCCTCCTGCTGGTCGTGTCGGTGGCTCGCCAGGGAAAGGAAGCGGTGAGGTTGCCGGCCGTTGCGACGTCGGCGGCCGGCGGGCGGCGCGTGCTCATGCATGCTGCGGCGAGGTCGAGGCGGTTCCGTCCGCGGAGATGGAACTCGGCGGGGTTCGACGACAGCAAGCATGAGGTCCCTAGCGGCCCCAATCCAGACTCCAATAGGTAGATCCGTTCCAATGCTGCTCCTCTGCTTCTGGAGCTTGTTTTTAGGCATCCCTCTACTCCGTTCTAGTAGTAGCTTTAATCTGTTTCATCAGTGTTGCTCTTCATAAGAGAATGAATGTACAAATAGATGAGCATTAATGCATTATAAACTTCCATTCCCGAGCTCCTCACGCGCTACTGGGATATACATCACCGTTGGCTCGTAGCTTTGCTTGCCAGAATGCCAGTTCGGTGTTTATTTATCTCCGCATTGCACTTGCATAGATGAGAAATGGCTTGCATTTCCTATCGGTGGTGTAAAAATTCTTCATCAGATGTTCCGAAAACACTCCAATTCGCGTGGTAACTTGTCAAACAAAGATTATCTGGAGATTTCTCACTTGTCGCGGTCATGTTCCAATAATTTTGTTCTTGGACCAGCCATGCTGCTTTTTGCTGCCTGTGAGGTGTGTGTCCTTTGCGCTCCTGATCAATAATACCAGGCGTCTTCGTGTCTGCTTGTATTTGGTCCATCCACGCATCACCCGTCCGTCCGTTGAAGCCAGGCAGCAAGCGGACAGCCAGGTTATGAGTCGCAACTGACAGGGCGATCGAGTGCGCTCCTCCTCCTGTCGCATGGCCTAGGCTTACTCGGATGGACGCTACTGGTTTCATGTACACTCTTGTACACTAGTGGCGTGCGTGACTGTACTCGTCGCTGGATGCATGCCCTCGGTCGGTCGGCTGTTCCAGAGAAAATCCATTAGAAAGCCGACCATGGCCAACGTTGCAAGCAAGAGCTGCTGTTGTTGACGAACGTTTCGGGTCCCTCAGTCCCTGTGCCGAAGCTCGCCTCGAAGTCCATGTCTTCGTCCGTAAGCTAGCTAACAAGCTTCCTCCATGCTTCACGAATCCGGATGCCAATGCCATTTGCTTTCGTGGAAAGAAGGGGAGTAGAGCTGGTTCGTTGCCCGTCAGTTTCACATCCGGACAGAGCTAGCTGTATTTCTTGTTCATACGTCAATCCATCGGATCTCCTCAAACTTTTCTGCTCACACGATTATCATGACGATTCTTTTCTCAACGAAAAATAAAATAGATAATGAGTCTGCGTTGAAATGGATTAACGGTTGCTACAAAGACTGATCAGTTCTCGGTTCCACCATTAGAGAGCATACCAGAACAGAGCAGAGCTTCTGTTCAGCGGTTGCGATCGAGTTTGGTCTCACACTGTCCGCTCCGCCCATTGATTTTGAGATAATGGTCCGTATGGTCAACGGGCCTGGAGATGGACAGGCCCCATGATTGGGTAAAAATAAACGGGCCGAAGATATGGGCTGGAGTTGGTCACTTTTGCACTTTGCAAGCCTCTCTGGCCCATTTTTTCTCTCTGATTCAGGCTGAGGCTCGCGCAACAGTTTATCTATTTTGCTACTCCGTAGTACGAAGGAACCGAACACTGATTTCGGTGGGGAATCCAAAGGCTGATTTCGGTCATCGGTTCTGTGGGCGTCGAATGTTCTGTCGCGCGCTCTGTAATGCGAGTGTTTTACTGTCGCGAGACAGGCGACCTGCTGAAGAAAGAAGCAGCACTGCTCGTCCGCTGAAACCTGCAAAGCACAGGCAGTGAAGCAAGCAGCACTGCTTATCCGCGACAAGATGAAAGCATGCACATTTTTTTGGTACCAGACACAAGGTTCAGGTTCAGTGACAGCATAATGAGACAGAAAGTCGCGCGCCAAGTGCCAAAAGCAGCGTTGGTTTTGCCTGTCATGAGACGGACATGGACCGCATCTACCGTCACAACATGCCATTAGATACCGTGCAGCAGCAAATGAGGTCAAAAAAAGCCAAAAGATACCGTGCAGTAATACTAGTAGTATTTCCCGGCACGACGCAGTTAAATCTATCTAGGCTCACATGATCAGGGTACTACTGCATCTCTTATGTATTTCTTGCTAGTCTGTTTCACGAGTCTACCTACCTAGCTACCACTGTACTAAACTACTAATGCATCGTGGCATTGTTTGTCTACTCGCATCCCATGTGTCCCCGTGAAAAGTTCACACCCTTCGTTCCACGGGGCTCGATGCGTTTGCCTGTAAACAAGTCACTGACAGCGTAACCAGGTACTTGCACGCATGTGCGGACGGAGCTCATGATGCTCATTCAAGTCCAGTTAATTAAACAAGTCGTCGTAAGCCCGTAACCGTAGTGACCACATGCAATCGTTCAAAACTTCTTTGCCGTTATTATAGGCAGGGGCGATGATTAGTGAGACGGTTGACGTTAACCTGTCCGGTGCGAGAGGACTCGTGGCCGAAGCCACTGGCCTTTTCCTCTCGGCTGCACCTCCACGCAGTGACCAGTAAGAGCAAGCCCAATAAGGACTGTTCACTTGGCTTATAGCCAAGACACATCAGCAGAATTCAATGCGGAGGAGAGAGGAATCATGTCTGACACACGACTTGGCGCAACTGCAAGCAACGAACGCGTCACTGTTTCGCACAGAGATTGTGGGGTCCATAAGCTGATGAGCGTCTCTCGTGAAGAATTCTCCTCTCCCGCATAGGGGCCCACAGGTGATAAGTTATTAGTTGCTTGAAGCCGGTGTGAAGACAATTTGTTGAACACCTTGTCTACAAGCTTGGCTGTTGGCTTGGCTACAAGCCAAGCTTGTTGGGCTTGCTCCAGTAAGTGGCGTCGAGTGTGTAGATGAATGCGACTGTCGACGGCTGCGGTGCTGTCACGAGGAGCCCGTCGGCGCCACATGGACGGCTGGCGCTTGGCCGAGAAGACCGGTTGCTCTCCGGACTCCGGGAAAAAGGCACGAGAACGAAGTGGACAGACGCTGCACGCATGGTGGATCCTGTTCAGTGGCTGTGGCATGTCGAGGTGTCCATCGATGCATGCGCGCCTCCGAGGTCTCAGGTTCATCAGTAACAGTGTCAATGTTCGTTACGTTTTGTGCGTGGTGACGTGTTGCGAGGTTACGGCAGTGAGGCTAAGGATTCATCAGAAGGTCTTGGCACTTGGCAGGGGATCCGTGTGGCCGGCCCGGGCGATCGATCGGTAGAGTCCGAATGAACCTGTCAGTCTCAGCTGAACATGTCAAACGACCATTCCTCGACTTTAAGAATTCGTGCTCATCAACTGGTGGGAATTGCCCGGAAACTGTGCGCGGGTTTTGGAAAAGGGTTGTAGATATATGGTCGTGGCAGAGATGGCGCCGCAAGAAAGTGTACGTCTGGTTGCTTCTAAAGTGACCATGGCGAGATACGTTGTTTACTTGCTCAGTTTTTCTTCTAAAATGAAAGGACCAGAGACTTGACTAGCTGCAGGCCGGTATGAGTAAGGTAAATCAGCAACCTGTAGAGTATAGTATTTACTTCGTGTCGCAGAAGATTGAACCGAGCACGAATCCTGGAGAGTATCTTTCCCAAAAGATAAAACCATCGTGAATCATGACAGTTTGGGACAATTGTGTGCGTCTATCCTATCCTGGATAGATAAGCACCGTAGTACCTGTCAACCCACACGCTGTTTGTTTCATTCGCTCGTGACATCTCTACTTCTCGTTTTGAGATGAGATGCTCACAGATAGGAACATGCCGACATCTCGTTCTCGTTATTCATCCCCTTCAATCAACTTACGTGCCTACGTGGACTCGGTTCCTTTAAAATCAGCAGCACGTCTTCATTTGCGGGAGGAACCTATTCCGTCCACAATTCGTTTCACACATCGTTGTCTTCCTCGTCGCGTTTTCAGCAGCTAGCGATGTGCAGACTTTTCATTGTCGACTGTTGACGTAAGAGACGAACGGTTTAGCTAGTTAATATTCGATCGCTACGTACAGCTGTTGCAAACGAGTCTCTTTGTCGTGAAAGCAACAATACAGTCGCACACTAATTAATCACCAACCTCGCCAAGTATACAATACACTCGTACAGTCGTACGAGTGTACAAGTGTAAGGAGGGACCACGAGTCCACGAACAGTAAGCACTCGGTCTGGGTGCAAAGCTCGCTTGCTCGCATCCTCCTCCCGGACCCGAAATCAGCAGGGGACCTTTCCCACTGGGACTGACTGGATCATCCACGCAGCACGCGGCCTCACCTGTTGGTGCCAGACCAATTCTCCGGGGCACTGGCTAGGACACTGAAAGTGGGACCCCTTCAATTGGAAAAGGTCCTGGACAGTTTAGCCCTTTTTTCCTCTCTTTTTGATTCGACGAGTAACATTTTTTATTCAGATTCAAAAGCTGTTCATACGTGACAACTCCATTTCCGAGCTTTTTGTCACATCCTGATAATACTGGTAGCAGTAATAAATCAATTAAGCAGCGTTTAGAGCCAACACCGGCGGGTCGGCGCTGTCGCCATGGCACACAGCTTTTGATATGCAATTTAACATATATATTGTTTTCTTTCCAGCAATGCAATTGCCTATGCATCGTAGAGATAGAGGTGCTTGCTTCACATCCAGGAACCTTAATTGGAAGGTTTCTAATGATTCTTTAATCCAAGCTTAAACAAACCTATGTGCGTTGGACCGGACGTACTCTAAAGTATTCCTCTTCTTCTCGCTGAGGTTACAAGTTGGAGTAATTAAATACATGAAAACTATCCGAATCCATCTCCTTTGCCTGCTAACTACCAACTGGCTGCCACATGCCTGGTTGATAGAGTAATATAGAGTGATGATGGTTGTAGAAGTACTATCCTACTTGCATCTAGGAGTAGGATCAATGCTTGTCACTGTTTCACAAATATCATGAACTTGTTCTTTTCAAGAAATATCTGAATGGAAATAAAGAAGCACCAACTTGGTCAGGCAATTATTAATCACAAATGGACCTATAATAGTTAATCATATAGAGAGAGATAGTGTGAACATTAATTATTGATAGAGAAATATAATAAAATCTATCCAAAAAAATTTCATGTTTTACTGGGTCCCACGTTCCAGTGTAGTACTACTAGCATGGACGTTGATATGGTGTAGGTCCAGCGGTGCGTATAGCATTTCAGGTGGCGCGGGGTTAACGACCCGTGAGAAATTAACGCGCCGAAAAGGGAGCCAGGTCAATAACACCTCCGGTGCGCAGCACCATCTGCGGCCTCAGATTTGACGGCTCATTTGGCTGCTTGTGTCACAGTCACACACTAGCACTACGCCCACAGTTTTAATGTATTTTTAGCAAACGACAAATAGTACCAAAGACCTGCGCTTGGACTGGAGAGAACCACAGTAGCGTTTTTTCTTAAAAAGGAATTATACCACAGTTGCTACACTTCTTTCAGTCAGTCCCCGTTGGACTGAATAAGGGGGTGTTCGTGTTTTTAGGACTAAAAGTTATATCAAAAACTAATTTTATTATTTAGGCGTCTTAAATAAGTCTAATTATAAAATTTTTTTACAGATATGCGCTAATTTGCGAGACAAATCTAATAAGCCTAATTAAGCTATGTTTTATTATAGTGATGCTATAGTAACTATCGTCTAATCACGGCTTAATTACCCTCATTAGATTCGTCTCGTGAATTACTACAAGGTTCTGTAGTTAGTTTTTTAATTAGACTTTATTTAATACCTTTAAATAACAAGATTCTAAGCGGCCTAAAATTAGGCCTAGAGAAACGAACACCTCCTAAAACCAGAAATACTAACATATCGTGGCAAATCAGGTAGATGCAGAATGCCTTTTAGCTCTCGCATCACATCGCGAACATGCAAATTGAAACGCAGTCTGAGCAGATCGTGATCTCTGTGCGAGGGAGACTGAAAATCCGAGAGGCAGCGGTGGCAGTGGCGCCATCCATCGCCTGTTACTACTACTTGACTGGCAGTGGTAGTGCACCAACCACGACAGCACCGGACGACCAGCATGACATGAAGCAAGCGTAATTTCACCTGCCGACACACGGAAAAGAGCCCTAAACCTCAGCAGTGGCACCAGGAAAAAGGGCAATAAATCGCAAGTCAGAAGAATCCCTCGACGCAGTCGGGTCTGGGTGGCGACGACTAGCAATGCACTGGCGTCGTCGAGGAGCAGCAGCCAGTGCACTCATGTCTCACAAGCCAGTGCAGCGACGCCATGGCCGCGCCTGTGGGCGAGCTCTCCGTCAGATTTGACCAGCGCAACGTCCGGTTTCGCAACCGCGGCGCGCGCCTAACACGTTGCCAGAATTAACTCGTACCTATGCGACCCACACACGCGGTCGCCAGGAACCTGCGTGGCGGGGACGCCGGGACCAGCCGGGCGCCTGGGGCCGTGGCGCCACCTGCGTTGCCAGTGCAGCTCGCTCCTTCACATGGCATGCGCGCTGCGACACATGGCCCGCGCGGCGCCGTTGCGTTTTCTACTAGTGCTCCCGCGCCGTGGCCGTGGCCCTGCTTACGACTGCGGCCGCTGCCTTTATTCCCAATCGTGCACGGCACCCACGCCGCCGCCCTGGCCTGGCTGCGCTCCCGCCGGCGCGCCCGACCCGAGTGCACCTTGTCGGTTGGAAGCGCAGCTGTGCGTGTGGGCACCGTGGCCCATGGAACGCACCATGCATGGGCAATCGCGCGCATCTACCCAGCTGAATACTCCGCGCCGATTCATGAACACCGCCACGTTTGCGGTGATCCGAGGGGCCAGGTTTGTCGATCAATTGGATACGCTTTCCATGTGTTTGCACGAACTGGTGCGGTGCGAGCGCGCGTCTGGTAGAAAAGCGCCCACGGTTGCGCTGCAACCAAGCAAGCAAGCAGCCTGCCTGGATGTAACCAAGCGAGAGCTGGCACGGCAGGCCAAAAAAACAGACGAGCGTGTCATCGTAAAGCGGTGACAAAACGCAGCCCTCGGCCGGTCCAGTTGTCGCCATCGCACCGTCACCGTCAGGCGAGGCGCGGCGCGGGCTACGCACCACCAACACATGACGTCTCCAAAGCGTTACCAGGCGAAGGAAGCCACGCTACAATCGCCACGCCTAATGGCACCGACCTGCTAACAGAATTTCACATGGTGTATCATAGATTTCGAGTGTCTTCTAGTAAATCGCAGTGATTTTGAGTGGAAATTCGGACCAAAGGTCATACTTCTGAATTAGAGCGTTACAAAAATTCTGAATTCATGTCTCACGACTCAATGGTTGACTCTGAATATACTTCAAGGAACGCTGGACTTTTGGTCAAGACTTTTGATGTAATATAATACTATGTCCTACTAGTATAATAATCCTATACGGCTGTAGATAAGCTATAGTAGGCACGACTGATCAAACTAATCATGTGCAGGTGCTACTTAACTATACCTTTATGTAAAAAAAAAACTCTCAGTTTACAATTCATAATTCATTGGGAGTTTATAATCAAAATTAATTATTGATCCATATAAGTATAGTAGTAATGATAATAATCAAGACATACCTTAAACATGCTGATCCTGGGGTAAACTCAGCAATTCCCACCCAGGTTGAGGGAAAGATCAGCGCACAGATAATTAATGGAAAGAAAAAGAAAAGCGAAAGGGGAGGAGGTCGGGGCCCACCGCACCAACACACAAATTGACACAGACACCTCAATCCCAACTGTCCCCACACGCCTCGCCCTCGCCCTCGCCCCGCCAAAATCCCGCGGCCGAGTCAAGAAGAAACCGCCAGGCTTCCAGAATCCCAGCGGCGTTGGGCTAATCACCCCACCCTAACCCCGCCGCTAATCACAACATTCCCGCACCTACCTTATAACACCCCTCTTCTCCCCCACCCGCGCCTCCTCTCCTCTCCTGAATTCCCCACCCAACCCTAGTCTCCCCCGCGGATCCCGCCGCCATGGCCGATTCCGGCGACTCGTCCCCGCACTCCGCCGCGGCCACCGACGACACCCACCACGAGGGCTCGGAGGCCGCGGCCGCGGCGGCGGCCGTGCATGCGCCGCCGCCGCCGCCGCCGAAGGTGCGGCTCATGGTCAGCTACGGGGGGCGCATCCAGCCGCGGCCCCACGACAACCAGCTCGCGTACGTCAACGGCGAGACGAAGATCCTCTCGCTCGAGAAGCCGCTCCGCTTCCCCGACTTCGCCGCCCGCCTCGCCGCGCTCGCCGGGAACCCCGGGGACGTCTGCATCAAGTACCAGCTGCCCGGGGAGGACCTCGACGCGCTCGTCTCCGTCACCAACGACGAGGATCTGGAGAACCTGGTCTTCGAGTACGACCGCCATCACCAGCTCCGCCCCGCGCCGGGCTCCGGTGGCGGCTCCTCCCGTGGCGGATCCACGCTCAGGTTGAGGGTCTTCCTCTTCCCCGTCCAGTCCCCGGCGCCGCCGCCGCAGCCGTCCGGACTCCTCGAGCCCAAGCCGGAGCGCCACTGGTTCGTCGAGGCCCTCAACACTGTAGCGCAGCCAAAGCAGGAGACGTTGCCCGTGCCGCCCGCGCAGCAGTCGCCGCCGCAGCAGAAGCAGGAGTCGGTGTTCGCGCAGCAGTCATCGCCGCCGCAGCAGAGGCAGGAGACGGTGTCCATGCAGCAGCACCAGCAGCAGCCGCCGCCACCGGCGATGGTGCAGGTGCCGGCTACTCAGCCGCCCATGGTGCTGACGCCAATGAGCCCCGACTACCTGTTCGGCCTCGACAACGGCTTCGTGCCTCCTCCGGCGGTGAAGGTGAAGGACCCGGCGGGCGATCCTCCGACGGTGCGGGAGAATGTCCCGGTCGAGATTCCTGCCAAAAACGACGACCGCCATCCCAACCCATCTGGCGACCATGTTGCTGTCTCGCCTGTCGTCTCGCCTGCCGAGTTCCATCATCGCCAGATCCAGGAGCTCGAGAAGCTGCAGGTCGCCGACAACGCCTCCCACCAACCACCACCACCAGCGCCTGCTCCGGCCCCCGCCCCGGTTGCCGCCCCCGCCGCCATGCCGAGGAACGGCAGCGACGACTCCCTGACCCGCGCGTACCCTCCCGCCCCTACCTCCAATGCAGACTTCTACATTCCAAAGTTCCCGGAGAAGCCCCCTGTTCCACCGCCGTCATCCACTCCTCCCGCGACGACCTACCTGCAGGTGCCGGGCAGGTATACGTCCGTGGCCCCTGGCGCTGGCGCTGGCGCGGAGCACGCTCCTGTCTTCTTCATCCCGGCGCCCCACGGCTACTACGCCACCGCCGCCTCCCCAGGTGCGGCCTCCTACCCCGCCATGTACGCCGTCGCACCACCCAATGCAAACGGCAACGCGAACGGCTCGGCCCCTTCACACGGCATGTCGAATGCGACGGCCTACGCCCCGGCTCCGCAGGTTGCGTATGACAGCAACGGCCGCGCCATCTACTACACCAGCGTGCTCCCGCAGTATCCTTCTGCTGTCAATGGCATGTCGGCGGCGGGTGCAGTGCTCGGTACAGAGCCCGCAAAGCCTGTGGCGGTGAAGCCGACCGTCTCCTGATCACCAGCTTACCTCGCCGGCCTGTCACCTATGGATCAAAGGAGTTTTCCAATTTTTCTTTCATCCGTTAATATGCGTTAATACTATGTCACTTGGATTCGTTATTGTCCCTAGTATTCACCTATATTCTTTTCCTCCTTTTTATTAATTGTCTAGAGTTTTGGTTTTGCGTTCTGGGTTCATGATATGCAACTGGAGTAGCTCTTGGTGTGCTTAGATGTACATACAGCGTCTGTGGACATAATGAGATATAATATTAGCCTATGGGAGAGTTGTTTAACAGTCTGAAGGTGTTGGTGGTGCTATTTGTTTATTCTTTCGATTGCTGTATCGATAAATGTCAGCAGTTCAATGCGGGCTAATTGGCCATGTGATCCCGGCATCCTTGCTTCCTCTGTGAGTGTGTATCCTGTTTTTTGTCAACTGCTCCCTCGTGGGCAACTACAGTGATTTCCTGTGCTCGTCACGGGAGACCAGCTTGGTGCATTTATGCATGTATGAGCCGAGGCAAATGTTGGTTAAAAGTTCAGCCATTGTGCTGATGTGTTTGCCCTTGATTTTTGTTGAATGCTCTATCGAGCCTAACTAATTAGGAGGCTTGATTTGATTCATGTCCTGATGTTTTGTCACGTGTTCATCGCTGTTTCTCTCATTGTTTTGGATGAGAATGTTGTTGCAGCTGCTTGTTTTTGATATGTAAAGGGACGCTGATGTTTCTTATAATCCTCATCAATGTTCATTTTGATATAGGCTCTTTCTTTTTTTTCCTTTTTTTTTTTTGGCGGTGGATTTGATATAGGCTCTCAAATGCTATGCTGGACTGAATTCGGGTAAATGACCTCTGAAAGAAGGTTTCTGTATTGTGTAAATCTGTAGTTAAATCGACACTGTCACTTAGTAGATCATTATAATTGAAGGTTGGACATGTTGTGATCACCGTCTTTTATGCTCGTTTCAATTTGTTCCCCTGGACTTAAAAGGTGGTAAAGTTCTTCATCCTTGTTCCCGCCTACTGTCACCTCCATCGGATCCCATGCTTGCTTTGTTTTGCTGGAACCGTGCTTCCTCAAAAACGCGAGAGCACGCCGCATAGAACAGCTTGGATGCCTTGCATCGCAAAGAGGATCTTTCATTCTTTCGATGCCCATCAAGGTATGATTCTCATCGCTCTTTTCGGGCAAAGATGGTTTAGCTTCTGCTGCGACATGCTATGGGCCTATGGCTGGCTTTTGACCAAAGTGTTGTTTCGTGCCCTTTTGCTGTGCGGGTTATTGCGGTTTTTACCACCTGAATCGCTGGTTTGGCTTCGGTTCAGCACTTCAGCCGTTTCCTTGCCAGGCACCCTTCAGTCACCACATGTGCTTCAGTCCTGCTCGGCTTGTCAGCTTCAGTGGACGACGCGTAGCAC
This sequence comes from Eragrostis nindensis, assembly GCA_012490785.1. NCBI lineage: Eukaryota > Viridiplantae > Streptophyta > Magnoliopsida > Poales > Poaceae > Eragrostis > Eragrostis nindensis. The sequence continues at coordinate 913,436 of JAAXCT010000054.1, read as the reverse complement.
AGTCCGTCTTCAGCTGTCGTTGAGGCACCGGAGCTGTTGTGCAGAGCAGCATTCAGCATCGGCTGCACTGCACTGCATGCACCCAGGAAGGAAGAAGGCACATGGAGAGGCATGGCTCCCCATCCCCTTCACACCGATCGGCCGGGCGCTGGACGCAGGTCGCTTGCTCGCTTTGAATGCGCGCTTGTTTGGTTGCCTAGTTGCCGCAGGTTACTGCGCATTTCCTGTTTGGTGATGGTGTTCATGTGCTTGATGTGAGATGGCAACGTACTGACGTTGAGGAGAGGAGGGTGGCGGAAACTGCCGAGAAGCATGAGTGTCATCAATAAGAAGAGGACTTGCTGTTCAGTTTCTCAGTGAGCAACACTGGCTTCGTCTGAAAGTGACGGTGATTGCGCTGCCTTGGAGGCGGACTCGAGTGCCTGTGTGTTTCTCTGATGACGGGGGATCGATCTCTGTTCAATGTCCAGAGAGTGTCCGGTTTGTTCTTCGGAAGAGCACTCGTGAATGTGAAGTTGATTAGGATGGCCTGGGCCCTGAGGAAGAAAGAAAAGACCGGTTGCTTTCGAGCTGTTCGTGGTTCTCTCCGCATGATTGTTGTTCTGCAAGCTGTCACGAATGATTATCGCCTGGGCATGCACAGCCTGCATGGATGTCTGAAAGTGCAAGCATGTCTAGCCTGGACGGGATGATTCGTTTCTTTCCATCGCCTGCAGCGGATGATTCTTGCAGCATTATATCAAAAAAGCTATCCGATTTATAAACATTGCATCTTTGGTTACGCCATCAAGGCACGAGGAGAAATCTGATAATAACGCAGAAAAAGCAGACTACTACTATTTTTTCTGACGGCGGACAGACGCCACCTGGCAATGATGTTCTTCATGCTGTATAACACAGGAGCTTCTTGTTGGACACCATCACAACAATGCATACTGGGATTGCCAAACTGTGAGGTAGAACGATTATTATGCCTGTGCGGAGAGTCTAAAGTCCAATGAATGAACAAGAATCAGTCGCTGCACATCTGAAGGTTTGCTGCTGATTTCTCGCGGTTAGTTCTGACTTTCAGAATGATTGTTGGTGGGCTCCTCCACGTTCTTCTAGTACATTGTCAGGCTCTAACGGGCCAGCTCCAGATTTTGGCAGCTAAGTATGTATGGGCCTTGTAGCTTGGGGTAGAAACTGGGCTAGGAATCGATTGGTGGAGAGTGATGTGCAGCTAGCGCCGACGACATGGCGCCCACAAGAAATGACGTGGGCCGGTTGAGCAGCCCACCGGGAGCACACTCGAGAAAGGCGAGTTGGTACTTTCCTCGTTCTGTCGGTCCCGTGTGGTGCGGCGGCCACTTGACGCAAACAGCCAAACGTGAGAGAGAGAGAGAGAGAGAGAGGTCGAAGTGCTGTTCTCTTTCCAGGACTCTGCGTGTTCCCAAACAGGGGGTGCCTCTGCCCCGGGGTGTAAAATACCAGGCAGGCACGACCAGGTGGTTTCAGCTGGTCAGCTCCGTGCCGCTTTTGGAACATACTATACTTCACTGGTACTGCCTGTTTCAACGGCGGCGAGTCCAGTTTTCGGGAGCCAAGATTCTCCAGGTTTTGGACTCGGCGGCGTGCCAAAGTTTGCTTCCTAATCGGTGATCCCTCTGCAGAGAAGGGGATCTTGGGCTCTTGGCATCTGCGCTCACGCGGTTAGCGACGCCCGCTGAGTATTGCCCAAACCCATCGGCTGGGCGCGCTGTGCCGCTGAAAGCACGAGAGTGGAGTGCTCTAGAAACTAACCAATCCATCGTCGGCGCGCGACGCGAAGGAAGTCGCAGTTGCGCCTCCCCCAACCGAGACCTTCCAGCAGTCGGTATAAATAGAGGCACGAACCGTTCATGGCGACATCATCAATCAGATCAAACAACAAGTTCGATCGAAGAGCAGAGGCAACAAGCCAACAAAACAAGCCAGGCTTGCATCTATTCCACAGCAGCTTATTAGCGTTTGAGCGATACAAGGTCCTCACATTCCATATACAGCACTGGCCATGGCATCCATTTCCAAGCAGGCCAACAACAATGGCGAGCCGCAGCCGCAGCTGGTGTGCGTGACCGGAGCCGGCGGCTTCATCGGGTCGTGGGTGGTGCGGGAGCTGCTGGTGCGCGGCTACCGTGTGAGGGGAACAGCAAGGGACCCTGCTGACAGCAAGAACGCGCACTTGCTGGCGCTGGAAGGCGCCGACGAGAGGCTCTCCCTGTGCCGCGCCGACGTCCTCGACTACGACAGCCTCCGCGCCGCCTTCCGCGGCTGCCACGGCGTCTTCCACGTCGCCTCCCCGGTCTCCAACGACCCGGTCAGTTCTTCTTCTTGTTCACAAACTAAGCTATAGCTTTTCTCATTGTTCGATCATCTGCTAACCGACTCGAGTGCGCGCATGATCAGGAGCTGGTGCCGGTGGCCGTGGAGGGCACGCGGAACGTGATCAACGCCGCGGCGGACGAGGGCGCGCGCCGCGTGGTGTTCACCTCCTCCTACGGCGCGGTGCACATGGACCCCAAACGCAGCCCCGACGCCGTCCTCGACGAGACGTGCTGGAGCGACTACGAATTCTGCAAAAAGACAGACGTAATCTAAGCATTCACTCCCTCCTCTGTCCCATTTCATCCACCGTCTTGGTTCACGAATGCCCATTCGTTCATGCCTGACCTGAGAAAAAAAAACACAAAAAACATTGCAGAACCTGTACTGCTGCGCCAAGATGATGGCCGAGATCACGGCGACGGAGGAGGCGGCCAAGCGCGGCCTGCAGCTGGCCGTGGTGGTGCCGTGCATGACCATGGGCCCGATGCTGCAGCAGACGCTCAACTTCAGCAGCAACCACGTGGCGCGCTACCTCATGGGCACCAAGAGCTCCTACCCCAATGCCGTCGCCGCCTACGTCGACGTCCGCGACGTCGCGCGCGCGCACGTCCTGGCGTACGAGCGCCCCGCCGCGCGCGGACGCTATCTCTGCATCGGCACCGTGCTGCACCGCGCCCAGTTCATCGCCATGCTCAGGGACCTCTTCCCGCAGTACCCAGTCACAGCCAAGTCAGTACTACTACGCACGCTCTGCTTTGCTTGCTTGCTGAATCTCTGTTTTTTATTTTTCGATTGCCTTGTTCGCTGACTCTTCCAACGTCCGGCTTGTGCTGTTCTTGCCAACAGGTGTGAAGACGACGGCATGCCGATGGTGAAGCCGTACAAGTTCTCCAGCCAGAGGATCAAGGACTTGGGCTTGGAATTCACTCCCCTGAAGAAGAGTTTGTACGAAGCGGTGATATGCATGCAGCAGAAGGGGCACCTGCCTGTCATCGCACAGCAGCAGCGTGCATACTTGTAACAAACACACGTACAGGAACCACTTCTTTCAAATCAGATTCCCCAGACGGAGAAAATAACCTGACACGACAAGAAAACAAATGAAAGATGGCATGCATATATGATGTGTGTAGTTTTGCATTTAAACAATTGTATGTATGAAGGCATTTTGATTTACTATATATTTATCAATACATGTAATGTTCTTGTAATCAACTAGTATAAAAAAAACGAGTATAAAGTTTTTCCTTCAACAAAGAGCACGAATATGTCTATGATGGATAATACAACTATGATAAACCATTGCACCTCATCTCAATAACGTTCAATGGTATACGGCAAAAAGAAAATAAAAAGAACATATCATTTTCAGAACAGTGACCGACACTCAAATTCCACTAAAAACAATGTCATATTATTTTGACATCATGCGAAGGCTCTGTTTGGCACAACTATTTTGACAGCTCTGTTCAAAAAAATAAGCAAAAACAGCGACCGACACTCAAATTCCAATAAAAACAATGTCATATTAGATAAGCAGCGCAGAAGAAAGTTAAAATAGTAATGAACGGAAGACACTTTTCATAACTTTTCAAAATGAGGAAGGAAGAACTTCCATGCTAAAAGCATGCCAACTATTGAAGATAGTGATAATGGATATCTTTGCCAAACATGAGCGTAAATTTAGTAATGGATTATGTTGAATGCACTTTATACCATTTGTTTGGTGATTGGTTTTTTTTGTCCAGTGGGGTAGACGGATTCTACACATAGTGAAAAACTGTAATAATAAACGGTTAAACTCATCGAAAGATGGAAGACCGGGATGTTTGAAATATATTTTTCTTTATCTAAAAAATTAATTTTCAAATAAACTATGTTTTCACTCGAAAAAACCCTATGTTTTTACAAGCAGAGAAACTGAGCTAAGCAGGACATACAAGAAGCAAGGTTCCAAAAAAAGTGCAAACTTGGGGCCCAAGTATTTGAAAGCCGAGAGTTGGAACGAACAGGAAACTTGGTCCCTGCGGAGGAATAAAACCGAAAACTCTTTACCTAGCCCAACCCAAAGAGCCCTCACGAAAGTCCAAACCGCAGAAGCCCAATCACGCGCCACCCATCCACAGTCCAGAGTCCAGACTCGGCGAGCCACGGCGACGACGACGGCGTGAGCGACCAGACCTAAACCTCCAAGCCCCTCTCCGCCGCCGCAGCAGCCATGTCGCAGAAGAAAGCTCGCGGCGGAAGCGGAGGCGGCGCCGCCGCCGCCGGCGACGACTCCGAGGACCTCTCGCGCCCGCCCCCGCTCCAGGCCATCCTCCTCGCGGACAGCTTCACTCTCAAGTTCCGGCCCATCACCCTTGAGCGCCCCAAGGTACCCGCCTCGAGAATCCTACGGCCTCACCACCTCGAATCGAGCTCACGTGTGACGAGACACTGAATTATTCTGCATCGCAGGTGCTGCTCCCGCTTGTGAATATGCCGATGATCGAGTACACGCTAACGTGGCTGGAGACGGCGGGGGTGGACGAGGTCTTCGTCTTCTGCTGCTCCCACGCGCACCAGGTCAAGGAGTACCTGGACAAGACAGGATGGACCGGGAAGACAGCGGCAGGGAGCATGGCCGTCTCTGCTGTTGAGTCCCACGATGCTATCAGCGCAGGCGATGCCCTCCGCTTCATGTACGACCGTGGCGTGGTGAGTTTTGATCAGCATAAGACGAGGACCATGAGGGATTATATGTTTGGGGGGCGTGATTGTGAATTGTAGTTTTGTTGTCCTGCATGGTTGCCACTTTCGATCATCTGTTAGTGTATTGATGACTTTGAAGGATAGCAAGGACTAAGGAGCTTTGGTACTGAACACTAGACATGTTTTGTAGTGATTTCTAATTCATTTAATCAAGCTTAGCAACAAAAGACAGTACCCTCTCGAATACAGTGAATGCCTTCTACGTGTGTGCCTAAATGGAGGGAACTCGGGAATCTATTACAGTCGCCATCTGACAATGATGAATTAGTTAACTGTAGCATTTTGTACAAAGGCACATTAATAATTTGTTTTTCCTCAAGGTTTTAGCTATAGTCCAGCTCAACTTAGAAAATCAGAATGTATGAGCTAAGTGATCAGATTACCGTGGCTAGTTACGTTGTTTTTGTGGTCGAAGAACTTGTAGCTCCAGCTGAATTATCTGCAAGACATAGGAATACTATGCTTGCCGTTTCATTTAACCCCATTCTTATGCGATCCATCCTTTCATTGTAGATACATGGAGATTTCATTCTCATCAGTGGTGATACAATCAGTAATATGAGCTTGAAGGATGCTCTCCAGGAGCACAAGGACAGAAGGAAGAAAGACCCGCTTGCTGTTATGACTATGATTATTAAGCATTCAAAACCAGAAAACTTGACACATCAAACACGGCTGGGTAATGATGAAATTGTCATGGCGATAAACCCTGAGACGAAGGAGCTTCTATGTTACGAGGATAGGGTTGATAGCTCACGCTCATATGCAACAATTGATAAGGATATACTGGCCAATAATCCTTCTCTCCAGCTGCATAATGACATGGAGGTTTGCTTTTAAACTCAACAATTTGACAGTTGTTATCTATTTTTTTTTTTAAGTTCTGTTTCTGCTGTTGCTAGGTTATGCATACTAGCCTTCTACGTCTTGTTTGCATTTCTGCCTGATTTTCCCCCTTCTTTTCCGGCAGGACTGCTATATTGATATCTGCTCTTCAGACGTCCTAAGTCTTTTTACCGATAACTTTGATTATCAGCACCTTCGGCGTCATTTTGTGAAGGGATTACTAGTTGACGATGTAAGTTGATTCACTATTGTTTGACCACAGTAATAAAATGAAATACAGTGTCTGCCTCTTATGTCTGTCTTGTGACAATTGAACTGTCTACCAACCCTTTCAGATTATGGGCTACAAAATTTATACCCATGAAATACACTCAAGCTATGCTGCAAGGATTGATAATTTCAGGAGTTATGACACGGTGAGCAAAGACATAATTCAAAGGTGGACATACCCCATGGTGCCTGATGTACTGTCCTTTGATAACTGCCTAGAAACTAAACTTCATCGCCAGGGAATTTACAAAGCCTCAGGTATACACAATGTGGATAGAATTCGACTGGTTTATTTCTAGACCCTTGCTATGTCCATAATGTTCCTTGATTATATGGCTAAAAGGTAGATATTTGAAAATCTAAGTGAGTTCACTAGATTGATATGTTTAGTTTTAAATGACATTTTGTATAAAAACATTGGTTACTTGGCTATTCAAGATATTACGCTAAATTGTGCATGAAATAGGCCAAATTAATTTAAATTATCTCCATGGGAGCTAAGAAAATTTTCTTTTGGGTATATCCACTCAGCCTGCGTGGTTTAGTGTATAGGCTATTCTTGTTAATACTTTTGGATGAGAAAATGATTTGTTGATGCAATGATAAATCATGGCGTCAGATATGCTGTTTGATGTACAAGTAGTGCTGTATAAACATGTACACATAGCTTAAATGGATTTCTGTATTGTGCTGTCAAATTATATTTTTTGTTGGTGACTTTTTTGTAATCCTTAAGGCTGTGTGGATCGCCGTCTATTCTTCTGTTAATGAAAACCTCTGTAGATATTAACTGTGTATGTTTTTCCCCCTTCAGATGTGATATTGTCACATTCTGCACAAATTGGTGCAAATTCTGTTGTTGGCAGTGCCACAAACATTGGAGACCAGTGCCAGGTGTTAAACTCAGTTATCGGGGAGGGCTGCAAGATTGGGAAAAACGTTTTGATTAATGGCTCCTATATATGGGACAATGTGATAATTGAAGATGGATGCAAAGTTAGTTACTCCGTTATCTGTGACGGTGCTCATCTTAGAGCAGGTGCAGTTGTTGAGCCTGGTAGCATAGTGTCATTTAAGGTATGTTGATACAGTTGCTAAGTCGCTCTTCTCTGCCAGTACATTGACTATGTCGTGAACTTGAGGGGAAAGCCATTGGGGAGTGCCTGCAGTATACAATTCGTATAATAAATAAAAGAATATACTTGTGTTCATATCATTTCAGGTTGAAGTCGGAAAGAATGTTACTATTCCTGCCCACTCGAAAGTGTCATTACTTCCTCAGCCTTCAAATGAGGACAGCGACGAGGAACTTGAGTACGCTGACACCAACTCTGGAGTTAATGATAGTCCAAGTTAGTCTGCAGACCCTAAAAGTCGAAAAGTTTATTATGTTCTTTGTGATGGTTTGACCTATATCTTTATACTTGCTGAACTGGTTTTTCGTTGCAGCTCTTTCCAGCACAAGGAGTAACAGTGACCAAGTTGCTGCTCCTTCCGAAGAAGACGACTCTGAGACATCTGATGAGGTATTCCTCTATTCTTAGCTGGTTCAATGTACATAAATCATGGTGCTGATTGTGGGGAACTTCCTCATGCCATGTACCAGAGTGGAACTTGCGGTGTTGATGGTTACATATGGACAAGTGGTGATTCTGGAGTTCAGGAAGAGTGGAGACAATCTATTGCTCCAATTCCTAAAGAGAAACTTGAAGAGTTGCGACATGCTGGTTCTGCTGGGGATGATGATGGTTCAGAAGGTGAATGGAACAATCCAACTGTACCAGGTGACAATGAATCTGTGGGTACGGTTGATGATGATGATCCTCTCGCTAAGTTTGAGAAAGAGGTTAGTATATATTTATGAAACGAGTAAACTTCAAAAACCTACAGCTATATTGACACATATTGCAAAATACTACAGTTTCTTGTTCGGATTGTTAAAACCTACAGATATTTCTACACTTCGTTGCAAGAAACTATAGTTTTCTCACAACATCCAGTTTTGAAACTGTAGGCCCACCTGCTACATGCCAAAGGCTGACTGGTGGGTCCATGTCATGATAGAACTATAGTTCTTGCAACAAAGTGTGAAAATAGTCATAAATTGTTGAAGAGAACATAAAAAACTTATTGTTTTCGCAACATGTGTCAAATAGCTATAGTTTTTTTTTTTGAAATTTACTCTTATTAAAAATATACTTCATTTTCCTGTTGTCAGTTCTATTGATTGGTTCTATCCTGTTTAGGTCGAAGAGACTTTCCAACGGGCGCTGAATGGTGTTTCTCAAGATAATTTGATACTAGAAATTAATGGGCTCAGGTTTAAAATTTTTCTATCCTGTTTGTCACAAGTGAGCCTGTTGGGATCAGTGAAATGCGATATTTGTATTAAGAAAAAGTAATTTAGATTGACAAACTTAGCATAATGTGCATTTCCAGGTTAATTCGTGTAGGCTTGTGACTTTTCATTTACCCACCCCATGAGCTTGCTCATGGTAACTAGGGAAGGTTTAAATTCAGTATTATTTTCGTTAATATATATGTATATATATTGTAGTCCTTAACAAGTTCAAAAGATTTGGCTATTACAATAGTTAAATTGATAACTACGATTTCTTTTTTTTTTTTTTAAAAAATGAAGAATCATCTGTGCAAATGGAAGATAGGGCATACTCCTTCTGTGGCTTTGTCTACTAAACTATTAATCATGGTTCATTGCGCACTGATATCGTGCTTGTTTTGCAGGTTGTCTTATAGCCTTCAACACGCAGATTGTGCTGGAGCTGTGTTCTATTCTGTCATGAAGAGTGCATTAGTGGCTGCACAATCTACTAACGGTAAGTTTGTTTTATGGGTGCTATTGTAGCATTGATGAATGTAAAGTTGAAATTCTTGTGATTGAGAGCTGGGAGGTTTGGCCACTTAACATTATAAAATGGGCCTAGTTTAATGTGGCGTTTTCAATTGTCATAGGAAAGTTTGATATTACGATTACGTAACTACCAAGCAAAATTTAATTTAGTATGGTTCTTTAATTTCAAAATCATCACAAGGGTTAACTTCTTAACTAGGGAAAATTCTGTTACCACTCTCCGTTTCCTCTTTTGCACATACAAGTATGCAACACCATTTGCAGTGCACAAGTCCTAACCTAAACTAAGCAAACTCCATCACTAAGCCCACAAAGTAGTTTAACTATGGGTCCATAATGCATATTCCATGTCAGCCTGTTTGGGTCCTACTCTACCTTTACCATTTCGAGTGTTCTTAGAAGACGAGGTTCCTTACTCATTTGCTTCCTTTTCTTTTTACCACATTATTATGCTTTTGGTAGTCCGTGTTGTGCTACTACTCTACTCCAATATATACAGTTACTTTCTGTTTTGAACCTAACCTCAACTCTCAGTGGACTTTCTTTGTTGAACTCAATGCTGTTATACATAATAACAAGTTCAAACCCTTTCACTGGTAATCTGTATATTTATCACAATAAATTATTGTTTAATTGGTCCATATCCAGTCTTCAGAATACGTGAAAATAGTGCTTATCGATGCAGTGAAGTGATAGCAGATGGCTCATGATTGGGTTATCCTTTCTGAGATGATTGTGCTAGATTTTCCTTTTTCAAGTGTATTTTCTTTGTTGCTAAAAATATAAGATTTTCTGGCTTTCTAGATGTGCTTGGTTTGGGTATAAAGTAGAAGCAATGTTTGATGAGATCGGGTCTCTTCTGCCTTTCTTGTGTGATAGTTGGAGATCAGATGGTTAATCGATGCATATAATCTTTATACAGATACTCTTCTAAAGACAACAGCAGAAGCACTTGGCAAGTGGAAAGATCTTTTGCGTAATTATGCAAAGACAGTTGATGAAGAGGTATGGTTCTATAGTATCACTGACTAAAAACATTGAACCATCAATCAGTGAATGAGATGTGCTGAATTTTTAACATTGTTCTGCATAAATGTATGCGTATCGTTGTCATGTCAAACCATTATGGTTCATCTATTATAGATGTTCCCCGCTGCTTGATTTTAACTGCTTATCTGTCAACTGTCAAGTAGCATTGCATGCTGTTTTCCATGCAATGTGTCTATTCATCCTTGAGTTTGTTTTAGAACATGGAAGATGACATGAAAAGTATCTTCACTGCTATCTATTTGCTTGCAACGTTTAAATTTTTTGCCTCGCCCCTCCAGTGGCATGTCAGTGTGACTTTTATTATGACGTGGTTCCCAGCTGTAACAATGAGCTTTAGAGAATTCGATTCTATGCAGGTTGCTTTATCGTCTATTTTATGAAAACACAAAATTTATATTTTCAATCATCCGCCTCTGTTCTGAGTGACAGTACGTTGATATGCATAATGCAGATATTGTTCGGTAACCATGGTTCCTTCCCTTAGAACTTCCATCTAGTAGTTTAACTTGTGATTTTAGGAGGGGTGTATTCCTCCATTTTATTTTTGCTATGTGCTTACTAGGTCATTCTTTTGGGTACCGTTTAGATGGAGATACTATTGAAGTTTGAAGAAATGTGTGAAGAGACCACAAAGGAATTTTCTCCTCTGTTTTCAAAGGTAACACCTATTTCACTGTAGGCTGCGTTCATGCATTTTCTTGTTCTTATTTCTCAAATAGGTATAATTCAGTTTACCCCTTGGGCTAATCCAACACACTTAAAACATTATCTTTTGTGAACTTTTTAATGGTTTGATAATCTTGTATGGAACACAGATATTGCCTTTCCTCTATGATAAGGAAATAGTAAGTGAAGATGCTGTTTTGAGATGGGCAGAAGAGAAAGAACATGCTGATGAGTCGGATAAAGTATTTGTTAAACAGTCAGAGGCTTTTATTCAGGTATATGTGCTGTACTGTATAGCTGGTTTCCGGTTCCTATTTTTGCGCATAGATTCACGGATCCAATAGAAGTTGAAGCATTCACTACTTATCTTTGTTAATCTGTTGCTCTTTACACCATAACATCAATCTTAGGGAAATAATTGAATCCGTGGCATGTGAACTGTTACGCTTGACCTTCACTTTAGCTCCCTACTGTTCATGGAATGATGTAGTATAACTTGGTGACACCAGTATTCATCCTTCTGATCTGCGTGATCCATGCGGCAAACATTACCAAGATCCAAACATGATGAAATTATTTGTCACGATTAGTTTCTTGCCACGAATCTTGATGTGACTAATGGTACTGTTCTCAATTTGTTACCCTTCTCAGTGGCTCAAGGAAGCTGAAGAGGAAGACGAAGAAGAGGAATAGCCCTCGCGATAGTGCATACATTGTGAATGCTGTTTTCGGATTTGAGTGGTCTCCTGGCGAGTTTGCGACCGGCAAGTTTTGAAACATATAACTGTTTGTACAACACAATGCAATTTTGCTTCTAACCAATTGTAAAAGAAGAGGAACGATTTGCCCTGGAGCATAGTGGGTTAAAAAGGGTTCAGAGTGTAGATGTCCTGCAATTGTTTCATCTTGGCTTCGTCGATGCTTCGGTGAAGTTTTTGACACATTTGTTTAACTGTCCATCTTGTTTCTTTGCAGCCAGCACTTGCACAAATCTTTAATAAAAGCTTGATTAGATATGGCTCCTTTTGCCCTCGTCTTTGTGCTCAGAAATGTAGTGGGGAAAGAAAGCAATGGAGGCTTCTTGCCCAAAAGCCGCGAACGGATCATGTGGGTTGCGTAGATCCGGCACTAATCTTACCTCAAAAGAGGCACAGTTTGTTTAAAGTACGTTCTTTCGCCCAAGCCTTTTAAATTTTTTTCCCCGTAGATCCCTGATAACCTTCACTGCTTTGTGAAACAACCGATCGTGAGGCAGCCAAATCAAAGGCCGATAGAAAGAGTGAAAAAAAATCCCAAACAACCTCGGGGCCAAAAGAGGGAAAGCCACTATGCGAAATGTTGCACTGCTGCACTAAGCAATCGCTCTGTGGCTTTGCCCATCTTCTTCGGCAGCATGTGCTGGTTTTAATCTATTGAGTTCTTTCATGCGGTTAGCTTTTCTTCGTATGTCCTGTGATTAGTCATGCTGGATACGCTTGTTTAATATTTCAGATGAAATTACTTTGACCATAACAAAGTTGGAATAATACTGATGCCCTTGTTAGGTTTTCTCATCTGACCTAACCATAATATCGTTTGACCTTTTCTAGTCGGAGGGTATTAGGAAGATTATATTACCGCGGAATCTCACGCAAGTGCAGGGTAATTAAGGTACAATTAACCTAGCTAGCTGTAACGCGTAGTATGACACATTGGACTTGGAAGCAAAAGAGGTTCTGTTTCCGGATGAGATGAATCAGCTTCTTACGTTCTTTGCTGACAATTGGTATCACAAACCCTGCTGGGATCTGCTGATCGCGACCAAACTGCTGACATCCCATCGTACACATTGCATTTGCGCAAATGAAGGATAAGCTAATGAACGTCGGGATTACCAGGTGTCACCAACCGGTGGACCAAAAAGTCCCCCGAAGACGGTGTGGGGCAGACGAGATCTCGGGCCGGAAAACGCACACACGCTGAAAAAGAAGGTGGCATTTTACGTTTTAACAAACCAGGATCCGAGTCAGCAGAGGAGGCGATCGAGCTCCCAAGGAAGCAACGGCCCATCCCATCCGTCCGACGTTGAGCCTTAGCGCTTAAGCTTCTCGCGTCCCCTTCCCGCCTTTTCCTTCCCGACGCGCCGGCCCTTATAAGAACCGTCATCTGGCCGCCGTTTTAATTCCGACGTGATCACCAACCACCCACGGTTTCCGAGACGCGGTCACGTACGTACGACGACTAGCTTGCTGCATGGACGGCGGCGCGGAGGCGGAGGCGGAGATCTACCGGCTGCCGGAGGAGTGCGTGGCGTACGCCATCTCGCTGACGACGCCCGGCGACGCGTGCCACTCCTCCGCGGTGTCGCCGGCCTTCAAGGCCGCCGCCGACTCCGACGCCGTCTGGGTCCGCTTCCTGCCGCGCGACGGCGACGCCATCCTGGCGCGCGCCGACGAGCCCGTCCTCCTCCTCGGCTGCGATCAGTCCAAGAAGGAGCTCTTCTCCCGACTCTGCGACAGCCCCGTCCTCCTCGACGGCGCCACCATGGTGCGCACGATCGACCACCTTTGACTCTGACCTTTATTTGATTAGTACATTGCTGATGATCGATCGATTGATGTTTTGTGCTCGCGCTGCATGCATTTCAGAGCTTTGGGCTGGAGAGACGGAGCGGCGCGAAATGCTTCATGCTGTCCGCAAGAGCGCTCAACATTGTCTGGGGAGATGATCCGACATGCTGGACATGGACTCCTAGCCTTCCAGGATCAAGGTGTGCCACACGTACCTTTGTTCGAAATTTCTTATTATTAGAATTAATATTAATTGCCAACTAGTATCAGCCAGCGCGTATAAGTTGTCTAGAAACGAATTGAGTAATCGGTTGACATGTTGCATTGTTAATTGCCTCATAAGTAACGGTGCATTGTTAATCAGTAACCCTTAGTCAAATTTTATGACTTATTTATTTATTTTTTAATCAGTAAGAGAGAAATCGGGGCATTTCTGTCATCTACATTTAGACTAGCTAGTTCGCATTTGTCCGTTGTACCCTGCCTACTAATTCAAGCGTATCACGGCTTATTGCAAAATGGCGTGGGTAGTCAGAGGCATGCTTGCTAACTAAGCTTGCTAATTCAGACAGCTGGACTGTTACGATCGACACATGTCAACATGCATGGATCGTTGTCCCCCGATTCATGCATGCACGTAGCACACAAATAAAAGAACCCAAGACACATTCGAGTATTCGACTCACGGAACCCTGGCACGTACTCCTCATGCTAGCATGACACAACACACCTGATGACGAGCTGGATTTTAAATCTTATCTCATAGTAATTGATATGTCGTCCATTGATCGATCAGGTTCCCGGAGGTCGCGGAGCTCGTGGACGTGTGCTGGCTGGAGATCAGCGGGAAGCTCCAGCTCTCGCTGCTCACCCCGGGGACGACCTACGCCGCCTACCTCGTCTACGCCATCGCCGACGACTCGTACGGCCTCGAGTGCAACGTCGGCATCCTCCCTCCGAAAGCCACGCTCGCCGTCGTTGTCGCCACCGGGGGCAACAAGCAGACGACGTCGACGACGGAGCACGCCGTCTGCCTGCAGCACATGCACGGCGAGGAGGAGACGACCGTGCACCGCCGGAAGCAGCAGTACATGCGCCTCCGCAAGGGATACGGCGGCCGGAAGATGATGCTGACGAGGGAGGCCGACCCGGACATCAGGTGCCCGCGCCGGAGGGACGACGGGTGGGCGGAGGTCGAGCTCGGCGTGTTCGCCGTCGCCGGAGACGAGGACGGGGTGGTGGAGGTGGGCCTCAAGGAGATTGATAGCCAGCGATGGAAGCGAGGGCTCATCGTGCAGGGCATCGAGATACGGCCCAAGCACACGAGCTAGCTTTGCTTCTTGGTTGGTTATGATTTTTTTTATCAATTAACAACTACCGGCCGATTCAATCAATTTAATCTAGAGACAAGTTAAGAAATGCCGATCATTAGGTCCAGACAGGAACATATGAAAGCTCAAGCTGGTTCTTTCTGGACTATACTTTAAACGAGCTTTTGATCGAGTGATGGTGGGCAGAGACGCAGAGTGCTATATAATGTTGTTACGGGACATGCAAACAAATGAAACAATGGCATGGCCTTAAGATCGATAACCTCGATGGCTTATAGATAGCGGTACGCGGGCGCGCATTTGATCCGCTCGTAATTAGTTGACGCATGTTGTACATTTCAGTGTACGCACGTTGTCAAGCCAGCTGGTGGTCCCAGGACCAAAACATGTGACTGTAAGTGAATTATTTGTTGTGATATATTTAGTGTTGTCGTGTCAGTCGTCCACATATTTAAATGTAGATCATTGCTCCACATCGATCTGTAACTTGGCTGTTTATGTGAATTTATCGGTTTCTAGTTAATCATTTCCTGGCGCATGCATAACCAGCATTGAATATTGTATTTGGTGTATGTCTTCTATAATTTGTCAATTTAGCATCGTCATTTTACTTGATATAATTTGTAAATTTAGCATCGTCATTGTCCCCTGACCTCTGGCTTCTCGAACCCAGGAGCTCGATCATACAACCCCTATAGCTACAGAAGCACACACACTACTTGAAGCTTGCATGGCTTATATCCGGTACTCTGATATATATATTTTGAGACCAAAACAGTACTCTGATACTAGTAACAGCTCCGTACGTGCTCCTGCGCTCATTTCCAAATTTGCACGCTCTGTCAGTACGTGCAAGAGGTTCTTCTCTTGGTTGCATGCATGCACAAATTAAAAGAGTTTTCTGCCAGAGAATTAAGATGGTTCCTTTTTTTTTTTTGAGAAGAGTTAAGATGGTTCCTACCCAAAACTATTATTCTGAGATGAAGGCACCCGACAGGAATTCGCTCATAGTAGCTTTCCGAATCCTTGCTTTCCATTTGCCAACCCAGACCGGCCCGGCCCAATAAGGCCACGGCTCCCTCGCCGTCTCCTCCCGTCCCTCTTTTCCTTCCCTGCGACCGCGCCCTCCCTAGCCGCCCTCTCCGCGCGGCAGCCAGCCATGGTGGCCACGCTCCTCCATCGCCGCGTCCTGACCTTCCCCACGTCCACGATCCCCGCCTCTTCTTTCCAGCGCCTCCTCTCCCCCTTCACTCCCGCCACCGCCGCGTTCCAGCAGAACGCTGCCACACCCATCGACATCTGCTCCGACGAGAGCCGCCGCCGCCTCGTCAACAGGCACCGACCTTCATAGCCCGCAACTTCGTTTTACTCGAAACCTCCTGAACTTTGGGCTACACCGCGGCCCAGGGTCACACCTCGTCGCCTCCATGCTGCGCCACGCGCGAACCCCGCAGGCTTTCCTCCAGTTCCTCGCCGCCGAGCAGCTGAGCCCGTCCGCCGCGGCCCAGTGCCACGCCGAGGCCACCAAGCTCGGTTATGCAGCCAACGTCTTCGTCAGCACCGCCATCCTCGGCCTGTACTCCCGTTCCAGCCGCCTCCATGAGGCGCAGCGGCTGTTCGACGAAATGCCCCACCGGACCACTGTCACCTGGAGCACGCTCATCTACGGCCACGCGCGGTTCCGAGCCCCCGTATTCGCCGTGGGTATGTTCCGGCGCATGCTGCGCGAAGGCGTCTTCCCCACGGAGTCGGCCGTGTCCAGTGCCCTGGTTGCGTGCGCCAAGCAGGAGGACGTGGGCATTGGGGCAATGCTGCATTGCGTCGGCCTCAGGTATGGTGTCAGTTATGACATTGTGGTTGGGACCGCCTTGGTGAACATGTACTCCAAATGCCATCACTCGTGTGCTGCGCACAAGGTTCTTAAAGAGATGGAAGAGAAGAACGTGGCCACTTTCACGGCACTAATCGGTGGGTTCGCTGCTAACGGAAGGTCCCACGATGCCATGCTGTTGGTGAAGGAGATGGAGCAGTCAGGAGTAGCACCGAACATGATGACATACAGTAGCCTCCTCAGCTCATTTCAGAGTCCCGATGATATAAATTATGCGAGGCAAGTGCACTGCGCAGTGCTGAAGAAGGGGTTGGAGGGCAATCCATATATCCTCTCATCTCTTCTCACCGTGTACTCCAAGTGTGACAGTTTGGAAGATTTCTGGAGGGTGCGGATAGTAGTTTCATGTGACGATCAGGTGTCTTCTAATTCTGTCATCTCTGGACTCTCCTGTCTAGGAAGAGGTGATGAGGCGTTTCGGCATTTTCTAGGGATGAGAAGGCAAGGCGTTCAAACAGATGTGGTCACCTTTGCCAACTTGTTGAAGGCTGTAGGATGCTTGTCCACATTGTTGGAGGGAAGGCAGCTGCATGCTCTTATTCTGAAGATTGGATATGTTCGCGACGTCCGCGTCCAGAACGGCTTGATTTCCATGTACGCAAGATGTGGGGAAATTGTTGAATCTAAGCTTATTTTCTCTTCAATGGAAGCGCCTGACTTGGTTTCGTGGAACTCGCTTCTGTCAGGTTGTGCTCAACATGGTTATGGAAGAGAGGTGATTGAAATATTTGAACATATGAAGAAACTTAAAGTTCAGCCAGACCATACCTCCTTCTTGTCCGTGCTTCAAGTTTGCAGCCATGTTGGCTTGGTAGATAAGGGGCTTGAATATTTCAATTTGATGAAAGAAAAGGGGTCTTCTCCTGGAGCAAAGCTAGAACACTATGCCTGTATGGTTGATCTTCTTGGTCGTGCTGGATATCTCTCAGAAGCTGAATCTTTGATCAATGATATGCCTATGAAACCTGGTCTGTCAGTATACAGAGCTCTACTCAGCTCCTGCCAGATTCATGGCAACCTTGAGATCGCCATCCGGGTGTCTAAACGCCTGACTGAGCTTTATCCCCAGGATTCATCAGCTCATGTACAGTTATCAAAGGCCTTTGCTGGTGATGGTCGCTGGGATACTGCTGCTGAGATCAGGGAGGCCATGAAAGACAAAGGAGTAGTGAAGATGCCAGCTTGGAGTTGTATCGAGGACCGAATGCAGATAGGATAAGCAGGCTATGAGCACATGATGCATGCCATTTGGCAAAGCAAACTGTCTCGCTTGCTAACTGGAGGCGACTGAAAGCGAAAGGTTAATTGTGCTCCAGCAGCTACATATTTCATAGGTACGGTCCTTGCACTTTTCACCGATGCTTGCTTCTATAAAACCATTCCTTTTTTGCCATTTGTGCATACTTCTTTTAGTACTCTCCAGTGGTAAAATGTGTTATTTAAATGACGCATGTTGTTGCTGCATTGTTTCTGCAGACAGCAGATGCCATCCAGCAGATGGTGACCACGGAATGGCCTTGGTGGTGGTTACCCATCAAAGAGGCTCGCCTGTTGTTTGAATCCATGTCCTCTCTTCTCAAGAACCAAATGATGCACTTTATGGCTTAATTACGGCCTGATTTCATGGTTATCCTCCTGTCTCAGATGGACCAAGCGAAACATGGTTGGTAGCTGGTAAAACTGTGGTTTCTGAAAGGAAGGTGCAGCTGTTTCGGACCTTTGATTTTGTTGGGCCAAGTGTGAATTGTTGTCGGCCATGAACCCAAATTGTTTTGGGCCTTGGCTGTGGTGACAGCAGGACGGCCTAACTTACATAGGATTTTCGTGTAAATCTGTGCAAACTCTCCGCTGCTGACCCTAGCAATCCCCAATTCTGGCGAAGGAGTCAATGGAGGTGGTACCGGATGCCTGCGAGATCGCGCGACTGCCGGAGGAGCTCATCTCGGCGGCGCTGGCCCTCACCACGACGCTGGACTCGTGCCGCGCCGCCGCCGTCTCCCGGGCCTTTCGCTCCGCCGCCGATTCCGACGCCGTCTGGTCGCGCTTCGTGCCCCACGATCTCCCGCCGCTCGCCGCTGGAGAGCTCTCACCCGCGCCGTCGTCCAAGAAGGGGCTGTTCCTTCGCCTCGCCGAGCGCCCCGCCCTGCTGGAGGGCGGCATCACTGTACGGGAACGCGCTTCTTTTCCATATTCTTTTGTATAACCTTATTCGATCGCGATTAAAGTGGTGTTCGTTCGCAGAGCATTTGGTTGGATAGGAAGACCGGCGCCAAGTGCTACATGCTGTCAGCGAGGGCGCTTAACATCGCGTGGGGCGACACGCCATGGTACTGGCGCTGGATCCCTCTCACCGACTGCAGGTTTGCTCATCTGTTTTCTCCTGCCTCGCTTTCCAATTCTAATTCTGGAATTTGTATCGACATGTTTCATTTGTTCTGTTTGACGTCGTTGTATGTTAATAAATCAAAGTGCAACAGATTAGATTAGTGCTTGCGACTTGAAAAAATGGGACTTGGCACGGTTCTAACATATTTAAGGTTATACTCGTCAGATATAAATTCCATTATAACTTGGAAATTGTAAATAATACCAAGTGACTCTACGATATACCTTGGTACAAATCACAATGGAGTTCCTGAATTGTTTTTTGTGCACTTATATTTAGGTATGCAAAAAGTAGTCGGCGACAGATTACTGAGCCTTAGCTGTAAAATTAATCTGCAACTATAGCTCGGTCTCAGACTGTGAAACCTTTCAAGGATATTTACAAGTATTGGTTGATGCCATGTTTATGAATTTTAGTTGCCATGGCAGATTGTTTTTTTTTACGGGAACAGATTGTTGTTGTTTTTACTTGTCTGTGTCGACTGTTCTAATGTTTTGTTAAAAATGTTAACACTTTGTTAATTTGCAACAGCTTCTCAGAAGCTGCTGAACTCCTGCTTGTTTGCTGGTTGGACATACGTGGCAAGATAAATAGCAAGATGCTGTCCAGGCACTCGACTTATGCCGCTTATCTTGTGTTCAAGTTGACAGCAAATTGCAGGGGGCTGGATTTTTCTGTCCAGGAGGCATCAGTTTGCATTGGTGAAAGCAATTCAACTCATGAAGTTTTCTTCCAGAACCATGGAAGTGAGGATGAGTGGGAAGACGAGATGGGTGAGCCGCTGCTCCCTCGAGAAAGGGTTGATGGTTGGATGGAGGTGAAGTTGGGTCAGTTCTACAATGATGAAGGTGAGGATGGTGATGTGTCCATCAGTGTCTCAGAGACTAAAGACTTGTTCGATAAGAGCGGTCTTATTGTGCAAGGGATTGAAATAAGAGCGGTGAGATCATAAGGCAATGTGAAGAAGGGCCCCGTCTCTTTTTATTCATGCTGATAATCTGGCAAATTTGGTAGAGCCACATGCTTGTGTTTTTGTAACAGATGCTCCAATCAGCTGATGCTCATGCTAATCAAGCAGGAAGTCACTCGTTGGAACAGTTTGTTTTGTGCGCCGAGTGATGAAGTGATCTTATCTGTAGAGCGCATCGTGCCGCTGTGATGCCGTTTGCTTGTGCCATGGCACTGCACTGCGAACTGTGGCCTGTGTGTCGTTTGTAAAATTTAAACTCTTTTATGTATTGTGACATTAAAAAGAAAATACACAAGGCTTGTGGATTTTTTGCACCTTAATGTGATGGTTTACTGCCACTGGTAGCTAGGATTGTTCGTGTCGATTGCGCCACTGCTTTGAGACACAAATTGTTAATTGACTGTATGGAAATACGCTCGCAGCAAGATCTGCGTTGCAGAGTGATAAGCTTGTTCAGTGTCATCCGCCATGCCGCCTTACTGTCACACGAAGATCCCACGCGCATGCATGCCTGGAACACTGGGGCCGACGCCCAGGACCCAAGAGGTCCTATAAGGCCCACGTGGTCCCTTCAACTTACCGGGGTAAACCCTGGGCGGCGGATCCTCCGAAACGATCGATGAAGAAGAAGGGAAGGGTCCGCGCTTGCGAGATCTCGCGCCTGCCGGAGGAGCTCCTCTCGGCGGCGCTCCCCCGTACAACGCCGGCTGAAGCTGCTCGTGCCGCCACCGTTTCTCGTGCCTTCCGCGCCGCTGCCGACTCCGACGACGTCTGGGCCTGCTTCTTGCCCGGCGACCTCCCACCGCTGGCCTCCGGCGAACTTGACCCTGCGCCGTCGTCCAAGAAGGAGATGTTCCTCCGCCTCTCCGATCGCCCCGCCCTCCTCGCCGACGGCCTCACGGTACAGGATCTCAAGGCGCTTCTTTCCTTTCGCGCGTATTCTTTTCTGCAAGCAATTACAGTAAGCATCTGTTGTTTTGACTGACCGATCGATCGGTGGTGTTCGTCCTCGATGATCAGAGCATGTGGTTGGACAAGAAGAGCGGCGCCAAATGCTACATGCTGTCAGCGAGGGCGCTGCGCATTTTTGGGGGTGACAAGCCACGGTTCTGGCGCTGGATCCCTCCTCCCACGGACTGCAGCTCCAGGTTCGCCTCCACACAAATCCTGCCTTTGATTTCTTAGTTGTTTTCACGCACAAATAGTTCATCCAAATTAAAGGTAACCAACAGCAGGTTTTCAGAGTGCGCCGAACTTCTCGGCGTTGGCCTCTTGGTAATACAAGGCAGGATAAGCTGCAGGATGCTCCCCCTGAACTCAAACTACGGCGCCTACATCGTGTTCAAGATAGCCGATAACTCCTATGGGCTGGACTACCCAAGGTTTGCTCCTCAGGAGGCGCGACTCCAAGTCGGAGAAAGACCGTTCTCGGCAACACGCGAAGTGTACCTTGAAGTATGGCCGTCAAGGGTAGCACAACTGATGGAGAGGCCTCCTAATCCATTATTCCTCCCAAAGAGAAGGGCCGACGGGTGGATGGAGTTGGAGATGGCGGGGTTCCGCGTCGAGGAAGGGGACGTTGGTGAGGTGAAGGTGGAGCTCAGGCAGCAGAGACTCAAGAGTTCGATGAAAGGTCTTGTTTTGCTGGGCATTGAGATTAGACCTCAAGTCGCTAAAGAAGCTTTCTTCTCTTGGCCACCGACTCCAGGCTTGATCTAGTGCACAAAAGCTTTTTTTTTAAGACTCAAAATGAAGCTTCCTTTCATCGCTTGTTGGTTTGAATTTCAGCTCCTTGCTTTTGAGACAGTGCAAAATGGGCTCTGCTCCTTACGTGGATCCTCATAATAAGTTCTTTATTTATTTTCGTTCCGTCATGTATTATGGCTTCGTTCAAATATGCCTCTACCTGGCGACGTACACAGCTGCATGCATGTCCCATGTACTATAGATCAGCTGAATCATTTTTTTAAACAAACGTAAATCTTGGTGGGGAAATTTTAATTTCTCATTGCTTAAAATTGTTTTACACGGTCGTCCTTCAGGGACGAGATTGCACACCAGAGGATACATGAAAGAGTCGAGGGACTGATCACATCAACAAGGTTCGTATTCCTCAACAGGCATTGATCTTTCTTTTTTTTTAGGAACATGCATTGATCTGTTTGCACGGACGGACCATCCAATTAAAGAGCTTTGTTTTTTTTTTTCTCCTAAAAAAAAAAAGAATAGACGTGTATAATAAGCCCACTCGAAGAATATCGGGCCCATGATTATGCGCGTCCGGGCGCGAACGGAATTGTTTCGGGCCTAAAAAAAAAGAGCAATGAAATTTATGTAAAAAAGCCCCGTCTTATTTCCTTCATCAATCCCGAGGCACTTGCAATCCAAATCTTTCGAACCAAATCGCACGACGCTCGACCGAAATTCCCCAAAACTTCGCGGAGAAGTCGATGGAGGCGGCGGACGCTTGCGGGATCACGCGCATTCCGGAGGAGCTCCTCTCCGCAGCGATCTCCCTGACCACGCCGCTGGACGCCTTCCGCGCCGCAGCGGTCTCGCCGGCCTTCCGCGCCGCCGCGGACTCTGACGTAGTCTGGTCATGCTTCCTGCCCCGCGACCTCCCGCCGCTCGCCGACGGGGAGTTTGCGCCTGCCCCGCCGTCCAGTTCCAGCAAGGGGCGATTCCTCAGCCTCGCCGACCGTCCCGTCCTGCTCGCCGACGGCCTCACTGTACGGTTCCCAACGCAGCAAAAGATAATTTGCTTCCTTTTGTTAACAAAGCAGGTTTCTCGATGGATCGGCTGATCGGTTGATGTTGTGCAGAGCATGTGGTTGGACCGGGGAACTGGCGCCAAGTGCTTCATGTTTTCAGCGAGGAAGCTGAACATTGCTTGGGATTCAAACTGGCACTGGATCCCCATGGCTGATGCGAGGTTCGATTAACAATTTCTTCTCAGCCTGGCTTGATTCATGTGGTGTCCATTGTTGTACGGTACTCAATCCATGTGCAATAAGAGTTGCAACTTGACACCGTAATATATATTCCAGGTGCTCGTCTCTGCCCTCGCCACCCCCACCGCCCCCCGCCGCTCCATGTGCGCCGGAGACGAGCGCGGTTAGGCGTGCATCTTACAAGCATGCCCTACTTTCTCCAGCGCCGCCACCCAGACCCGTGAAGCTTCTGCCTCAGGAACCATGTCCACCTGCCGTCAGCTCGCGACCCAGGTACCCAGTGGACATATCCTTTTTTTCCCCCACGTTTACCTTCAAGTATGATGATATGATGAATATGTTCAAAGAAAATTTAACAGAGCATGACTAATGTGTTCTATCAACATTTTTCTTTAATTCCCACAGCTTCTCAGAAGCTGCTGAAATCCGGGGTGTCTGGTTTGAAATTCGTGGCAAGATAGATAGCAAGATGCTCTCACAAAACACAACCTATGCCGCATACCTTGTGTTCAAAGTAGCTCGTGCGGCCTATGGGCTTGAGCTTCCAGAGCAGATTACATCTGTCACCGTCGGAGGAAATGAATCAACTCGCCGTGTTTGCCTCGACGGCTATGACAGTGATGGTGAGAATCGTGCGTGCGTATTCCGTCATCCTTGGCATTCCCGTTATCTACTTAGGCCGACGAGGAGGAGTCGGCTTGAAATTCCTCAACATGTACTGCTCCCTCAAGAAAGAGCTGATGGTTGGAAGGAGATGGAGCTGGGCGAGTTCTACAACGATGATGGTGAAGACGGTGAGGTTTGCATCAGTTTGACTGAGACGTCAGCCACCATGAAGGTAGGTCTGATTGTGCAGGGCATTGAGATCAGACCTAAGAAACAAGGCTGACGAGCTTGTATGTGTAACTCTACCTTGCGGTAAATAAATTGACAGAGGAAGCAATTCGATAATAGGAACTCAGTCACATGTGCTACGTACTCAGACCCTCAGTTGACGCCTTGGATTTATCTTTATTGCATCCGTTAACCATATTACTTCAATGCAAATTTAACACTATACCAGACTTGAATTTATATTCGCTTGTTTTCTGCTCTCTCCTAATCTCATGGCAGAAGTTGTAATTAATGCTCCCATGACTGTGTCAGCAACTCAGCACAGCATGCGTAAACTTTCATACCAAATTCTTCCCCACACCATATTCTTTTTTTTTTTGCGAAGACCACACCATATTCTTCCTGCTGATTGGTTGATGAGGCTCATCTTTTCTCGAGCAAACAAAATGCTTCTGCTTCTGCTCCAGTTAGAAGGAAAACACACTCCCTATATTTGTTTGCAAGAAAGAAAGAAAACACGTAAATTTTACGGGCTGAAGAGGTCATAATAGGGCAAGGCCCATGGTCAGTCGCATCACAGCAGTTCCCGGCCGGCCCACTTACAGGCCTGTCGTTGCTCAAAAAAAAAACATACAGGCCTGTCAACCGCATGACATACTCGCAACTCGTAAGGCCCACGTGTCATAATCGCAAAACAGGGGGGAGAGTTCCTTCGTCTCCACTCTCCATCTCCAACATGTGTCGCTTAGACTATCTCCAACGGTACACCTAAAATGGGTATTATGTGGAATCTGGGTCTCAAAACATCCAAAACACATCTCCAACAGAGGACCCAAATAGAAGACGCATTTTTGGAACCGGCGACCCCGCGACGCAGAAATCCGTTTCCTCGTCGCGCGACGCAGTCCAGAAACGCTCGAATCGTTTTCTTCCTCTCGCTCTCTCTCTCTCTCGTGCGGCGGGGCGGCGCGCGGGCGCGGCGGGGCGGGGCGGGGCGGCGCACGGGCTCGGCGGCAGCGCGCGGCGGGCAGCCGTCGTCGTCTACCTCCTCCTCCGCACGAGATCCGAGCAGCTCCAAAGCGGGCGCGGGCGCGGGGCGCTGGGCGGGGCGGCGGCGCTCTCGTGCGGCGGCGCGCGGGCCCTCGGCGGGGGGGGGGGGGGGGGGGGGGGGGGGGGGCGGCGGCGTGAAGCGTCGGAGGCCGCGGCGGCCGGGCCCTCGGCGGGGCGGCGGCGGCCACATCTACCCCTCCTCTTCCTCTTCCTCGCTGGCGGGGCGGGGCGCACGGTGGTGGAGGTGGGGCCGAGGCGCGCGGTGGTAGAGGAGCGGCTCGACGTCGTCCGCCATGGCCGCCGCCGCCGCCATCCACCGCGCCGCGAGGACGACCTCGAAGAGGGGACGGAGGTAGAGGAGCTGCTCGACGCCATCCACCACCGCCGCCGCCGCCATCCACCGAGTCGTCCGCCTTTGCTCGAGCGCGTCGACGGCGTCCTGCAGGAGGGGGGCCACGGCGGCGAGCGGCTGTGGCGCCGGCGACGGGATTTGGGGATTGGGGGTGGGTCTTCTTGTTGGAGATGCACATGTTTTGGAATCCTATATTGAAGGAAATCCCGAACTAGTTTCGGTTTGCGTCTCTTCAACCGTTGGAGACAGCCTTAGAATTATCCAAAAAAAAAAAACGTGTCTCACTTAGCTTAGCCCCCAAGCATTTCCATTCTCGTCTCTTCCATTTCACCCTCAAATCCGCCGCCCATTCACCGTACAGCCTCGTCCAGTTGCCTGCGCTTGCACTACCAACCAACCGATCGCGGGCCGTGGTGAGGTAGAGTTTGAACCTCCTCTGTGCAGTGCAACTAAATTTTGTGACTCGTGGGCGAACTCTTTCGTCCACGGTTACTATTTGAGAGGAGAGAAAGTGGTCGCCGGTGTCCCCGCCGGCGAGGCCGGTTGTCTCTCTCGCCTCCGATGGTCTTTGTGCTGTCGGGAGGCGGGGGAGACAGCTGCGCTTCCGCCGGTCGGGGGGGTAGGTCCCTACAGCTTTAGGGTTAGGGTTGGTTTCCTGCCGGCGGCGTCGAGGCGGAGGCGGCGACGGCGGCGCGGAATAAGGTCCTCTCGAGCTTGTCCTCCTCACGGCGGTGCGTCACTCCGGCTTCGTCGTCGAGCTCGTGGAGGTGAGATTCGGCTTGCCCGGGTCTTGTACAGGAGTCCATGGTCGCCGGTGCCTCATCTCCTCGGGATGAGGCTGCTGGTGGCCGTTCGAGTCAAGGATGAGAAGGGAGCTGTGGGTTCGCGGCAAGAAGGTGGAGTGGACCGACCTCGCAAGCTCCTCGGCGGCGCCGTTCGTCGATGGCGAGGAGAGGTCTACGGCAAGGCGGATTTGGGGCGCGGCCCCGGCTGCTGCATCTCCGGCGATGGCCTCAACCCGTCTTCCGAGACGGGCGTCTACTGCAGCTCGTTTCAAAGCTTTCAAGCGATGGGATCTGCCTTGCCATGGGTTCGGTGGTCGCCGGAGCGGTGGTCCGGCGTCGGGCGACGGCGAGGATCCACGGTGACGACGACCTTCATCTTCAGGGGTCTGGGTGTATTTCTTATCTTCTCTAGGGTCCTTTTTGTAAGATGGGCGGGACAGCTGTCTCTTCTGTATCCTCTAGCATATTCCTGTATTTGTACTCATATCTGTATGTTTTCCTTACGTATTAATACAGGTATGCTTTATAAAAAAAAAACCAACCGATCGCACCACCACCTGACCGGATCGATCGAAAGCCGCAGATGAACAGGGGCGGAGGAATCGATGGCGGCCGCTTGCACATGCGAGATCACGCGCCTGCCAGAGGAGCTCCTCTCGGCGGCGATCTCCCGCACCTCGCCGCGGGACGCCTGCCGTGCCGCCGCTGTCTCGCCGGCCTTCCGCGCCGCCGCGGACTCCGACGCCGTCTGGTCCTGCTTCCTGCCCCGCTACCTCCCGCCGATCGCCGACTGGGAGCCTTCTGGTTCCGCGCCGTCCATCAAGGGGCGATACCTCCGCCTCGCCGACCGCCCTGTCATCCTCGCTGACGGCCTTACGGTACGGTTCCCAACTCGCATCAAAAGAGAATTTGCTTCATTACCCTACAGTACCTCTTGTTTGTTACAAACCGATGACCAAAACGACGATGAAGAATGAGAAATCAAACCACAGGGGACACAAGAGTTTAACGTGGAAAACCCTCCCAATGCGGAAGGGAAAAACCACGGGCGCCAGCCAACAACAATGCACTATCAAGAGTTGGTGTTACAACGCCGAACAGCGGCTTACAAGAGGATTATCTCATGGTAAAACCCTAAACGAGTATATGTACCGTACAGCGGGGGGCGAAGCCCCCCGCACCCCCCAAACTGAATCTGGGTCGGGCCTCATGGGCCACTTCTGCCTCCGCTTCGCTCCGTTAGAAGTCGGCCAAATTTGGATCATAACTCAACAAACTCCACCTTGAGACAAATTCTTCTTGTAGCATAAATCAAAACCTTCATCCTGAACAGAACAATGAAAAAGAAATGCTTCTGGCGCCAAACAGCCTCTTGGGCTAATTCATAATACCAACTAAGCTTGAGCATAGCTCAAACTTAGCAACAGGAACAGGCTTTGTCAACATATCAGCAGGGTTATCATGAGTGCTGATTTTGCATACCTTTAGCTTACCCTTTTCAATCTGATCACGAATGAAATGATACTTGATCTCAATGTGCTTTGTCCTCTCATGAAACATCTGATCTTTGGTGAGACATATAGCACTTTGACTATCAGAGAATAGCTTAATACAAGAATCAACTCCACATAACTCAGCAAACAACCCTTTCAGCCAAATCAACTCCTTACCCGCTTCAGCAATAGCAACGTACTCAGCTTCGGTGGTGGATTGAGCAACAACAGACTGCAAAGTAGCCTTCCAACTCACAGCACAACTACCAATTGTGAACACATAACCTGTGAGTGACCTACGCTAATCCAAATCACCAGCATAATCAGAATCAACATAGCCAATAAGTCCCTTATCAGTTCTGCCAAACTTCAAACAGTAATCAGTTGTCCCTCGGAGATACCTGAGAATCCACTGAACTGCTTTCCAATGTTCTTTACCAGGATTAGACATGTATCTGCTAACCAAACTCATAGCATATGATAAATCCGGGCGAGAGCAAACCATAGCATACATTAAAGAACCAACAGCATTAGAATATGGAACTTTTGACATGTATTCTAATTCATCACGTGTACTAGCACATTGCTTAGCTGACAACTTAAAATGCGGTGCAATAGGAGTACTAACAGGGTCAGCATCATGCATGTTGAAACGATGAAGAACCTTCTCAATGTAACCATGCTGACTAAGAAACAATAAACCAGCTTTACGGTCTCTAGTAATTTCCATACCTAGAATTTTCTTAGCAGCACCAAGATCCTTCATGTCAAACTCACTACTCAACAATTTCTTCAATGTAGTGATTTCTTTACCACTCTTAGCGGCAATCAACATGTCATTAACATATAACAGCAAGTATATAGGTGATCCATTAACAAACTTGATGTAAACACAGCTATCATAATTTGACCTCTTAAAACCGTGTGACAACATAAATGAATCAAACCTTTTATACCACTGTCGAGGGGATTGCTTCAAACCATACAAAGATCTTTTCAGCTTGCAAACATAATTCTCCTTGCCAGGCACTATGAACCCTTCAGGTTGGTCCATGTATATCTCTTCCTCAAGCTCACCATGCAAAAATGCAGTCTTCACATCTAACTGCTCAAGCTCAAGATCACGTGAAGCAACAATACTAAAGAATGTGCGAATTGAACTATGCTTTACCACAGGAGAAAACACATCATTGTAATCAACACCAGGAATCTGACTGTACCCTTTAGCTACTAACCTTGATTTAAATTTAGGAGGCTCGCTAGGAGATAAACCCTCCTTTCTCTTATAAATCCATTTGCAGCGGACAGTCTTCTTTCCCTTAGGCAAGGGCACAACATCCCATGTACAATTCTTCTCCAGAGATTGCATCTCCTCATGCATAGCTGAAATCCAATTCTCACGATCATCACAATCAACAGCTTCAGTATAAGTTGTAGGCTCATGAACGCTCTCCACCTGTTCAGCACAACTCAAAGAATAATAAGTCATATTACATTCTTCAATAAGACGGGGTCGAGGTCCACAACCCCTATGAGGTCTGCGATGAGCAATAGGCAAATCCTCCTGTAGCTGCAGAACAGGAGGTGAGTGCTGCTGAACATCATCATCATGAGCATCATTATCAACAACATCATTTTCCGTATCATCCATAGGCTCCACCTGCTCGACTTCATCATCAATCACATGCTTCACCTGCATACTGATATGCTGCAGCTCTTTTACAGAACTATCTGGAACATGATCTGAAGTCAAACTGTCAGTAAACATCACAGATTCATTGAAAACAACACTCCTGCTCATGAAAGTCTTTCCAGTTTCGGGATTCCACAACTTGTATCCTTTAACTCCCGAACCATAACCAAGGAAAAGACATTTAATAGCTCTCGGCTCTAATTTTTCATTATCAACATGAGCATAAGCAGTGCAGCCAAAAACTTTCAACTGTGAATAATCAGCAGGTGTACCAGACCATACCTCAATGGGATTTTTCTTGTTCAGTGGGATAGAGGGCGACCTGTTAATCAAGTAACATGCAGTAGCCGCAGCTTCTGCCCAAAAACGCTTGTTCATCTTTGCGTTGGACAGCATGCATCGTGCCTTTGAGATGATGGTTCTGTTCATGCGCTCAGCCACACCGTTTTGCTGCGGGGTATACGGTATGGTGTGATGCCTGACAATGCCTTCTTGCCTGCAATAATCATCAAAAGCAACTGAACAAAACTCTCCACCATTATCAGTACGAAGCACTTTTACTTTCTTTTCAGTTTGCCTCTCTATCATAACTTTCCACTCTTTAAACGCAGCAAAGGTATCATCCTTATTTTTCAGAAAGTAAGGCCACACTTTTCTAGAGTAATCATCAATAGTAGTAAGCATGTAACGAGCACCACCAAGAGAAGGCTTACGAGAGGGACCCCATAAGTCAGCATGTACATAATCAAGAGTACCTTTGGTGGAATGAACAGCGGTATTGAACTTAACCCTTTTATGCTTCCCGAAGATACAATGCTCACAGAACTCCTTGCTACTCAAAGTGCAGCCATCCAGCAGGTTTCTCTTCATCAATTCTGCCATACCAAGTTCACTCATATGTCCAAGACGCATATGCCAAAGGTTAGTCTTACTAGGTTTAGATTTAGAAACAGCAGCAGCGGAAACAGAACCATGTAAAGTACTTCCTCTAAGAACATATAACTTTGCAGAATTCATATCACCTACCAACCAAACAAGGGAACCTTTCGCAACCTTCAAAACTCCACGAAAGGCAGAGTATCTGAAACCTTCTGCATCAAGTGTGCTAACCGAGATAAGATTTTTAGTCATGGTTGGCACATACCTTACATTTGTCAGTGTGCGAATCATGCCATCATGAGCCTTGATCTGAACAGAGCCGATGCCCACAATGTCATGCGGGTTATTATCTCCCATACGCACAACATCTCCCTTCTGCACAGGTTTATAAGAGCTAAACCAATTTCTGTTAGTGCAGACATGAAATGAACATGCGGAATCAAGTACCCATTCATCATGACCCGAAACACAACCAGCAAGAACAACCAGACAATCTCCCGAATCTGTGTTACCAGCGGCAACAGATGCTTTACCATCAGAATTATTTTTCCTGTTCTCCTTGTTCTTCAATTTCCAACAATCCTCAATAAGATGAGTTTTCTTCTTACAGTACCTACAGAACTTCTTGGTGGGCGGTTTGGACTTTGAGCGGCCTCTACCGTCTTGGCTCTTGTCACGATCGTTGCCGTCATTGGAGGATCTCTGATCAGTTCGACCTCTGCTCACATGTAGTGCATCGCCCTTTGAGGACGACGACCCATCAGAGTGCACCATCCCTTTCATCTTTTCCCTGGATTGAAGTGCCTCATAAACATCCGCTAGGGTTAGTTCATCACGGCTCAACAATATGGTGTCACGGAAATTTGCAAAAGAACTGGGCAGAGAACATAACAGTAGAAGACCTAGATCCTCATCCTCATACTTAACCTCCATGGACAACAGATCGGCAACGATCTCCTTGAAAACAGATACGTGGTTCAACACCGAACCACCCTCCTGCATCTTGAGCGTGAACAGCTTCATCTTCATATGCATCTTACTGGTTAGATCTTTGGACATACAGATCGATTCCAGTTTGAGCCAAAGTTCTGCAGCACTCTTTTCCTGCAGCACTTCTTGCAAAATATCATTAGATAGATGAAGCTGAATTAAGGACAGAGCCTTACGATCTTTGCGCTTCTCCTCGTCGCTCCACGCATCCTTCGTCTTCTTGCCGAAGCTTTCCAGCGCCTCATCCAGGTCTTGAGTTTGCGCCAGAACAGCCCGCATCTTGACTTGCCACAGCGCGAACCTCGTGCTGTAATCCAACAGCGGTAGATCATACTTCATCGACGACATCGTGAAAACCAAGATGTGAAACCACCAGGCTCTGATGCCACTTGTTCAAACCGATGACCGAAACGACGATGAAGAATGAGAAATCAAACCACAGGGGACACAAGAGTTTAACGTGGAAAACCCTCCCAATGCGGAAGGAAAAACCACGAGCGCCAGCCAGCAACAATGCACTATCAAGAGTTGGTGTTACAACGCCGAACAGCGGCTTACAAGAGGATTATCTCATGGTAAAACCCTAAACGAGTATATGTACCGTACCGCGGGGGCTTCGCCCCCCGCACCCCCCAAACTGAATCTGGGTCGGGCCTCATGGGCCACTTCTGCCTCCGCTTCGCTCCGTCAGAAGTCGGCCAAATTTGGATCATAACTCAACATTGTTAATCCGCAGGTTTCTCGATTGATCGGCTGATCAGTTGTTGCTGTTGTGCAGAGCATCATGTGGTTGGACAGGGAGACTGGTGTCAAGTGCTTCATGCTGTCAGCGAGGAAGCTGCACATCTCGTGGGGCGATACGCCGCGGTACTGGCGCTGGATCCCCATCACTGGCTCCAGGTTATCTATGAACCGCATTTTTTTTTTCTGTCCTGAATGCTGGAGTATGCCACTGATAACCTTGCTTTGCATAGATACATTTTGCTGCTTCGCATAGAGCATCACCTCCAGCGTATTTGGTCCATCAGGATGGGGTCAAGTAATTAACAATAGATTTCTTGTAGTACTAAGTTTCATGCCCTGGTCCATAGAAGAGATAATTGAAGAAGCTTAGCTAAGGCCTGGTTCTGAATTTCATTCTTTCTGACTGATTAGTTGCCTGCCACATGTTTGAGTCGATTCCTTGGTCTTTCCTTTTTAACGATTTAACCTTTTTATAATTTGTGACAGCTTCTCAGAAGCCGCTGAACTCCAGCATGTTTGGTGGTTGGAGATACATGGCAAGATCGACAGCAAGGTGCTGGCCCAAAGCTCAACCTACGGTGCTTACTTTGTGTTCAAAGTAGGTAGCAATGCCTGTGGGCTTGACCTTCCACCGCAGAATACATCGGTCAGCCTTGGAGGAAACAAATCAACTGGCCGTGTTTGCCTCGACGACCGTGACAGATACTATGATGAGCATGGTGTGTTCATGTCCCATCGCTCTTCTCCTGGCGGTTTGGCACAAAGGCTGACGAGGAGTCGTCTTGACATTCCTCAAAATGTTCTTCTCGCTCGAGAAAGAGCTGATGGCTGGAAGGAGTTGGAGCTGGGTGAGTTCTATAACGATGAAGGTGAAGATGGTGATGTCTGCATCAGCTTAATTGAGACGTCGGCCACCGTGAAGGCTGGTCTGATTGTGCAGGGCATTGAGATCAGACTTAAGAACCAAGGCTGACGAGCTTGCATTGTATGTGTAAGAACCACCTAGGAGTGAATAAATCGACAGAGAGAGCAACTTTGTTGTTAGTATTCACCAGTAGAACCTGTGAAGACAAATGTAATCGTTGGATGCCTGGAATTTGTCGTCCTTCCATCAGTTGGCCGTCAACATTATTATGTGAATGCGAATTTAACACAATAGCAGACTTGTATTTAGATTAACTTGTTATCTGTTTGCTCATAACCTCATTGCTCTCCCCTGCCCTTGATAAACAGATTGTTCATGGCTCAAATATGTTTTGACTTTATTAGCTCAGAAGTCAGAATGCATACTTTTGCATCGTGGTAACTATGTTTGAAAAGAAGAAAGAAAACAAAGAGCAGTCGTCAATCGTCATAATCGGGCCATTGCCATTGCCAAGGCCTGGTGCACGCGTGGAACCATAAAAGGTGCGTTCGGCGCATGGGGTCTAAATTTTAGAGAGTTTTTGCAACGAATATTCTAATTACAAATAAAGTTTAATTACAAAACTAATTTCAGGACTCCGCTTGAATTTGCGAGACGAATCTAATGAGGGTAATTAAGCCGTAATTAGACGATGGTTACTGTAGTATCACTGTAGCAAAATATAGATTAATTAGGCTCATTAGATTCGTCTCGCGATTTAGAGGGGGAGTTGTGACATAGGTTTTGTCATTAAATTAATAAAAGTAGTTTTAAATAGCAAGATTCTTTTTGATGTGATGGGTGCTAAAAATTAGAGGAGGTGCGCCGAACGCACCAAAAGCCTACGCTCCCTCCTCGCATCGTTGCAAGTCAAACAGGCTGGTAGGCCCTGTGTCTCCAGTGCTTGACGAACGCGTGCAGTAGAAGATCCACGTGCGGCCCACGTAACGTGGCGTCGGCGACCTTTTCACAGGCGCACCGCCACTCCGACGGCTACGCGTAACATCTTCGTCCCGACCACCGTTCATCGCAGCAACAAAACGAGGCCCACATGTCTGTCGCCTTTTAATTTTTCTCGTAGCATTCCTTAGTCGCCAATGCATCTTGCGTGCGTCTCCACCTAATGCTTAGCCCCTAAGCCTGTCCAGTGTCCACCCTCGTTTCTTCCGTTCCACCTACAAATCCTTCGCCCATTCACTGTAGCCTTGCACGACAATCTTCTGCGCTCGCACTACCAATCGCGCACCCGGACCGATTCCATCGAAAACGCCGCAGACGAGGAAGAAAGGGGCGGAGGAATCGATGGAGGTCGTCTCTGCCTGCGAGATCGCTCGCCTGCCGGAGGAGATCCTCTCGGCGGCGATCTCTCGCACCTCTCCGCGGGACGCATGCCGCGCCGCCGCGGTGTCGCCGGCCTTCCGCGCCGCCGCGGACTCCGACGCCGTCTGGCTCTGCTTCCTGCCGCCCAACCTCCCGCCGCTCGCCGACGGGGAGCTCGACGCCGCGCGGCGGACCAAGAAGGAGCTGTTCATGCGCCTCTCCGACAGCCCCGTCCTCCTCTCCGACGGCCTCGTGGTACGGCGAAGCGCTTCTGCCTGCTTCCCTTTTTTTCTGTTGTCGCGGGGTGCTGGATTCTAGACGGATCGACTGATCGTGATTGTTGTTTGTACAGAGCATGTGGTTGGATAGGGAGAGTGGCGCCAAGTGCTACATGCTGTCAGCGAGAGCTCTGTGGATCACCTGGGTCGATACACCAGAGTACTGGAACTGGATCCCTCTCACTGATTCAAGGTCCGCAAAGTCTTCTATCTATATCTCTCGCTTTCACTCAAATTTGACTGTTAATAACATATTTCGATGTTGTTAAATGCCATTGGACTGCTGCATCCATTTGCCATACTAGCTAGTAACTCTGTGTAGTGCTGGTTGGTTGCTGAAATTATTCTCTTCTCTGAACAAAAAGCGTGGAATAGGGACTTTGTGATGGTTTCAAGTTACTAATGTTTTATCACCGTCGCAGCAGTTCGACCATGATCTCAAAGAGTCTGAATTCAGGAAATTCTAGTTTGGAAACTCTAATTCTTCCTCTGCTCATGTTGCTTCCCACACACACTTTAGGACCTTAGACTGAATTGCATTTTCAAATTTGATACTGTAAACTGAATTGAGCATAGGAACGGCACTTCACATGAACAATGCAAAACTCCTAAATGTATCTTGCTCACAATAGAGATCTTGCAAAAAATAATTATGCTGTGTTGGCGACATATTTGCAGAAGCTGCAAAACTATGGGCTTTACTTTGTTGCTGTTGCCTCCCACATACATACGATCACATGAACAAATGTTGTTCGTCACTTTTCATGCTTTCAAGAGCAATAACACATGACTTTTTTAACTTTGGTTTTGTAAAGTGAATGCAGCTTAGGAATGACACTTAATTGTAAATAAATAAGCAATGATAAACTCTTAACTGATTTCGGAATTCTAATTCTTCCTCTGCCCATGTTTCTTCTCACGTATGCTTTAGGACATGAAATTGATGTTTTCTTTTCCTGGATTTCGAGAGCAAAAGTGCTTGGTCTTTTCAAACTGTTGGATTCTGTAAACTGAATGCAGCACAGGAACAGCAGTTGACCTAAACAATGCAAAACTCCTGCATGTATCTTTGTACACAATGGAAACCTTGCATTCTATACTCTGTTATATATTTTTTTCATGCTGTGTTGGGAACAGAGTCGTCCTTTACTTTTCCTTGCTTTCAAGAGCAATAATACATGCCTTTTTATTAACTTTGTTTTGTAAAGTGAATGCAGCTTATGAATGATACTTTATATATAAGCATTGAAAAACTCTTGTCAGCATCTTGTTCACGATGGATATTTTGATTAATATTCTGTTATTAATTTTAATGTTGTGCTGAACTGTTGTTGATAGGTTCGCAGAAGCTGCAAAACTCCAGGCTGTTTGTTGGTTGGAAATCCGTGGCATGATGAATAGCCAGATGCTCTCCCAAAACACAAAATATGCTGCTTACATGGTATTCAAGATTGATGATGAACACTATGGGCTGGATTCTCCCCTCCAGGAGGCAACAGTTAGCATTGGAGAAAACAGGTCAACCCGCCAAGCTTGCCTCCAAGGCTATGACAATGTTGATGATGATGAAGAAGAGGTGCCTGAGAATTATCGCCCTATGATGCTGCCCGCCAGACGAAGGTTCAGGAGAAGAACTCGTCGTGTGCCTCCTCCTGAAGCCCATGTCCAGCTCCCGCAGAGAAGGGCTGACGGATGGATGGAGTTGGAGATGGGTGAATTCAGCATTGAAGGTGGTGACGATGGTGAGGTGTCGATCAGTCTCATGGAGACGAGAGGTGGCAATTGGAAGAAAGGTCTTATTTTGCATGGCATTGAAATTAGAGCGAAGAAGTAAGGCTGAAAGGCTCTGTGAAAACCATTTTGCATCTTGCTGTAAATAAATAAGGAATCCCAGATTTGCAATGGTTTTGTTTTGCATCCTTGCGTTGTTGTTGACTTCTTGTGCAAAATGTCTTTTGTTGATTGAGAGAGAGAAGAATTGGTGTCTGTTTTCTTGTTGTACAATATGCTTTGCTTGCCAATGCTCTGCAAAACTAGATTTTGTGCGAACTGCTATAGATCCGACCAAATTGTACCCACTCGCGTCCGACTGTCTCCAACAAGGGGTTAAACGGTGATTACTTTGCTAATTAATGATTTGGGCAGCCGTTGATCAGGGCAGTCGTAACTAGTCGGTCAGGTGGGACGGACCTACAGCATTTTCGTTTGTGGATATGTAGTTTCTAAAGGGGAAAGTAACTGCAATTTTGTACTCCTTCCGTTCCGTCCTAGTTTAATTGTTTAAGCACCATTCAGTTTTTTCAATTCAAGTGTTACTCTCACTTTCTGATGCAGTTCTTTCTCTATTTTTTTTAGGCATCTATAGTTCTTTCTCTATAGCACTCATCATTCACTGCTCTTCGTTTTCAATGCATTCTCTACTTTTTTTTTAATTTTCATGTTCAGAACTAAAATAACATTTAAAAAACAGAGAAAGTACAAATTATTGGGCCTGTAAACAAATGTGCAGGCGGGTCACTAACCGGCCCACTGTTATTAGTCCGGCCACCCCTCTCCCGGACCCACTTGTCACCACCGGTATTCCTTCGCCACGAATGCATCTCGCCTGCGTTGCCGCCGTCCGATAGCTTACGACCAAAGTCTCTGCGCCGTCTTTTCCACCTATAAACCCGTGAGTTCCTCAAAAAAAAAAAAAAAAAAAAAAAAACTCGTGTCTCGAAAACAGAAACGAAAACCGCAGCCGATGGGGACGACGGCATCCGCCGCCTGCGAGATCGCGCGCCTGCCGGAGGATCTCCTCTCGGTGGTGATCTCCCGCACCGCGCCCCGCGACGCCTGCCGCATCGCCGCGGTCTCGCCGGCCTTCTGCGTCGCAGCCGACTCCGACGCCGTCTGGGCCTGCTTCCTGCCCCGCGACCTCCCGCCGCTCGCTGACGGTGAGCTCTCCCCTGCGCCACCGTCCAAGAAGGCACTGTTCATGCGCCTCTCTGCCGGCCCCGTCCTCCTCGCCGATTCCCTCGTGGTACGGAATAGATTGATTTTCTGCTTCGCTTTGTGTCTTCTGTGCAGAGCCGGCCGGGTTCTTGGTCTATCGACTTGACTGATGAGTGGGTGGTGGTGTTGCGCAGAGCATGTGGTTGGACAGGGAGACCGGCGCCAAGAGCTTCATGATGTCGGCGAGGGCGTTGCACATCTCGTGGGGCGAGACGCCGATGTACTGGCGCTGGATCCCTCTCGCCAAGACTGACTCCAGGTCAGCGAACTCATCTGTCTATTTTCTCTTCCGGGCTCTTCAGCTCTTATGTGAACGTATATAATATTCTATATATTTTGATTGTGTTGTTGAAGTACAATTGTGTACGGCATCCAATTTCAATAATGTGAACAAATGTTTTGATTGTGCTCTTAAAATGCCATTGGGTACGGCATCCAATTTCAGTAATGCTATAGATACTAGAAAGCTAATTATCTGCAATTTGTTGCTATTATACGTATGGTGTGATGGTACATGGAGATACCGATTTTGCAGTGTCTAACTTACAATGATTTCAGCACAACCGCAGCAGTTTCAATGACAATGGTATGAAGAGTCCGAAGTCGAAATCACTTTAGTTTGGAAATTAGAACACTATCTCCGGCCATGTTGACTCCACATAAATAGGACCAAGAGGTGTCTCTTGTTTTCCTTCAAGAGTTAAACTACATTGCCGTTACAACTTTGGCCTTACTAACTGGATGAGTGAGGCATAGGGAATGTCGCTTTATAAAAAGGAAGAACGCAAAATCTATCATTTGCCGCTCTTCATAGCTAAGACATTAACTCTATTTTGCTCTTTTAAGTTCAATTTAACATTATTACTAGTGTTAACGTGGTTGTGCTTTGCAACAGGTTCAGAGAAGCTGCGGAGCTTAGGAATGTTTGCTGGCTGGAAATCCGTAGCAAGATGCATAGCAAGGTGCTATCTCAGAACTCAAGTTATGCTGCTTACATGGTGTTCAAGATAGCTAATGAGTCCTACGGTCTGAATTATACCCCCCAAGAGGCATCAGTTGTCATTGGAGAAAGGAAATCAACACAACTCGTTTGTTGTGTCCCTGACTTCCATGGAACGGCCGCGAGAAGACGCCGGAATGGGCCTTTGTCTACTTTACCCCTCCCTCAGGAAAGGGCTGACAATTGGATGGAGCTGGAGCTGGGCGAGTTCTACAATGGGGAAGGTGATGATGGGGAGGTATCCATCAGCCTCATGGAAACAGAAGGGGGCCAATGGAAGAGAGGTCTTATTGTGCAGGGCATCGAAATAAGACCTAAGAAACTAGGAAGATCCAAAGAGAAGGCTTCTAGGAGAATTCCTTTGCGCCTCGTAGTATAAATAATTAGGAAATCGGATTTGTGAATCGTGTTTTGTAGCTGGCGTTATTGTCGTGCAATTCGATTTAATTGCAAATGCTCTGCTAAACTACATTCGTGAAAAGCATGGAATTGGGTACAAATTATGACATTTTAGATCAGTAAAATGAATGCTTGATGGAGTAACTAGGTGTCCTTTTATTGGTGTTCCGCTTACTGAGTTATTGGGGTCTTTTTGTCAGTGTCCACTATTTTTTTCTTTTTGGTTGAATAAGGAGGGCGAGGATACATATTAGTTTTTTTTTTTAAGAATGTAGCTCATATGTGAACAAGATCACAATCATGTCACCAGTTCTATATTAAAAAAACGTCTAAATCTAAAGAAAGAGAAGATGTCATATTAGTTTTCTCATGATTTTGAAAGAAAAAAATGTCGGAAGTTAATGATGGGAGGAATGAGAAGACATGTAGGAGCAAGATTTGTAAGTGCAAGGCTAATCGAAATGGAAGTGTTTCGGATGGCAAATTATCGATTTGTATGTTTTTAGTGACAAATATGAGAACCCAAATCTTTTGTGTGCCATCACAAACCGAAAGCATGAAGTAGCTAATAATGTTCTGAAGCAAACTGAAATGAACTCCCAAAAAGAAAGTATAAATTCATACTGTTAAAAGAGTAATTTCATATTGCTGCAGTTTCTTTACTTCAATGCTACCCATAATCAAACAAGAAAATAAACATAATGGTTTTACTGCAACTAATTACACATTTGGGCAATGCGGAACGGTTAGGGACGGTCCAATTTATGCTCGCTCTAACTCAGCCAACAAGTCTTGTCTTGCACCGGTTAAAAAAAAAAATCTTGTCTTGCGTCTAACCTGACTCCTGTTTATCGATCATTCACAATCCAGTATGATGCGGAACATCTGGTGCAGTAATTTGGTATATGTGATGATGGTCATCTGCACATAATAAGTTTTCTCGTCTGTGTCGTTGAACTTATGATTTATCTAATAAAGTTATTGTGCACCCACACGCTGACGAGCATGAAACTTTTTTGAAGCAGCTCGTCTGCACCACATCGAGCCTAATGCCAAATAGCCTCATGAACACAAGTCATACTGCTACAGTACTGGATGAGAGCAAGATGAACCTGAAATCCACGTACAAGCAAGCCGGCCCATATTATTTCGTCGCAGCCCAAGGCCCATATTCAAGGCAGCCCAGCACAGAACTGAAAGAATCATCAATGGATTTCGAGATTCTAAAAAAAAAAAAATCAATGGATTTCGCTCTTACCTCAAAAAAAAAATCATTGGAGCTCGCTCGCCTGCCTGAGGGCTCCTCTCGTTGGTGAAAGAATCATCAATGGCGCGGGTTAGCGGACGGAACTTCCGGTGTCCCTAGAAACCGGAGCGCAGCTCAAGTACTTGGAGAAGGCACACTGCAGGAAGGCGCGAGTGAAAAAGGGTTCAGCAGAAAATGGCACAGCTTTCTCCAGCTTGCAGCCCTTGGTGTCAAGGGCAAGCACCCAATAACCGTGTGGGTCATGGTGACCCGGTAGCATGGAGATCATGTAGACGACATTGTCGTGGTACTGATCCAGTGTGGGGAAAAAGCTTATCATCTTGTTCAATGTTAACTTGCTTTCTCTGGAGTCCCAGATCTCTGGAAACAAGCAAGGGATACAAGAGCTGGCTGGTGTGAGGTTGGCAGAGTCAAGACTTGGGCACTGCATCTCCCAATTTTCTGATCCAGTCATCTTCTTGTATGTGTTGATCGTCCATCGTAACGGCGTGGATTTGATGCGATTATTATGCAAATAGTGAGACTCCATCTCGACGAATCGGAACGAGCCGTCTCTGATGGTGACATCTCGAACCACATCCAGAGGAGGCAGGCTACGATCTGGGTTCACCGTGTCGTCATTGATGGGCATCGGTGGAGGCAGCCGGATCAGACGCATCACCGGCTCGTCACCCGTAATCCCTTGGCACGTTAGGATGCCGTGCCTGAGATGAGCCCAGGCCAGCGCGTCTCCGCCGACGGCGAAAACCTTGTCGTGCTCGAAGAAAACGTGGCACCCGCTGTCCATGTCGCGAGCCGTCCTCGCGGCCTTGGTGCTCCACGACGTCATGGTCTTGGTCGAGAAGATGTGCAGGTCGTAGCCCCACCGTCCTGGTGCCTTAATTAAACGTGGTTGGGGGACGACGACGAGGCAGTGATCGTCGCCGCAGGGCAAGACGCCGACGTGGATGGAGTGGATGCCCATCGGGTAGGGCTCCGGTACAAGGTGCAGCGACGGCGCCACGGGACCGGCCTTGTAGAGGAAGAAATCGGTGACCGCGTAATCGCCGCCGGGTTCGCGGAAGCTAGCGGCTATGAGGAGGAAGGCGCCGCCCGCGCCGGTGACGCATGTCTCTATTATGGCGTCGTCGTCGGCGGCGGCCGTGAGGTCGGGGAAGTGGACGACGCAGCGGGAGAGGGCGGGCGGGTCGGCGAGCGCGAAGGACAGCTCGATGGCGCCGTGCTCTTTGGTCATGGTCCGAGCGGTGGTCGCGTCGTTGCGCGGGCCGATGTGGCCTGCCTTGTCGAGGAGAACCCACTCGGGAACGCTCCAACATTGTCGGAAGGCGGCGCCGGCGGGTTCAGGCATGGCTGATCGATCGGCGCGAGAGGAGCATGGATCCGCGGGAATCAGGGTCTTCGATCCCTTTTCCAATTCCTTTACCGATGGACAGAAGAGCAGAGAGGATTACCGATTAGAGTACAATTCTTCTTGATCGACGTGGATAATGCTGCCTCTCCCATCCTGAATCTATCACTACCGAATCGAATTAATGGAGAGCACGGCACCGGGCGCCTGCCTGAGGAGCTCCTCTCGGTGGTGATCTACGGCCGACCC
The DNA here is from genome assembly GCA_012490785.1 of Eragrostis nindensis. Lineage (NCBI taxonomy): Eukaryota > Viridiplantae > Streptophyta > Magnoliopsida > Poales > Poaceae > Eragrostis > Eragrostis nindensis. The sequence goes on along the minus strand of JAAXCT010000054.1, from coordinate 871,978 downwards.
CGACGCCGTCTGGGCCTGCTTCCTGCCGCGCGACCTCCCGCGGCTCGCCGACTGTGAGCTCCCAAGAATTAAAGCTAGGAATCTTCTGAAAATCGGCTTTGCTTCTTGCGGTAAACAAAAGCATAGGGAAACAAATGCAGCATGTACAAATCACGGTCCTAGATCAGTTTAATGGTTGATGACTGACCAGGTGGGTGTCAGAAAAAAAAAGTTGGGGTGAGAGAGGCTCGAACTCTCGACCTCAGGATCACTCAATAGCTATGAGACCTACGCGCTAGCCAACTGCGCCACCACCCCTTTGATGTGTGTGAACATAAAATGTTTATAATTTTCGAATGACGGAGGCCGCACTCCTTGAACGACGGAACTTTCTTTGCTCCTCCCTCCTCCACACTGGCACATGATTCGAAAGATCTAGAAAGAAAACATACAGCACAGCATATAAAGTAGCTTAAAAGTGGGTTATTAAAAGAAGCCAAAATAAAATGGTACAGCACAGCTGATGCTAATTAATAGCGGGTGGTGACCACAAAATCTTCAGTGAGTGCAACTCGTACTGTCGTCACTCGGTCAGGTCATGTTCTTTTTTTTTTTTTTTTTGATAATTTATGGCTTTATTAACTCAACGACAAGTTACAGCCAAGGGGGTGATAGTGCCCCAGGATACAAATTTTAATGCCTCAATGATTGGGCATTGATCAGGATGAGCCAAGTGGTTACAAGTAAACTGACAGTGTTGTGTTGCTGGAAGTGTTACAGCTTCCCTAGCTACATTGTGTGCAACACAGTTCGCTTTTCTTGGGATTTTGGTGACTTCAAATTGGATGCCCATGTTGTTTGTGTTGAAGTCGTATAGCAGCGGGCGAAGAGTCCAGTGAGCAGGGTTTGCTCTGAAGTCTCCGGCGCGCAGCGTGTTCACCATGATATGGCTGTCCGATGCATATCTGAGCCTCCGGTAGGGTAGAGCTCGTACAGCCTTGGAAGCTAGTAGCAACGCCATTGCTTCAGCTTGCAGGGGACTGGTGGCGTGTGTGGTTACCGCCTTGATCTCGATCGCCGGCGTGATGGGGCCTGTGTTGCTGCAGATGACAACTCCGAGGCCCGATGTGACCTGTTCGTCGGCCTGTGGTCGGCTGTACGCGGCATCAGTGAAGGCTGTGGGCGTCGGATCGACGTTGTCGTGGTTGTTTGGCATCTGTTCGTCGGCAGCCGGCAGGGGTGGTGAAGTTGTGAGAGGTGTGTCTGCGTCATGGACCTGTGCATCCTTGATCTCCGCCGCCGTTGCCATGTGCACCTGCAAAACACTCCATCTTCTTCTATTGAAGCGATGGTCGTTTCTGGCTGTCCAGAGATGCCATAAGGTTAGGATGACTTGGTGTAGCGTGTGGTCGTCCGCTCCACGCAGCAATGCAGTAAGCTGGGACTGTACACCTTGAGGACCTTGGGGCAGTGCATGCGCTCGGATAGGCAGAGCTCCTGTGTACCAAACTGCACGAGCAAAAGTACAGAGGAAAAAAATATGTGCGTCAGTTTCCAGCATTCCACACCTTTTACAGTTCTGGTCGATGTGGGTGGAGAGGTTCCCAGCTCTTTCTCCAGTGGCTAGAGCTTGCCGAAGCAGCCTCCATGCAAAGGTCTTGTATTTCGGCTGCATTTTCTTGTGATTCCATATTCTGTTGATCAAGCACAGCACGTCTGGAGGTAATGCTCTACTCCCATGCTGGGGCATTGGTTGTTGTCTCTGAATTGACAATTGTTTGTATGCTTCTTTGGAAGTACAGGTTCCTTTAGATGCCGGCTTCCAGATCAAGATGTCCTGTTCGTCTGATCCTGTAAGTGGTACCTGCACTATGACATTTAGAGCATCGGGACCAAAACAATCTATTATCTTTTGGCAATCCCAATTTTTGGTTCCAGGCCGCCAAAGGTCTGAAACTGTGTTTGGCAGGCAAGGCTGAGGGTTTGGGTAGATGAGAAGGTCATGGAGTTGATTCCAGATGGGGCACCAAGGGGCATTCCATATATTTGTATCTCCACGACTGATTTGATAAATGCAATGAGTCTGAAACTCCAGTTTGATAGCTTGAATGGAAGACCAGAAAACAGACTTGGGAAGGTGTTTGGGTGCAGTCCAGAATGAGTTGTAAGGAAAATATTTTGCTTTTAGAATTTGCGCAAGCAAGGCGTCCTGGTGAGCTATAATTCGCCAAGCAGAATTTAGAAGCAAGCTTTTGTTGACGAGAGCAAGATTGCGGATGCCTAACCCACCTCTGTCTTTGGGCTGAGTTATATCTTCCCATGCTCGGAAATGAAATGGCGTCGTGGTGTTATCCTCTTGGACTCCAGCCCACCAAAATCTTCGGACTGTAGCATTGAGCTTTGCTAGGAATTTCTTTGTGAATAGAATGTTGGCCATGTAGTAGATTGGTATGGATGCAAAGACCGAATTGATGTATGCTAGCCTGCCAGCATGGTTGAGCTTGTTGGCTTTGATGACTGTGAGCTTTGCTCTGAATTTTTGGAGGATGAAAGCATAAGCTTGGGTTCTAGCTGAATGTGCCAGAATCAGAGGGTGGCCCAAATGAATGGTGCTTGAGTCAATTGGCTGGACAGGGAAAATATTTTGGATTTGAGCCTTGAGGCCGTCGTCCACGCTGCGGCTGAAAAGGATGGAAGATTTGGCCCAGTTGGGAGTCTGACCCGAAAGTTGGCAGAAAGAATCAATAATTATTTTAGTAGCAGTAACCTCCTCTAAATCAGCTTTACCACAAATGATCAGGTCGTCAGCAAAGAGAAGCGAGTGGATTGGGGGGCAGTTGGGTCCCAGAGATATACCTGTGAGTGTGTTCTCCTGTAGTGCTTGCTGCAGGCGGATCGATAGTTCATTAATTGCAAGGACAAAGAGGTCTGGTGAGAGGGGACAGCCTTGTCGGATTCCTCGGTGCGATTTAAAGCGCCCATATGCCTGTCCATTTATTAGCACAGAAAAGGTCGGTGCAGAGATGCATGCATGCACGAGGTCGATGAAATGACTATGAAATCCTTGGCGCCGGAGAGCATGCAGAATAAAGTTCCATTCAATTCTATCAAACGCTTTTGCCAAATCAATTTTAATCATAAAACCTTTTTGTTTCCAAGAATTCAAACGAAAAGAGTGCACAATCTCCTGAGCCAGAATAATGTTAGTGGTTATGCGCCTACCTTTAATAAAAGCATTTTGAGAGGCATGCACATAGTCAGGAAGATGGTTCTTTAATCTCTCAGCTAGAGACTTGGCAACAATTTTGTATATTACGTTGCAAAGACTGATGGGTCTAAAGTCCTGAGGAACTAAGGGGTTCGACTTTTTAGGAATGAGCACAATGCAGGTTTGTTTAAGATTGGGGTGGAGTTGACCTGAGTTGTAGAAGTCCTGTAGCAAGTGTACCACATCGTCCTTGATCCACGGCCACGCTGCTCTGTAGAAGGCCACATTGAGTCCATCAGGTCCTGGAGAGGCATCTTTTTTCATCTGTTTGATCAGTCCTAGTAGTTCCTGTTCGTCTGGTATTGATGTTGTAAATTCATCCTGTATGGTGACTATGTGGTGGATGTTGTTGTTCGGACCTGCAGGTGTTAGCTGTGTGGCAAAAAGATTCTGGAAGTAAGCAATGAAAATATTCGAGATATCTTGAGGGTTAGCCATAGAATTACCATGTTCATCTTGGATGAAATTAATTCTGTTTTTTCTTGATCTTTTGAGGATGGACTGATGGAAGAAATCGGTGTTTCTGTCCCCCTTTGTAACCCAAAGTTTCTTCACCCTTTGTCTGTGGTATTCCGCATTTTTGCTAAGAAGATCAAGGTGGTTTTGGTGGAAAGCGGCTTGGAGAGTGTAGTTTTGCTGGTGTGGAGGGAGGTTTTGTTGCTCAAGCAGTTTCTGCTCTATGGTTTCTAGTTGCGTGTGGAGAGGCTGTTTCTTTTTGCGCCAGGTTTTGAGATCCGCTGCGAGAAGCTTAGTTTTGCTATGGAACGGCTTTGAGGCATTGGATTGCCAGCTTTTCATTGCCGTCGGGGAGAAATCGTCTTCCAGTAACCACCAGTTTTCAAATCTGAAAGGTTTTTTTGCCTTTTTGGTTTGGGAGTCGAGGATTGCTAGGATTGGAGCATGATCGCTGTACATCATTGGCAAATGAAAGACTGCTGTTCTCGGAAAAACTGTGCACCATTCTGCATTAGCTAAACATCGATCGAGCCTTTGAAAAGTGGGGTTAGTTGAGAAACGTTTATTCGTCCAAGTATAAGCAGGCCCACTATATCCCAGATCGAAAAAAGCACAATCCTTAACTAAGCAGCAGAAATTTCGAATACGAGCAGCATTAGCAGGGTTGGGACCAGACTTCTCACTAACATGCATAATATTATTAAGATCGCCCATACAAAAGGTTGGGATGCCAGGGTTTGCAACAACAAAAGCATGAACTTCCTCCCAGATGCTAGTAGTTTTAAGATGATGCGGATCCCCATAAATACAAACAAGATTATATTGCTGATTAGTAGGTTTGTACATGCCCCTAGCTAGGATCAAGTGATGACTAGACTGATCTATTACTAGGCTAACTTCATCTTTCCACATTAACCAAAGCCCTCCCGATTGGCCATTTGCCGGCACAATATGACTATCGAGGACTGAAAAACGATTTATTAGTTGAGAAGAAGTAATTCTGCTAGACCTTGTTTCAGAGACAAAGATTACCTGCGCTTTCATGGAGGCTATGAGGCGGGCTTATACTTGGACGAATAAACGTTTCTCAGTTTGCAGTAGTCAGGTCATGTTCTTTGAACTGCAACGATGCAAAACAAGCGGAGGTTTCAGTTCAATGCAACAACAAACTGCGCATCGATTATGCATCAGGGCGCACTGCCTTTGCATTACTAGTAGGCTGGAAGAAGTCCGCAGAGAAGAGAGCAGAGACACGCAAGCTTTCAGCTAACGATGCTGAAAGAGCTCACACATGGAGAGGACTTTTTCCTGATACGCTAACAAGTGAATCAACTTATAATCAAGAGATTTACAGGAGCCAGTTCGTCATCATGTATTCAAGGCTCCAGGCGAATCTGAGTTGTGGCCATCGATCGACGACCTGTGCAGAACCTTAGGCATGGCTTACGGAGTTTCACTCACGTGTGCCCAAATGCCGTAGGCTAGCAGCAATTCTACTCTCCTCGTTCCTTCTAGATACATTGAACAGAAGCTCGCATCCGGACCAGACGCGCGGCACCATTGCCGTTTCACCAGTGTTGCTTAATATCGAATCACTACGTGGAGCGAGGTGCGTCGCGTATTTTCCATCGAGAAGCTGTAATGGGTGTAATTTACTGCTAGTACCGCACTTCTCTGACAGTCGATCACTCTTCCTGGTCGTCGCCCCCCCGGACAGGGCCCTGCATCTTGCAATCACGGGGCCTCTGCATCCATGCGCTGCTCTGAACGCACGCGTTTCACGCGGCGTGGCGAGTTTCTGAGCATTCAAACTCGTTACTTACACTAACCTGGTTGCATTCAGCGCTGTAAAAATTTGTGTTGCTGAATACGAATTCAATGTTGCTTCCTCGAACATTCATCGGAAAATATTGGATGGTTCAAATTCAATACAGTACTACGTTCTACGTAAGAGTCTCTGTCGCGTCGCAGGAAGATTCAGACTTGCGGTGTGGTGTTCTGCGGTGGACAACTCAAACACGGAGACGAAGAAGCATCGCCTCCGCAAGAGATCCAGGGAACGTCATAGGTGATGCAAGGCTGCACTTTGTGCGTCAACTAAAGCCGTCTGATTGCCAATGTGGAAGACCAACAAAAGAATAGAATAGGGGCTGCTAAGCCGGGTCAAATTAACAAAACTCAATGGTCTTATTTTGTTCTATAATAATAAGTGCCTCCAATGTTTTTAATGGCACGTGTTTATCTTTTTGGTTCTTCTACTACGGAGTACCTCTGTACTGAGAATAGTAGACAGTAGTTTCTCGCCAAAAGAAAAAAAATGAGACTAGTACGGTCAGGACCAGGTGAGTAGACTTAAAATACATAAAGTACAGGGACTTTTCTGCGAACAGCAGGCAAACAATACAAATGGCCTGGCCTAGTAGGTGCAGCCGTGCAGCGAGTAGAGAACGGTGCTCTATTGCGGCGGCCACGGAGACGAAAAACGCGACGCACCTCGCTCCACGTAGTGATTCGATATTTCGATCGGGAAGGCCGGAACACGGGGGAGAAGAAACTTCAGATCGATCCATCGTCAGATTGCTGGTGAAATCTCGAGGTATTCATCTCCACCCACTGCGGCTTCGGAGCCGGATTTCCGTTTGCTGTCTTCTCTTCTGCCTTGTTGCGGAGTGGAATTGAACTGCCCTAGGGTTGTGTGTCGCAGATGGCGAGGAAGATGCTCAAGGACGGGGATGTGCCCATGGCCGACGGGGAGGGCTACCAGTACGACCTCTTCGTCATCGGTGCCGGCAGCGGCGGCGTCCGCGGCTCCCGCTTCGCCGCCTCCTTCGGAGCTAAGGTTCCGTTTTCTATCATTTTATAATTTATCTGCGATTTTGTTTATTGAAAGCGGTGTGCTGATTCGCCGTGAACCCCAACCCCATCCGCCGTCGCCCCCCTCATCCACCCATCGCTTTGTTGTCGCCGTCGATTCCCCTGTCGCCCACCGGACCACCGGCTGCCTGCTTATACTCTGGGAAACATAGGATTAGATGGCTGCCGCCGGCCACTGACTCGCCCATAAGGTTGGCTCGCCAGTTCAATTTCGTGGCCGCAAGTTGTGTCCGTCAATGATAACGTATGGGTAATTGGATGCAGTTGCTACGATGTCAAAATCTAATAATTAATTGTTCAATGTTTGGTGCTCACAGTGCATTCGCATTTCTCATCTTGCCCTTGAGTAAAAATCCTCTTTATATATCGTAACGTGTGTGTCATTACGCAAATTTTCTGTACGAGCGCTGGGTTTATTACTTGCTATTTTGATCAGTTGTGAGATGTGTTGCAGGTCGCGATTTGTGAGCTCCCATTCCACCCCATCAGCTCTGAGTGGCTAGGAGGACACGGCGGGACGTAAGTCTCTCGACTAATTTTGCACATTTCTGGTGTTGGATACGTAAACATCCAGCTATTTCTGCTTGAGATGTTTGTAAACTCCAAATTGATGTGCTCATTGTGGTCTGATTCTTCTCCTAGGTGTGTAATTCGTGGCTGTGTCCCAAAAAAGATTCTGGTATATGGCGCGTCTTTCAGGGGAGAGTTTGATGTGAGTGATCTTTGCTGTCTTATACAAGTAACAGCAATGTTACCAAAGGGCTGATATGTGAACATAACAGTGTTTATTCCTCTAGTTTTTTAACTTGTTTACTATGCAATTTCATCCATATCCACGGTTGTAGCTTGCAACCGGGAACCTAAATACCAATTTATTTCGTATGCCATAATGTGGTTGTTCCTCTATTTTAACTCTAGCTGTGTGGGGGATGCAGGACTCCAAGAATTTTGGGTGGGAAATCAATGGGGATATTAACTTCAACTGGAAGACGCTGTTGGAAAATAAGGTCGGGCAAAAACCTCAAAACTTGATCTTTATGCATGTTCTTCACAAGCGCAAGTGCTTCTACGACTCTCTAGTGTCCTGTTGCTCGAGGTCCTAAAATCTTCCTATTATGCAGACTAAAGAGATAGTTAGACTGAACGGAGTATACCAGAGGATTCTATCAAATGCTGGTGTGACAATGATTGAAGGGGCAGGCAGTTTGATTGATGCTCACACAGTCGAAGTCACCCAGCAAAATGGGTCCAAACAAAGGTACACCGCAAAGCACATTTTGATAGCGACTGGCAGCCGCGCAAAGCGTATCAACATACCAGGAAAGGTTAGTCAAGGTCTCAACAAGCTTTTGGAGCTTTGTTTCTTGTCCTTGTCATGGAACTGTACTTGTTTGTTAGGTCCACGTTCATTTAGTATGAAGCCTGTGGATTTATCTGAAGTTTTGAATTCTCTACCGTTGGTCATACTAGTTTTGATACTCTTAATGCTGAACATCGATGATTTTTGGTGATTCCAGCAAGAAAGAGAATTTGACACAGCATTCTCCTCTATTGCAGGAATTGGCTATTACTTCAGACGAGGCCTTGAGTTTGGAGGAGCTTCCTAAGCGTGCTGTAATCCTTGGTGGCGGGTATTGTGCTACGCCGATACATTAAGTTACAGATATTTTAGCTGTTACCAGTTTCCTTTGGTACCTATACTCATGTGACGGTGCAGGTATATCGCTGTTGAGTTTGCGTCGATCTGGAGGGGGATGGGTGCAGAAGTGGACTTATTTTACCGAAAAGACCTACCTTTAAGGTATGTGGTTTAATAAGGAGCTGATAAATATCATAATTCATTTACCACAATAATTTATTCCCCACTTAGAAGAATTTTCATGTAGTCATACTAAATGTGGCTATAGTTGCTCCACTTCTCTTTGTGCATTCTTATTCTACATGTCCTACCTACTTTTGTTTTTGCATTTAGGCTTGGGTTTATTATCTCGTAATGAATAGTTGAATACAACTATACAAGAGTTAACCTGTTACTCTTGGACATTGGTGTCTTTTGAACATTTCACATTATCGGTTAATATGAATGTTAGGTGACCAGTCAAAAATAATAATAATAATAATGTTAGGCTACGTGTTTGCATAGTAGAAATTGATAATGCTAAGAAAAAACTATGTATTGCAGTATTGCTCTTTTATGGGTTCTGCTACTGCATTTTGCCATTATTTCTGAGAATTTCATGATATAGCAACACAAAGGCCTTGTTATTTTTTGCTTTATCCTTGTTCTGCTGCGTACATGAAAAAAGTCCACCATGAATACAAAAATATGGATGTGTGCCTTAAGTATACTGGTTGCTCAGAACAAATCTGCCTACCGAAATGGTCAGAAAATATTATAACACATTAACTTGAGGACCTGATTACTTGCAGAGGATTTGATGACGAAATGAGGACAGCCGTTGCTAGTAACCTTGAGGGAAGGGGAATCAGATTGCATCCTGCGACATCTCTATCTGAGGTAAATTAAGCCTAAACCCTGAAGTGCATCTTGATTTTTGTCATGTCCCATCTACGTTTCATTCATCAATTCCATTTCATGTAAACCAGTTAAGTAAAACCGAGGATGGAATAAAAGTTGTGACTGATAAAGGAGAGGAGCTCATTGCAGACGTCGTTTTATTTGCTACAGGTATTTGTTTCCCTATTCCAAACTTATCTTCTATAGTTCCGTTGTTCCACTTAAAGTCTTAAACCTTCTGTTCATAACCCCCAAAAAATCTTGCAAAACTCTAATATTTAATACCAACAAAAATGAAAAGCTTATAGCTATGCTTGAAAATAACTGGCAACATTACGTGGAATGTAGTATTTCTCGTGAATTAGATGTCTTATTACTTGAGTTTTATGTTGCTTTGATTGGTGCATTGTATAATATACCCATGCATTTAACTGAGTGCAGGTCGCACGCCGAAGTCCCAGAAGCTGAACTTGGAATCTGTTGGTGTTGACGTTGATCAGATTGGAGCCATCAAGGTTCTTTTTCTCTTTCTTGATTAGTTGTTTCTTTTCATTTTTCCAGTGAGATTTATTACCTGTGAAAATTGGCTTCTTATAGTTCTGTTAAGCCAGCTGTGATCCTGTTATATCGTATTGTGTGCTTTAATTTTTCACCAAGTTCTGGATTGTGTACTTCTTAGCAACTTAATGTGGTTATTTTGATGTTTGCTCTGTTTAGGTTGATGATTATTCTTGCACGTCTGTTCCAAACATATGGGCTGTGGGCGATGTAACAAACCGGATCAATCTAACCCCTGTTGCATTGATGGAGGGCACCTGTTTTGCCGTACGTGATTACAGTAGTTTAGAGCCTGTTGAACTAAATTTCTTGCTTTGTCTGAGAAAATCAGCAATTTTTACCTTCTCTTCACATCTTTAACTGCAGAAAACTGTATTTGGTGGCCAGCCAACTAAGCCGGATCACAGAGATGTCCCGTGTGCTGTTTTCTCGTAAGTCAACCTTGATTTCTTTCTGTTGGATGATATTGCATCTCTTTTTTGGAAGCGAATTGCATGGGTTATGTATATGCATGTCACAATCTTGCAACACAACCTTTGTAGCGTTTTGTTTTTCAGTATTGTTCCTGCTGTTTTCATTCTTGTTTCTGCTGCTGTAATTGTTTGCTTGTTTGGTTTTTGATAGTTTTTGACAGCTTTTAAGGATAACAAGTTAATCTTATTGCACAATTTTTTATTCTTTTCTTCTATTCTTTAAATCCTTGCTGTGAAAACAAGCGGTAACTGATGACTTAGTGAGGAGAATTAATGCATATTAGGTGTGCCGCAATCAATTTTCAAGTTCTTCTGGACACTCTAGATGTGTGGTTCAGCCTAACTAGTGTCTCACATGTAGCTGATGTACTTTTTTTTGTACAATCATGCCTTGTGTTTTGATTGATGCGTTTGTGGGTGCTGCTGTTTTCTTTAGAGTTTATATTTCTCTGCCTTTGTACACCATCACAGCTTTATAACATGGGACTCTATTATGTTCTATCAGCATTCCACCACTTGCTGTAGTGGGCCTCAGTGAACAAGAGGCTGTGGCAGAGGCCAAGAGCGACGTTCTTATTTTCACATCATCTTTCAATCCAATGAAGAACAGCATATCCAAGTAAGTGTCATATGTATTATAAGTTGAACCTTTCTTTTTTCCAGATTCACGTTTGACCCTGTGTTTTCTGGTATATTCTTCACATTCAAGACCTCATGCACCCTGCTTTTAGTTCTCCATCTGCTGGGGAGATATGTAACCAAGCTTGTATTTTTCAGGCGACAGGAGAAGACTATAATGAAACTGGTAGTTGACTCTGAAACCGATAAGGTGCTTGGTGCATCCATGTGTGGACCAGATGCACCTGAAATTATTCAGGTGAAACATATGTTCTTTTCTATTTTCAAAGTTGAGTCTTATTTTTCCCCTACTCGTCATACCTGTGACCTGACAAGTAAGCTTTTTCAGGGCATTGCTATTGCGATTAAATGTGGAGCCACCAAAGCAACCTTTGACAGCACTGTATGTGTTAAGACTGTAAAGTGATACCTAACAGTAAAACAGCTGTAATATCTTGTGCTTATACGCGTTTAACCGTTGGCTTTTCAGGTTGGAATTCACCCTACTGCTGCTGAAGAGTTTGTGACAATGCGGACCGTAACCAGGCGTGTGAGTCCTGCATCCAAGCCAAAGAATATGTAGAACATTACTCTACATGCAGACTTGTTTCATTTGGTAATTTAACACCAGGCATTTGTATTCGAACGCTGCGTATTTGATAGGGAAAAATAAGACTTCTGTATCACAGCCTGTACAAAAATAATGAGAATGTGGAGTTTCCTTATCCATGTAGTAGCTCGTGTGGTTGACGAGGCCTGTCCTCTTGACAATTGACAAAAGCTGCTTCCGTTTGTTGCTCGCTGTGGTCAGGCCATATTCAACTCCCGCATCTGCATAGTCTTGGGTGTTGTTTGTTTCGTGAAGCTATACCAGCTTGAGATCAAGAATACCAGTTTCCATTACCAGTTGTCCAGCGCGCTTTGTTTCGGTTCTGGTTCTCACGATATGGCCAAGAGCCTTTGAAGTAAGCAGCGTGGTCCTATTGCCAGATTGTCTAGTGCCAATTCAAAGAAAACGGAGGCGAGACACGTTGTGAGATTTTGTGCTGCTTTCAGTTCGATCTCTTAAGCGGAGCCTACGTGACTGATTTTTCTTCTTCTTCTTCTGAAGCTGACCTTATTTTTAGGGGGTTGGGGTTGTCCCGTGCTTTCATGTTTGCATGCCTTGGTGCGCCATGGCTTGTCTTATGGGTCATGATGCCGGCTCCTCGAACATCTGGTATGCTAATCTTGCGCCTGGCCGGTGTACGACTGTACCTACGCGATGTCTCTACACTCTCAAATTCAAAAGCGGTCTGTACGCCACTGCAGCACAAGTCATGCTGGCGTTTGTGATTGTCAGCTGAACGAACGTCCGGTTCGAAGCTTCGCGCACCGCCTAGCTAGCTACTCCCGAATCCCGATGCCGTCGGCCGCGTCGGGTTACCACCATCGCCTTCCTCCACACCGCCGGCTGCCAGCCCTCCGCCACCGTCGTCTTCCTGCCCGTGCGAGCTGAGAGCCCACTCATCACTCCCTGAGCCTGAGCTCATTTCTCACTCTGTCATTCGCCAACAACAATCTCTCCGTCCTCGAAGCTGTTCGATCACTTGCAACATTGATTACCATGAGCGAGAGACACGACACACGAGTACACGGTCCCTGGCCTACACGCTCACAAAGCGGGAAACGCATCGATATTTCCATGGGTCGTGTCGTCGTCTCATTACTACCTCATCAATTAGGCAGTCGCTTGGTGATCGACAATGCATCTATGTCCTCCCAGTCCCAGGACATGTGGTACTGTAAAAAAAGCATGAGACCAGCCTAGCACACAGATTAAACGCGCGCGAATTGAAGCAATTAAACGGCTGGTCCGGTCTCCACATGCCAAGTGGCGTCCTTTGTCAATACTTACCAGCGGTAGACAACCGTAGGCAGGGTGGCTGCCTATCGAAGAGGACAGCTCATGCATGATGCCATTGCATTGCCCCCTCCCGTTTTGCACAGGTAACTTCAGTTCCTCGTAGCCGTCGCAACCAGCTTAGCTCGTTCCAATCCACTCGGTAAATCAACACACATGCTCCTAAAATGTTGTCAGTTTAATTTGGACCTAAGACCACACACTAGCAAGTACAACTTGCCGGAAGATCCGATCAACTCCATTGATAGGGCTGGCTGCTGTACTATGCAGCAACCTGTTTCTTTCAATTGGATTCTGCTGATAAAAAGACCCGCGGCTTCTACATCAATGCTTTTGAGCTGTCCGCGTTTGCGCGCGTCCGTCCGGTACGAACCATTTAAGCGAGTTTGGGAGACAACTTTTTGTTCCGTATCCGTTGCAATCCTTTATGACTTGATGATTGTCAAGCGAGCCATTTAGGTAGCGTTCGGATAGGGCTCTAAAATGCCCTCTAAACTTCTACCCTCTAAAGTAAAAAAGAATCTTACTATTTAGGGGTACTAAATAAAATTTAATTGCAAAACCTTTCTGCAGACGGGCGTTATTTTTCGAGACGAATCTAATGAGCCTAATTAATCAATGTTTTGACACAGTGATGCTACAGTAACCATCGTCTAATCGCCGCTTAATTACCCTCATTGTGTTCGTCTCGCGAAATAGAGGGGGGGTCCTGGACTTAGTTTTGTGATTTGACTTTGTTTAGTACACATAAATCGTGCCGAAAGTGTTGATGTGACATCTACAGTAATAATCGCGCCCTATTATTCTCATCCGAACGGGGCCTTAATTATTCGCATCGCCTAACTGGCTCATTCTCAAGCCTCTAAAAATGACCATTAAGCGGGCTGCAAGCGGGTGACGGAGGGACAGTGGCAGAAGGAGGGCGGTAACGGTCCACTAATACAAATTCTTTTTTTCACTCGATTCATTACATAGTCCTTGGTAATTTCCAAAAGTCATGTAAAAAGAAACTTAATTTTTTAGTCTAGAGTTCTAAAGAAGTAGTACAGGTGAACATATATGCAGACACACATAGTTATAAGGCCCACGTCATTCGAAACCTTTTGCCAGACATGCAGTTTGTTTGGTATCGCTTTCAAGAGCCATTCGGCGGCAAATTTCCACGCCGAGAACGTCACCATTTTGATCGATCTTGCAGGACGGAACGGAAGGGCACCGGTCGATGGATGCCTTTCGTTCAATGGCTTGGCTTGTCGTTACGCCTCATCTCCGACGACGCTCGTCCTTGTGGAGACCCATGTTCCTGTACCTCAAGTCTGTTAAATCTCTCTGCTGATTCTGAAGTTATAGCACGAACTCCGACCAGAGCAAAGCAAGCAAATATTAGCGTGCACAGCATGCGGCGATGTACTGCCAGTGCTCGCACTGTAGCGCTAACAGTGTCGATTATTTGGAAATCAGGCACCGCCAAGAAGTGACCAAGTGGTTGCATCAAATAAGATCTCTTCTGCATGCAAAGTGACAAAAAGGAAAAGCAAAAGTATCAACACATATAACAGGTCCTCTATTTTTTTTTTAAAAAAAAAGAGAAAAATACAGAGTCAATTGTTGATGAGGAATCAATCAAAATACAGTAAGTACATTTGGGAGGTGTACATATGTTCCTGTAAAGGTCAAAAGCCGCATATACAAATGCATACCTTGCTTCTTTAACATGCACACTCTGCTTTGTGTATGCATGTAAAAGAATACTAAGGTTTTAGAAGGTTTACAAGCTACTGGAAGAACACGTACGCACGCATGCGACCTGACAAATTTACAAGTATAAATACATATATAATCAGTCAAGGAAGAATTGGAACCTAGCCCACAATCGTATTTGTGTACATACACTCCTTCTCTCCGCATCAATGAAATTACCAATGCAATGATCTTGTTTTCCTTGTCCCAAAATGATGACACGACAAGAATGTAATAATCAATCAAGTGTATAATAATGCAGGACGAAATGGTTGCGGTTAATTAAAGGGATAATCAAAAGACGAATCCGCCTCCCTGGCCCTGGATGTCGTTGACCCATCCGAACTTGTCCATGTACGGGTTGACCAGCGTCTCCGGCGGGTAGTCGTTGATGCAGTCCTCCCATGCGCCGGCGTCGGCGAGGTCCCTGGTGACCTCCCAGTAGCAGCTGTTGCACTTGAACCCGGAGCCGAAGGTGACCATGAGCACCCTGTCCCCGCGCTTGAGCCTCCGCTTGGCCTCCATGTAGGAGAGCACGTACCAGAGGCTGCTCGCCGACGTGTTCCCCCACCGGTGCAGCGTCATCCTGGCCGGCTCGACGTCGTGCGCGGTGAGGCCCAGGCTCTTCTTCACGGCCTCGATCACCGCCGTCCCGCCGGGGTGCAGGCAGAAGTGGTCCACGCCAGTCTTGAAGTTGATCTTGGGGCCCTCTGCTTTGGTGGCCTTGCGGCGGAGGAGCTTGCGGATCAGGAGCCTGGCCGCAAACCGGGCGAGTTCGCCGGCGGGGAGGATGCGCGGCGCCAGGCGCTGCAGGTTTTCGGTGAAGGCGCGCACGGCGGCCTTGGGCAGCGCCTTGCTGAGGCTGACGCCGAGGCGGCCGTCGGCGTCCTCGCGGTGCACGGCGGCGGCGTGGGCGTCGTCGTGGGCGGCGATGTTGGCGCGCACCAGGCAGCGGAGCTCCATCTTGGCTCGCGACCTGAACGCCGGGTCGTTGGTGAGAAGCGCGGCGGCGCCGCCGCTGCGGAAGAGGCAGTTGCCCAGCATCATGGACTTGTCGGTGCCCGTGTACCAGTTGGGCGCGCACGACTCGGAAGTGACCACCAGCGCCATGGTCCTGGGCCGCGTGAGCATGACGTTCCGGGCGAGGTCGACGGCGACGAGCCCCGCGCTGCACCCCATCCCGGAGAGGTTGTAGGCGGCCACGTCGTCGCGCATGCCGAACCGGCGCACGAGGCGGGACACGAGCGAGGGCGCCGGGGAGAAGGAGCCGACGTTGAGGACGACGACGTCGACGTCGCG
Source organism: Eragrostis nindensis (assembly GCA_012490785.1). Lineage (NCBI taxonomy): Eukaryota > Viridiplantae > Streptophyta > Magnoliopsida > Poales > Poaceae > Eragrostis > Eragrostis nindensis. The sequence continues at coordinate 856,292 of JAAXCT010000054.1, read as the reverse complement.
CGGCGCCACGGCCGCCCGCCGGAGCACGGCGGCGACGGCGTCGGCGAAGAAGTCGTCCATCTCGTCGAGTGCGTCACCGTGGGTGGGGCTCTCCTCGCGGCCCTCCAGCACGTTGCGCGGGCAGTAGGTGTGCTCGCCGATGCCGGAGTTGACGATCACCTTGAGGAGGAAGCGGTACTCGGCCAGGCCCAGCCGCTTGTTGCGCTCGATCACCGCGCCCGCCGTCTCCGTCGTCACCTTCCGGTCGTCGGAGGGCTTGTGGCACGCGTACTCCAGCAGGTAGCACCGCGACCGCCGGCGACGGGACACGGCCATCCACGCGACGCACGCCACCGCGTGCGCCAGCAGCAGTGCCGTCACCAGCGGAAGCAGCTCCATATTGCTGGATCTTCTAGTAGTATCGAGGTGGAGGGCTCGATCGATCGATCGATCACCTAGCTAACTAGATTGGCTGCAAATGGTGGCCGTCTTGCCTGGACTCTTGGTTATATAACAACACAGGATCGAGTGAAGTGCATACGCCGCCGTGGGTATGTGATGTGTGGCGGTTGGTGCGACCTTGTCTAGCTGGGTCAGGTATATATACACACAAGGCCCCAGTACCTGATGAATGGCCGCGTCTGAGACTTGCTCTGAGATGAATGCCTGCGTAATCTCTCCAACGCCCAACCACTGCATCATCTTAATTCTTCAGGCTAGCCGCCGGCCCGTGGTAAATTACTACTACTAAGGAAGGACTTAAGTAGCAGAGTGCATGTGCATCCATGTTTTGGGCCTCTGTCGTCTCTCAAGCATACTAAGCGTTAGTAGTTGAATCAGTTGGTATCTCCATTCTTCAGCCATCTGCTACAGCCGTGGTTACTGATACAGTACTATACGGACGCCGCTGGCGGAGCACCGTCCTGTAGTAACCGTGCTTTGCGCGTCGTGGCCATAAATCGGCCGGGCTACCGTGCACACACACAGGGTCTCCGTGATATATAGATGGACAAGACACACACATGCATGGAGCTGATTTGATAGATGTAGTGGCTGGCATGCATGCATCTCTGTCCTGCTTCTGTACCGCCCTTCCCCTTAATTCCAGCTTTTACGACGCTCACGAGGCCTCAGCATAGCTGGAGTAGTATTTTCGATTTTTTGATCTGGTTATACGCTACTGTGAGCATGTACAAACTGATCAGGATGAGAATGAAAATGCAAATCGCAGCCTTTCATATGTACTGCTACCGTACATTACTGTTCGGAACGTGGTTACGTAAATCCTGTAGGCGTGCATGATGATGCCACCAAATTAAGTCGCGCATTGTACGTACTGATTCGTTATATCGGCCGCGGGTGGTACAGTACCATCGCTGTTAGTTACTACTACTAACTGTAGTTTACCTGGTCTCCTCGTGACATCGAAACCTGAGGATCCGGAGCAACAATGAGCTGCCTGAAATCGCAGGGTACGTGCTGGATTCGTTGCATTGGCTCGATCGCCCTTCTGGATCAACAAATGGGTGAGGTTTCAATGCGCCAACGTGTCTAAGCCTTGACGCCGCAACGCAAGCTTTCAAGGTGATGCGACCGATCTGGCGTGCACTCGTGTTTGGCGACCGACCTCCCCTGCATTATTATTTCCATAGTTAACTGCGACAACAGAGTACACACACTGTTCCATTGAACACGGCTTCATTTCATTTCAAGCAAGGGAAGGCAGGGAAGGCTGGCAGACTGCATGCACATCCGGCGTCATGCATGACGCATGCCCCGATCTGTTCATCTCCATTCTCCACTACGTACAGCTGCAAAAGTGCAAAGAGAGAGATCTCCATGAGCTTCAACGGCAGGGCATCTCGACGGATCAAGATCAACTGTGCATGTGTACTTCGATGGATTTCAGCAAATTGCAAGAAACGGGAGATCAGATCACCCAGTTGCAGGTTGGCCGCAGATTTCGTGTACCTGAAAGCGTTGTTTTACCTCACGGAGTCACGGGGGAAAGGCGCAAGTGCCCCAACCAAGATAGAGTAGACAGAGTGGCCAGCTGGGGAGCAATTTGCACGCGCATTGATCTCCTCGACGGCTCGACCGCATTGCTTGCATCTAGTCCATCAGTTGCATGTCCAGCGAACTGTTGGCAACGAGAAGAACATGCATGCAGAGATCAGGCTGGTTGGCAGCTGGTAAACCTGTCGTGCGGCCAACTGGTGCTCTGCTTTTTCTTTGCTTTGCTTTATCCAGATCGAGGGAGTTGTCATGGACATGGATGCGCGCATTTCTCCGATCCTTGGCTTAATTTCTTCTTCACTGGCCAATAACCTCGCAATGTCAACTGATCCACGTACGGGACCATTCATGTGGTTTTAGCTTTTGCACTGCTTTGAAGGGAGCTTCGCACTGCCTGGAGTGGTTTGCATTGGCGGGAGCAGTTTGGCCTTCACCGTGCTGAATTGCATGTGCCTCTGTCCATGCTCGATCAGCACTCGTTCGTACGCCTTGACTCGCCTTCCTCCCCAACCAATAAAGTTCGGTAATCCCTCTGCATGTTGATCGATATCATGGTAGAGAACCTTCCGAGATCATGACTCTAGCAGCAGCAACACACCAGTCAAACACATTTGCAGTTCTGGGCTGGCATGGGTTGTTGGTAGTACTACGTATCTGGTAGTAACAATTAAGATGAACGCTTATAGACAAAACTCACAGCCAATAGGTCAAATGTCGGTTTCAAGTTTAACTCCGTGTTACCTTGAATAGACGCCATTGCATGCATTGCTAGGACATTCATTTCGGTATCTTGATACTAAGGCTGATCTTATCTTCTACGCAAGCCAATTTTTCAAGAGTAGTAGTAGCAATTATTGCGCGTGTCAAATTTGTCAGCTCTCTCCTCCTCCAAGTTCAGTCCACGACAATTGGTGCGGATCGGAATTGAAGAAGGTTCCATGGATACGTTTTCGCGTCTCAGCGCTCTGAAGACACAGGAAAAATATTGCGCAACTCACTGTGGACTGCAATGCTGTTGCATCGTGCCAAGTTTCTTTCTTTCCAGCTAGGGCAAAGTTGAACTGTCAAACGTTAGTTGCCGCTTGCTTTTCTAGGCAGTGCCCAAGGTAGAGCAATGGCGTCGAAACTAATGCAAAAATACTACTAGTAGGTGTGAATCCAAAGAACACCCATCAAGTGATGTTCATGGACTCGATCTTTTCTAGGGTATGCGCTGTTTCTGACAAGTTTATACGCGTGAAAGTCAACCAAGTTAGAGGAGCATTGATGGGTCACTATCTCCTTGACGACTTTCAACATCACCGGCCAGCTCCCGACCAGACCTAGTAGTCATATATAGTCTGCTAAATTTGGTGCAGTCAGAGATTACTTAAGATTGGTCAGCATCAGCTCAGTGATAAAGTTTTCACATCAGGAATGCCTGTAACAACAGAAAGCACGCTATCACCGTAAAACTCCTCTTATATTATTGGTTTTAATCTTTTCAAATTTCAGTCTCTGGCTAGACCAAGCACTTAAGCACGTCTGTGTGTATTTTGCTGCCCGTTACGGCCGGAGACATAACAGGTGAATCTTGAGGCAAAATGATGCAGCAGCAGTAGAACTGGAAGTCGGGCTTGAAGGTGCAGAAGGCGTTGCTCCTTAGGCCTATGCTGAGGCAGTAGTTGCAGCAGTTCACCCGGTTGCACGGCGCCATCACCTCGCACTTGGAGTCGTCCTTTATCACGATCCCCTTCGGCTCTGCGCATGCAATACAACAACAATCCATCACATGATTCACACACCCGCGAACGCTGCTGTTATTGTGACAACAGGAGGAAACAAGAAGTGCTACGAAGGAGACAGAAGAATCGAATTACTTGCAGGGCCGTCCCTTGACGCGGAACAGGAGGAAACAAGAAGTGCTACGACGACAAGAACCAAGAAAGATGTCGCTGTTCGTGCCTCCTTAGGAATGGCCATGGCACTCGATCCACACCACTGTTTTTCTCTGATTGGTTTCCTAATCCACGCTCCCTACTCTTGGTGATAATCACTGGCCTATATAGGCACCTATTACTAAAAATAGGGCTGTAAATTTATTGATACTAGCTGCAAAGAGGAGTACGTAATTTGTAGTCCCTCTTCAATATATGCCTTCCTTAGCCATCAACTTTGACTACCAATTATTTTCCAGACTAAAACAGTTTCAATTATTGTTCGCTTGGCTGGTTTACGGCTGGTTGTGGCTGTTTAGCAGCCGGCCACCAGGCACGCTACAGGAACCAGACCAGACGTAAACAACTGTAAAAAGTTCCAGCCGTAAATAGCATGGCGGTTGGGTTGGTGTGTTGAATTAAAATGAGGGGCATAGTTGTCTTTCAACTCTACTTCCAATTTTTTTCTTGTGATGCTAGGATTAGAAGTCCTTATTATATACTGGGATGGAGAGAGTATGCTAAAAATAGACAGCGATTTCTTAATTAGCAATTAATGGTAATTGAGGCAAAAATGCACATCCCCGAAAGAGATATGTAGGTAAATAAGACGAAATTACTCAAGGAAGAAGGTACATGTAATTGATGAATGTGTCAAAAGTCTATTTCTTAATTTTGGGAAGACATATGACTAGGTATATTTTTGAACCTCTATTTCTTAACTAATTCATTTCGGGACGACATATGTGATGAGTAGGGCACAGACATGTGAAAGTTTCTTATTCAAGGTTTACAAAACCGCGGTAAACCGGACGGTTTCCGCGAAAACCGGGAAAACCGGCGGTCCGGTTTACTCGGTTGTCCGGTTTTCGAATTCAAAATTCAAAAAAATTTGAAAATTTGAAAAACAAATATGTAAAAAAAACTAGATGAAATTTGTAGCACAATGGTGGAACAAGAACACGAAAATTCGATCCTTTGATGGGTCAAAAAAATCAAGCAAGATTTCTGGGTTGAAAAAGGAAGGAAAAAAAAGAAGAAACCTTTTCTTAAAAAACCAGCAAAATTCTTTGATTTTTTTGACCAAGCAAACGATCGAATTTTCGTGTTGTTGTTGCACCATTGCGCTGCAAATTACATCTAGTTTTTTTAAATATTTTTTGTTCTATTTCAAATGTTCAATTTTTATGATATTTAAAATAAAAACCGGCGAACCAACCGAAAATCACTGCATCGGTTTTCCGTTTTATGCTCCGGTTTTCCGGCAAACCGGTTTACCGACGAATTGGTTCGGTTACGGCGGTTTATCGGTCGGTTTGAAAATTTCATATTCAAATTTTGGATTTTGAATTTTGTCTGGTTTTCGGACCTGTTTTTCGGTTCGGTTTTCGCGAAAACCGGAAAAACGGTCCGGTTTGAGCGGTGGGAACGGGATTACAATCCTTGGCCATCACTCGTCACCGCTGCTTTATATTGCTCCTCGATCGATGGTGCCATTGCAATGTAGCCCCCATTCATTCCGTTGTCTTGATATAGCTCCTTTCTAAGCCAGCAAGAAATGCCGACCCTTTTCTTGCATAGAAGCTTCTAGTCCTTTCAAAATCTGCAGGATAGTCCTTCCAAAATCTGCAGGTATACCAGTTGTTGCCATGTTAAATTCGTCGGTGCTACCGTCACAGCTGGAAGCATAAAACATGAAAGAGGGTCTGGCCCATCCCATTGTGAATTTAGTACTTGTTTCGTCCTACTATCTTTGCTATGCTTAAAGTTGTATTTTCCTGGCCATAATACTGTGAGCCCAAAAGAGTATCGTCATGGACCTGATACTCCCTAACTATCTTACGCGTGAAGTCAGCCAAGTTAGAGGAAGATTGATGGTCACTAACTCCAGGAATGTTAGCACCGAACAGCACCAGATCAGTGATAGGTCGCCTGCGAAATTTAGTGCAGTCAAAGGGACAGAGTGACCTTGCTTAGTGATTAGTATAAGTTTCAGACTTTGACTACTATCTTGTCTTGATATATATAGAAGGAAAGCCCTCACCGAGAATTGCACCTGAAGAAGATGGTGAACTGACGCAAAGAATCCAAACACTTCGCATGCAGTAATCCGATCCTAACATTCTTCCATAATTCTGATCTCACTACTCCAAACAGGGTACAGGCTGTTAGAATTTCCATGACCTCCCTTTCGGTACGGGGTACAGGCTGCAGATGGACTGCATTATTGCTGCATAAACAGGCAAAATGCAGTATAGGATTGAGGATTCAAGTAGGATACCAAATGCAGCAGTACTAAAGAGAGCCAAGACCGTGCGCATGACTAGTGTAAGTTCGCATCGAAACCGCGTCGGAAATTCAGTGTGCAGCGGCGAGGAAGCATTGATGAACGGTGGTGACAAGTTGCCAACCTCGTAGAGAAGACAAGGGACCAAAAGTCAAGGATCTGAAAAGGTACACGGATTGTTTTGGGCAGCAGCAGCTATGGTAGAATTGAAACAGCTATGGTAGAATTGAAAGCAGCAGATCGCCGCGTGCAGTGCAGAGAACATCAAAAGAAGAACGCGTGATCTCATAGACAGCGAAAACGAAATGGCGCAACAGTACGTGTCGCCAAAACCTGCTCAGCTTTCCGTCCATGATTGTGTGCCTAGGTTTACCTTCGCATTCTGCTTGATGCCCAACAAACAATTTTTTTTTTTTTTGGGTTGAGACTCGTGCCAACAACCATTGATACTACTACTGGGTGTAGATCAGGAACAAAGCCCATGAATTTGCAGGCCCGACTCATCCATGCGGCCGGAGCAGAAATTAGGCCCAACGCTCTGTTTGTTTTCTTTGTTCAGGAGAGCAACGCACGTTGTTGGGCTTGGGCCTTGTCCAGTGGCACAGCGCCGTGGGTTTGCCATTCCCCAACAACCTCGAATTAAGAAAACTATATTTACTCTCTCAAAAAAAATATGTTATATGGCCGAGGCATATATTCTTATTACAAAGTTCCACCAGGAACAAGTGAAAATTATTGGAATTTTGATAAAAATGTTTCCAAGCTCCGATCCGGGTGAAATGACAGATCTCGAGGCAGGTATCAGGCTCCGACGCGGCAGCAGCAGTAGATCTGCATGTCGGGCATGGAGGTGCACCAGGCATTGCCTTTGAGCCCGATGCTTTGGCAGTAGGGGACGCAGTTGTCTGCGCGGCATGGCAGCATCACCTCGCACTTGGGGTCGTCCTGTATCACGATCCCGTTCGGCCCTGCAAACCATCCATCACTTCACTACAGAGTTTGAACGAGCTGAGTGAGGCACCAGAAAGAATTTGAGTTACCTGCTGGAGATTCATCCCTTGAGGCGTAACAGGAGGAGGAAACAAGAAGCGCTGCAACGACAAGGGCCAAGAAAGTCCTTGACACCTCAGGAATAGTGGCCATTGCTTGCCGCAACAATGTGTTTCTCTCGTTCAACCAGGCTTTTTCTTCTGATTTTTCTTAGCTTGTGCTCCGGTCCGGTGAGCATCGCTGCGCTATATATATAGGCACTTGTTGCTTGGCAGGTTCATTTTTTAATCCAAAACGAGTCAACGTCGCAGGCCCTAAACATCTCATGGGTTGAGGTACTATTTTATTAAGTACCATATCATATATTGCGTATTAAAAAAAATCTTTTATGCATTGTTTATAGCACTGATAAGAATAAAAAAAGAAATAAGGACGATCTTTTAGCATGCCGTTCCAGATCAAACAACGCGAAGACCAAAAGAGATACTCGACATATGGGACTTCCGTTCCGGCGCAGCATGCGCCACGCTCACTGTCCCCTGCTGCCTAACAAACGTGGTGCGCCGGCCGGTCGGGCGTTGCCTCGGCGTGCCGAACGACCTCACGCATTCTCAAGCCAACACGCGCTGTGAAGATGCATGAAACGAACTTACGAAACCAGATTTTTCTTTTGGGTTGAAAATACGACATAAGAACTGCATTGAAATCGCACCATCTGTACACCTTTTTTTTGGGAGCGCACTGTGGTAGGGTAAAACAAAAACAAAATTTATTAACACTTTGATTCGGTTCCAAATTCTGGCCTCAGGATCTTGCACGCAGTTGTATAGATTGATTCGTGGTTGCAGACAGCAGAAGAAGAGTTTCAGGGGTCCGGGACGCGGCAGCAGCAGTAGACCTGGAAGTCGGGCTTCAAGGTGCAGAAACCCAGCTCCCGATAAAACGCATGGCCGACGCAGAGCAAGGTGCACTTGGGTATGTTGCAGGGCACCATCACCTCGCAATAGGCCTTGCCGTCCTGTGGGACCACACCGTTCGCGGGCGCCATGGCTACAAGCAAAGCGAGCACGTACGGTTATAAGAAGATGCAATTCAGACAGAGAGAAATGCTTGTTTCGCACTGCAGTTCATCCGTTTATACGACCAAGATAGCAGCAGACACCATTACCTGACGCAACATTTGATGCAAAAGAGGATGAAACAAGAAGCGCAAAGACTGCAAGAGCCAACAAAGATGGCGCCTTCTTTGTTGACACCATTGCCGGCTAAGGTCACAAATTCTCAGTGTTAACGTCTACCTCCTTCCACCGGTTACAAACAATGGTTTCTCTGTGCGTAGTACTCTCGGTGAACACTGCATTATATAAGATCCTGTTACCAGAAACCAGGCTGTCGTTTCTTGTTAATTAATTAAATGCCAATATTTGTCCTTGACCACCTTTCCATTTCTACCTTATTTCCTCGTCCACAATCAATGAGATTTGACAACCTGGATATCCTATAATAGCATAATAGCTTTTTATTTTGATACAATCAACTTACGATTTTTTTTCCGAGATCACATTGTGGTTCTTCAAGGTATCTGTTGTGTAATGAATCATAATATCCCCGAATTCCCAACTAATTCCAGTAAGTGTGGAGGCGTATTGCAGCAAGTTCCACTAGAAGGAGTGAATGTTACAGTTTACATATACAACATAAATTAAAATAAAACAAGCGGCCACTTCTAGCATTGTTTATGTTTTTCTTTCTTGTTTCTAAGCTACACGCAGGACCCTATCGAAGTAAATACAACCCTCCTCGCAAAAAAAGAAGTAAATACTACCCGTCCATAAACTCAATGCAATCAGCACTAAACATCTCAACTTGGTATTGGTAGTTTTTATAGTTCTGATTCGTGATGTTAACACCTAGCCTAGCTAATTTTCTATCGTGAAGATATTGTATCGCTATCCGTATCAAAAATGGTTAGGCTGTGATGCGTCCACGTTTCAATATAAAAACCAACAAAACCTGCTTGGCACCTTCGTTAACCAGTGACGTGAATCTCTTTGATACACACTAGAAGATTCTGTTGTTTCATCGTCTATTTGGCCTCAAATGAAGCAAGGGCTTTTTTCTACCAGTTTATCTTTATATATAAACTTTCAGACTATTAAGTGTTCCTTCCGTTAATTACAGTACGGGCAGACAGTCGTTGAAAACAGTAGCCTGAATTCGGCATCACCTGAACTCTGACGACCACAAACAACACTTGTCGTCTCATTTCCCTCCAATTACACTACTGCCCTGAATTCAATCACACATGCATATAAATCAAGCATTTGCAGCAGATAAACATATCGTATCTTGTCAAATTAATTATTCAATGGCTAGGCAGTCCGGTCGCAATTAAACAACCAATACAATCGGGCAGATAAAGTCCCAATTTCATACGCCAGCAGCAGCAGCATGTACCAGCGGAAAAATTCTGATCAGATGGAAATGCAAGTAATCTGCATCGTATCCATCTAGCTTTGCTGCATGGTGGCGCCATCGCCGTGGCGCTCCATGACCCGGCGCATCGCCAGCGCCGCCGCCTCGCTGGCCCGCAGCGTGCCGCTCGCCATGATTGCTGCGAACTCCCTCATCACCTCCTCCTGCACCTTGCCCCTCGCGCTCCCGAGCGGGTCAGCAGCCGCAGCGGCAGCCTTTGTTTCCTTCGCAGCCTTCTTCTCCTCCGCTACCGGTGCCGGTGTAGGTGCCGGGGCTTCGCGCTTGGCGGCAGGGGCGGGACTAGGCGCGGCGGCCTGAGGCGACGCGGAGACGGAGGCGGCGGTGGGCACGAACTGCGTGGCCTGCGGCGCCGTGTTGCTGCGGAGCGTGGCCTCGAGGTTCTGGATCATGGGCATGATGAGCGGGCCCATGGGGCTGGACATGACCTCGGCGGGGAGGTTGAGGATGTACTCCGGGATGCCGGCGCCGACGAGGAACTGCGCGACCTCGTTGCTGAAGTTGTTGCAGTTGTGGGTGAGCAGGCGGTAGGTCTCGGCCGTGTAGCGCGGCGCGATGTCGCGGAGGTAGTCCTCGAACACCTCGCGCGGGATGTGCGTCACGCCCAGCTCCACCGTGCGCAGCGGCCGGCCGTACGGCGTCGTCCCCACCGGCGACGACTGGATCCCGCCGCCGAAGTAGTACTCGTTCCCGTACACCACCACGCCCGTGTGCCTGCGGCAACGAAATCCCCCGCGACCACCGGTTAGCAAAATCATACGTTATTGGTTGAGATCCGAGGAGGAGGGAAGGGAACGCGGAGAGCTCACCATATGGCCTCGATGGGCTTGCCGAGGAAAGAGGTGGAGAGCTGCCGCGCGAGGCCGTTGCTCAGGTCGTACACGTTCAGCGTCACCTTGTACCCCTCCTGCCGCCATTAACAGCCACCAGTCAGATGAGATCTCACCTCCAGGCTCCACGGCGCACGCCGGGCCGTGCGACTGAATTGATGGCGCGCACCAGACAGCAACGAATCGACCAAAGCAATTGAAACGGAACGGCGAGCCTTACCTCTGCCATTGCGCCGGTCTCCGTGCAGACGCAAGGAAATCTCTTGAACTTCGCCGCGGAATCAACGCAGGAGCAACAAAACGCGTGGATCTGGGGAAGACGGGGTCGGGAGCGATAAATAAAGCAACAGAGATTAATGGAGGAAGCTTCTGGAGTCGTCTGGTCTAATTTGGAACGCGCGGGGTTGCTTCGTGAGACCGGGAGAAGGGGGTTCGGTTCGAGCTAGTTGGGGGTCCTCGTGGCCGTTGGATGGTGATCTGGTGGCCGCGGCAGTTTGGTTGGAGAGGTAGGCAGGTAGCTCTCGTGGAGGATTCCAAGCCGGAGAGGGATCCTCTAGTAGACAGAGCTGGGCTCCAATCCTGCTTCGACGCGTGGTTGGCTTTGCCTGGTTCCGGTAGTTTGCGTTTCTGGAAGAAAAATTACTGTATCATATCATCGTGACGTCCCCTCAAAAAAAAAAAATCATCGTGACGTGACGCCTGACGCGCCACTAATCATCTAGATGTGTGGTGTGCACTGTGCAACAGATGCTGATGGCCTCGCCCAAGCTCTAGTGCGCGTTTGACTTCGCTATCGCGTTTGATGCGCACGCCGCGTAATCCAACACAAGACAGAGACAGGAGGCTGACAACAACGAATTTCACGTGCATTTGCAATATTTTTCTGCTGCGACCAATGAAACATAGTGCCTGTTCAGGCCTAGAGGTCACATCAAAACTAATCTTACTATTTAAGCGTCTTAAATAAGTTTAATTATAAAACCTTTTTACAGATGTGGGCTAATTTGCGAGACGAATCTAATGAGCCTAATTAATCTATGTTCGCTACAGTGATGCTACAGTAACCATCGTCTAATCACGGCTTAATTACCCTCATTAGATTCGTCTCGCAAATTAGTACAAGATTCTGCAGTTAGTTTTATAATTAGACTTATTTAAGACGCCTAAATAACAAGATTAGTCTTGATGTGACCTTTAGGCCTAGAGAAACGAACACCCCCATAATAATCATTCTTCTGCTACAAGAATTATACTTGCAGCAGAGGTAATCACGACGTAGCTTGCGTCATCGTCATGTTACCAGATATTGTACTACAGAGTAGTAGAATTACAGCATGGAGGAATTGATCAACTGTTCCCGACAAAAAAAAAACATCATTCAATGTCAATTACACAACAGAATGGTGCATTCATCGAATTTTATCCCAGCAAGGGAAACATACGAGTTTATGCATTTACGGGAACCCTATATCCATCTAGTCATACTGTTCATCATGCCAAAGGCTAATCCATTTGACATCAAGCAAATTTCACAATGGAGATGCATCACAGCAATCAACTGTCAATATAGCTGAGCGGTGAATGCTAATTTCCTAAAGAAGCATAAATGACGCCTAGGTGGTTAAGCGAGAATGCTACATTTTCAGACAGATAGAACACGTGCTATTCTTCAGAACGATTAATTTCTTCCCGTCTTTACTATACACATCAGTGTGATCTCATGCACTCTTCAGGACACCGGAAGCATTTGCTTGCTAAATGATTTCCATGTGGCTGAACACTGGTGCTAAGAACAACTATAGAGTCCTGGAAATGACATGACTTCCCATCTTCAGCCAAAATAGTCACGGGAGCGTGTTGGTTAAAGTTTCCTCATCAAGATTTTCAAGTGCTTAGTTTGGACCCTTTTTATCCTAGATCCATTGTGCCAAGTGTTCTCACTGCCAAGCAAAAATGGGCAATCAATATTATCCCCATGTGCAAGGCTCAGCCAAAGGGATCTGCAGCATGCCAATAGAACATGTCAGGTTTTAGTTTTTGCCAGAGGGAAAAATGAACTAAAACTAGTGCAAGAATTCAACATACTTTAGAGATACTGTTGAAGGAGGTTAGATGAAGTATTTCGCAGTCTGCAGCTCATTCCCAGATGGACATCTCCAAACGTATACCTGAATTTACAGTCAGTTTAAAATGTCCTTGCCGAAACTAAAATGGAAAACAGGAAAGAATGGAAAACTGTGTTGCAGACCTGTATTCGCAGTGTTCTGGAAAGCCACACCGAGCCTTTGCATAGTCCCAGCGACAATCTTCGTTTCTTAATGGACCACGAAAAGCTGTTTATGCACCTCTGTTAGTGACTTGCCAAACTGAGTCAAAACAGGGAACAAAAATACATTTCAAGGAGGTCCAGTTGAAGCAAACCTTTAGTCACGAATTTCGATTTTGACTCAGGGTGCATATCATGCCACATTTCCAGCCACAATTCACGCATTAGTACTGGCATCCTAACAATATTCCTGTGATTTGCTGTTAAAAGCACTTTATTAGTTAAGAACTTAGTTTGTGGAAAACAGTGTGCACAGTAACAGATATGCCCCGACTGTGAAAATATGCATTATGCGCCAAAAAAGCAAAACCTCATTAACTTTCTAAGAGGATCCTCACAGGAAAGAAATGCGGCAATGGCAGTTTGCAAGTAATAATGAAAAGCATAACCACCAAAGTACAATATGAATTAGAAAAATAAACTCTAGATCTGCACCTTTATCAAGCTCCCAGACTGCTGTTCTCCATCCCGGAATACTTTCAGCATCTTCATAGTAGGTTATATACTTCACATGCGGAGCTCTCGTCATGTTTGGGAGTATATCCTGGCCATGATGGTGCTCAATATTCATGCTTGTTTGTAAGTCAGAACCATCATGTTCTGCCTGTAAAAAGTGTAGCAGGCTAAAATTAGGAAGGAAACATTACAACTCCTATAATACTACAAGAGAATAAACAATGATGGCACATTTAGCCTAAAAATGAGACGAATATCCAGGCCTCAAATTTTTCATGCTCACAGAACTAGCAGAATGCAGAAATAGGGTACCTGCGGAGCCCTTGTTATGTTCACTTTTGGTCCAAGCCAATTCTTGCACCATGAGAGAGAGTTGTAGGATACCTGCCATGAAGCAGCTCTTCAATTTCTCAAACAAACAAGTACCGTAGACTTGTAGTAAAATTTTCATTTGGTGACACATACCGTTCCATCACCACTGATATTGTTAGGCTTTCCAGAAACAGAATTACCTGATCTGGTAAGAAAAAGTAATAACATTATAAAGGTGTCGTCAGTTAAATTTCATGCACTAAAAAAGGTAAACCTTTATGCCTACCATTGTTAATTCCACAATCCCTTGTCTGCCACTGTCAATGAAACAGCAGGCCCCGCATGTCATCCAGGCACATTAATAGCAGATAAGGGATTGCAAAATTGTTCAATGGCAAATACGGAAAACTATTGCCATTAAAATTGCATTACTCTAAAAAATAAGAATGTGATAGTGTTATCCAGAAATAAAAAGAGATATTTAAACTATTCTGTAAACTACAACATTCTTTTTAAGCGCTGCTGCTTTTATCCCGAACTTTTGTAGAACTTCATGAAGAGTCCAAATATGGAAACTTCACATACAGCAACAGAGAAAGTGAACACGAACATCTAGGAAATGCTTCCCAATTATAAAGGTGATTGCATTGAAAAATCTATTTGGACAAGATGAAACAAGTTGAAGTCAAACAACTACTCTCCTCAGCAAATCTGTTCGGAGATTGAGCCATTGACAGAAAGACTATGGAAAGATCATGAAACAAGACTGCATAAATGAATGATACCTGCCTTGACAGTAGAGACCCTTCAAACTCAGAAATTACATCAGTTATTATCCAGTTATCTGGATATGGTTTGCCACTTGGTGCAAAGTAGTATCCGACCTGCTTAATTAAAAATCATGAATCATGGAATCGCGCTGGTTTGAGAAAGATAGTAGGAGATTTTACAAATTATAGAAAAGTCCCAAGTGATACCTCTGTCTTTAAATCGATCCCGTAAATGCAAAATACATTCTTTATTGGGGGTCTCTCCCAGGGTGTGAGAGGATTGAGAACTGGGTCACCCTGGTAGTACCTGAGATCAAAACATAGTTCAAAGTACAAGGTCTTAGAAAACATACTTTGATTATTGCTTGGATGTAAGAAATACGGTGTACCAACATGGGCTCCAGGCATGCTTAATTCCCTTGCCTAACCTTGATTTACAAGGTAAGGATGTATGTTTGACTCTATAACTAAAATTGTTCCAAACACTCAAGGAATTTTCTATCACTTCTGAGGGAGAACCAGTGGCTCTCCTCCACTAGCATAGATTTTACTCGTCCAAATGAAAGGCAAGGCTATGTGAAGGAATAAAAATGACTAAAATAACACTTACTTCTCAAGCTGGTGTACAAGTGCCTTGCTCTGAGGGTCATAATCCTCTATTGTTTTAAACAAAGTACCATCCGAAACTTCTCTGGCAGAAAAAGACAAGAGAGTTGGCTTTCCACACTCCATTAACGATGTCATGTTCTCGGTTATATCTGTAATGGATGGGTATGCCGACATTTCTGTCAGGAGAAAGCAGGAAAGAAAACAAAAGGTAGACCTGCTTAGTAAAAGCAAAAACGTAAACATCACAGCAAAGAAACAAAACGGATTTCTACAAAGAACCTCGAACTGTAGGAACTTCAATACTGACGAGATCTGTGGGCCAACCAGAGTAGTCTGAAATATATTCCATTTCGTCACATTGTTGTCTATGTGCACACCCTCCCTTTCCCTCAAAAAAATGCTTCCAGTATATATTATCAGCTTTGCAGTATTTGGAAAATGGCATAAGCCATAATGAAGAACCAAATGAATTGAACATTAATCGTGCTGTCCCCTGAAAAAAAGGCAGTAGTTCTAGATGAGTAAAAAAATAGAGAATTATACTGACAGATGTGACAAACAAAAACAGCAAACTAAATGAAGAATAGTGACAGCTACGAAGTCTGAACACAATTGGACTTCTTAAAGATAGTATATAAAACATTAAATAGCACAGTGAAAGAATGACAGGTAACCAGGATAATACTTCATTTGAGGTCATGAACATCTAGTCATCTAGGACCCTAATCTCACGATTAGGAGCCCTAGATAAGCATCAAGAGCAGAATATTATGAAAAAAATTGCACACCTAAGTCAAAGGAAATAAGTTACATAATATGGAAATAAATCTACTGAGTATCACGAAACAGAAATGTCATCAGCAAAACCATAAATTCAGCACTGTCACAGAAAAAAGGGGGTAAAACTGAAACCTGTAATAGCAGAACACTCAATGATAAGAATTATTGAGACAAAAATAAAATTCATAGAACGACTGACCTCACTGACTGGAAGACCAAAGGTTGATCCAGAAAGAGCTGCTCTAATTGCTTCAGTCGATCCGAGAAGAGGAGCCCCTGACAGCACAGAAAAAAAAACAGAAAGCGTGAAGATAATAAAATAGTGAGAGTATCAATTAGAATTCTTTCTGGTTAATGTACCAACTGCAAAGTATGCGTGTATGTGTTCGTCAAGCCATTGGATGTAGTGCTTGGGAGCAATTTCTAGTTTCAACCACTCCAAAAAGTACCGAAACACATTGTTCCCCATTGAATGAGCAAACACCAATGATGGCCCTCCTCGAAGTTTTAAAGCAATTTCAAAAGTTAACCTGCATCAAAAAGGTTTCATGGCAATAAAAAACCACATCCTCTCCACATGCAACAAAGAGTTACCTTCTTTACACACCTATTCTCGGCATGGATTCTTTTTCATTGTTTCAGCTAATTCGTATTTGCTTGAATAAAACTAACACAGTTATGATAAAACTAAACTCTCATACCAAAGATTATCATTCTGGAATTGGCCTTTTGTGAATTGCAAGAACATGAAAGACTGCACATTTAGTCATTTCTTGTACCGCTAAAAGTTAATGAGGTTGGCTCAACTTGAAGACATTGATTAGGTAATGAAAGCAAGCAGCTTGTGATACATACACTAATAATATACACAAGTGTAACCTAATTCTTTTCTCTAGTTCTTCCTGTACATAAACTCCCTTTTTTTATTTAGTTATTCATATGGATGGCAGAGGAAGCAATCCTATGAGTTACTGTAAAACCACCAAAAAGATCAAGAAACCAGTCAGCTGAGGAAACTGGGTGCTACATAGCAAGATGAGTCAAGTGTTACAAACTTTAATTTGTGGAAGTACAGATCCCTCTCCTCAAGCATCGACGGGGGTAGCCTCCAATCATAAGGAACAGCAATAATAGCATTAGCTTCAATACCAAACTCTACACACCATTTGACCCATTCTTTCCACACTGAAGAGAGCGGACCTGAAACCTTGCCCAACAAAACACACATCAGATAAGATTATATTTTTTTGTCTTCCTGTCTTTAATTTTTCATGAATGAATGTGATTGATAGTTTCACGGTGTGCTAACGGATATAAGTACTGAATGTATCCAGTCAGTATCATTCTATGTAGGCTTTGAAAGATACCATCAGTACCACTGTTAAAGTAAATACAGGATAGTGCCATTTGGTAACAGGTGCACAGATTGGCAGCACAGTGCAAAGCTTCAGAACATTTTAATATCAGAAACTAACCCAGGAGCATTACTCAACAGTTTAACTTGTACCATATCTTCGACTTTATATTGAACAATAAAATCCATTGCTGAAAGATTGTATCTGTGAAAATTATTTGCACATCTTATTTTACGCCAGAGCTAAGGCATGATTCTTTACTGACTAGTGGGTAGTGATAAGAACTTGCCGCTCCCATATTTTAGTGTGCAACCTCTGAACTGATATAAAAAAAACTGAAGAATTCTCATTGTAAATCATCCTAGGCCCGTTAGCCAAAACATGTAGAGAAAAGCTACGCCAAAAACGAACTTCATTTCCTTCACCTTAGGAGAAGCCAAACTTAATGTGATATAAGCTACAAATTATTAGTGTTTTATGACAATACAGACTATTGTGCTAGAAAACGCATGCAAATCTGAAATTTTTGTACTTAGCAAACTAAGTAAGCCATAAGTTTACCTGTTATATAACCAGGGTCCAGCTCTGTAATTGCAGAAAGACCGCTATCAGGCCTCGATTTGCATTCCGGATGGTCTGTCTGATTATATGGTTCAAGCAGCATGCATTTAAGCCAGCAATTTACTGCAGAGAAAAGCTGCATCATATTGAACACGTCAAAACCACCAGATTTGGATACTCCCATATAGCCTCTACACTCCAAACCGCCTTAGCATAGTTTGGGATGAATAAGGCATTGTTGCGAGATGACATTAGTGAAATATGGCTATGCGTGGTGGCATACTGGCATGAGGCTTAGTAGTAGGTGATTCACAGTAAAACCGTCCACACTAGCTAAGCTAAGCATTTTTTACTTTTATTTTTTGGCTGCTGGAAAGTGAGGATATAAGTTCAAGCAATTCGCAGCACTATACGTATCCAGAGTTGTTCCAAACTTTTTGTTTGATATGCCTTTCATGGCACTCATTTCCAGAAAGGATTCCAGTCCCATTCCAGATTATCACAACAAAAACTGATCCCCTGTAATATTTAACTAGACGATAACTCAAAATAAGCAAGTACGGATACAAACTAATGGCCAGGCGCACATAATGAATCCGTCCAGTATATGAGTATATCTACATCACGCGAACTAACAAATGGACAAAACCTATTATGAGAACTAATACATATACTTTTAATCCCCAAACTAAGCATTTTTTGTTTTATTTTTGGCTGCTGCAAAGTGGGGATGGAAGTTCAAGCAATTGGCAGCATTGTAGATATCCAGAGTTGATCCAAACTTTTTGCTTGATATGCCTTTCATGGCACTCGTTTCCAGAAAGGATTCCAGTCCAGTTCCAGATTATGACAACAAAAACTGGTCCCCTGTCCAAATAGTTAACTAGACGATAAAGTACGGACACAGACTAATGGCTAGGCGCACATAATGAATCCGTCCAGTATATTAGTATAACTACATCACGCAAACTAACAAATGGACAAAACCTATTATGAGAACTAATACACATACTTTCGATCCCCAAAATGACAACTGTTAAAGTGCAAAGCAGGACTCAGATATTACGAGATGCGTAGGCGATATGGGACAGTTAGGGATTTGGACCTTGCCGGTGTCGAGCCATACGGAGTCGAGAGGGTTGAAGTCGAACGGCGAGTAGGGGCAATCCAGCACCGACCACGCGCGCAGCTGCGTGGACGCGAACCCCGGGATGATAATCCCCGACAGCTTCCGGTAGTCGAACTCGGCGCCGCCATCGGCTCCGCCCACTCCCGCGGCCGCCACAGCCACCGTCGCCAACGCCGCGACCGCCGCCGCAAGCGCGAGGTCGCCGCGCCGGCGCCGCCGTGGAGGCATCACGGGCGGGCGAGCTGGTCGTTCTGGTTGGAAATTGGAATGGACCCGTGCGCGTGTTCAGCGCGTGCGTTGGAAGAGCCGGAAAGGAGGAGGCGGGGCGTGGGGCGATCTGGGCCGTCCGTTGTGTCGGGGACAGCTGGGATCTCGTTATCAGCGTTGCGCGCGGCGTGGGGCCCAAAGCGGGGAATGGGCCGAGGATCGTCTCGAATTTGGAGTCGTGTTGGTCATCTGGACCGTTGGTTTACAATTGGATGGCCGTGGCTGCTTCTCGAGGGGGATGGGTAGCTGAGCGCGTGGTTCCAAAGTCCGACTGGGAGAAGTCAGAGTTGGACTGCCAGTTCGTGGCCGCCGTGGGGAGACACGCACAGACCTTGAGCTAGCTCCGTGGGCTTTGATTGTTTTCTTTTTTGAGACCACGTGGGCTTTGATTGTTAGATTGGGCCAATAGGGCAGGAGAAGTGACAAGGATAAGTGACGACCTTCTCGGCCTGGCCCAACAAATTGGTGGTAGCAAAACCATTCGCTAAGGTCAAAATCGTGTGGTTTGCGCGAGATTGTGCTTTTATTTACTTGAGCTCGACAGTAGTAGTAGTATGATGTCGCAACGATTACATTGAGATGTTCAATCGCTGGCTAGCTATTCTTAACCCAGAACAGAAGAACACGGAGATGACAACCCAAGCATAGAAGAGTATTTCGACGGCTGGATCTGCAAACTCCATCATCAATCAGTTCACTTGGCAGGTGCAGGAGCGCAGTGGTCGAAGGGGCGGAAGCCGCGGGCTAGCGCGGCGCTCCAGGCCTTGTCGACGCCGGTGACCGTGGCGCCGCACTCGTGCCCGTCCCACTTCTCCAGCGCGTGCACGATGCCCGCCGCGCGCCACGCGCTCATCACCCTCCTCGGAAGCCAGTTCTGCACCGCACAACCAGGTTATAGCAAGCATTTTCTCACCAGGCATTGCAACAATGAGTCCTGAATGCAAGTAGCTATAGTACCTCGCAGGCATGGAGGTTCTCGAACGAGTCTGGGACTGTCAGCGCCGGGGTGCTGTGGTAGACGCAGTCCTCGCGGATCGCTTTGGGAGGGAACCGCGAGTAGGGCACGAAGTGAACACCTTGTTTTGCTTTCCTCTGTTCCTGATCCGTCAGCCCGTCGCCTACAAGCCACACCTGCTGCGTACAGCAATTGATCAGATGAAGTAGAGTCATCCAAGATGTAACTGAAACAAGAACAAACTATGCAGGTGACTCTACCACGTACCTTGCTGCTGTAACTGCGAGAAAGAACCAGATGCTTGTGCATTTCCGGGCGCAGCTCCTGCTTCAGACAGTCGTACAAGTGCTCATCCACCATCTGAACCTGCTTCAACCATATAATCAGTCCTCAATCGTCGTGTTCGTGATGAAAAAAGTGAACATGTCAGAGTTAATTTACCTGGATTTCCCGTTCGCAGAGGGCCAGAGTTAGCACGAACGACATCTTGCCTGCGTTTCCAAGGAGGAGCACGTCCTTTGTGCCGTCAGGGATCATGTGGAGAACGGCAGCCACGGCCAAGCTGGTCCCGTCAACGATCTTGATCTTTAGGCTCGGCTTCCTGATGACGTAGAGCTCTCCGTTCTTGTTCAACTCGTATGCCTGCACACAGGAGTAACACTTGGTTATCAGCATAGCCTGAGCTAAACATGTTGGTTTACTCCAGAAATGATATGTTTGTTCAGGCTGAATAATAGCAACATCCAGCATAGTATGAAATTGCAGGGTTCAATGACGCAGAAGTTCTTCACAAGAAAGTCTGCAGACTACTACTACACGCCAATTGAAGAGGCGTCAATTGCAGGGTTGAATGCGAGATGGTCCAGTGCACTCTGTTGCTACAGTATGAGAATTGAGATGTAAACGGCTGCCAACTTGCAGAAACCATACTACTGCCAGTGTGCAACTGCAAGCATGCATGGTAAATTTTGTGGAGCAGTGCAGTGAAGTTCATCAAGAGTGCGTCGTGCTGCGGACAGACATTGAAGGCGGGTAGTACGTTGGGAGGAAGGAGTCAGAGCAATGAAGAGAGGTGGACCGACCTGGTTGAGGAGTCCGAGGGTGAGGACTCTGGCGCCATTTGCTTCTGCGTCCGAGACAGCCTTGTCGATCAAACGGCTGACGGCGTACGCACCATCCTTGGACAGATACTGCACATCCCGAGGCACAAATTAACAAAGTGCTGTTTATTCAGAACATTGTAATCAAGTGATTAGTCGTTACTAGGATACCTGTGAGGTGAATCTGGGCACGACCCATGTCTCGATGTTGAGCTTGTCGATCCTGTTGGCCTCGGCCCTGAATGTTTTGCCGATGCGGGAGGCGAGCGCGGCGAGCGGGTAGTACGCGGCCCCGAAGAGGAGGCTGCAGGAGGCGGCGAGCGGCGCGGCGGCGAGGGAGGCGAAACCGAGGCGGAGGTGGATGACGGAGGCCGGCGTGGTGAGGTGCGTGAGGTGGACGACGTGGGGCGGCTCCTCGTCGCGGCCGTGCAGCGTGCGCTCGTAGAGGTCGTCGCTCGACTTGTCCAGCGTGCCGTACAGGTAGTCGTACAAGGGCATGAAGAGCGAGTAGTTGGTGCGGAACTGCGTGTGGTGCAGCGAGTGGAACCTTTTTTTTTTATGTTTGAGAACGAACAAGTTCATTATACAGATCAGCAAACAAGTAGTAAATTTCTGTAATTAACAGCGAGTGAACACAGATCAACGGAACAAACAAAAGAACTTACGATGGGGTGTACATGAGGTACTTGAGCGGCGGGAATCCGTCGAAGAGGCACTTGGGGACGAGCTCGAAGTTGCAGTGGCCGAGGTAGTTCATGAAGTCGATGTAGATGAGGTAGCCGTTGGCCACCGTGACGGAGCCCGTGCCGGTGCCCACCATGGTGAGCAGCGGGATGGCGAAGAGGGTGAAGTAGACCACCTCCTCGGCGAACGGGTGGATCACCGAGGTGATGGGCTCGGTGACGATGGACGCGTGGTGGTGCGAGTGGTAGCGGGCGTACAGGTAGTGGTGGTGCAGGGCGCGGTGGATCCAGTAGTAGAGGAACTCCACGGGGCCGGCGTGCAGCAGCACGGACAGGAGCAGCCCCCTGGAGTTCCACCACGGCAGCCCCTGCGCCACCGGCACCGCCGCGTTCACCGCGTAGAACAGCAGCGCCGTCAGCACGATCTGGTCGTCCCTGCATGCACGGAGTATATACTGATTAATCAGTCGATTCGATCATCTAGCTGCCGATCGATATATATGGTGATCGACAATTAAGACGACAGACCAAGAGACGTACCAGTTCCGCTCCCTGTCCACCTGCTCGAAGTCGATGCTCTTGTTCACGATCCGGTGCTTGCTCCTCGCCGTCTGGTGACGGGACACGCTGATCCACACCTGGCTGTAGAGGAGCCGAAACAGCAGCACCGGCAACACGAAGAAGCCCAGGAGGTCCCTCTCCCCGCTCCCGCTCGTCAAGAACCTGCAAGTGCTGCGCACCGCCCATGGAGCTAGCAGCGCATACTTTACAACAAACATTTGCAGATCGATGCTGATTAGTTCTATCTAACTGCGTCAACCATGACACATTATGTATGTTCATAATCACGTCGTACCTTGTAGTTTCCAAGGTCTTGCCATGGCCACCTACTGAGAGGACCGGGCTTGGAGGCCATCCCTTTGCTTTTTCCAACCGACTGCTTGCACTTCGTTGCCTCTCTGCTCTCTCTTCCGCAAAGCTGGCTGCGAGATATTTGGTGGGTTTATGAAGGTCCTCTGCTGGTCTTTATATACACCAAGGAGGAGATCGAATGCCCAAGGAGGAGATCGAATGCCCAAGGTATCGATCATGACCATGATAAAGCTTGTGGACCCCACATGCAGTACATTAACAAGCTTTTACTCGCAGTGCTACGTGGTAGAAATGACATTTAGGGCTTATTGCTTTTGGATTGTGCCCACTGGTATAGTGTTTTCACTGTAGATATAAAGCCATAAACAATTGGTGTATACCTTCTCTGAGCAGTGTTTTTACTGTAGCAACAGTACCAAAAAGTACATAAACTACTGGCGCATAAGTTACTAGAAGCCTTACCAAACGGCCGTTTATATTTGCTGGAAAATTAACTTCTTAACACTAACCAATTCCACATGAAAAGACATACTGAAAAATTTATAGAAAAAGAAACACGTGACCACTTGTTACGGTAGTCCCATCACCTCCTTAGTCCTGCACCATATGGCGCCAGAGTATAGATCACGTCGTTTCAAAAAAAAAGAGTATAGGTCACATCTGAACCGCCCAGTGTTAAATTTTAAAAATTCATTTAGTTAATTTGTAGGCGATTTTATTACAAGTTAGTTAGGATTTTGTTCTTTGAAAGAACGCGACATGATTTTGATCCAAGGGAAAAAAAATGTGACATGATTTGTTACGTGTACTTTGGAACAACTAGACTTGAAGACTCTTGATTTTGGAGGGAAAAAAAATACGTTACATGCACGGCGCGCGGGCATGTTTTCGCGGAGAAGACGAGATGCGCATCAAAGCACACCAACACGTGCGTACTCAAACAGGGACACAGCAGAGAGCTGGTTGGATGACTGCATGCGGGCCCTCAATGGCACCTTGGCATGGTTCTGGCTGGACTGCCCCGTGAGGCCCATCTGCCATACAACTGGGGGACAGTACCGTTCGAGCTGCACGGTACTCCTTGACGCCGTTCTGTCACCAAATTTACGCATTTTTCCCAGTGTTTTAAATAACTGAGGAACTAAGCCGGCGGTTGAGCACCGTCTAACATCTAGACGTGCTTAGACGACGCTTAAGCGGTGCTAGGCGGTCCTAGCCGTTTATACTGTTAGGAAATAAATATAAAAAGATAGCGAAAAATAGTAAAAACATTACATATTATAACATATTTATTGGCAAAATAGAGAAAATGCTTAATTAACAGCTTAGTTGAAAGCGAAGCGGTGGAGCTCTGCCTAGCGCCTAGGCGGCGTTTAAGCGGTCTAGATGACGGCTTTTCTAAACACTGATTTTTCCACACGTCTCGTGGAATCGGTGGATTAGATGGTATGTGTTTGAAGCTTTTAGAGAATAGTTAGCTAACTAATAGTTAGGCACTGTTTGAAACCTCTAAAAATCATTGTTAGCCGTTAAAATTAGTATTAAAAAATTCAAACAGACCAACTAATAGCCTAACTAATTGTTAACTATCATCTTAACAAACAATTATTCTATTAGCTCACTCAACCCAGCTTACACTACCTATTACATGGCTAAAAGTCAGCTAACAGTTAGAGGTTGAAAAACTTTGACTCTCCATAAAAAAATTTATAGTGTCCATAAATATAGTATCCATCTAGTTTTGTATTAAGACGAATTTTTGAAAAACTTTGACTCTCCATACAAAAATTTATAAAAGTTGACAACATGAAAATGATTTTATTAGATGCATCGTGAAATGAACTTTCATAATATATACAACTCTTTTAATTTAAAATAATATATATTTATAGATATTGTTAGTCAAAGTTAAAAAAATTAACTTAGGACAAAACTATAAAGACACTATATTTGTGATCAAAGTTAAAAAAGTATTATCTCTAGAGGTTTTTTGGTGAGAGGTTGGTTGTTGGGTGGTACGAAAGCTATAGTATTTACACCGGCCATTTAGTTTTGTACTGCCATGTACTTCCAAGTGCATGCAGACGCCATGCATAGTGATTTCTTGAAAAGATTGTTGCGGGCAGAAAAAAAAGAAAAAAAAAGAGAAGATTGTTGTCAATAGTGATTCTTGTATGGAAAGCTGGATTGCCATGACTTTGCATGTGCCCGTCCTTGTTCTTCACGACTTTCACAGTTTAAGGCCCGTTTGGAATGGAGGAATCATTCTCTGCGAGAATTAAACTGTTTTCTATGAAATTTTTGTAAAATTTCTGTAAAATTCATGCGTTCTAAACGGGACCTTATGGAAAGCTGGATTTGCCATGACTTTGCTAGAGTTTCTGGGCTCTCTGCCTGCTGCTGCCATTTACTCCACATCTGTTGCGTTTACCAGCCATTTCGACCGGCATCAGGGTTTGCCGTTTTGGCATTTATGCTTTCCTACCTCCAACGTATAGCAGTAATGGTGGGCGCTAGATATTTGTGATCGAATGGTTGTTCTAGCCTCGTAGGTGAACCAATACCGTGGGCGAACCCGCGCGTGTGGGTCATCAGCTTCATTATTTCGTGACCACATTCGTGACGGTACTAGGAGGAAGAAGCAGCATGTGCGTCTGTCTGTCGTCGGCTGCAATTGCAGTACACAAAGGCGACCGAATTTTGCAAAATATATACTCACTCGACTTCATTCGTCTGTACTCACTTGGCGCTGCAAGAACATTTGAGCTCTAATATACATCGTTTTTGTACGCTTGTTTCTCGTATGGAATCGTATTAATGCCGTTACCCACTTTCCTCCTCGCCATTACCAACTCCTATATATATTATGAATCCAGATCGGAGAAGCACGAAGAGTGCACGTACGACGAAGGATATAATCCCTGTCGTCTGCCGAGTTTTGTCATTACAAACGCACAGCGACTCTGCTGAGAAGAAACCACCTTGTCTCTTGTCTGCATCGATCGATCCATTGATGCCCGGCCGTACCCTGATCCATCGGTAGGGTCACACTTCAATTGGTCATTAGGTTGCGGATCGTGTCCTTATACGATGTCCCGGAGCGAGTAGCTGCTCGGGACCGCGGCCGTATATATTGCTTTATGATGGCATAAAATGATCACTCTAGCTTGTCACTTAAAGATATTCTCCATGCATAGTCCAATCATGGTAGATCCGGCCTCGATCATTCGATCCTAGTATGAGCACGAGCTGCCTTGCTTGCTGGGTTCACCGATGGAGCGATTTATCACGAATGCTCCTACGAACTTCGGTTAGCCTCGATCAGAGGTTCTGTCGTCGCTCTTTAATTAGCAGTACAGCTAACCGAAGCCCCTTTCCTTGTACAGAACCAGCACTATCTGATGAGATGAGAGGCACGATGGACAAGATCCCTCTGATCGACGATACGTTGACTAATACCAGCTTGGAATCGCTTCAAATCGTGAAAATTGATACGCTACTAGTAGCATGTCACGTCCACCAACACTTGCACAGATACTTCTAGCATGTGTTGATAGCATGCATGTCCAATGCGATTTGTAGCTAGAAATTAAATAAATTGCATTGGAAATTAGTAGTATACTCGACTTTCATCTACCGCAAGTGCACGCGGCGGACCACTGATCGTGGCCTACGCGCACTGTACGTAGGATATGGTGCATGCCCACTGGTTTTCGTGCCTCGGTGGTCTGTCAGCATGCACGGGGTGCGGCGGGAGGGACCCGTACGGCGCCCGATAGCTCGCGCGTGACCAGTTGTCACAGCTGCAAAAGCTTCATCACGGCTCCGTAGGCTGCAGAGCCGTGTCGAGCAAGTTGCCATGGCCGGCCGGCGTTGAGCATTGCATTCATATTGCAATTTCTCTATGGGCGCCCGCTAGCCAGCTGAATTCCTGCCGACTGCGGAAAACTCCGCTCGCGGTTTCGCGGACCGGGACCTCTGATCGATGAACGGGGTGGGGTCCCCTTACGAACCTGCGCGATGCAGGAAACGGCCGGGAAGCAGGAAAAGAATGCCAGAGAACAGATCGAAGGTTAATTATCCAAGTACTTAAGCAGACGACAAGTACGCTAGCTAGTGTAGGGATAGCTCACGCGCGGCAAATAATCCAGGACAGGACCGTGTATTTATCATGTCATGTGACTTTGTTCTTGTGACACGCGAGCGCAATATTAAGTGTTTGGAACTTTTTTTTTTTGAAAAATATTAAGTGTTTGGAACTCGGGACACACATATCAAGAGCTTCTCTGGTTCGTTAAAAAAAAAAAAGGGCCCTGAACCTTACCACTAGCGATCACCACAAGCTGCCCATAGAGGTTGGTTGCATGGGAAAATGGGCCGAGCAGTTGGAATTACGTCCAGGAATCAAAACATCATCAGCCTAGCTCATCAGCCCATAGAGGTTGGTTGCATGGGAAAAAAAACCCACAAAAATCTGCTCGTCGTGTTGCTAACTTGCTATCCATGGAGGGAGCGCTCCCCGACACCGACACGTGGCCACGTCAGCCAAAACATCGACGGGGCCTTCTTATCTGCAGGGAGCAGGCGGCATTGCGCGACGGATCACAAACTTGCGAGCTCCACCACACCAACCACGGCGCAGCAGTGGCCAACCACCGGAGCAATGGCTGCGGCGAGGAGCCTTGCGCGTAAGCTCCTGCAGCTGGAGGGGAACGCCAACGCGAGCACCCACTGCCTCTCCGCGATGGGCGTCGCCGCCGGTTTCTTCAGCGCCACAGCCGTCGCGTCGGCGGCGTCCGACGAGGGCGCCGCCGCCTGCCCGGCCTACCCGTGGCCGCAACCGCAAGACGGGTAAGCAGCACGTACGCGCTGAGAGAGAACTCTTTGGTTTGGAGAGCGAGGCTTTCACTACGGTCTCGTTTTCTTTTTCGGGCAGAACGCAGGGCGGGCGGAAGGTGTTCATGCAGAGCGACTGCGCGGCGTGCCACTCCATGCTCCCGTACGCGGGGCTCCGCGAGGCAACGCCGGCCGCCGAGGTGGAAGGGAAGGTGGCCGAGATCATTGTCGTCGTTGACGAGGAGCGGCCGGCGACGGCGAGGCCGCTCCAGAGCGGCGCTGGCGCCTACTCGCCCTTCGTCACTAAAGTATAAGCTTACACGCATTATATATATGTTCTCGTTTCTCCAACTCTGCAACTTTCTTACTGTTCCTAAGCTGCTCTGTTCATGGCATGGGAAACCAGATGCTGGAAGGGCTACGCCACAGCAACCTGTACACGGCCGAAGAGTTGAAGAAGATGATGGCGCTGCCCACTCCTGTCTGGCTGCAGTTTCTTCAGCCATCCCATACATGAGGACTCCCCAGGCAGCCTGAACATCTCCAATGAAATGGTCTGCAGACATTTCTGATGGAGGCCGCCGTGTATGCAAATCACATTGAACACCTGTTGTATCCTCTTGTAAACTGAACCAATTTGTACTCAAAACATTACCGTGTAGCCCGTGTCGCGTTGCTCACCGAACTCTACTCTACCGCGACAATAAAACGAAGTGAGACTCTGGTTTCTATCTCTGACGCTGAATGTACTCCTAATCAAGTCAACAATGGATTGACTATGCTATTGATGAATCATAAACTGCAGTCTGGTACTGTTTACAACATAACCTCAGCTGTCACAAGGGAAAATAAAAACTCAGTGTCAAAGTGAAAATCCGTGTACCAAAGGTAGCCAACTTGTTGTCTACTTTCCGCAGCAGCGAGCTGACTCTTTTCTGAACAAAAACTGTTTCGGAAGCAGGTGGTAAGAGTCACTATTGTCTCTGATCATTCATTCCCTCCATCTGCTGAATTAGTGCATAGCGTCCGTTCCTCACATGCTTTATTGTCAACCAGAACTGCCTGGGATCGATCTTGACGGCCTGGTAATGCTCCAAGCTTCTTTAGGCTCTCACTCTGCTTTGCAATTATCATTTCAAGGTACTTGCTGTGTTCCTCAACTTGCAACTGCAGCTTTCTTTGGATCTGTAGATAGGAGAAACACAATTGTGCACGTCTTTTCTTTTGGAATTAAGCGACAAACTATAAAAAAGAACCAGCACCTTTATTTCGAAAGAATGGGCATACCTCAAGTTGTTCATAAAGCTGTTTCTGCAGGCCAATCTGAGTCCTTAATCCCTCAACATTCTTCAAGCCACTGCAACAAACAGAAAGTAAGAATCCGGACAGATTTGTTTTTTTCTTCAGAAAACAAGAGGAAAAGTCCATTTTACTCCTCCAGATAACTCATTTTGTCATTTTGACCCCTGTACAAAATCCCGGCTCTGTTTACATTGCACCAACTTGAATAGCTTGAGGGAACAAATCGGGTCGATAATTTGTTTAGGGGCTCAAACAGACAGTGGATTAAAATGGCTTTACTTCAAGGTGAATCATGGTTTCTTTAAGGTTGGTGCATGTGCAAAAGCTCACGCGTGAACTATCCACAAAATAGGATGATATATGATGCGTGTAAGTAAAGATCATCTCACTTTAACTGTTGAATGGGAGCTTCATCTGTTAGGCTGCTCCTCTTTGTCGGTGCACCAGCTAGAAGAAAAGAAACAAAGAACAAGTAATTTATCTAATTGTCAATACTCCCACACCATATCCACTAAAATACAAAAGGTATCAAATATCAAGTGATATTGACATCAAACTGACATTATAATAATATTAGATAGATAGAAAGACGTACCATCAGATGATTCAGGTCGGTGTTGAACTGCACGGTACTTCTGCAGAAGAATGAAACTTGGCTATTAGTAAAACTGATAAGAGAGATACAAAGGCATTGAATACTCGAGTGCAAATATAGACCTGTAGATGGCTTTTTACATGGTATATGGTTAAACCTTTGACCTTCATAACCTTTTGGATAGCTTTAGGAGTAGCTTCTGCAGGAACAAAGAAAAGGAAATGATTTTGTCTGGCAAAGAGCAAGGCAACTGGAAACACAACATCACACTTCAATGGGTAAAGTATTGTTAAAATAAAACAGGTCTTAAGTTAGTAACCTACTTTCACTTCCACCCAGCATGTTAACAGCTTCAACAAACTGCTCATGGAGCTCAGGCGTCCAGCGCATCCTTAACTTGGTCGGAGTGGTGTTTGAAGAAGGGAGATTTTCAATGCTAACTTCATCATTGTTGAAAGAAGGCACACTGCTCTGTACTTGGAAATAAGAATAACTTTCAGGTGTTAGATCTCTTGCATCAATATCCTGCAAAAGATGAATAGTGATAACCTCATTAAGAATTTGGCATCAAGTTCTATATTATTAATTGGAAAATTTGAGTTCACTAACAAAGATATTATTAAGACACTGTTCTCTAGGTAGTGAAGCCAAGCAAAAAAGGGAACACAAACGAAGGAAAACTGAAAGAGTTAGGCAATATCATGAGCGAAGCAGCACTATAACAATATACCTTCGGCACAGGTCCAGCAGATCCTAGAAACTGCACTGAACCCTCAGATGGGAATATTTCATGTCTCTCTGCAAGGTGGGCGTTAGGATCCATCATAATGCTGCCTTCAATTTGTTTGGCAACAGGGTTCACATTTTGTTGATTGGAAAAATAAACACTTGTTGGACAATCAATTACTCCTTGCAATGGCTCTTGATTCCAATTAATCCGTTCAGATACTTTTGGTAAAATCGTCCTTAGAGAGCTTGAATTACCATTGAATGTTGGGTATGTTAATGGCAATAGAGTGTCAGGATCAAATTGTTCAGCAGCATCTGATCCGGAAGAAAGCTTCCTATAAGATGATTGCGATTCATTGTAGGTATGAAGATCTGATGAGGTAACATTGGAAGTTAATGTACATGTTGACTGGAGGGCAGCCAAAGAAGCACCGAATGAGGTGATAGAGCTACCAGGCAAATCCCTTTCAACATAAGATGGCCGAAGTACTGGAAAAGTAGGAAATTTTCCTTCTGAGAGTGCTGGTACTAAGGTTACCGCTGATGAACGACATGTAGGAACTCTTCCCATGTGAAGCTGATTCATGTGTGATGTATGGCTGTACTGAGCCTCCATAAAATGATCCACTTCAAATCTGTTAAAAAATCTAGCTTCGGTCACACTATCAGTGAAATGCTGGGACATATTTCATCAAAAGTGGAAAGAATCAATGAAGAAATAATTTTCCAGGTATTATGCAGGTAACGAGCCATGAAGGTTAGAATCTAAACCTTTAAAGAACCAGTTAGGAGAAATACATTTTTGACCTGCTAGAATTTACCCACCTATCTATCAACCGTTGATTATTATCTTTACCTTTTTAATCTACCATCTAATCCCGTTAAAACCGAGCCCACGGCGGAGAAAGGGACGTTTCTAGCGTTACTCCCGTCAGATTTAGTGCAAAAAACCTGACATCGGCGTGACTTTTTTCACCCGACTATTTTCTCCGCCCGCGTGTGCATCCCCGCCCGTGATTTACGCCTCCCTCTCTGTTTCTTCCCTTCCCTTTCGATTTCCCTCTCGTACGTCTTGATTGATTTCTTTCCATTCCTCGTCTCAAATCTAATACTACGCAGTTGCGTGATTGGGGCGACGGATCCCTCCTCTCAGATCCATTCCGCCGCCGCCACGCTCGTGCCCCCCTATGCATGAGCTTGCCAGATCCCTCCGCCGCGACGGTCGAGACGCCGAGAGGACGGGAACGCCGTCCGCGTGACAGTGTCTGCGGCTCCGATGGCTGCGCCGTCTCGTGGCACCTCCCCGTCTTGTTCCTCGAGAAGGCCGCCGCGCCTGTGCACTTCACGCCCACTGAGGCTGATCCGCTCGGTCGCCCCGTGCTCCTCTTCTACGCGGTCGATCCGGAGGTCTCGGGCCCCGCCGACGAGTTGCTGCGAATGGTGGACGCGCGGTTCGATGGAAAGCCGCGGTGAGGCGGCTGTGGAGGAGGCCGCCGAGCTGGTGAGGCGGCCGAGGACTTGGCGGAGATGGTGAAGAAAGGGAAGAAGCTGGGGAAGGGGAGGAGCTATGTGGAGGGCACCAAGACGAGGCTCGGCAAGTGGTACAGGGACACCATGGAACTGATGCTGGGGTCCGATTCTTCCTCGCCTTACTACTGTCCTCCCGTTCCTCTCCGCCGCGTCCGCTACCAGCGACCTCGCCTCCCTCCTCCGGACGGCAACAGGTCAGATCAACTTGGTCCCATTGTGGCGCTTCCTATTGCGGCGGCTCCAGTGTGGGTTGATTCAACGTTGTTTCTGCTCCCACGGCAGTCTCAAGGCGAGAGAAGAGGGCTCCTTGCGGCGCCCACCCGGCTTCCCCAGTGCCCGCCACGGCCTCAAAGTTCATGTTGTCGTCGCCTCCCTGCAGCACGGGAGATGGGAAGAAAGCTGCTGCCCCCACGCCAGGTTCTTGATCGCCTTCCTCTACAGTACCCTGCTAATTCGCCTCAAGCTTTCTGTTGTCTTATGCCTGGCAATTGACAGACGACGCCCAAGAACCTGGCTCTACAGCCTGTGTTAGCAGAGAGGAGGGCTACCAGTGTCCTTCTCATCTTAAAGAGTTGGTATGTTTCCTGATGTCAATTAATTTTATGGCGCCATCCAATTAATCGGCCTACTTTTATTTTTGTATTGAGATGCTACTTCAAGAAAACTTTTCCTTTTTTTGTATAAGACGCACCCAGTATGTATCAGTTTGTTAAGCTTTGGCAGAAAATTATTTAGTTCTCTCGATGTTCACTACTACAGATTGGAAAATAAATTAAAACCAGTACATACCAATGTAATGTTAGGGAAGATGCATGGCCTTATTTGGTACTTGGATGCGATCCTTGCTGCAGTTGAGGGCCTGCACTATGGCCCTTCTGAAAATTCGTCTTCAAGATTTAGCTTATTTTTCTTTGCTGATTGAGACAATTTCTTTGCATATTTTTCAGGAGGCCTCACGAAGATAAGCTGATTGGCGTATCAAACAAGGTAGAATTTGCTGGAATTACATTTGCTAGGGATGTTTGCTTTTTGTTAATTATCATGCCACTTTCCAACACAGGATGCGGTGTTTGAAATTCCATTGCTTATTACTTCCTGTCCTCATACTGTCTTTAAGTCCGGTCCACTAATACCGCATTAATTTTGGTGTTCACAAGTACAATGGACTACCTGTGGCTTCTATGGTAAATGGCAATGTCAGCATTGCCTTTTTGGAGCTTCGGCCACTTAAAAAGATATTTTACTTTAGCTTCGCAATATGCTAATATTTGAACTCTTGGCAGTTGGCATGGCTGAAAGCTATGTGGTAAGTGGAGCATATATACTCTTACATGCAGACCATTAATGGATAATATTATCTATTTTGTGTGATTATATTCTCCTTAACTTCAGGAGCTGAATATTGATTATAAGACCATTAAAAAGATTTTGTCTGCCATCTAAACTGTGCATGAGCTAACATCGAATCTAAGTTGTTTGCTTCCTGAGAACTCTTCTGCTTGTCTATGCTTCTACAATGCCTCCTAATCGATGTTTTTATTGGTATGAGGTTGCATACATGTGTCCTAATCAATGTTTTCATTATTGTGAGTCTCAAATGTTTATAGAAAAGTGTTCTTGGAAATTGGCGGCACTTTCCTTATCCTTAATGATGGCAGATCCACTTTGATATACTTATATACTAATTTAGCATATATTTTTCTGTGGATCTCAGTAATTTTGATTGTTAAATAAATGACATCACTGACAGAGCTTTACTAACCACATGCCATTGTATATTTTTCAGGTAGGACCAAGACACAACATTCTGAAATCTGTTTAGCAAACAATGCATTACAAGAATTTTGAGCTCCTCTGTTGCGTCCGAGCCTGAATTTCGCAACCATGGCTGCATCGACATGCTAAATCCATGGTGTCCGTCCATGCCGCAGCTAAACAGCCCCACCACGATCATTTCGCCTGAGGATGGACGGAGCTCAGATCTGGTCCCCCGCCATTGTTGCTCCCGATTAAAGGTAATGCAAATTACCTTTCTTTTTTCCTTTGCTGTCGCTTAATTTTCTGGGATTAAATGTATTTGCGTTCAAGATGTGGATGGCAGTGGCAGCTGGAGCCGACATGGGAACACGACTCTTTTCTCAGTGCTTCCCCAATTCAGTATTTCTCATACTAGCCCTCTACCAAAAAAAGATTATGGAGGTAGTGATTGTTTCTGTTGTTTGTTGTTAGAGTAAATAGAGGTTGGTATAGTAATTGTTTGCTACTTTTCATTCTTGTTTCTGGCAACAAAATAAAAACACATGGTGGTAGTGACTGCACCTGTAATTAGTGCATCAATCCCATAGTTGCAAATAATATCTGTGTGTATTTTTAGTGCATTCTCTAATGGACAATCTGATCTGCTGAACTATTTATATTGCTGATCTTGTAGAAGCTTATAGATAAACTACTATATAAAAATAATCACTGGTTTCAGACATCTGTGATGCCCTGAGGTAAGATATAACCTGATGGTGATAATTACGTTTGAAAGGCTCTATAGAAAATCAACTTTTTGAAGAAAAAAATTGCATGGCATGTGATACTGCTTTGGCGTAAACAATCAAATCTAAGTATACATCCTTTACAATCTAATAGGATTGCTACTATACATTTATATTTTCTTATGCGCCATTGCAAATTTGCATAATCCCGAATATGTCATTGTCAGTGACACATGTGGGTCCCACTTGTCACTGAGAGGCCAATGGCGTATACCGGATTACAATTTTTTTGCAATGGCACCTATGAAATTGCCCCTACTTATACTTTCCCTTACCTGCTACAGTTTTACATGCATCACCTGATCGAACAACATAAGAGTATGTTCACAGTTTTAGAACTGAATTTGCATGTTTAATCTTGGTCTTTTACTGTCCTTTAGCATTCTAATTTTGATTTACCTTGTGATAGCTCCTCCAACTGCCTCTTCCAGTAGGTACAATGACCTGATTCACTTCCGCTTGTTGATTAAAGCTGTCTGTTATTGTTGGCAGTCTGGGAGATGCATGTTGTGTAGGATGCTGACATGGTGTCCTGATAAACCGGGCAGATTTAGCCATTTAGGTTCATTAGGTACAAGGGCAAGGGTTTGATTCAGGAGTTGGCTTGCTTTGTTCTTTCATTCTGTTATTCCCACAAAGGCGTGAATAAATATTTGCCACTGCTCTTCGCAGTTGCTCATGGAAAACTCAATATTTGATACATGCTAATAGTGATGTTAGGCTTTTCTCCTTAATTTCTTGAACTTTTTTTGTTAGGTTAAGGTTCCAAAGCTCATGTGAAACCAATGAAACCAATCAATATTGGGCTATAATCACAATACTTTAATGTTGGTGTCGTGTATAAAACTCACTTTTCCTTTATCTCTTAATCAGGTTGTGATACAAGAAGGTGCTCCATACAGTGAATACTCGTCTAAAAAAGATATGTCTGCATTACAAAGATGTGTGCTTTCCTTTATCTCTTAATGCGTTTAGAAGCGGTAGAAAAGAAATAGATATTGAAAACAGAAATTTTTCAGGAAGACCACCCGAAAAAAATCTTTGTTTTTTTGATCAAAGAGACATTCCTGTCTTACCTGTGTCCAAGTGACTCTCTCGAACAAAAAAAAAAAAAAAATCATGCAGGGGTGCATCCTTCAGTAAGCATCACCAGTTCTTGAGAGGTAAGTCTGACCGAGTGATGCATATTTCTTCTACTCGCTCATGGGTTGAAATAGTCAACGTATGAATTCGCTGTTTAATCAGCCTTTGCCATCTCAGTCCCACCAGCATATTCATTTTTTGTATTTGCATGGTGATCCATGCTGCAAAGTTGTTTATCCTATGGCCTAAGACTTTTATGCCATTTAGAAGTCATGAAAACAAAATGTTGACTGGATCGATCCTTTCCATGCAGATTATCTGGCCAGACCTTCCAGTAGTAACACTGATATTTGTAAGCCTTTATAGCTCCTTTTTAATTCTTCATGATGACTAAAGCGGTCTTTTATGCTTTCCATGTAGATATGTAATGCCTCGCTGTATCCTCAGCGGCCACCAGCTTTGCTGTAGTACTCTTTTCTTTCATATTTTTGTTCATTCTCACCTTTGTATTGTGCCTTTTAGAATGACAGGTTTGGAAGAGAGCTTCTACTTCAGTCCACATGTTTGTATCCGCAAGGTTAAATGAGGTTCAAATTTAGGGTGTAGTGGTGCATTATACATGTGGTGTTCTTATGTAAAAACGATGTCTCATAATTCTCTTGATCCTGCCATGTGATGCAGTTTTTAGACACGTGCGTGACGCACGTGCATTGGTACTATAAACAGTGCATTGGTACTATAAACAGATATAACTAATTCACAACTCTTTGTGTGTAGGGTGAGAGAAAAGATGCCCCTGTTCCATCGTCTGGCCCGTTGGTATGACCGGCGTACTTGGCCCGTGTAGTTGGATATGGTCTAGAAGGGAACAAAAGTGCACAAATCATTTTAAGTTTTTATTGTTGTACTACTACTTCGTGGTTCAATTGGTTTTAATAAAGACTCCAAAGTACTATCTCATCGTTGAAATCATATTAAGGCTGGTCATACATGATTCTTTCATGTGAAGTTGTTCATAGTTCTAAGAGTCCTGCAAGTGATGCAATTTTTGAACACGTGCGTGGCGCACGTGCATTTTTACTAGTTAGTTTCCAAGATCCCTCTACTGGTGAGAATATGCTACAAGCAATTCATAAGGAAACAAGCATTCATTTCTAAAGACCCCAAACAGTGAATTAGTAAGGCCCTTAGAACGCATCAAATAAACCTTAGTAAAGATAAACAGTGGAATAACAACATAATCTGGCTGCCCATGTATATTTGCACAGCTATGAAGTGCATAATATCAAATATACATCTAGGGACTGCAAATTAAACATGATATAATAAAGAACAACCCACAAACAGTCAATATACATGTGTAACCTGAATTGCAGAATCAAACTGTTTCTAAACAGAAAAGATAGGAAGAAAAATAGTAATCAAGAACTGACTAGAGTAGATCACACCTATTACAGAAGATTTGAATACAACAAACACAACGAAGTAAGAAAGCAGAAGGACAAGAAAAAGAGACCTTCTAGAGAAAACAGACAAAAGAAAGCTCAATTTGGTTTCTGCCCTGCTAATGAATCTAAACCAATAAAGAACCAGTTTGGAGAAATACACTTTTGACCTGTCAGAATCTACCCACCTGTCTATCAACCGTTGATTATCACCCTTACCTTTTTAATCTACGATCCAATCCTGCCAAAACCGGCCCCACACCGGAGGAGGGGACGTTCCTAACGTTACTCCCGTCAGATTTAGTGAAAAAAACCTGACATCGTTAAATCTTTTGTCACCCGGCGGTGTCGTAACTTCCGGCTATTTCCCACCAGACTGATTTCCGCTTTTGACGATCTCTTTCCTAAGGCGCCTTCCATCTTTCTGCCGCGGGATGAATTTGATTATTGATCGGGACTCCACGAACTGGTTCTCGATCGGGACTGCACGAACTGGTGACTCGATGGGGCGCGCATGAATTTGAATCTTGATCGGCCGCGCACGCAGGTGAGAATTCAATCCATACCTTCTTCTTCTTTATCGTTGTCCAGTCGCGGCATCGGTGCGCTGATTTTGAATTTCTAGGGTTCGTAGCTTGGGTAGCGGGTAGCTGGGTGGCCCGCCGTCGGTCTGCAATGTCGAGTTGCTGGCGGCCATGTCGTCGAATGGGCGGCCGTAGTTTGGCGGGCAAAAAGATGGTGCCGACTCCGTAATGCTGCCCGGCAGGCACGATTGTCCGGCGTTCTCTCACCGCAGCTTGTAGCACGACCCGCAAAACGCGCCGTCGTTCAACATCGCGAACCTTTACTGCAGTGCCATCGTTGATCAATTTCTGAACTTTTCTGTACCCTGTTTTTCAGACATTAGTTCACACCGTGCTTACTTGAGGTTACAACATATTATTATTAGCGAGTCATCAGTTGCAGGGCAGTGTAAACCTCATTGATCGCTTAAACATATATTCGATATACAGCTAACTACATCCGGTCTTGCAACT
The DNA here is from genome assembly GCA_012490785.1 of Eragrostis nindensis. Lineage (NCBI taxonomy): Eukaryota > Viridiplantae > Streptophyta > Magnoliopsida > Poales > Poaceae > Eragrostis > Eragrostis nindensis. The sequence goes on along the minus strand of JAAXCT010000054.1, from coordinate 818,505 downwards.
CTGTACAAATTCCTTTTTTTTTCCAATAGCAAAATTTGTGCTAATTTTGTGATCTTCAGTCTTCACCAACCACTGATCCATGTTTTCCCGAGCTCCCACAAAAAAAAAAACAAAGAGGGGAATCAACTACCACCATCACCATCAGGATCTGATGGTTTAAGAATTCAGAGCTGCTTCTGCTCTCCTCTGCTTCCACAGCCTCTCCGCAACTTCTTTCATGTGTGGTCTGTCATTACGGGTAGGAGCAACACTTCAAAATGCCACATCAAAGATTTTGTTCAGTATATCCTCGTTTACTTCTTCAGTTAAGATTGGATCCAGTATGTCCTTAACTTTGCCTCTGTTATATTTACCAAATGCCTGTGAATACCAAACTAAAACGCAACAATGAAAGGGCAGGCATGAGCTAGATGTGAATGCCAGAATGACAGAAACGATGCACAAAAACACATCACAGAAAAAGCAGAGTACTATGTTCAGACTTTTTTTTTTTTTGGTTTTGGAATCAATTTCTGACTTGTAAAAGCAAACCAATGTCGATAGTACTGAAAACTAATCTGACTAAGATGATATTATTATAATTTAAAAAATGGTCTGGTACTAAAATTGGTCTGGTTATTTTTTATCACCTTTTTGATCTATTTTCTGAACTTTTCTGTACCTTGTTTTTCAGACATTAGTAAGCAGTCATAATGGGAAAGCGTAAATCCACGAATGATTCCAGGCCACTCGGTGACATTACTAACGTCGCCACCAATGGTTTGCTGCCTATTTCTGTTTAGTTTTTTGTCGACATATTTCAGAAGGTGTCATCATTGATTTTCTTTTTAATTTCCGTTTCAGTTCAAAATGGCAACCAGGTTGATGAGAACCGTGCTGCCAAGCGACAAAAAGAAGCTGAGAAAAAACGTGCAAGTCGCGCCCGTAAAACGGCTGAGGCTGAGAATTCAGTCCCGAAACCAACAGACGATGCCTTGCTTGAGAAGCAGCGCGCGCAAGGCAGGGAACGGGCCAAGCGTTTCCGTGAGCGGCAAAAGGCCGCAAAGGAACTTGAAAATGGAAAAGGTATTTTCAGAAACTTTGCCGTAATATTGTCCGTTGTTTTTAGCCCATGTTGGCATCTCCACCAATCCCACGCAAATAATTAGTTGTCTCATTTTACTCGTCGATATTATCATGATTATGTTGCAAGGTGTACCAAATTATCATTTTACTCGTCAGGTGTTTTGCCAGGTGTACCAAATTATATTTATTTTTTGCAGCCATAGATGTTGGCGTCAGACAACGAGCCCCTGCAAATAACAAGGTCTCTTTGAATGGAAATAACATTCCTGGTATGGGAAAGTGACTAAAAACGACAGCCCTCTTCTCGTTTGGAAAGTTTATAATTATCCTGGTATGGAAAAGTGAATAAAATCCATATGGTTACGGTGGTGTACATTTGGTGGCACAATAGTTAAGGAAAGTTTTGTCAATTTTAGTAACTGCTGTACCCCATCCCGGGAATGTATTCTCAGAGAATAAAGCCCTAATTACCTGGGAGATGTTCGCGTCAGACAACGAGCCCCTGCAAATAAGAAAGTCTCTTTGAATGGAAATAAAATTCATGGTATGGGAAAGTGACTAAAAACGACAGCCCTTTTCTCGTTTGGAAAGTTCATAATTATCCTGGTATGGGAAAGTGACTAAAATCCATATGGTTACGGTAGTGTACATTTGGTGGCACAATAGTTAAGGAAAGTTTTGTCAATTTTAGTAACTGTTGTACCCCATCCCGGGAATGCATTCTCAGAGAATAAAGCCCTGATTACCTGCGAGTTTTCTGAGGTACACGTCTTGATTGGACCATCACCCATCCAAATGCTCGCCACATAACCCGTCGAGCACGCATATCTCACCATTGCAGCCATCAAGTTTGCCCTAGCTGCCTATCGCAACGCCTACTCTTCGTACAGCAGTGTTTGATCGAGCTCTCCGCGCGTTAAGTCCACGGCCGTCGAGTACTCCTTCCGTTCGACGGCTGCCTCTTCCACGTCAAGAGGTAACGCCATAAAAAGTTCTCTACAATTTATTTGTCTAGAGATACGGAGCTTGTTTTATAGCTTAAAAATGATCTGATACTACGTATCCTTTGTCCATCAGCAAATGGAGTCCATGGATGGTGATACATCTGTCAAAAAATGGCCAATTCATGCCAAACCGAAAAAGGACGCTGAAACTATGATTAATCTGCAGGTGAGGCTTCTGGCCTATGCTTAAATTGGTCGATAGGTCGCTTTATATTTTGCAAACAAACTCTTGCTCATCGTTTTTGCATCTTGTTTAATTTGAATGTAGATTATATCTGTATGCCTGCCGACGATGAAGTTGTCAATCCGGTAAAGGAAATGCCGGAGGATTGGATACTTGTTGAATTCGCTGAGGGAACCGCGGTTGTTAGACGGAGACACATGGAATGTCTCTTCCACCATTTTGGAAAACAAGGATATGTAAATTGCGAGGTGCTACATACGTAATTTTTTATTTGTGCATATCTTAAAAACCCGATGATTCCTAACGCGGCAATCAATTGTTTTTGTGTGTAGGTCATAAATGCATATATAACATTACTCAGGGCAGTACAGCATCTGAGACAAAGGAAAGGTGGCTCTGTTGTACTGGAGACCTCCTTTGTCCCACCGACGATGCAGCATGATAGAGATGAAAAGGTTATAATGGAAGAGATGTATCCTGTTCAGAAAGTAGAAAGAGAACGCATCTTAACAAGAGAATAAAAAGCTACTTGAATTCTGATATTGTAATTATGTATATGCAAGTCCTTTTACATATGTGCCTTGCCGTTATAAACTTTGCAGGTGTTCCTTCTGATAAATATCACCGATAGACACTGGTACCTTGCCGTTATAAACGGAAAGAAGGGCAGGTACAAATCCTGGATTCTATGCCACAAGGGGGTCGCAAAGAATTAAGCCTCACTGTTAGTATTTTTCTTGTCCTCTTATTGGATTACATATTAATACAAATCGATACTGTACTTTATTTGCTAATCGTCTTTTGTGTAATATACAGCTAGCAGGATTACAAAAACAGATAGACTTTGTTATGAAGAGTTGTCGCCTTCCGAATCATAAGTGGAAGGACCTGAAAGTCGAGGAGTGGCCACGTGAGGAAGTGAGCCTTGGAGGTTCCACACAGGATGACGAGTACGATAGTCAATTTTTGTTATAACCTTGTCATATGCATCCTCGATACAACTCAATTAATTTTGGTTATGCTGCAGCTGCTCGTGCGGCCTATTTATGCTAAACTATATTGAGTATTGGACAGGGGAGGACCTGTCTGACTCATTTGATCAGGTGCCTGTTTTTAGCATAAAAATCTTGAATTAATAAGTGTTGTTAAATCGCATATATTAATGGGTGCAGCAGTTCGTAATACAGCTTCTGTTTTATCAAACGTGCAGGACAACATGGCCCACTTCAGGACCAAGTTAATTGCTATCCTGTTGACAGATGAACTGAACATTATTAGGGAAAGTCCATACAGCGACGTGTATCCCGATGAATATGTTAATCCAGACGATGTTGTCTTGATCGAAAAAGATGACTCTCCATGGAAGTCGCAGCGATCTGCTATCACGGATGGAAGTGCTGCTGCGGAAGGAGATGGAGATCAACCTGGACAAACTCTTGACGGAAAAAAATCCGTCAATAAAAGAAAGAGGAGTGACGACGAGATTGGTGGTGACCAAGATAATGGACATGTCGAAGATGACGTTGCGGTAGCGAACCTGGACGAGCTTCTTGAAGCCGCCGTCAAAGAAACAGAGATTGTCAAGGTATGAATTTGGACGAGCTTCTTGAATCCTGCACAACATCTGTTTGAGTTGAAGACTTATAATCTCTCTTTATCGATAATATCGATTTTACTTACCTCAGACTACATGTCATAGAAATGAGTTTGTTCCTACATGTTTTAGGATATATGCAACAATTAAGACCCTGGCATACCTACACGTGTAGAGGTAGTTATGATGAATGATAGTATGAAGCAAAACTTCTGTTTGAGTTGAAATCTTATATTTTTCCTTATTTCAACTATCAATAAATCTAATGATATTTAATTGAAGAATGACCCTTTTTGGGCAGGTTTTAGGAGATATGCAACAATAACAACCGTGGCGTACCTACCCAAGAAGATTTGTTAGCTTACGCAGCGGATGGAGTATTCGACTGCGATGAGTGCATAATAGACATGCCAAGAACCAGAGATGATTTATTGCAGATGGCCTGCGACCAGATTGCACTAATGGATGGTGTATTACAACGCAGGTAAGCTTCTTCCCCTTATGTTTTAGATAGATATAGCTAGGTAACTTAATACGACTTGTTCAAGTAGATACATTTTTATTGCCTTTTACTTACTCGTGGTAACACCTTGCTCAGTACAATCTGGGTGAAAACCTATGGGGGAAGTCCAATTGACGTAAGTTTAGCGGACCTTCAAACGTCATTGGATCCGACAATGCCGATGCCTGAAAATGTTTTCAACATTGGTGTAAGGATGTTTGCTAGCCGTGCAACGACTGCAGCAATTCGTGCCGGTGTAAAGGTCGACAAACATTTCATGGATCTCACCTTCTGTGTAAGTTACCGAGCTATTCATTGTGTTGGAAAGGACGTACGAATTCTGACTTAATGAATTGTTACCTCTTTCGACAGATTCTAGGCGATTTCTGGCGGCCTAGCAAGTACCAGAAAGAGCTTGATGTTGAAGCGGTGACAAAAACTTTTAAGTCTGATTTTTGGCCTTGGGGGAAATATGATGTCACAAAATGCAAATCAGTAAGAATATTTGTATGCCCTTGCTTACAATAGATTTTGTATATATACTTATACAATGCATGTCTGATTGGCAGATTCTTCTACCAATGCATCACTTCGGAAGTTATAGTCTTTTTGTAATAAATAGAAGTGAACGGACTATTTGCATGTTCGACCCGTATCCAGTCCCGGTATGGTCAGAGGAACAAAACTTTAAGAGATACGGTCTTTTACTTGGGTTCATCTATCAGAACTACGACAAAGCCATGACAACAATGTACGGGGCGGTTACTCAGAATTTCAATTATTGGCATACGTCGGAAATGGACAAGTTTATGATGAACAGAAACAGGTATTCAAATTTATCACCCAATCGCTTGGATTAACTTTAATTTAAGTGCCGAGTAACACAAATGATTATTTCTATGACAGTCAATTATCCGGGCATCAAGTGTTGTCCCTGATCTCGAACTGGACTGGCACTGCTCCGGCAACACCTGTTTGTGAGGTGAGCTCAAAAATATTGTTTATGCTACTGAGACATTAATGAAATGCTACACGGGGGTCTGCATCTAATTTCCTTCTTCCTCGCGACCTGTCTGTAGGATGGACGGCATTTGCGGAGAGAGTTTATAGCGGCACTGTTGACATACACGGGAAACTATAACAAGTATGTCATACCTGAGCGGATTCGGAACGCCCTTGAGCAAGTGGTACCTGAACAACTAAGGAAATGATGGAGGGTCAATTGTCCTCGGATATGCTTCACTTGTAAAATCAACTTGAGAGTAGACGTTTTGTAAAAAAATTTGATTTTTGTGACATGTAAACATGCGTTTGTTGGATAATTTTTTTTTAGCATCATGCATGTGGAGTGAATTATCCTCACCGCTTACATATTATTGTTGAGTTGTTATGGTCATAAGTGCACTCGAAAGAAGGTACAACAATGAACTTACACGCATTTTGTTCTTTACCACCAACTCGTGGCTATACATCGTTCCAAGCAGATAGAATAGCCCTGCAAAAAAAATCAAAGGCAGACCGAGAATGCCATATATACTGGAGCACAAAGTTTTCTTCTGGCGGATGGTTTCAGTCAAATCAGCTACCCTGTTTATGGCGGTAAATAATAGGAGTGATCTGTTTCCATATATAAAAGGAACGTGCCAATCTATCACTACGTTATATAAGGAGTAATTATAATTATGGACGTCTGACCATTATTGTAAAGAAAGATTAGATTGAGTACCATTTATATCGCGTTCAATATTCTTTCCAATCTAATCTTTACCGACATTATGTCTGCTCACGTTGAAAAATGTTTCTTTCACACCACGTCTCACAACATCAAGGGAGAAAGAAAGAAAGGAGAATAAGATACAGGTCGCTACTTTCTCTAACTTTCGTCAAGATTTGCCTCGAGGTGTCGATTTATGCTTCGACGTCCTGATCCTGCTCTGATCAGGATCGACCCTGCGTCATCTTCCTCTAAGCTGCGGTTCCAGGTGCTCTGTGATTCATCACCGTTAATTTGTGGAACCCTATAAATTATTTTTTTTCAATATATGCGATTTTACTTGATCTAACTGGTCTCCTTTCTAAATAACGTAGCAATGGCGGATGACTGGGTGCAACAAGGGGACGAGATGGATAAACCTGTTGTGGTGGAAGAAAACCATCCGTTAGTTCCTACCCCACATTTTATTTGGCTTAAATTCAAACTTGTTCAGATGTTTAAATTCAAACAAGCAGCAGCGGTAGTTTAGCATCTTTTTTGCGGCAAGTTTGGTCATACTGCTTCATTTTACTTCCAATCGAAATTTTTTAAAATTAATTGTGGCTATAAACTCTGCAAAATACTTACTCTAGCAGTGAAACTGCTGTGCTATTGTATTAACTGCATGAATAACTCGCAGTCTACGAGTTGGTTAACGGGGGTTCGCTTCTAAGACTTAATTTTGTAGTACGTAGTATTTATGCGTCCAGTTAATTTTGTGATGGCATTACATAGCATGTGCCAAGTTGAAAGTTTTTTTCTTTTTTTTCTGTGGTACGGTTATTAGTGAGTTTGTGGAACCTGCAGCTGACATTTTTTACCGGTTTTTATTTTTTTGCCTATGTTTGCATGTTGATGAACCCTGCACACCGGTGCTCACGTCCACATGTTTGTCCTTTACAGAATGATACTTTTCCGTGATATTAACCTGGATCTCATCACCAGCAAAATTAATTTCAGTGAAAAGGTCTACTTTAAAGCAAATATAAGCTTGCACAAGGATGGAAATTACATAAGACTTATATTGGTTGATGAGGAGGTAATATCATCTCAATTTAGGTGCATTAGATATTTTACTGTACAATTATTTGCATCACCTCTTTCGATGCATAGAGGTTCAGTGATGCAAATATAATGTGGGATGGATTTTTTGTTGCAGGGAACTAGGATGGAGGCATTGGCATTTGGCAGGACTTGTTTGGATCTGGCTCGAACAATCGTTGAAGGATATCCATATGATTTCATTGATGTCGTTGTTGGATACAGATATGATTTAAACTTTCTCAATGTGTTTCATGTATATGGCGCCGAATTCTTTGCAAGCATTACTTCTGAAAGCAGGGTTTCTAACTATAGAAGACCGATAGCATATCCTTTGTTCCCACGAACATTCAGCTCATTTCATCAAGTCAAGCATTTTGGGGCACATAAAAACTTGACTGGTATGCTTGTCACCTTTGTTGTTTAGTAATAAAACTGGGTATTGCTTCTCTAACATATGTCGTAACTCTTCCTACAGATGTTATTAGCGTGGTTGTCTATATATCTGATGTCCATGACACAAAATGCACCTGGAGACGACCAAGCAGGCATGTCGCCATAATGAACACGTGGTACGATGTGTATGTAATTATTTAATATACATGCACGCCTTTCTCGTTAAATATAATGTGATTATTTGATGCGCAGTATGCAGATTCTCGTCATCCATGTCCGCAGTCCACATATTTTGCGCCACGCTGGAGAATAGCGACCCGCGGCACAATATTTTAACACTATTGCTGCACTCCATGTGCAAATGAACACAAGAAGAGGTATCGAATGAAGACATATTTTGAAATGAACACAATATGTTCTCACCATTGCCTGCTTACCTCTCATATCCTCAAATTATTTAAATGCAGGTGTTCTTGTCACTACTCGATATAGCAAAATTATTTTTGAACCCGACAGGCCAGAAGCTGAGGCAATGAGAGGTAAATATAGCAAAAATGTGTTCTGGTCTATTTCATTTTTTGTAACCTACATCTGAATTGGCGTTGATTTTTTTCATCATTAAACCGTAGGACTTCAAAGCCGTCTAACAAATGCGCCTAATCAAGCACGTCAGCTTGGCCGTGACCGCCTGAAAGATATGAACGTGCTTTGAGGGTGCATGAAAATAAAGACTCTCAAATAAATATGGTTGCTATCGTTACCGACAATGAATAAGAGCTATGCGCCACGTCATGTCTTTTATGTCTCGAACTCAATTAGCGTCTTTAAATTCAAATAATGTCGTTATTTTAGCAGATTTTTGAGCTTGTCGTGTTAATGTCGTTATGGTAAATGCAATGATGTGTCAGAAGTGTGTTTTTTTTATGATACGTACACGATACATCATATTATTTTCTTTGTATGATAAAGTCCTGCCAAGTGATGTCATTTGGACAGACATGTGCGTGATGCACGTGCATTTTTACTAGTTGATTAAATTAGACGCTGGTACATACTTGTTTCTTCTGGTAATGGATTCAAAGAAGCGAAGGTGTCAAAGCTTTAACACGAAGATCTGAGACACAAATCATCAGGGGCTAATTTCAATTCTTCATTCCCTTTGTGGGTGTGGGGTAGGGACAATGGCCTCTGAATAGGCTACACCTACATGTCTTTTATATCACCAAATAGAGTCTAATACTATTTCAAATTGTAGTAAGTTGAACAACATATTCTCTTATTTAAAAGTGGGGGACCATATGAACTGCCTCCCCCCTGCAAATGGAGATTTTAAAATCTATCAACTATTGCATGCACCAACCATCCCCAGAAGAGCTACATGTACTCCATTTTCAAAAGCTTTACAAATCTCAAGATAAATATATATCATGTACGCCAGGTTACTTGTACAGTACCAGGACCTGTGGATTCAGATAAGTTCTACTGCTGTTGGCATGGTCCAGCCACATATACTGTGAATCAAGCTATTATGTTGATCAATTAAGGAATTGCTATAAATTTATTTTCATTAACAGTATGATAACACTACACAGCTACCTTGTCAAATACTCGAATCTTGTGCTGGTAAGCTATCTGGGTGGATGAAGCAAAGCCTATAATGAAGTCCAACAATGAGCTAGCAATTTAAGACTTCTTTTTCTGCAATCGGGTGCTTTGGAGTTGACAAACCCCATTTTGGCATGTACTGGAGATTTCCATTGAAAAAGCTGGCCTGATGATGTGGCTGGAAACTAAGCTTTCTCCTTTGCCATTATCCATCACAATGCATCTTCTCATTTTAAAATGGAGACAGAAGGGATTCAAAAATGGAAGTCCTTAGGCTGCTAATTATTTATGTTTTGGAGATCTGATCTGACGCAGGTGGAATCTAGAAGCATTAATGGCAAAAAAAAAAAAATTGATGAAAGAAGTCAACTATGCATTGCTTGGTTTGAAGGATGACTAGCAATTAGGTTTATTTGGAAAAATATACAAGCTCAAATAATAAGAATAATGATACTACAAATTTCTCATGTTCAAATCGAAATTGCTCAGTAAATCACCTCAAGGACTTGAATTTTCATATCAGCCAAAACAAAGGAGAAGGGCGAACATATGCGAATAAATCAATCCAAAGTCAACACGGGACTCTATCATAGCTGCTCTTATAAAGACAAAAGGAATGAATAATATAAAGTAAAAAAACGTAGGGAGGACTTGTTATATCTTAATATTTATAAATCTATACGCCATAGCTGTCGATAAATATCTTTTATGGCTAAACTGTTTCCATTATGCAAAAAAGGTTAAACATATTGATTTTCTGCCATTTTGGTGATCCCCAAATCACCATAATTATACAAGTGAATAGTCAGAACTGATGTGCACACTGCTAGTCTCCAGCATAGTCTCAAATATGGTTCCATTCTCTATTGAAGAGGTTGTTGAATATGGAATGTGTAGAGACATTGAATCCGTTCAGCAATCTCACCTGAAAGGAAGGAAAAATAAGCTTTAATTGGATATTTTGGGGCGTCTGAATGCAGCTGAACTGTTAAACTGCTTACAGTTATGATGCTCCTCTGTTCCATATCCTGTGCAGGTACACTTCCTACAACTGAAACAGTTAAAATCGCTGGGTATAAACTAGCAATTTTAAATGTAATTTTCTTCATTAACATGTTTCCTTAATAACATACCGATCTGCAGGAGCAGCTTCATGAAACTGCCTATCTATTTCAGCAAGGTATATCTCGAGCAAGGCTAATCTGATCGATTACAAACACTGAATTAGAATCGAAGTGACAAACAAGTCAACGTAAAAGATCAACCAACAAGTTAGAGGTCCCACCGTGGCAGCATAGCCGCAGCAGTAAGAACAGGAGGTAGAAGCCATATTATGTATGGTTTACTCCGTAATGACTGTTGAGCGTAATCAAGAATATCCTTTTCCTGTTGAAGTTCAAAGCTTTGGTTGATGGTAGGTTCTTTTTGAGATCAGAAAACAGCTTCCAGAAAACGAAAAGCTGTAAATACCAATACTAACTGTTCATGCAGTCTTGCTAATATCTAATATTATGGCCCATTACATGTTTTATTTTCTTATTATATATCAGGAAGGCTTTCTAATCATAACAAATAAGAACCTTTAAGAAGCTAACTATTGTTGAATGTAGGGTTAAGATTGAGCATCAGCAGACTGCATCAAAGAATGGTTCTGTTCAGTTTCGTGTCAAATGTGACAGCACAGTTCCAATAAGTGCACTGTAGACTGACATAGCCTCCTGGTATTTAGCACAGTTTGTAAGAGAGGAGTATGACCATAGGATTTCTCATGATTTTATTTAAAGAAGCACAATGATTATTCACAGAAGCAAGCTTGACAGTTGACACGATGACACTTGACAGTATTGACTGTTCAGGCGAACCTTTTTGAACTTATTCTAAAGTTGTACAACTATCTACTCGGCTGAGATAGGCATGGTCCCCTCATTTCCAAATGTTCACTAAAACTGATGCTCTCAGCAGACAATATCAGCATTCAGCAAAACCAATAATGAGACGTAACATCAAGGTAGGACAACCTCCGAATCAAGAAGCTTGTCCTGGCATTGGTCCTGACAAGTTCCTTGAAGAAACTGGTGGAGATCAGCGTACTGCTTGGATATAGGAACAAAATCAAAAGTATGTGACATGAAACCCTCTATCAACAGATTCCATCGCCTTGAAACCAAACCAATAAAGCATAGCTCCTACAAAGCAAACAAAACATCTTACTTTCACAATGTCGACAGAAATGTAGTGCTACGAGTGAAAGCTAAGTAAATAGATACCATGATTTCAACAAGACCACTTTGGTTTGATTCTGCAAGGCATTTTAAGGGTTCAAAGACTCTAATCCACTGCTCTTTGGGAGAACCAAAGATCAAACTGGCTCCAGAAATAATCCGAATGGTCCGTTCATCAAGCAAGTATGACAAACCATTTGCTTTCCATTGCTTCCAGAGGAGAAACTCGTCAGTCATTTGTGATTTTCTATATTGTAATAGTTTCAAGTGAGTTCAAAAATCAAGCATGATACTATGTAAGATATGTTGAAGTTCAAGCGGTGATTTACTTAGGAATTGCTTGGGTGCATGACTTATCCCTCAGGTCGCAAGAGCTGTTCTTTTTCAGGCTCTTCAGAAGTGCGCCCAGTCCTCTCTCAGCTAAAGAAGTGCACGATGCTGAATCTAGCCCTTTAAGAAATTCTTTAACTAGAATATGTGAGTGACCAGTGGATTCTGAATACGGTTGAGCAGAACTACACGGAAGCCCAATGGCACAAGCATTCCCGGTCAGCATCAAACTTGACAAATCCATATCCAATATTGACTTAACATACTCTTGGCAAGCAGTGTGCACACCAGTAGCATCGATGCCATCAATGTCCATCTCAACAACTGCTTCAAGAAGAGCACCAAAATTCTCCACACTCATTGTTTTTGTCTTCAGAAAATGTCGTATAACCAAAATTCTTGCCGATGAAAGTGTCTCTGACCGTATACCAGCAAGGCCCTGCACACAGAGAAGAACATAAGCACATCCAAAGGAAGAACCAGTGCATATAGCGAACAGTATCTCTTACAGCACCTTGGGAAAGTCTGGACTTGAAGTGAGCTCGACGAGGGCTGCATCTAGCTCTTTCGCGGAATCGTCATATTGGCCAGAGTCACGCAGGTTCTTGAAAACCTAAACACAATGCAGGCACAACTGAAATAAACTCAGAAGCCAAGTCTTCTTGCACCGTTGCACGCACTAATTGGTATCACTTCCCATCGCATTTATCGCACAATTATGCAGGTGGCTAAAATTCGTAGCGGTAATGTGAAAGGCGGTAGTCTCAAGTAATAATTCCGAAGTACGCAGACCACTTCCATACTCCAGAGGCAGAACACGCCATGGCATCGAAGTGCAGGGCAGCAGAAGACCAGTCAGGAGCGCACGGAGCAGTTAAGCGAGAGGGATCGCCGCTAACCTCCTCGAAGAAGAGCGCCCACCTGAGGGCATTTTTCACCTCGCCACAGCTCCAAGTGGCTGCGGCGCCGGACGACGTGCGGCCGCCGGCGAGGACGAGGAGGTCCACGAAGCCACGCACCAGGCAGAGCACCTCCTCCATGGCCACCGCGCCGTGCGCCCACCCCATTTTCCTAGTCCTTTCCTCACAATTCCGACTTCTGCAAGGACTACCAAGCAACAAATCCTGCACTTTCTCATTTACATTCGAAACACTATGTTTGTGCACTTTCACTTTCCTTTCCCACGCGTCGTTCGGTCCCAGATGAATGAGGACCTTAAAATGTGACTGGGAGAAGTACGAGGGGCAAACCAAAAAATGACCGCAAAACCCTAGGACCCCGCCGTGGTATAAACAAGCCAAACCACACCCACGCCGCGCCGCCGCCGCGCAGCGCCGTTCCTCTTTGCTTCCAAGATGTCGAAGCGAGGTAAATTTTCTTCGCCTTTTCCGGTTTGATCCTCATACATGCCTCGCTGTCGTGCAGCTGTACTGCTCGTTAGATTGTGTGGAAAGATTTTTCGATTCGGATGACTTTGGTTGGTTAGAATGTAGGCTACAGTTAGCCTTTTTGATGCATCCGTTGTAGCGTTGTTCGGATCATTCTTATCTCACGCTACTGATTCATGGCATTTCTCCAATTTTTGTGATGTTGAGGCGTCTGATCGTAAGTTAGATCTGATTTTTGGAGCCCCTTTAGCTGTTTGTTAGTTTAGGGTTATGTACCGTTTCTGATGCTTGTCGAAGTTAAATCCTCCTCGAGGTTCGGAATTTCGCATTTGTGGAGTTCATGATCTAAAGGTTTTTAAGATGTTTGTGACGGTGGTTTCACTTAGCATGGTCTTTGTGATGCTTAAATATTTAAGCATGCTTATTTAATGCTTATTGAGTACTAAGACATCTCACATGCTATTTCCTGGTTTATCATGTCATCAATCTTTCTATGAGAAACATACGAGCTCCATTGCTAATGAATATGTTAATTCTTCTCTAAGACATCTCACATGCTGTTTGCCTGGTTTTCTCTCCGAAGAATTATGCTACTAAATACATCTCAAGTCACATATCACATTTGTCAGTGTAGTTCGTAGAGTTCCTTATTTGCTGAGGTTACTCTGTTGAAATTTGAGGATATTGTTTAATTCATCACACGTTCTCTGTTGAGTGGATAGATGTTTAGTTTATAAACCATTTGTTGGAGTTCAGTTATCTAAGTTCTTGCTGTTGATATGTAGGACGTGGAGGTTCTGCTGGTAACAAGTTCCGGATGTCGCTGGGTCTACCAGTGGCAGCCACTGTTAACTGTGCTGATAACACTGGAGCCAAGAACCTCTACATCATTTCTGTGAAGGGAATCAAGGGGCGCCTTAACAGGCTTCCTTCTGCCTGTGTTGGGGACATGGTTATGGCTACTGTGAAGAAGGGAAAGCCTGACCTCAGGAAGAAGGTGATGCCAGCTGTCATTGTGAGGCAGCGCAAGCCGTGGCGCCGAAAGGATGGTGTCTACATGTACTTTGAAGGTAAATTATATTTCTTATGACTTGGATGGCTCAGCTGTCTAATGATATAATCGTTTGCAGCTCCTATTGATTTGATGTTGTTTTGTTTGGAGTTTGCTGTCTACTAAGCTAGTAACCTGCTTTGATTTGAAGTGATTGACATGTCATATTCACTTTCTGAAAACCATGCTCAGCCCTACTTTCTGAAGTAATAATTAGATGCTAGGTAGTTTGATATTCTATATGAAAAAAATTCTTGGCTAACTTTGTCAGAATCTGGCAATGTAATGTTGCTTCCTTGCATAGAGAGTGACCTTCCAGTCTGGTCATTTGTGACAACGAGGCATAGATGCAAATTGGCCAGAATTAAACAGCATAGTGCATTCTCATCTGGCGCTATGTTACCTGTCTCCTGGCACATGGTATTTGTGACACAAAGAAAGTATGTTTAAGTGCTTGTCTAATCTGAAGTCTACCAAGGGCAAATTGTTTTATGCTAGCTCTAGGTGAATACTCCTCTGCCCACAACTAGTACACTGAGCTGGTTATGATGTCAAATTTCATTCTATTGTGCGTGCAGCTGCTTTGAATTGTGTGTTCTTCCTTCGACATTTTCTTTTCTTAGAATGTTTGCAAGGTAGATCACTATAAATTGCTTATGATGGTTCATGTTCTCATATTCTGTTGGTTGTAATGCAGACAATGCTGGAGTGATTGTGAACCCAAAGGGAGAGATGAAAGGTAAAATCATGAAAGTTTCTGTTATGTTACATTCATTGCAACGATTCTGCAAGTGGAACAGTTTAAATCCAATCTTTATTGAGTTGATAGGCTGCGGTAGTTTTTTTTTTTAGCTGGATGAATAGTTTGAATAACATGTACTTCCATGGTGCAGGTTCTGCCATCACTGGACCTATCGGAAAGGAGTGTGCTGATCTTTGGCCCAGGATTGCCAGTGCGGCAAATGCCATCGTCTAATGGAAGCAGCTAGCCCAAGTTTAGTAGTATTTTCTTGTGATAAAACTTTAAAAGAGAGTTCTTAGCTAGAGGTGCAATTGATGGCCCTAAAGAAGTTTCCCTGGATTATGTTGTGCTGCTGGATCGGTCTATTAGCTTTGATATGAACTTGTTTCTCAACCTGACATTTGGGAGTGTTGGTATGGCGTATGAATTTTCTTTTCCTTTTTGCTTTGCCCTTTGCGACTAGATAATTTCACTCCAAGCTCTAATGCTCTAGTTGACGTTTGCAAGCCAATTTTACTTCTTCGAGTGATAACACTGCGATTGGTGTAAACTAATTTGAGCAAAAAATTCAAGATTGCTTTGAAAACACATGGAATATTAAGGAATTCATGTCACGTAATTTCTGTGTCTGTAAAATTGCGGTATGTCCGCGGTTGTGTAATTCGGTGGCCGACTGTATAGCACTCATGGAGCTCATGCCCTACCTGATGGGGGGCAAGTGTTCTGGTGCGAGGCACCTAACTTTGTAACGCACTTGGTCTCCGGCGATTTGCCGGGAGCTAATGGGTAATGAAGTACCTTGAAGTTCAAAAAAAAAAAAATGTCTAATGTGTCTTCTCATCAGCTATAACGAACCTGTTATCAGCGACCGGATATCCGAAATACGTTAGTCTCTCAATTGTAGATGGTAAAATCGAAGCATTTTCCAAAATTCAAAATGCCACTTAGAAGATGCTTTTCTACGCGGTCCAATTTCCGTAGCCCATTTCCAACCTTGCCTATAAACCAAAGCTCTACTCCCAGTCGCAGAGCAGAGCAGGGCGCCTATCTCTGCGGCGGCGAACTCATCAGACATGTGGGCCAAACCACCTCAGCCGCTTCCCCTCCAACTCCGGCCACCGCCACCTCCACCCTTCATCCGCCGCCGCACCCGGCTCAACCGCATCGCCGCCTCACAGGACCACCTCACGGCCCTCGCCCGCGCCCTGTGGGGGCGCGCGCTGCCCCCGGCGCCCCTCATCCTCGCCGTCCGCCACAGCTGGACCACGGCATGGCGCGTCCTCATGCGCCAGCTCGCGCCGTCCGACCCCGAGACAGGCGCCTTCACGCGCAGCGCCTCCCGCTTCCCGGCCGTCGTGGGGACGCCCTCGTCCCGGCTCCACCTCTACGTGGGCCTCCCCTGCCCCTGGGCCCACCGCGCCCTCCTCGTCCGCGCGCTCCTCGGCCTCGAGGACCGCCTCCCGGTCTCTGTCGCCGTCCCGGGCGACGACGGCGCGTGGTCCTTCACGCCGGACAGCCCCGACGCTCTCTACGGCAAGCGCAAGCTCCGGGAGGTGTACGCCGTGCGGAGCGGCGGGTTCGAGGGGAGGGCTTCGGTGCCGATGCTATGGGACGTCGAGCGCCGCGAGGTGGTGTGCAACGAGAGCATCGAGATCGCCAAGTTCCTCTGCGGCCTCGCGGAAGGCGGCGACGGCCTCGACCTGTGGCCGCCGGAGCTGCGCCAGGACATTGACCGCTGGTACGGCTTCATCTACCCCAGCGTCAACAACGGCGTGTACAGGTACCTCAAGAAAATCTTTCTGCAGCATTGCTCTGATTTATGATCAATTGCACCAGCTGGGATTCTTCGATCCGAAACTGTAGTAAGATGGTTTCATTGATGCAGGTGCGGCTTTGCGCAGAGCCAGGAGGCGTACGAAGCTGCGGCGAGCGAGCTATTCAGCGCGCTGGACAAGCTTGAGGCTCACCTCGCCGGCTCCCGCTACTTGTGCGGCGACAGGCTCACGCTGGCCGACGTGTGCCTCTTCACGACGCTGATCCGGTTCGACGCCGTCTACAACCCGCTGTTCCGGTGCACCAGGCGGAAGCTGGCCGAGTACCCCAGCCTGCACGCCTACACGCGCGACATCTACCAGATGCCCAAGGTCGCCGACACCTGCGACCTGGAGGCCATCATGGAGGGATACTTCAAGACGCTCTTCCCTCTCAACCCCGGCGGGATCCAGCCCCTCGCACCGGTGAGCTGCGACCGTGAGACACTACTGAGGCCGCACGGCAGGGAGGCCTTGTCCTCTGCCGCTGGAAGGCAGATCGAAGCAGCGAGTGTTTCTTAATTCTAGCAATGAGAAAAAGGCTTATGCAAAGACAGCAGGAAGAGATTACAGAGGCGCTAAGTCCTGATGCTTAACATCTCATACTGGCATGCTGCCAATTGCAAATTCTTCCTGAACCATTTGAATTGCTGCTATGAGTAGGAATATTCAGCAAATGTGCAGTGTAAGTAAGCTCATATGCTCGCAAGTGAATACGTTGAGCTACTCGCTGGGCTGATACCCTGAAGAAATCGTCCACAGCAGCAACCACCTAGTTCTGTAAAGTTTTCTAACTGCAAGTTCCTATCCTTGTGGACATCTATATTTTGTAAAGCAAATTGAGTTGTGCAAGAGAGCCTCCTCGTCATTTCACTGGAGGGATTTATCATTTATTCATTTCAGGATGGATAAGCTGGTTTCCAAAGCCATGATCTTTACTAGTATGTACAAGAATTACATGTGAAACAATACTTGTTCGATATCTTTGGCACCCAGTGTATCTATTATATGTTGCCAGTTATCCAGAATCAGTATTCAGACAAACAGATGGCACAAGCAGATAGGTAAAATTGAGCAGTTGATTTCTGCAAAGTTTCCCGCCCATTGCCAAATAAATACAGATGCAAAGGAAGATTCCACAGAATCATTTCGACCAGACATATACAACGAATGACCCTGTAATTTCCACAGAGTCAGCATTCAGTCAGAATGCAATTAATTGATTTAAGTGCTCGGCCTGTTTATTTCATAAGGTCTGCAAAACAATTGCAGCTCATCAAGTGCAAAGCAATTGCAGCTCATCAAACTCATCAAGCGCAAACCTTATTTTAAAACCCATTGTCCATGCCCACTTACCGCAACATAGGCATCAAACTGTACAATCATAAAGGTCATGATGGGTACAACGTGCAGATGAGAGGACCTCCAAACATCACTATTGTCTCAATCTTGCATCACTTAAGCTTCCATGAATAATTTGTGTTCTCTAATGTACTCAATGACTTCATCAGAAGTAAGATATTTTATTGACAGGCGCCTCCGTATACAGTCTCTGCAATTGGTCATATATAAACCAATCACAACAGTCAGTAAGGAGTAATGTACCAGAATAGCACAAAACTGGTGCGCAAACCAACGTATGTAAGGCTGATACCTAACTCTGGATGAACTGATCTGGTTCAGCACAATTTCATCAACTGGAATTATGTTGTCCTGGAAAATATTTCAGAGAAAAGGATATACACATGAACCATTAGTAAAAGAAATGTAAAATACTTCCATATTAAGCTTGCTAAACTATAAGCTGCACCCTGCATTCTTGCAGTATTTCGCTGCTGGATATCAATTTTCCAACATCATTTCCTTCTCTGCGTATACAGATAACACCGAAGTCCTTGCATATGGTTCTGACCTGGAAACAGAAGCAGGTGTCATCTGAGTAAGTTGATCCACAAGAGAAATTCAGAAGGAAGTTTGCAAAAAGGGTGCATAAGCCTTGTATGTTACCTGATCTGGAATCCACACACCTGGAGTGCTGAATGACTCAAGCAGGTCAGAGCCACATAAGAGCATTACCTTTAGGCTATCTGGAAGAAGGTTCTTTGTAAGCAAATACTGAACAGTTGATTAATGTATAAGCTAAGATCACAGGTAAACTAAATTTGTGTGATCGAACATTATGTGAAATCAGGGAGGCTAGCTTTGAACAGATATTCTCTATGTGTACCTTGGTCAGCTAAACCACTCTTGCACAGAGAGTTCCGAATTCTTGAAAGAACATTCAAAGTGCGTTGATAACCTTTCTGCATTGCCTATCAAGGAAATAGCCTATATGACATGGCAAAATCAAGGAAACTTTATTGGTAAGCACCATGAATGATCAAGTTACCTCCCATGGATCAACCATCACAAACGACGAGCTAATGCAAGCAAGCTCACAAAAGCGAATCCGGTGAGTGGCTGGTAAGAGGTCCTGTCAGCTTAAAGACTCTGAACTCAGATACAAGATCAATACTGATTTTTTTCCACAGTTACATAATCTTTATGTAAGTCCAAAATATACCTTCTTCTTATACCCGTCGTTCACCGGAGACATGTATCCACCCAGAACGGAATAACCTTGCTGCTGCAGTTCATCCTTTGCAAGCTCTGAAGGATCCATATAAAAGGAAGAACAAAAGCTTTATCGCTCGATCCCCATTTTAGGCAGTAAATTAACCAGCTTTGAAGCTTACCAAACATACGCAGGTGCATGTAAGTGGGAGGATTGAAGCTCCCCGTGGCCACGAGCAGGACACAGCCTCGCCCATCTCCATCCCTTCTGCATCAAGAGAACCAGAGAATCAGATGGCAGACGAGGCCATGAGGCCAACCATCGCACACTTCAAACAAGAAAATATCAGGCTTTCTATGTACCTGTTCGGATCGATGGAGAGCTTCTCCGTCGGCAGAGGCACGTCCACACTCATCTCCTCCATCGCCGGCGAGGGGAATGCCGGATGTGCTGCGGTGGCGGAGGATCGAGTTCGTTGCCTGGCCGGCGCGGGCCGAGACGGAGGCGCATGTCGTATATGGGCCTGTTGTCCAGTCTCTCAGATGGCAAGGCTCGCGAGGCCCATATATGATATAACTGTTGTCCAGTCTCTCCATTTCTGCACGACCGTGTATAGCCTGAAATAGCAAGGAAACCAAAGATTAGTGCATTTGGGCGCTCTGTTGTGCTGAACTGACGAGCACCTCCTCATGGCGCATGTACCTGTATTTGCGCGCATGCATGTCCTTTCTCCTACCTGGAAGCACCCAAAATACACGCTTCCACTAATTTTGCAAGGGAAGCACCCTCCTAAACTTGTCTTGACAACTGCCTTTAACTGCCGTCCTCCTGACACCCCGAGCTTAATTTTGTTCCTCCCTGCTTGGTCCGCCTCGTTCGACGTCCCTGATCTCCAGCCGGCGCGATGTCGGCGGGCGGAGGGCACGGCGACGGCTGCTCGACGTCGCCGCCGCGGTCCCCGTCCCCGTTCCACCTGCTGGAGGTCACCGTCATCTCGGCGCAGGACCTGCACCGCCGCCGCCTCGGCCGCCGCGTGCGCGCGTACGCCGTCGCCTGGGCCGACCAGGCGCACAAGGTGCGCACCGACGTCGACCGCGCCGGCGGCGCCGCGCCCACGTGGAACGACCGCTTCCTGTTCCGCGTCGACGACGCGTTCCTGCGCTCCGAGACGGCCGCGGTCACCGTCGAGGTGCGCGGCGAGCGGACCCTCGCCGGCGCCGACCCCGTCCTCGGCGTCGCGCGCATCGTGGTCAGCACGTTCCTGCGCCCCTCGGCCGCCAGCCATGGCCGGCAGGCGGCTGCGCTGATGCTCCGGCGGCCGCGCTCGCTCCGGCCGCAGGGCGTCATCAACGTGGCGGTGTCGCTGCTGGACGACACCCGCGCGGCGCGCACCGTGCCGCTCTACGACGCGCCGGACTCGCCCGACGCGTTCGCGGTCAAGGACCTCGTCGAGCACAGACCCGCGTCGTCGAAGATCGTCGACGACGTCCACGAGGCGGACGACGATGACAGAAATCCGCCGCTGTTCGTCGACCACTCCAGTCGGCTGGACCACCGGAGCGCCGCCGTGGAGCAGAAGAAGCTGATGCAGACGCTGGAGAAGTGGAAGGCGGACCTGTCGCCGAGCCACCGGGAGGACGGCCGCCGCGGCGCGTGGAGGTCGTTCAGACTGGTGTCCTGCTTCGGCGGCAGCGGCGATTGGGACAGGTGACAACGATCATCGTCCAAGCCATATAGAAGGCCTAATTAGACGCACGCGGGTGATGCGTGCACCGCATCGATCGAAGCGACGCGGCAGGAAGCGCATGTAAACACATGATCGTGCGAGACCAGTTCCATGCGAACCTGTGGTCGCTTCAGATTGTTTAGGCTTTTGCTACAGCTGTGGATTTCTTTATGTTATCGCTTAGTATGTGAAAACCTTGCAGAAAAAGAAAATGGTGAGTCTCATGAAAATTACCCTGGTGTTTTCTTTTCTTCTTCTTCGATGAACCTGTTTCATTGAGCCGAAGGAATGTTTGATTACTCCAAACATCAGGAATTGGTCATGTAGCTCGCTGTGCCAAAGAATTAACGAATGAAAATTTGCTTCGAATAAACAGATAAACACATTCTTCATTGGGAAACAGCCTGAATAATCTTTAAGAACTTCTTGTGATGGTGCAACAAGTAGAATCTTCAAGACTTTGGCGTGTGATTTTAGACATCAAGAAACAAACATAAAACGAAAAGAAACAATCTTATTATTTCAACGTAAGAACCACACAAAAGGGCCCACGTGTCAGTGGCTCATGTTACACCGCCACTTATCCCCTCTTCCCGTCATCCCTTCCGACTGGCCTCGCGCCCCTCCACATCGCACGAACAAGAGGAACGCGCGCCGTGGCTACACGGCGGCTTGTACAGTGTCCTCCTCCGCCGCCGCCTTGCAGAGACCATGGCTAACTCCTGTCTCTCCACCGCCGCGCACGCGGCGCTCTGCCTCCCATGCCCCAAGGTCTCGGGAGACGCCGCCGCATGGCCGCAGCTCGTGTTCGGGCGCCCGGCGCGCGCGCACCGCCGGCTCATCGCCGACCACGTGGCCGCACCCTCTGTGCCCGTTGCGCGGAGGCAAAGTCTCGCGGTCACGGCGATGGCGTCGCAGCAGGAGGGCGCGGCCACGGCTGTCGAGGAGGCGGTCGCCGAGGGACAGTTGCAAGAGCAGGACGAGGCTACGCAACAAGAGCAGGAAGAGGAGCAAGGCGGGATTGTCGAGGAGAGCTCGGACAACGGTGGCGGGCAGGCGGAGGAGGGCGGCGCGTCGGAGGCGGCGAGCACCACAGCCACTAAGCTGTACTTCGGGAACCTGCCGTACAATTGCGACAGCGCGCAGCTCGCCGGCATTGT
Source organism: Eragrostis nindensis (assembly GCA_012490785.1). Classification (NCBI taxonomy): domain Eukaryota; kingdom Viridiplantae; phylum Streptophyta; class Magnoliopsida; order Poales; family Poaceae; genus Eragrostis; species Eragrostis nindensis. The sequence continues at coordinate 796,377 of JAAXCT010000054.1, read as the reverse complement.
GCAAGAGTACGCCAGTCCGGAGATGGTCGAGGTACGTTTCACTGATCTGCACATTCAAAGGTAGAGGCTTATGTGAAAATTTTGAGAGTAAAAATGCTGATATATATATCGCTGTAAGATTCTCAATGTGGTTCAATTACTATTTCTCAATGTGTTCCAGTGTTAGTGTGTGCGTTGCAGATCGCTGAAATTTCCTTTGGCCTTTTTTTACGAAGACTGTTGTAGATTACCAACATCCTGTCCATTGACTGACAGTTGCTAGATCGTAGAACAAATAGGATTCTTGCTATCCATTCATTTACCGGTTGATCCGTTCGATCTTAACACCTCCGTTTCCAGGTGCTGTACGATCGGGTGACGGGGAGAAGCCGAGGTTTCGCCTTCGTGACGATGACCACAGTTGAAGACTGTGAACTGGTCATCAAGAACCTCGACGGCAGCGTAAGTACTATACTCTCAGCAGCTTCCATCACCAATCGACTGCCTTTCTGAAATGTTTCGATCTCTCTCGGGTCAGCTGTACGGTGGCCGGACGATGAAGGTGAACTTCGCCGACAAACCGAAGCCGAAGCTTCCGCTGTATCCGGAGACGGAGCACAAGCTCTTCGTCGGCAACCTGTCGTGGACGGTCACCTCTGAGATGCTGACAGAAGCGTTCCGGCGGTGCGGCAACGTGGTCGGCGCAAGGGTGCTCTACGACGGAGAGACCGGCCGTTCTCGGGGCTATGGATTCGTCTGCTACTCGACCAGGGAGGAGATGGAGGAGGCCCTTTCCTCGCTCAATGGAATGGTAAGTTATGCCAAATTCAGTGTTTCACAATTCACAGTACTGTATATACGCCAAAAACTTGCTTATACGTGTCTCTGAAAATGTATGTTGTATTTCGCTGCCATCCAGCATAACTAAGCTGATTCGAGTGCATTTGTTAAGCTTTGCAACCCAACGTGAATACGTGTAAGCTGTTGTAACAAATCATAGTACTAACAACCCGAGATGATTCACTTTTTCTTAAATCAAAACTTTTGTTCTTAAATTGAAAGACTCAGCTTTGCATAAACGTATATACTGTTTTCATAACTAAAATTCTCCCTGAAAGTCATTGTTTAGGGCGAAGTATTTAAATTGGTCATTGATATTAGCATGTTTCAGAATTCATTGAGCTGAATAGTATTGTGTCTTTGCAGGAAATGGAAGGCAGGGAAATTAGGGTCAACTTGGCCCTTGGGAAAAATTAGTAGAGTTTAGATAGTAGAATTTTGCAGTCGAAACGTGATTCGTCCCTCCAACGCAAACGGCGCAAAACATAAGCAAGCAGGGACACTTACTTATTGAAGCACATTTGCCACACCAAGCACGTGATTGGGATATCGTTCTGGTTCAGCATTACAGATCTAATGTGACATGCAATTTTTTTAGCTGCCATATGGTGTATATTTATTGAAGACGGCTCCTTTTGAATTGTGACTGGACTTTGTTGAGATGCTAGTTATCAGAGGTCCTTTGTTCCATCGATCCCTTGGCACTGCATTTTTTCAATCCACCTGCACTTGAATTTGCTGTTTGTTTGTCCAATTTGGTTACGCAGATATGCTTATTACACTTGGGATACCACTTCTTCCTCCCAATTGGAGCTGCAGTTTCGAAATGTGCTGAATCTATCCAATGTTGTTTAATCTGCTGTCTGATGTACAAACTGACTGATTACTCTGTTTCTGACAGATTGGATATACTGGTGTGAAAAAAATACCACACGTATACAAATGATTGTTAGGCTGTGCCTTTTTCCCCACTTTTTGCAAATGATTGTTTTTTCCTTTTCGGCAGTGGTTAAGTGATTCTTCTTTGGAATGCGTTAGCCTCTTTTTATCTTTCTTTCTTTTTTTTTTGTGGAAAAATACATTCATGCTATAGCATGTTCTTGACCCTTCTCTGCCCATACCATCTCTTCACCGCTCTTCCCTCTCCCTCTGAGATTTCAGAATGAGCTCAATTTCCAATGTGAAGAGGTGCCTGCCCCATGAGTCAATGTTCGCTTTTAACATGTGACGGGTCAGTATTAGTAGTTTGTTAGCCTTGTTTTATGATGAAATGATCTTGAGTCGTAACAAATTAAGGCAGCACTGAATTATTGGCAAATAAAAAGGCGGCACTGATTTGTTCTTATTAATATCTTGATGAAGGACAGCTTGATACAAATACAAGCTTTTAATTTAGTTTTGCTGTTAGTTGATGCAAATACACGGATGGACAAGCTTTCATTTCACACTTCATCGTTATTCACCTGAAATTATCGATAGAAAAGTAGCACGGGTGACAATTCAGTCATGATACTCGTCTGCCACCATGGACGATTGTTTAGATTCATATGAATTGGAGGGTAAATGTTCCCATGAATTCTAAACCAAAGGTATAGAATGGGTTGCGCCAGATCTAACATGGCATTGCATTTTAACAGGACGGGGTGGGAAAGTTTATCCCTTCTACGGGTCGGGCTGGTGCAACTTGGAATCGCAGGCCACAATCTTGACCCTGTTGATTGTTTCTGAGATCTCTTCGCTCTTGAATGTTGCATCTGTTAGGATGAACGTCCAGACATCGTCGCAGAACCTGTAGGTGTGCAGATGGCCCTGTGTATATATATAGTGGCAAGTGAAGCCATCACGCATGTCATATGGTTAGATGACAAATGTCAAAAGTAAAAGTTGGATTTCATATCTAGGAACAAAAAATCTTAAGCGCCACACAAATTAAAGCATCCAAAGAAAATGACAAAAAAAATCAAAAGGAAAGGGCATTACCTTGATGTTAAGCTTGCTGTTCACCTTAGTCTTCATCGCTTCAGTGATCGACTGGAACAAGATGCAAAGGATCAAAACAAGCAGCAACCAACAACGACCTGCTAATTTTGACCCACCATTACTAGCGAGAAAACAAAGATTCTCATTGGCAAACCTTGTCGAACTGCAAAAGAACTAGGATGGCGAGATTGGGGCTGAGACGCCCGCTGGTGACCATGTAGTCCAGCGTGTCGGTGAGGCTGGTGCCGATGCTTGACCTCCGGTAAAGCTCGATGGGGGCCATCCCCTGCAACGCCGGCCACAACTACATCAGAACACAAGTGCGATTCTCATGTTTAGATAATGGCCATTGATTCAGACTGACAAATCACAGCGCACGATGACGTAAGCACGGCCATTAGGCCCGGGATTAGACATCTCTCTTGTTGAAAAACTCAACCGAATCACGCATAAGGTATGTTTCGTGCAACAGATCAACTACCCCACCACATCTACATCGCGTTCAACCACCCCAAAAGATCCTGAGGACGCCACGCCGATCTCTCAACATATATACCAGCGGCCGAATCACGGCCGGTAGCCAAACAAAACCCGCCTAGAATCACACGAATTGAACCGGGAGATTCGAGCCTCTTACCACCGAAGGATCGGGTTCGATCGGGCGAAGAAGAATGTACGCACGGGTCCCCCGACGACGGGCCTGGAGCAGCGAGCGGAACCTTCGAAACGGTGCCCGTAAGATTGTGGAAGCAGAGAGGGATCGCCGCGCAGGCGCAGGGAAGGAAGCAGAGGCGGAAGGGGAATTCGAAACCTAGAGCTTATATACGGACGGAGGAGGAGAAGCTGGAGTTGGGGATGTATTTATAGGCCTCTTCTATGTCGGTGCGAATTCTCGATTCTGCCCTTCGTCCGCCTTGTAATCATGTTTGTAAGAACCTAAAATTGTTTTTTTTTTAAATCTAGCTATGTGGTACGAAATGCTTACTTGCAAATAAAAGGACCCTTGCGAAGAGAAAAAACGGAATCCACCAAAGTTAATTAGTGAGGTACCTTTTCAAATGATCAAGAAGCATAACAAATCTGATCACATAAGGTAAATTGTTATGGCCGTTTATTTGATACCAAGATTGTGTTTGTTCACACAAGGACAAGGCAGTGTAGCTTCTTTCGGATTTTATTCACACGAAAAAAGCTTCTGTCTGGCGCGTTTGCGTTGAAGCTTATGTTTGTGCGTTATTACTATCGATGATTCTTCTTTTTATTTGGAATATTGAAAAGTAAGAAAGCGTCGGCTGGCGTCGGCTGTATTGAACTTACACACCATCACACGAGAGAGTAATCTTGTCTGGAGATCAAGAGCAATCATCTTTTTTTTTTCAATTGACACAACAACGGTGCGCTCCGCTAAAAAGCAGGAATTATAGTTCAGTCTCAGACGTGAGACCGGTCGTTTCTGCAGAAGAACCCAATTTCTTGCATTTCCTGTGGACAGCTAAGTACTGCCAATGTTCATCGTCAACCTTTCCAAACCTAAAAGTTGGCGATATTTTTCGATAATAAATAATAATACACACGTGAACATGTTCTCTAACAAAGCAAGGGCAATGTGTATGGCCAAACGGCAATGAGATTATAAGAGCATCTCCAGCAAGAGCTCTCAAATCAAGGCTCTCAAAAGGCATTTAGGGTCTCTCATGTAAATTTGGGGTCTCAATTTTTTATATGAACTCCAGCAATGATTCTCAAAACTTAGCCCTCATTATAACCTGACATGCGGGAACCACTTGGCATTGACCCAGCTCCTCAACCTTATCCCCTCGGCTCTCTCTCCATCCCCTGTGCACACACGCGAGCAGGGGAGAACGGCGAGCCATGGCGGTGCTGCAGCAGGGAGCATGGCGAGCAATGCGGCGGCGCGCGTGCGAGAGAGCAGTGCGGCGGCGCGCGTGGACCAGCAGGGCGCGCAAGGCGGCGGCGGCGCGCGCGTGGGGCGAGCAGTGCCATAGCGGCGGCGGCGTGGCAAGGCTCGCGGCGGCGGCGCGGAAGGCGAGCGCGGCGCGCAGGGCGCCATGGCATCGCGCGGCCGGACAGCCCAAAAGCTGGATTTTAACTCGAACAGAGCAGGATTGACCACATCTCCTGCGCCCTCAACAAGCTCGCTCGGCGCGCCGCTGGCATGTCCGACAAGCTTCACTTGCCGCGCCGTCCGCGTCCTCTGCAAGATTCACCAGAGAATTTCACCGCGAGTTCATCTCACATCAATTGCTTTTCCCATCGTACATTCGTTATGTTTCAAGGTGAGCTTTATCTCACAACAATTGCTTCACGGGAGCTCGAGCTCGTTGTCTCTGCTGGGCTGCCTGAGGTGAACGGAGCTCGTGGTCCAGCATCCATGAAGGTAGCTATCCAGCCCGTGCCGAGCAACAGGAGCCATGGACGCAACAACGAGCCAGCAGTGTCGCCTGCGCGCGCCCACGTTGCCAGCTCCCGCGTGCTCGCCCGGCAGCCAAGCCACGCCGCGTGCACCCGCGAGCTCGTTCCGCAGCCGTGCCCCGCCGCGCACACGGTGCCGCTGCTCCGCCCCTCGGCAGTGGGCGAGCTTGCCCCCGCGGCCGCCATCGCCGCGCATAGCTTCCTCTGCTACCTCGAGTTCGACTTGGAGCGCGGCGGCGCGGTGGAGCGGGCACGGCGTGGGGCAGGGGCGGGCGCGGGCGGGCCGGCGCGTCGAGGGCGCGCCCGGCGAGATCGCGTCGAGGGCGCGGCTATGGCGTGCGGGAGGAGGAGGGAGAAGAGAGGAAAAAAAGAAAAAGAAGAGAAAAAAAGGAAAATGAAAAGAAAAATGGTGGGACCCACGAATGAGAGGGAGGATGAGAGGACCCCAGGAATAGGGGGCTGGAGATGGAGTTTGAGAGGGCATGCAAATTGAGAGCTCAAGTAGGGTCCTTGCTGGAGTTGATTTTTTAGGTCAAACTCTTAAATAATAGAGTAGGGGCTCAAGTAAGGGCCTTGCTGGAGATGCTCTAAGAGGTTTTTACTGTGGAGAAAAAAAGAGCGGAAAGAAAAAAAAAAAAGAGGGGAACAAAGAGGGAGAGCCGCTTGTGCTTGTGTTGTGTGACCGTGTCCGCGTGTCGTTGGCGCCGGGAGCATCTACCGCATCCTACACGACCACACGAGACTGCCTCTGAGCCACTCGCCCCTCCGCGAGCTGAGCTTTTGCCACCACCATGGCCGTCTTCTCTGCCGCCTGCAGCATCCGCCTCCACGCCGCGCCCGCCACCTACTGCCGTCGCCGCGTCACCACAGCGTCCGCCTCTGCCGCGCGGTTCGACCGGCGCTCGGCCGTCCTCCTCCTGCTGTCCGCCGCCGGTGCGGCGGTGCCGGTGGCGTCTCCAGCCAACGCGGCGAGCATCGGGCTCTTCGGCATCCGGAAGAAGCTGGAGCGCGCGGAGGAGGCCGCGGCCGAGGCGGTGCGGGACGTGGAGGAGGCGGCGGTGGAGGCCGCGGAGGTCGGCGGGGAAGCGGTGAAGGAGGCGGTCGAGGCGGCGGAGAATGAGGCGAGGGATGTCGCGGGGGAGGGACTGCAGCTTGTGGCCGGCGCGGAGCTCGCCGGGGACGGGCTCGTGCAGGCCGCGGTGGTCGCCGGCGCCGAGGCTCTCGGAGTCGTCGTGGGCTTGTCCGTGGTCAATGGCATCCTGAAGCCCGAAGCTTAGTTCTCCGTCGTATGGACCTTGTAGTTTCGGCCCATATAGCGTTTGGGCTTAGTATGTTGTGTGGACTGCTGTTATTATTCCATTTTGGATCGATGATTCCGTCCGTGTGGGTTTGGGCGTTGGGCCGGGCCGCTGGCCTCGAGTGCGATCGAGATCTGGCTTGCTCCTAACGGTGGGCCCGCCATCCCGGCTTCCATTGGAAGGGAAGTGATAGCGTGGGCCCAGGCAGAGAACTAGAGAATTTGGTTTCGAAAAATAAACCAGAAACTGAACGAAAACGGAAAACTGAAGAAATCGACGTTTTCGAATGGCCACGGCCGTCGTCCGCTGCCCACTCCTCGCCGCGCTTCTTCCCGCCGCCGGGGCCGCCTCCCGCCCTTCCGGATTCCATCTCCGGCGGCGTCGGGGTCCGCCTCCTTTCCTCGCCGTGTCTTCTGACTCGTCGAAACCCGTCGCCTCCACCTCCTCTTCTGCCGGCGGCGACAACCCCGAGGAGGAGCCGCCTGTCCTGCCGCTCCTCCAGGAACTTGCGGTGAGCCGCTGTGTTCCTTCAACCTACGTTGCGCACTGTTTAACTTTAAGTTTCTGAGCTGTTTTATTGTGCTGTTTCGTGGTAGGATTGCTTGGTTCTGCCGCCCAAATTCCTCTCGCAGCTGCCCAGCGACCTTCGCCAGGACGTAAGCAGCAACCTCCGCTCATCATTCAGATATGATATTCTGCTCCTACGTCAGGCAAACAAACGGAAAGTTTATTGCAGCAATACTTGTGTATGAAAAACTGTTAGCACTACGGAAATTAGAAGAGGATATGAATTCAGTACATTACTACATCCATCCATAAAAGATGGCATTGAAATACCAAGTGCGGTGACCAACTACCTCGTTGATTTGATTTTCATTTTATTTTCTTGAAGCTCAATGATGCGGCATTTGATCTCTCCAACGGGCCAGTTCTTGACGAGGTTGGTATTATTCAGCATTAGATGTGCTAGATTTTGGTGCAACTGCATTTACAACGCTCTTAAGCATTAGATGTGCTAGATTTTGGTGCAACTGCATTTACAACGCTCTTAAAACTATTTCTTCGCTGAGCGGCAGTGTGGCCAAGAAGTTGGTGATCTGCTCCTGAACCTGGCGAAAGCATGGGAGTTGGCTGATACATCAACGTCAAATAACCTTGCCAAGCAACTGCCGTCGATGGAGCCCTACTTGACGCGCAGCGCAAAATCAGGCATGAACTGCATCCATATGATGCCATCAGTTGTCGACACTAATGTTTAGTGCAACATACTTTTTTGACTGAAGGTTGCCTCCTTGCTGTTTGCTTTACATAGTGTAGCATTTGGCAAGCGGTTGGTGTCAGCTGGAAGGAGGTTTCAGTCAATGGGGCAGTATGGCGATGGAGAACTCAAGACAGTTAGCCACTTGCTCACGATCTCCGCATGCTGCTATTTCTTGAATACTTTTAGCACAATGCTTATTCCTGGTATTATATGCCCAAACGTGATGCCGTGTCAATCTCCGTGTTATGACTATGGGTCCATAACAAATTTGATTCCATAACAAACATATTTTAATCAACTGTTCCAGAAGCACAAAAACATCTGAAATGCAGACATTACCTCTGAAGAAACTGTGAAAAATCATCTTGTCATGGTGCCTCAGCATTGCTTCTTGTTGTCTCATTGCTATATAACATTGTGTTAGTGATAGTCAAAAGGTTGAACCTTCCATGCATGTGCAAATGTAACTTGCTTTTGTAGTACTTTTGTAGATTGCTGAGACAATGATCAGGAATGGTAAGCTACTATCGAAGCGCCCAGTGATTCAATCTGATGTGCAGGCAATGAAAGAAAAAAGAAAGCTGAAGGTAATAGTGCCTCTGCACTTCAGTGACCTTTAGCTGTACTATGAACATAGTTTAATTCTCGTTCCCTGGTCTTCTCAGTTTGGAGAACTTGAGTTGGAACTGACAGCTGAAAGAGCCAACATTGGTGCTGCAATTGGAGCTGGTTTCGGGTACATTCAGACTTGCACGGCATTTCTTCTGTTGAAAGTATCGTTTGGAGTTAATTGGATCCAACTGTTATGTATGGAGATTGATGGATGATAGTTGGTTAGATATAATACTAGTGTCTGCATTTCATGTGGATACATATAGTATGCTGAAATGATTCTCTGTTCAATGGTTTGTCTAAGTAATCTGCAATAGTAAACACCAGCTATCAAATAGATTGTCTAGCTGTATCCAATCAATACTGATACAGGCATATCACACAATAAATTTTTAATTTACTTTCTTCTGATCGTATTCTTGAAAGATCTCACCCTACACGCTTTGCATTATCGTAGGAACGTGCTACTTGCCTGTTTAGTGTATCTCATACCAGAATGTAATTGCATCTGACATTTTTCTTTTGATTCAGATTTCTCTCATGGCAACTAGCCCAAGGCGTGCAAAGCATTCCTGATAACTCAGTGCAGTATGCAAATGAAAATGCGGTGCAGCTGGCCAAGGTAATAACGCTACAGGCATTAATATTATGAATTCCATGTGAATTATGTTTTACCTTCCAGCTAACTACACCTTGTTTTCATCAGTCTCTCAAGGTCGCACTACTTGTTCTTGGCTACACTTCGACAGGCCTATCTTTATTCGCCGCAGTGGGGCTGCTCTTACTAGCTCAGCAGATCAGCGCTGAGAACAAATCGGAGTAACTGCCTCACTTTATCTGAAACTGGCAACTACAATACCTCATGCCTTAGACACACGAATAAGGCAACGTTCATATATTGTTGTGGTGGCATGCATGTGCCTGTACTTTTGACCCTGGTATTATGTGTGTATCCATATGTATATGTATGTAATTATGCACTAAAATGAAAATCATTTGTTTGTGAGTACGGATTATTAGTCGAGCAAACATCTGACTATCTGAGCTAGCTCGGGACTGACTGATGAAGACAAATCCATGGTTTAGAAAAACGACGAAAGCTGGCTGGTTTTCAACAAGACCGGTCCGTCTCAGTTAGAGTTACCGTTTGGTTTTTCCAACCTAGATACTTTAGCAAAACCGATTTTCGCTCATTTTTTCCTGTTTTTCGAACATTATTTATCGATACCGAAAACTGCCATTTTTCCAGTTTGTGAACCCTGAACAGATCTAATTTTACTTACAATAAATAGTTTTACCCAAGGGTGTTGAATAACACTATATTGGAACTCAATAATTTTCTTATCGTGAAAAATGGAAAACAGTTGGCTGCGATTGTTTGAGATTTTTATAGCTGCAGCTGCAGCTTTTTACTGTAGAAGCCAACAGTTGTAGCATAGCAACCAATGCAGCCGCAGCCGCAGCCGGCCAGAAAAAATCTGAACCGATCGCACTGACTATAGGTCCTACCAGCCCAGTAGACTGTTACGACTCTTCTTGATCTAGAGCTGCTCGGCTCTTGAAAATTAATGTCATGATTTCTGAGTCGCTAATATCAGCAGTCTAATATGAGTCGTATCAAGTGGGTCGGACATATAGTGGTGCTAAAAGGAATTTTATTCTCTTGACGTGTGAACACGCAGAGGTGCTGCAAACTTTTCTCGTTACAACAATAACAATAAAACCTTCAGTCTCAAGCAAGTTGGGTCACGCGGATAGCGACAAGGTATAGCGTACCTGACTTCTATGTGTTTTTTTTTAACCGCTAACTTCTACGTTTCCATGTGATATCCCACTCTTTGAAGTCACAGTTTACGAACACGTTTTTGTGCATTTTTTGAAACATTTTTTTTTTTTTTTGCATTTTGGTTCATGCCATTATGTTATTTTACTTAATCTGTTATGCAATTTTGTATTCTCTAAAAGTAGTTTACCATTTGTAGGGAGCAATTTATAAGTACATATTGTTTCTAATATTCTAATACGTCCAAGAGAAAGAAGGGTTTGGTCATGTGGAATTTATATAGTCAGTAGTCATAGTCATAGTCATAGAACGTGATCATCTTTCTACGCAATCTCAAGAGCCCAATGAGGTTGGTACTTCAACTTTTGTGTGGTTGTGGATGTGTGTGATGTTTCATGCACATGTGTGTCACTAATATTATCTGATGCCGTTATTTCAGTCTATGTTTTGTAATATGGGTGTGTGGGCGGAGTATTTCATTAGCCCTGCTCTAATCGTGTTTTCTAATATGGGTGTGCTGTGCGGGCGGAGGTGCGTTGCACGTGGGGGCGTTAGAGCATCTCCAATAGTTATGTAAAAAAACACTCTCTAAATACTGATTTAGGGAGTTTCTAAAGAGCTATTGGGAGTAATAAAAATTGCCTCCTCCAACAATTCCCAATTTTTAGTTTCCAAATCAGCTCTTTGTGGGCCCTAACGGTTGGTTCGTCGCCCGTTCACCTGCTTCCTTGCCCATTCTCACAAACATCAACAGGTCAGCTACAAGATAAGTACACAGGCTACAGAGAACAGAACTGAATCGATGGATCAGGGAAGAATTTCTAGTGATTATGAGATTATCTGACAATGCAACAAAGGATCAGCGACTCACTTCAGCCGAACAAAAAGTTCCTTCAGAATCAGATAGCTACAGAAGCCAATGTTATAAAAATACCACATTGGCTGAGATGGTATAAAAAGTATCATCATTCGTATTTCTTCAGATAGCTGCAGTAGCCAATGTTTCTTCATATCGTGACAGTATTTCTTCAGATTGCAATTTCTTCGCACCAAATAAAGATGCATAAAACTCTTGCTATCTACTGCTACTTTGCATCTGACCTGAAGCTTCAATACAACGAGTGAATTTGCTTGGTACTGAGTGGCGAACAGCACCGCTGGCTGCATGGCAAGCAGCAGCACACGGCGAGCACTACAGATCGAACAGGAACAACAGCAGCACGACGAGCATCACAGCGACAGCCACGGTCCACGGCGAGCAGCAGCAACACTGCAGGGGCGGCGCACGGGGACCTGGAGCAGATGGCGACGCACAAGGACGTCCTGCAGCAAACAGCGGAGCAGGGGGCTGCGCACGTCGAGCAGGACCTGGTCCCCCAGCCATGGTTGGCTCTGGCGACTGGGATGGCCGCACGCGCAGATTGATCCACCCGAGATGGGGGTCGTGTGCTACATCCCCGGCCGCCTAGTCCGGACGAACCACGACTGGCACTGCGGCCGCCGGAGCGAGCCCGGCTACGCCACGACGAGCTCCACCTGAACTCGCATGGCTCCCTGGATGCGCCACGCGGGGAGCACGGTCCCGGCGGCGCGTGGTGGGAGCAGCAGACCAGCGGACCTCCGGCGGCCCTGGACTTGGACGGAGGACGCCGTGGATAGACCTGGACGGAGGCAAAATAGGGAGAGAGCGGCGCGGCGGCGGAAGACGAGACGGAGAGGCGGCAGAAGACGACGGCAGCGCGGAACTACCTAGCTCATGGCGGCGGCGGCTCGAGCAGACAATGGGAGTCGATGGCGCGAACTGACCCACGCGCCGACGATTTTCACGTGGGAAGAGGGGAAGTGGGCCACTGTGGGCGGGTCGGGAGTGCCGAAAGCTTCCGCACATCTGGCGACGCTTTAGGGGAAAATGAGCTGATCGTATATTTGGAGATCTCTTTTGCATAACAGTTGGAGGACTGTTTTGTGGATTACACCCAAAATCTGCCTTTTGGGATTGGATTTAAGGAGTTGTTGGAGATGCTCTTAGCCGGGTACGTGATGCGTCTTAGAGCGTCCCCAACGACGTGGATGAAAGCTGACTCTTAGCAGTGCCCGCGTGAAGTAAAAAAATTATAAAATATTAGAATTAAGCTGTCAGAACTCAGAAGCTAACACAGCATCTAAAATTGCTTGGGCTCCACCTGTCATTGGTTCAGCATGGTTCACTGGACGCGCTAGACGAGGGCGGGAGTAATGAGCGACTAGCGCTTGACGCAGCGCTAGCGACTTGTTTTCCTAACCTCCTCTCTCTTTCACGTGCGCAGGAATCCGAGTCAGCTGACGTTGTCGACAGCCGTTGGGGACGGCCTTATGCAAATAATATATGCGATGAATGTCAACCTCGAACAAGTGAGTTCGCAGCCAACGAGGATTGGACAGTGTAGTAGTATGTTTTTTTTTAACTGAGTTGGCAGCATCTTATTGTGCAGTTTTTTTTTTTTTGACAAAATCTTATTGTCCAGGTGATGAATCTTTTGTTTTTCTTCCATAAGGATCTCAGCCCGATCTGCCAGGCTGGCTTCCCAAATAGTCTGAAGAGCCCAGATCCAGACTGGCCAGGCCCAGTCCATCCCCCACTGCTTCCGCCACTCTTCTTCTCCCCTACTTATCCCCGGGGACCTCAACAACCACACCATCCTCCAGCGCCGCGCCTCTCCTCCACGGCTCTACCTCTATCGCATCGAGCACCCAAACCCCAACTCCCCGAGAAAGCAATGGCTTCCTCCACCCAGGGTCAGGTCATCACCTGCAAAGGTAACCTGCTTGATCTCGTATGTTCTAGTGTTCTGCATCGGTGGTGGTAGATTTTGCTCTTGCTTGTTTTTTTGGAACGTTTGATTTGATCTGGCCTGGGAGGGATTCATGGTGTTGGCATGCGTGCAGCTGCGGTGGCGTATGAGCCGAACAAGCCGATGGTGATCGAGGACGTGCAGGTGGCGCCGCCGCAGGCCGGTGAGGTCCGCATCAAGATCCTCTTCACCGCTCTCTGCCACACCGACCACTACACCTGGAGCGGCAAAGTACAGTGTTCCCTTACTCGTACTTGCTCGGATGTTTCTGCGGTTCTGGATTTCTTGAACTGGTCATTCATTCGCTCACACCTGTGGCCAGTAAATATTTTCCAGAACACAGAAATAGACTTGATGCTCATGTCATAATTGCACTACTAAGTTCTCCATTTTTGCTCTGCAGGATCCTGAGGGTCTCTTTCCTTGCATTCTTGGCCACGAAGCTGCTGGGTAAGCACATAGAATTTCTGTTTCAGTTTCTTAAATGACCATGTACAGCTATGATAATTGGGGTTGACAATGACTATATTTTCCTGTGCCTATGTAATAGAATTGTTGAAAGTGTCGGGGAAGGAGTAACTGAGGTGCAGCCTGGGGATCATGTCATTCCTTGTTACCAAGCAGAATGTAGAGAATGCAAGTTTTGCAAGAGCGGAAAGACCAACCTCTGCGGTAAAGTTCGTGTTGCTACGGGGGCAGGTGTCATGATGAATGACCGTAAGAGTCGGTTCTCAGTAAATGGGAAATCCATTTACCATTTCATGGGGACATCAACATTCAGCCAGTACACTGTGGTGCATGATGTCAGTGTTGCAAAGATCAACCCGCAGGCACCTCTAGAGAAAGTCTGCTTGCTTGGTTGCGGCGTTTCTACTGGTAGTTTCTTGTTTCTGACCTCTTATATGTTTAACAGATTTTCTTATGTGGGTTGGTAGATGTGGTGAATTGTCTTTCCACTTGACATACATTATCCCCCATGCATTGACGGAGCTTACCGTCGGCCATGGCCCCACCGCACACGCTCACCAGCAGCATCCAGCATCGCAGGCTTGCCACTGCCACTGGATATTGCTAGCTTGGGCTGCATATATTGAATCCTGCTCCTGCTACGTGCTCTCTGATTTTGCTGTATACGTGCTGCAGTCCCCGTATTGCTTCTGTTCTTCGATATGGGAAATAACGATATACTAATCACTGGGCTTTGTGCCATATATTCTGTTTCTCGGTGCCATATATTATGTTTCATCAACATCCAAATGCCTGCTCTCTGAAGTGGATAAAATAAAGGGTCATACTACTACTATTTACACTTTGAATTGACGACAATGATAGATGTTTTGTGTACTTTGGTTTATCCTTGAGATAGTTTCCATTTCCTAGATTTTTTTTTTTCATTTCGTGCATACATTAAGATGTTACCGCCATCTAGGCCTTGGAGCGGTATGGAATACTGCAAAGGTTGAAGCAGGCTCCATTGTTGCTGTTTTTGGTCTTGGCACAGTTGGACTTGCAGTAAGTTGCTCATTTCCTGACATTCTCATTTAACTGAATCAGGAAAGTGGGACCTTCTTAACATCTGAGATTTCTTGTTTAGGTTGCCGAGGGTGCAAAATCAGCTGGCGCATCTCGGATTATTGGCATTGACATTGATAGTAAAAAGTTTGATGTTGGTATGTGTTTCTGTTGTTCGTACCATTTTGTTTCCCTGACCATTCAAATTATGTTTTGCATTCTCTTAATTGAGTTTTTTTAACTGATGAAAATGGGAATTTTTAGTTCATGTCAATTCAAGAAGCTAGATTTCTTCCTGCTATGCCATGTTATGGGAGTCTATTTGTAATGTCTATTGTTTCAACTAAAACGGAAAGTTCCTCCTGCTTCTATTGTGACAAAGAATCGATCTCTTAACACAATATTTGGTTGGTATGTATCCTAAAATATAGTTTTTACTGTGTCACTACAAGTAATATGCCTAGCACTGTCTATTGTCTAATAGAAGCTTCAAGTTGTTGTGTACTTCAAATCCACAGTTCCACAGGGAAACTTTGATGCACCATCGATTATTAATGAATTTTACAGAACACTTGTGATTTCCTATAGAAATGGATTTGTTTACCCTTAACAGATTTCTTTTGCTCCTGTTAGTATGTACTCTGTTTCGGACCAGAAATTAGACATCAGGGCTGGACTGTGCAATGGCTACGGCCGAAGCTGCGCCGCCGTCACTCTCAGCTTCCAGCTGCGCACCTTGGCTGCAATGCCTCCTTGCACCTGCACACAACCCAATAGCTGACACCGTACCCTGTAGGACTTGCACGCCTGATAGCTGATGTTGCACCTACTACTCCTCTCCTCTGCAAAGCACACCTAGCAGCCAATGCGTGCCTCCTTGCTCCCACTGTCCTGCATTGCTGGCCAGTTTTTGGGGAATAGCATAATTAATTGAATATTCTATCGTATTGTGAAAGTTGTGTATTTATATCAAATATCGGGTTTTCTGATTCCTTCTTCCATTGCTCCTGTTTGCAGCGAAGAACTTTGGAGTTACTGAATTTGTGAACCCAAAAGACCATGACAAACCAATCCAGCAGGTCATAGTTGATCTTACAGATGGCGGGGTGGATTACAGTTTTGAATGCATTGGAAACGTTTCTGTTATGAGGGCTGCACTTGAGTGCTGCCACAAGGTTAGTATTCCTCTTGCAACATCCGTGTTGCTGCCTATGTTTGAACTATGGAATATGTCTATGAACAGTTTGACTGGAGTGCTGCAAGTTATTTCATAATGCTTCCTGTAGGGCTGGGGAACCTCTGTCATTGTTGGTGTTGCTGCATCCGGCCAGGAGATCTCCACACGACCGTTCCAGCTTGTCACTGGCCGTGTCTGGAAGGGAACTGCTTTTGGTGGTTTCAAGAGCCGAAGTCAGGTCCCATGGCTTGTTGAGAAGTACATGAACAAGGTATTACTCATCATTAACAGCCAAATGAGTCATTTGTTGGATAAATGTTTCTTTATGCACTCAACGAATATTTGCAGGAAATCAAGGTGGACGAGTACATTACCCACAGCATGAGCCTTACTGACATCAATAAGGCATTTGACCTGCTGCATGAAGGTGGCTGCCTGCGCTGTGTGTTGACAGTGCATGACTGAAGTTTCCTATGCATTTTAATGTGCTTCTAAGCCAAGGAGCTTGCATCATGTCAAATTATGAATCCAGGATGACCTATGCTTTGGATTAATAATTTGCCCTGTTTGGTTTGGAAACACTCTGAACGGGATCCACTGTTATAATAATATGTTACGTTGGATTGTTGGTGACATGCTGCTGGAGTGCTAGCACGTGCGACTTGTTAACTTACATCGCTATTATGTTACCAGTGTGTGTTGCTTCTGCTTCTTATCTGCGGTGATGAAGTTTCTGTGGCTGTAATATTACCAATCTATCTGTGTTGGTCTCATGCTATCGAATTTATCTGATTGTTTGTGGTACTATATTTCTCCACATCTACGCCGACAAGACAACGTGAATGTCTGTGAGATGCATTCAGAGGGCGATGTATGGTGATCATACGTTAGCTGAAATTAGAAGCAAAACATAGGTCTAGCCTAGCTAGCTGAAACATGGAGAGGTAGTCAAGCTTTTCAATCAGCTTCGACTGACATGAGCAGTATTAGTACAGAACTATTACAGGTGAAGCTAACCCTCCTTTTAAGCAGGCTTATTGCTTCTTTGATTGTGTGCTCACCTGTTATTTTTATATAAAAAATGTTTCATGAACTCTTCCACCTGAGATTGCACTGGCACACACTAACAAGATTCTCTTGCTAAATAGGACAACCTATACGGAGACGTAAGTTCAGATCCATACGTGTACTTCTTGAACTAAACGATCAATCGATCATGCATAACAGACCGTGAATTCTTATTGCGAAAGGAAAAGCTAGCTGCACACTTGCACAGGCAGTCCGATTATTCTGCTGAATAGAAGAAAGGAATGTAGTAGCACAAAGAAAATACAAGAAAGGAAGATAAAGTTTATTTGTCACACGACACTCGCATAGGAGGAATCAGAACGAAGCCTCTCCAAAGGAGAGAGATACTCTACGCAGTACTGTTACTGCGTTGTGCACTGTTGGTTAGGATCAAAGTCGGGAGCGGGTCCTCTAACTGCCTCCGTCAACGTCTCCACAGGTTGCATCTCGACATCAACGCAAGCGGGATTCTCGGGCTCATCATCGGAGCCATAGAGTTGCCTGCCATAGAGTTGCTTCAACAGACCGACGTGAGCCATGAGGACACTGACGACGGTTACAAACTCGCCACCATAGCTTAGCTGCTTGGCGTGGAAGTTCGCAGTGATACCATCGGTCACATAGAGCAGCGTGTCCACCCATAAATCAACAAAAAATTGGAACTTCTGCTGCAAGTTGATTTCCGTCGTTTCAAGCAACTTTGCAGCTAACTCGGATCCCCGCCGGAAAACTGAATCCTCGTACTTGTCCCAAAGAACCGGATAGCTATTGTCAGTTTTGAGGTGCTTTTCCGTAGCCAAAAGGATATCCTGAGGTCTATGCCCATGTTCCTGATTAATCTCTCCTCGCACACGGGTCTTCATGTAGTCAAATATATCAGGGAGAAGCTTATTGCAGGTTTCATCGTACTTCTTCTTCCCCCAACTGTCGGTGCTTTCAGTAGTGAGGGTAGGTAGTACATCTTGGTGCATTCGGAGGAGGTACATCATGTAGTTGGACAGAGCCATGGCTACTTGATGTAGATCTCCATCAGTTTTAGGGCGTGTTTGGCCCGGCTTTTCGGAGTGGTTTATTCGTGCTGCTACAGTATTATCACTGTAGCTACAGGGATAAAAGCCGAAAGAAGCACCTCAAATGCTGCTCATGGCGGCTTATTCTGCGGTGAACAGTAGAAATACTGTAGCTACAGTGTCGAAAAGGCAAAAAGCCGCCGGTGAAGCTGGGCATATAAGCCCAGCCAAACACGCTCTTAAGCTTGTCGTCCTGGTCACAGCAGTGGACAACAATGTCAGTGGCGATGTGACTGACTAGGATGAACCCAATGAGCCCCCTCGCGTGGACGTCCTTACTCAGGCTTTCTAGTTTATCATAACTCCGCGTCCACCGACCCAAGCGGATATCATCATCAAACTTTTTTGCCTCCTTTTTGGTTAGCTCTGCTCTCCTCTTAATCTCTGTGTATATGACTTCCATGACAGCAGGCGAGGCTTGGATAAAAGTAGAGTAATGCGCATTGTTCCACCGGTTCTCCAGCCGAATGAGTTTGGCTATTTTCCATCTGATGTCCTCGCGAGGACGACTGGTCGCGGTGATTATGATGTTGTACTGCCCGATGTAAGTAGCAGGCCACCTTTCTGAGTTCGAGGAGGGGGCTCTCTTCCGGAGGTGGAGAGAAGAAAACCATCTTGCCAATTTGACATTCCAGTGCCAGTGAAGAGATAGAACTGCACCGGCAAAGCTATTCCATTTGTCAGTTCCAGTAAAACCCACAGACCATCCTCCCCAGACCCTTAAGTATGAGTAAGTCCATGTTGATCCTATCACTCGGATGATGGAAGCTATTTCCAGCACAGAGGCCCCAACCAGCAGACCATACGTGACGCCCACATCAGCTCTGCTATAACCACTTTCTCTACTACTGGGACTGGAAGTGATGAACAACACCAGTGCAGAAACAATGGCCAAAAAGGACGAGGCACGGATGATGTAGACATACCGAGTGTGGATCACTGCTGACTTGGTGTAGAGGAGGTCGTACATCAGGGAGAGCTCCAAATCAACCACTTTGTATATGTGCTTTAACTGTAACCATGGCCCTCGGTAGGTCCTTCCGTTAAAGTAATTTGATTGCTCGCCCAATGCTTCAAAACCCCGGTTGAGGTAAGCCCGGGGACAACGCCACTCCGAAGCGATGCTCGGAGTAACAAAAAGACGCTTGTTGAACTCTAAAAGAGAGAGTGCAGCATCAGTAATTTTTCGATGCTCCACAAAAGAGTCAGGCTCCAGGTCCAGGGATCTTTTCGGCCGTATATGATTCAATACACTCCGAAATAAGTCCTCATCTATCTTAACGACAGATCCCTGCATGCTGCTCATGCTTCCACACTTGAGTGCCCATATCCTCTCCCCATACTTGAGAACTCCGACCACAAACACCAGAATGCCAGCAGGAATCAAAAACATGGCTCCATCTATATATTTGTAGAGGAGATATGCGGCACCAAAGGCCTGCACGACTAGGCTGAGCAGATGGCGCAGCCAGAGCTCATTGTCCTCCAAGGCATAGGCAGTGATCGTGTCCTGGCCACCAAGATGCAGGACAAGGAACGGTGCCCATAACGCCACAAGATGTTGCAGGCCTGATTTTTTGCTCGATGACGCCATGTGGCCAAGGGTGTAAGTTGCCGTGGAATCAGCCAGCAAGTATACGAGCCAGACGAGGGCTCTAAAAGAAAAGGAGGCGTTGCGCCGGCGGATGTCCCCGAAGAGGTGAAGCAAAACCTGAAGAATGAAGCTGAGAATCACGAGAATTCGGATCTCCCATTGATTCCACAGATCCAGAAGCCGCAGCATCGGACCTGGTTCCCAGTGATTACTTTGCCCAACTGCTGCATCCAAGAAAAGAGTAGAGACAGACATGAATGCTTTGAACCCTCGAAACGCAGCATGTTTTTTAGAAAATGAAAATAGTTTCCCGCCGTTAAAAAACGCAGCATACTTAGAGGGGAAAAAAAAATGGTAAACAGAAGAAGAGAAAATGTTGCACGTATCAAGTTATTATTGAGCTTACATGGTACTCCACGAATCGCAGCACAGGAACGAAAGCAAATTACTCGAGATTTATTACTGTAGTATGTACTAGAATGATAGGAGGGGCGGGAGGCGGAGACTTATAAGACTTCGAGATCTATGCGGGACATACTTAAATGAGACCAAACCAGAAGTCCGCGATTGTTATTGTGGATTCCAACTAATCATGCATGGAGTTTTGCTCTGGGCGCCCTGCACCTATTATGTGCAGGGCCACTGAGATTGCGACAGGTGTCCCTCTCTAATCAAGATAAGTAAAGCAATCTGATTTAGGAGAGGCCTGTCCTTGTATTTGCACCGTATGCACACCGCGCCTGCTTTCCTCGTTTTCACGCTTCGCTCCGTTGCCGTCGCGTAAGATCGTGCGTGCATCAAGGTATGGGATATGGATTGGTCTTTGCAGAGGAAGCAGCAGGCCAGCAGCCGGTCACCGCGGCAGCGAGCCACAGTTACGAGATGCCGTTCCTGTGGGGGATCGACGTGAACCGTCTTCCAGCAGTGGAGACCCGGAGGGAGTGGGACAGTTGCAGCAAGAACAAGGAGCCCAGTGTTCCTCGACTCGACATGGCCGCTCTCGTCGAGGCACAGGGCCACGAGCTCAACGACATCGAGAGACACGTCTCACAGGCCAGCTCCTTCGTGCGCCGCGGCACCGTCGAGCTGGAGAGACGGCGCGCGAGCAGCAAAAAAGCAGCCGCAAGTGGATGTGCATCGCCGTTCACGATGGGCGTGGTTGGTCCACGGAGCGAACCGCGCCCATCGTGAGTCGCCGTCCTTCATGCCTCGTCGCCCGTGCTCGTGAACCTCCGCATGTTGACGCTCCCTACCAGATATAATCCACAGAGGGAAGCGCGGCCGGCGCCTCAGCCAGGAGCGGCGGCCTGACCTTGAGGGCTGGCGCCCGACGACGAGAGCGGAGCCGGTTATGGGTCGCACAAGAAGCTCCGCCTTTCCAAGGACAAGGCCGCCGTCCTTGAGGCTTGAGTCTATCTACGCACGTCCATCACGCTTCCGTTAGTTATATTGCCTTTGTTAATTTGGGCTTAATTAGAGAGACACACGTGTCGCAATCTCACTGGCCCTGCTGCAGGGCGTCAGCAAAGCTCGAGTATATTATTTGATCTGGAACCATACTTGATTTTTTTTTTGACAAAAGAACCATACTTGATTTTAATAATAACTACTCCTCCGGTTTTTAAATATATGACATCGTTGACTTTTTTCGTTACTTTGACCATTCATCTTATTTATAAATATTTGTGCAAATAGCTAAATATATAAGTCAATCTTAAAGTACTTTTGATGATAGATCCAACAATACACATTTCACGTTAGGCAACTAATTATTTACATATATATTGTTGAACAAAGTTCAACGAAAAATCAACGGTGTCATATATATTTAAAAACAGAGGAAGTATATGAAAATGCTTTGCATAGGGCTAGGTCATTGCTCTGTATAAGGCGCTATTAGACACAGCTTTTGTTTGTTATATAAACAGCTTAGTTGAAAAGATAGCTAAAAGCAATTTCTGATTGCTTTTCAGATAATTCTAGGAATATACTTTTAAATAACTAGCCAAATGTCCGTGCATTGTTACATGTTGATGATAGTACAGTTTCAGATCAAACAATCTATCTAAACCTCTAAAGAACCAGTTGAGAGGAAAATGATTTTGACCTGCCATATTGTACCCAACCGTGTATCAACCGTTGATCTATAAAAGGAACCGAAATCAAATACCGTCGGATCTTGTCGTATTCAAATCCCGCCAGCAGGCCCACAAGGATCGCGTGACGCTATGTCATTTGCAGGCCAAAATCGATGACGCGCGCTTGACTTTTTTCACGAAACGGAAGTTGCTACCCGCCCGCAATGCCCCGTCGCTCATGTTCCCTGTCTCCCGATTGCCTTCCGTTTTTTTGGGAGCGTTTAAATCCAATTCCATACCGGCAGCGTCGTTGTCGCCGGCAAAGAGGAAGTAGGCGGCGCCTGCATCCGTGCACGAAGTTGTTTCTCGATCGGCCGTGCACGAAGTTGTTTCTCGATCGGCCGCGCATGCAGGTGTTGTCCTGAATCCTTACGTTCTTTTTGTTGATGTTGTCCAGTCGCGGCTTCGTCGATGGAGATCGAGCGGCGTGTCGTCGGGGCACTGATTTTGTTCTTGGGTTCGTAGGTTGGTAGACGAAGCCGCGACTTGGTAGCTGGGAGCTGGCGCGGTATTGCGCGATCTGGAGGAAGGCCTGCTCGACGATGTCGAGGTGCGGGCGCGGCGGGTTGCATCAGCCGCCGTCGTCGTTGGGGAGGCCGTAGTTTGGCGGGCAGAAGACGGTGGCGATGCCGTCACCGCGATGCCGATCGACAGGCACGATTGTCCGGTGTTGTAGCTCGTAGCACGACTCGCAAGCCGCGCCATCGTCGAACAGCGCCGTGCTACGAGCTTTACTGCAGCACGTTCTGCAATACCCATTGAGAATCATCGCCCAGACAACGTAGGTTTGACTATTGCACTTATTTTGTTAGGGTTCTTATATTGGGGTTGATGAATTGGTATACTGCTTCGATTGTTTTTTATTTTTGTCCGCAATCAGCTAGACGAAGCCGAAAATTGGCCTGTTCCATTTTACAGCACACTTCCCTGATGCTTGTCATCTCCTCCGTACCTGGATGAGTCTTTCTATTCTCTGCCGAGTCTGCTTGCTTGTTGGGAAATATGTGATCATTGCTGGGTGCCGTTGCTTCTCATAGATGCACGGGCAAGAGAAAAAAAAATTAAGGCCATTACAATTCCTAGAAAATTCAAGGCCTTTGTGGTTCCGTGAAAAATCTGGATGAGACAATCCCATGATGTTGTTTTTGTTCAGATTTAACTTCATGAATCATGATTGCCCATATCAGCTAGAGCAATACCTTGGCATAGACTGGATCGAGATAACTACATCAAGATTTTTCTATGGCAATTGTATCAAGATTTTTCTATGGCAATTGTATCAAGATTTTTCTATGGCAATTGTATCGAATAATTTATAAGCCTACTATTTCTTTTTGTGTTTGTTGGTGGTTTCTAAGTACCTCTTTTATATGCCCAAAACCACCAACATCGTACCATAATCCTCCATATTCTCATCATAATCATGTGTTTTACCTCTAACCTTGATGAATTCCACATGTAGTGTCGTTTTAGTGCTATATTGCAGAAACAGGTGAAAAGACGACAAAATGGCTCTTATATGAGAAGTATCGACATGAAGCCCGACTCGCCATGCAAGGAGGGCTTCCCACAAGCCCATGGCACCTACAAGACACCTCTGGACGTCCATGGAACCCAACATGCAAGCCTAAGGTCGTGGCCCAATGCCTAAGGATTTCTAGAAGGTTTATCCGGAAGGAAAGATCAATTCGCGCAGTCCAGAAACAGCACTGTATTGTCCCGCGGATCTCAAGTTCAAGACGTGCTCTAATGGGAATCTAATGTAAAGGAAAGTTGTAGATCTCGTCGAGAGCTTTCCGGAACACATATGGATTGTCCCGTTTGGATTCTGGAGCTAGGAGATATGGGCCCCGCAAGGAAACCTGCGCAGAGGAGACAGATATTTTGGCATCGCATATTTGGGAACCAAGACGGCCGAATCTGGAGATCCAATGAATACCAAAGTTGTAGATCTTTTCGAGGGCTACGAGATAGAGTCCGAGTTTGCCTCGTTTGGACTCCGGACGGTGGAGATAAGACCTATGGAAGGCGGAGCTGCGAAAAAGGAAAATCGAGTCCGAACTGGAAACGAGTCGTGCCGATCGGCACACCCTTGGTGCCGACCGGCACCGACTTAGAATTGGTTCTTTTCGCCTCCAAACGCCTCCCCACTGTATATATAAACCATGGGACGCCCTAGGGTTAGGGATCCGCCGCCAGAGGGACAACACAGCTAGTAAGTTTAGAGCCACCGAGGCTTTGCCCCGTTCTTCATGTTCTCTAGTTGTTGATCAAGAACCATTGGTGCTAAAGAGGTGATCCATCAAGGTAGGCCTACTAGATGGTGATGTATCTTGCACTATGTATCATTGAAGTATGGTTGAATATGTGGATGAATGGTTTTGATTATCGATTGCCTGGATTTTATGGTCTTTACATGCACTTGTTCCTACGCTTAGTGACGACTAAGTATTAGATGTTATCTTAATTGTGGTGGCAAAAAGAAGTGACAAGATTCGTTCTCTCACTATCTCCATCGTGGTTAAGGTAGCATTGGGATCTTGTAATGCGCCATAATTGCACGTTGTCTCTGTACCTCCACAGCCGCTAATGCATACGCGATGATCCTTGAGATGATGTGTAGAGTAGGAAGAGGTCAGCGACTAAGGCGATTGGTCGTGACAGGGCTCGTCGGAAAGGGGCCTTGACCTACCGATCTTCGGTTATCAATAATTGAGTAATCCCATTTATGATGCTATTCAACTAAGCTTTTTGGTTACGATCTCAACTAGCAGACTTGGCTAACTTACCCCATGATTTACTCATGTTCCTTAGGCTGTTCAGACAACACTTCGGGCAATTTAGCTCATGTGCCGATCGGCACACCCCTTGTGCCGACCGGCATAACCCTCACTTTCACCCTTTTTCATGCTCTTGTATATGCAGTATGTACTTCATGATAGGATTGATTTGTTAGACGAAATAGTAAACCCTAAACACGGTTCTCTTGCTGATCCTTGTGGATTCGATATAAACCTTGGAATACTCTGAGGGAAAAAGCTACAATGTACACCGTCCACTTGCGGTATATAAATGGGTGCGTATAAACGACCAACAGTGTTACGACTTTGTTCCTTTGACTGACATGTACATGTGCTGCATGGACCTGCAGATTATGCTAAATTTCAGTTTGAGTGTGGAACTATAAATTCATATGATTATCAAGTCTTGACCACAAACAGTGAGAGGAGGGTAAGCACTTTGTCAGGAATACTGGCATCAGAGATTTTAAATCAAAATTGGGACGCCTCTCTTGAAGAGCTGAATCGATGAAAATATATTATCGACTCAAAGGTTTTCCTCTTATATTTTGACGTTGCATCTTTTTTTTAGTATACACATATTACTATTCTTTTTTATTTTTTAGAACTATTATCACCTTTTAGTCAACTCTGGAAGGGTATGGCTGATGCACTGACGTTTCTTCATCTACTTTAACCAAGAAAATGGCAGAAATGGGATCAATGATATGTTCTTCATCTACTTGTATTTTTCTCTTACTTACAATGATAATATTCTCGGAGCACCAACAGAGTATGATTATGAAACTGATTTGTTCCAGGTTTTGTGTTTAATAATGGAAGGCTAGCAGTTCCTCAAACTGAAAAATACAAGTGGTTTATGCTACTTTTCATACAAGAGAGCCTGCTTATATTCTCATATGCATCGGGTGGTATATATGGATGATTAGAAATGTTATAAGCCAATGAGAGGTTTTATTTTTTAAAATAAACCTTTGGGATTACATAGTCTTTTCTATCAGTTGCACATCAAACAAAAATGAAAGTGATTTTTCATTGATAAACTTTAGTTCAACAAAAAATTCAACTCATATCATTTAATTTTTCCTTTCTCCAGGTATTCGAATATTATTCAGACAAATGCACACCATATTTTGAGATGTCTAGCTACTGGATTCGCTGTGAACAGAGCAGAAATATGCTCAAAGAATTGTTTAAAGTCATTCAGCAGGTGCCTGTCAGGTGTTCTTTTAAAAGGATATGTGGTTTTCAGTTGGACATGAATGGAGCCTGTGGACATCCTTGAGTTAGATCCTTGCATAATTTAACTGGGTTGGTACTTTGGTTACGTCCTTTGTAGGTTTAATTTTTCTTTTGTTTTGAAGAAATTTTTCTTTGCATGCTAATACTCTTGGGGGGCAATAAAAAAATTTATTACAAAGGGATATCCATGTCAATTATTGTGACAAAAGAAATGAAGTTTTCTTCTAGAGAAATGAATGAAACATGGAAAAAATTTAAACAGGCCTATCTATATCGATTGTCTTATATTTCAAAGACGAGTTCTATTGTGAGTTCGTGAAATTGATTGGACAAATCAATCAAGTTTCCATCATCTTATTAAAAGCTCTTGTTTTATCTAGGGTTCATATTTTATTTATTACACTAAACCATTATGTCTTGTGATATCCAATTGCTAGCATGTAAATGTATTTTCCCCATCTGTATTTTTGGCTAGAATTGCTTGAATTTTGTTGGCTTACAATTAAGGTGTTTTTGTTATCCACATAGATATGTTAATAGTAGTAGCTTAAATATCATATTCTTTATCCACATAGAATATGATATCAGCCCCATCATAAACATCACTTTGGGTCTTTTAAAACACGTACGTGGCGTACGTGCATTGGTACTAGATTCTTGAAATATACATAGCAAATACCCCTCTGCATGATACGTTTTGTGGAAGATTCTTGAAATATACATAGCAAACATGTCTCTCTCTTTTGTTTCCCTGTTCAATGAGACCAAGACCTGTTTTAAAATTGCAGGGTCAGAGAATGAAACTTTTGGCACTATTAAAATCAAAGCATTAGTCTGAATGTTATGGAGGAGGTGTCAAAGTACAAAAAACAAAGGAACAAAAACAGAAGGAAATAGATGCGCCATGTTGGAATGTAGGTCCAGTAGAGATAATTAGTTATGGAATTCGTTTTAGTATATAATTTGTGAAACTACCTACGTTCAACTCTCAGGAATTTACTGAGTTATGTTCTTGGTCCAGGTAACTTGCAACTCTAAGGCTGACTTCAACAGCGCCATCCAAATGCATATTTGGCTCGCGCGGTGCACTGTGCAGGGTGAAAACATGCTCCAACAGCTTAGGCAAACCGGCAGGCAAATTTGGCTACGAGAAGAGAGGCGAGCTAGAATTGGATTACCTCTCTCCTCCGATGCATCCGCCCGGGCAAGCGACGCCACGACGTGCGGAGAGAGCGGGCCGCCGCGGGCACGGCGGGGAGGTGTGCGCGTGGAGCAGGGGTGCGCGTGGAGGCGGCGCGGCGGGCTCGCGCGACGGTTGCGGGCGCGGAGAGCTCGCGCGGTGGTCGCGGGCGCGGAGGCGGCGGGCGGGGCGCGGCGAGCTCGCGCGGCGTTGGCGGGCGTAGAGGCGGCGCGGCGGTGGCGGGCGCGGATGACCTTCCTCGAGCTCAAGGACCGCGAGAGCCATGCCTGCCTCGTCATCCTCCGAGGCATTTCCTCGTCACGGCCGACGGCCTGCTCGGCGACCCCAAGGCGGCGGCGGTCTCCTCCTCCTCCCCCGGCGGCGACGGTCTCCTCCTCCTCCCCCGCGGCCGGGGCGCGGGGCGCAGGGCGCGGAGCGCCGACACGCGGGGCGAGCGGGGCCTGCGCGGAGTTCCCGCGCGCGCGGCTTGCTCGCGGCCGCTCGCGCGCACAGCCGCCCGCGCCGGAGATGGTGCCGCAGCTCATCCCCCTCTAGCCCGAGACGAGGGGAGCCCCAGCCCGTCCCCATCTTCTCTCTTCTTCTTCCCCGAGCCAACATCGAGCTCCACCAGCCATGGATGTTCCTCCACCAAATCGACCACCGTTCCCATGTCTCCAATACAAATCGCCACCTCAAATGGATGCGCCGTAGCAAGAGCTTTCGATTCCCCCACTTCTTGGCTGCTATTTGCCTTTCTCACGTGCGGATTTGAGATCCATGCACCCAACAATGGCAGACAGAGAGAAGTCAGGGGAGGAAGAAGCAATAGAAACGCCATCCGCTGTTGGAGATAGAGCAATTGGAACGAGAGCCAAATTACTGTACGCACCAGGCAAAGCTCATTTTGCATCTCAAAAATGGATGTTGTTGTTGGAGTCCGTCTAACTTTGAGTGATGATGTGAGATGTACTTATTTAGCTCGATCTCATGTTTTGGGTTTCTGTAACATGAACAAGGACTGGAAAAGAAATGACTGCTGCCTAGGCCCTCCAAGTACTCCAACTCTACAATCTGACACATGGTTTGGAAATAACTACCTTACCAAGCTTACATTTTTTTTAAAAACTTATGTAAGACTTGTGACATTATTTTGTTATACTTATGATGTTCTACGCTGTTGTTTTCAGCAAATAATTGAGATGTGATAAATGAATATTCTTGATTATTAATAAAGGCTCATATTCTCTTTTTTGTTCAAATTTGGTTCATGTGATGCTATTAATGCCCATTATATTATGTTCATGCATTGTGATGTATTCCAACTTAGATATATTGCACCGAAGAGAATGTAGTCGAATATATTGTAATGCTCATGGTCTTGCCATAGTGATGTCATAATTTAGACACGTGCGTGGCGCACGTGCATTTTTACTAGTATATTAAGCGCTTAACACAATATTTTATCTGAAAATCATCAGCAATGACAAGTCAGATGGGGGTGCAAACAAAGAAAGATGGCGTGCTGATCACATGCTGGATTCTCGACTCAACACTCATGCAGCAGCAGCCGGGAACATCAATGGGATATGTGCTTTTGGTGTTATCCTTAATACCATAGCAAAGAAATATTGTACGTGGGACGAGTTAACAATAACATAATATCCACATATAAGACAATAAGGATCTAAAATGCACACCAAACTACATGTTCGGCCGAACTCAGTACAAGGGGAAATTACAATATATTACAAAATAAAGAGTATACATATTCAGTGTACTTCATTTGTCTTCGTTATAAGAGTGGGCCAGTTTGGATTAAATTTTTCCTCCCTCGCTGGGAGGTGTTCAATTTCGAACTAGTTCAAGATCTCTCATCCAACGTTCCAAACACCAGATATTATAATCTGATTATACAACAAAAAAAGGCCAGATAACACAGGTAAGCTTTCTCCGGTCACTGGAACTAGTAGAAGCTACCGTACCGTTTCGTACCACATTGAACTCTAGTGTCCAAGGTCGAGTTTAACGTCATTGCTTCTCCCGCACTTGAACTCCATTGCCTGCTAACCAGAATTCCAAAAAACATAAATCACTGCCAAGCAAACAAATGGCACCACCCAAAAAAAAAATGCAAACTATACATTACCATGCACCAAATGACTAAATGGGACAAAAAGCTGACCTCCAAATTAATAATTACAAAAGGATTCAAATTGATCGTGATCTGCATATTATAAAGAAAAGGATGAAACCTTGTTCACATTATGATTAATGATGACACATTATTGTTTGATATGAGTTAACCAAATAATCAACAATAACAACAAGATGGAGCGGGCAGGGCGCAAGCCAAGAAAGATGACATGCGGATCACATGCTAGATGCTTATGCTTAGAACCTCCTAAAAAAAGCATATACATGCTTTCAACGACACATACCTTGATACAAATCCATACCATTGGAGAAATTTGTGGAACAGGCCTTTTAAGGCTATAAGCACATAGCAAACAATCAGGATAGGAAATGTACACCACAAAGTGGATGTATTCGGCAAGATTCATTCAGTATAGTGCAATATTGCAAAGGAAAGAATATGGTATACATCTATGTATCACAATTGGCAGTTTGCTTTTCTGCTCAAGAGTGGAGCGGATTGATTTCCCCTTCGCTAGGGGTGCAAGATTGAGTTTGGATCCGAGCTAGATCCCAACAATTTCCAAGGAGATACCATCAATTCCGAAGGTCAAAACAACAAGGATGATCTGATCACAACAAAATGGCCAGACACTAGCAAGCTTCTCTGCCAACTGGCAAATACTACTGTTGAACCACATTGGACTCCACTTGTGTCGTTTCACCACCTCACAACAGTGCTTCATTGCTTCTCCATTTGAACACCATAGCCAGCTAATTAGAATTGTGAAAAACACAAATCAATGCCAAAACAAAGAAGGGAATGAAAAGGTGCCAACCACATATTACCATGCAAAACTGAACTCAGAAATAGACTAGGACCAATTTGGACTGAGTCCAGACTGACTTAGTAGATGTTTACAGAAAAAAAAAGCGCAGCCCAGTGCATGTAGGGTCCAGGGAAGGAACCGAGTCAACCAACCACTTTGGGTCTTTTGTACGCAGCCTTTCCTTGCATTACTGCAAGAGGCTGTTTCCAGGACTCAAACCCGTGACCACATGGTCACAAGGGAACAGCTCTACAGAAGCATTACACAATACTAGCTCCCGAGATGAGGCAGTAGACCATAATAAGGTGGTATATTCTGCACATATGATAACTTCTTGCGGCCTTTGATCTAGCATACACGGGCACACAACTAAGGTTGAAGGCTAAACATGGAACACCAAATAAGTAACATATTTTTTGACATGGGCAAAGGCCTTTTCCATTACCAGCGATAACGGGAAAGAGGTAGCAGTTAATCACTTATTATCCCGCAATACAACAGAAAAGACCAGAGCAGTTAGGTAAAGAAAGCTACAGATCCCTCGAACAATTATACAGTTGTACAACAATGAAAGAAGTTTTTGATGTTCAGTTACTTCTTCCCCTGCAGACTGAAACATATTACCTCCGTTCTTAAAAATATGATGTCTAGGACAACCTAGTGCAATTTGAACTAGATTAGCTGTCCTAAACGTCATATACTTTATAGTTAAGAATGAAGGTAGTAGTTATATTTATATATGTAAAACTAAAGCAAAATAACAACTTTAGAGATAACCTCGATGCAAATGGCATTTGTATTCATATATACAACTATGCGTCAACAATGCCTTACTTCCAGATTAATTTAAAATTATGTTTTAATATTGCAAATCCAATGAATTAATCAAGACTAGAGGATCACTGTTCTAGTATGCAAGATAAGAACAAGATAAAAGGAAGAAGGAAGATGTATATAAACTACAACAGAGTTGAGTAATTACCAAGGCGAACCCGTGGTTTTCTCTCGCCAGTTGATGGCTTCTTCTTCATGTAGCAGCTATTCCAGTCACCTCCATCTTGGGAATAATAATCCATCGGATATTCACCTCCAAAATCCTCACCAGAACAATCTGTACTACTGCAATCACATGTTCCACAAGTGTCTGGGCCAGAACAACACCCACTATCACCTTTGACACCACATTCCCTGCTCCCCTTCTCCCACCACCCAGGAACATAGCCCAGTGCAACATCAAACTCAAAGGTCGTCAACACTGGCTTCTTGAAACCCTCCCCCCAATCGATGGACAAACGAGGACATGCAATTTGCACCCAAGCATCAACTGAATCCCCAAACAGCTCCATTCTCGCTGGGGACAGTTCGGACATGAGCACCACCGTGTACTCGAATCCTTTTTCCTCCAAATGCTCCACCACTCTGTCAAGAACCTTCACGCTCCCTTGCCTCCCCAGTGTACCGAGTACAACTCCCCAGCTCTTGGCCTTCCTCGCTGCCAGCACGGCCGCTTTCCTCGCCTGCTTCATGCCAAGATGGTCATACTCCTCAAGCACAAGGACTCCAAGAAATGGGTCGAATCGATAGGCCTTCACCCCGGGGTTGGCGATCATAAATGCTTCGAGGTGGAACCTGCCGTCTGCGACGAACACCACAGCGCCCACCCCCTCTGACTTCTTCAGCGCTGGCGCAGTACAGCCAAGAATCTCGCCGGCGGAGAGCGGCTTCGCCTGTGGCACCATGACATCGCGGTACCCTTCTTTCGTGAGCATCTCGCGCGCGGCGTGCACTGCAGAGATGAACTGCACGGTCCCGGCGATGGCCAGGCGGGGCGCGCTGGCGGGGTCCGGGAAGGCGTTGCGGACAGCGGCGGCGAGGCGGGTGGCATCGACGCGGATCTCGACGAAGACATAGAGCACCGGGAGGAGGGAGGAGGTGACCGGGACGAGGCAGGAGTGGCCGTAGTGGACGAGGATGTCTGCATCGAGCGCCTTGGCTTGGCGGTCGGCGAGGCAGCAGGCGCCGTAGGTGGCGTCGGCGAGGACGAGGACGTCGTTGGCGGGGTCGGGCTCGAGATATGGCGCGAGGAGGTGGGAGAGCGGGAGGGAGAAGAGGAGCAGGCCCTCGGGAAGCTGCAGCGCGACGCGGCGGGCGCCGGCGGAGCGGATGCGGTGCGCGGTCTTGTGGAGCTCGAAGTTGTAGTTGGCAGGGAGGAGGGAGGTGGAGGCGGCGGCGAGCGTGGGGTCGGAGAGGATGGAGGGCGGGATCGGGGTGTGGATGAAGCGCTTCGGCGGGTTGGTCGGCTTCTTCTTCTTGGTGGGGCTGTGTGGTGCCGCCTCGACGGAGGTGAGGGCGAGCGAGGTGGAGGGGTCGCCGGCGTCCATGGCGGCGGCGGCTGGTGCGAGAGGCGGCGAAGGGTTTAGCAACTTGCTTGAGACGGAGCTTGGTGGACCAAGAGGAAGATGACGAAGCTAAGTCGGCTGAGCCCAACCCAACATAACAAGGCCAGAAAATTGCGGCCCAATAATGGCTATCCGTATTCGGCCCGTCCCCTAAGCGGGTCGCCATCAGCTGAGGCCTTGCGTGGCCGTTGCACGTCCACCCAACCCAATAAAGTGCAGTGCAGTCACAACGGTGGGCCCGCCAGACCACTGAGCCCAATCCGGCGCTCCCTTCGTCTCCGTCGTCATCGTCGTCTTCTCGGTCGTGCTCTCCCGACCTTGGCAAATTCCGTGGCCTTTATCCGTCGTCTCCCCTCCCAAAAAAAATTCTGCAGTTTCGCGTCGACCACCAGACTGCTGCAAAAAGCGGCGGCCCCAGAAAAGGGGAGGCCTCTCCCCCTCTCCTCTCCTCTCCATTCTAAAAGCCAACGCCGAGTGAGCAAAAAGGGCGAGATCGATGGCGACGTGCTCTCGCCCGCTCTTCGTCTCCGCCTTCGCCTCCTCTGTCGCGCCATCGCGGGTTTCACTTCGCTGCCTTCACACGGTGATCACTCCATCTCTTGGCTTGCTTTCGCGCCCACTCGCTCACCATCTCACGACAGTACTTTGGTAGGGAAATTGGGCGCTGGTTTGTTCCCGTGGGTCGGTGTTGGGCACCAGCTAGCGAGATGCTCCTGCTCATTGCTGTTGCTGCTATTTAGTTTGGTTGCACGTTTACTTCTTCTTGGATCGTGTTGATACTCCGATTCCTAATCATGCTAGGCTATCTAGGTGAAAATTCGGTTACTCGGCCTGTAGAGTTAGTTGGCTAATGACTTGGTGGAGCAATCTGCCTGATGATTGCTTTCCTTCTGGTGGGAAATGTACCAGTGCCGCTGATTGGATACCCAACTACCTTCATGCTACTGCAATTTTGTTACCTTCACAGTGATCACCATTTTTGAACCATTATTGTGATGACAGGTAGCTGTTGTATCCATATGGGAACCACGTCCACCTCTGTGTGCTGCAACCTGCCGCTCTGCTCAAATGAAGTATTGTGCAAGGAGATCCACCGTATGTTTAGTCAGTGGGCCATCAGTCTCCAGATTGATGCGGTCAGTAAACAGAATGTTGTCTCGTTACTCTTCCCTGATGGTCGTATTGCGTTGTAATCTCGGCCGATGCTACAAGGCTGTGGCCTCAACGCGCCTGGAGGGGGCATCCAAGAACTTTATGTCTGTTGGTTTGGGCCGTGTAGTTTTAGGAATGGTGCTTGTCATGTGCATCTCGGCAGCCACATATGCAGCTCCTTCTTGTAAGTACTCAACCTTGGTCAAGTACTGCAGCTTTATTCTTTCCTCACATTTTTCTTAGGTGTACTGACACGTGTGATTTCTCATTGGGTGATCCAAGCAGCGGCACTCACAGAGGAAAACTTGCTTTTCCTGGAGGCTTGGCGTGCTGTCGATCGCGCATACTATGACAAATCGTTCAATGGCCAAAGTTGGTTCAGATACCGTGAAAACGCACTTCGCACTGAACCAATGAATACCAGGGCAGAGACATGTATGGTTTCTGAATATCACTTCCCTTCTATTCCAAAGTATTTTTGCCTTTGATATGTATAATAAAAATTCTGAATGATGAATCTTCTTGCCTTTTAACATGAGATTGGTTTACTTGGGAATAACAAGTTACTTTATGTTGTGCAAACTTGAACACACATTATACAATGCCGCCAAATACATATATGATTAGTCAATGAATTCAGAACCGCAACATAAGTATATAAAATGTTGTTTAATGGAAGTGTTTCAGTCCAGAACTATAATACATTATAATTTGCACAAGAATTAAATACATTATGATGTGCACAAGAGTTTAATACATCATGATTTTACACCACAATTAATGCTTCTATACTGTTAGAACTTGAACCCGACAAGTTCAGTTTGCTTATCATGAACCCACTTCAGATGCAGCAATAAAGAAAATGCTTTCAACATTGGATGACCCATTCACTCGTTTCTTGGAACCTGAGAAATTAAAGAGCTTGCGGGTATGAAACTCAGTCACTGGCATCCATGTTAGGCACAAGTGCTATTCAGTTAGTATATTTTGCTCTCTGATGCACACCATTATCTTTTCTGAAGGAAGTCCGGCACGCAAGGGGCACTCACGGGTGTGGGTTTATCAATTGGGTACCCAATGGCCCTTAATGGATCACCTACTGGAGTTGTTGTGATTTCAGCAAACCCAGGGGGTCCTGCTGAAAAGGCTGGAATTCTTCCCGGAGATGTCATTTTGGCAATTGACAACAGAAGCACAGAAGACATGGATATATATGATGCAGCAGAACTTTTACAGTATGTCCAATAATCATTCTAAATTCCATGTGATCAGTAGATGAAATATGGTGCTAGAAAAATAATTAAGTTTTATCTCTTAGGTTTGCCTTGCTTAATGCTACTCAATACTTGGTAGTTGGAGCTAATGATCGTCTATTGAATAACTTTTGCTAGGGGAACTGAAGGAAGCTCAGTAGATTTATCTATACGTAGTGGAGTCGATACCAGACATGTTGTTCTAAAGTAAGTTCCTGCATTTCTATTTTTAAAAAACAGTTCCTGCATACAATCCCTTTTTAACAACAAAGACGACAGGAGGTTCTAATTTGTGTACTGAACATAATCCTTAATTTTTCCATCGAATTTGATTTATGCCAGGAGACAAACAGTCACTTTAAACCCAGTGAGGTCAAGGATGTGTGAGATTCCAGGTGCAAAAGATAGCTCAAAGGTTGGTTACATCAAATTAACAACGTTTAACCAAAATGCCTCAGGTTTGCCACTTCAATACACCCCTTATTTCTTTGTGAAGCATTCAGATGTTAAGGCCTGCTGATCATACTACTTGATTGTCCTCTTCCAGAATCTGTTAAGGAAGCCATTAAGACATTAAGGGAAAATAATGTAAAGTCATTTGTGTTGGATCTGCGGAATAACAGGTATGGGCCTGCAGAAACTGGAATTCATTTTGACCTTATCTAATTGGAATCTTGATGGTTTTGCTTCACGCAGTGGTGGCCTTTTTCCTGAAGGAATTGAGATTGCAAAGATTTGGTAAGCTTTTTTTTTTCTTAACCATGTATTAATCCAGGAACCTGAGTTCTTAGTACATATTTCTTAGTTTGCTACTACTTAACTGTGCATGTGTTAATGTACTTGGCAAATTTATTTGCAGTTGACTTCTAAAAATTTGTAGCTTCTATCAGTCACATTTGTTTTGCTTATGCAGTCTCTCATAATATCTAGCGATATGAAGAGCTTTATTACTGCATTTTCGTTTTCCTTCTTATAATCATCTCGCTGATTAAAGTTTCACGTTATACTCTTGCTTTGCCAGGATGGACAAGGGTGTTATTGTATATATATGCGATAGCAAAGGCGTTCGTGACATTTATGAGGCCGATGGTGCTAATACTATTGCTGCATCTGAACCTTTGGTTGTGCTGGTATGCCCATGCTTTGCTTAAAAGAAAACTTCTGGTCAATTTATGTGACAACGTTACTTGGCGCTCCGCTTTCCTGATATGATATTTGATATGATGCCGATTTTTGAACTTGTTAGGTGAATAAAGGAACTGCAAGTGCAAGTGAGATCCTTGCTGGAGCACTGAAAGACAATAAAAGGGCAGTCGTATATGGGGAACCTACATATGGAAAAGGGTACTGCTCTCGCTTCCTTATATCATTGGCCTCAATGCCTCACTCTGGCTCTGTATGCTTATTCCATTCTTGTGGCCTGCAAACATACAGGAAGATTCAATCAGTATTTGCGTTATCTGATGGATCCGGCCTGGCTGTGACGGTAGCGCGTTATGAAACTCCTGCGCATACTGACATTGAAAAGGTAAGATTTCCCATCGAACTTTTGCAGAGAAAAATGGTAGATGAGTTCATCCTTGGCTAGAGGGAGCTGAGTATTTGATGAAAAGGAAGCCCTATTTGGATTTTTGCCGCATTTGATTTGTTCTAAATGATATTCTTGGTAGGTTGGTGTGATTCCAGACCGACCGCTACCAGCATCGTTCCCTTCGGATGAAGATGGCTTCTGCAGTTGCCTTAGGGATCCAACGGCTCCGTGCAATCTGAATGCCGCCCAGCTGTTTGCGAGATCATAACCAGGCGTTCAAAATTTTTTGTTGGATGGGTTGTACAGATGAGCGAAGTGCTTCTTTTGGAGGTGCTTGCGTGTTGTTGTGTTGGGTGATAGGCACCCGTGATTCATTTCATTGTCACTGATCTAGTTTCTGATTTTGTTGCGTCAGTGCAAAATGAACCTATTATTTCTACCAGATTAGTTTGTCGTTGTGTACTTGTGTTGGACTGGAACAAAGCATTTTGAGGTCGAAAGAACCCTTGACACAGTTTTGAATATGATTCACTGTGACGATTTGTAAAGTTCCTTTTGGGGGTGAAGATGGGCGTTTCATCCATTCATGCTTGGTGAACAGAAACATTGTGGAAAGTCTGGAGGCGAGCTGAACGCGAGGTTCGTGGGTCGTGAACACGCGGCGCATCCACGGCATCTGGTTCCAAGCCGGTTGGATATGATGGAAATCGCCTACGCTCATGTCCTATCTCATGCGATTAATTGCTTCGATTAATCATTCTCGATTTCTTTAGCTCAGTCTGATCCAAGTTATTACAACCTACGTTTACAAGAACGAGGAAATACGGGCAGATCCAGTTTTCTTTAGACTTCAGTAGTGTTTATAATGCAAGTGCAGTTGATGGTTGGGAAGGGTCCCTACTGGCTTGGACAGATTCAGAATTCTTTACATTTCAGCAGTGAAATGTGTGATCCATGAGCCCTGGCTGGCGGCAATTATATAAGGAATTGTGCAATTACGTACGCTTGGTACCTGCTGCTGGCACTACTGGTACGATACGGTTCATCGTTTTGAACTCAAGTAGAGTAGAAGCATTGAGAAGGATTCCAATCAAGTATACTACCTTAACGGTACAGACTTAACGGATTATACAGTACAAGCATAAATGGCGACGACTTGACTCGCTGCCTTGCTCGTTTATAAACGAAAGCCATTCAAGAACAGATGGCATCGTTGTTGGTTGAACCAGTGGCCATCGTCGCATCAGCGCACGCAGAGCACTGACCTTGCTTGTGCTCGCTGCAAAACAATGGCCTCGTCGTGGCTCGCCTGCCTCCTCCCCGTGCTGATCTGCCTGGGAATGCTCCCGACCTCCCACGCGGCGGCGCGCGCCTTCTTCGTCTTCGGCGACTCTCTCGTCGACAGCGGCAACAACAACTACCTGATCACCACGGCGAGGGCCGACTCGCCGCCGTACGGCATCGACGCGCCGGACCACCGCGCGACGGGAAGGTTCAGCAACGGCAAGAATCTGCCCGACATCATCAGTTGAGTGACAACTCTCCCAACACTGTACTCGGTTCATATGCACATTGCAGCGGAGTGTAATAGGTTTTGTTGCGTGCAGGTGAGCACCTCGGGTCTGAGCCCGTGCTGCCGTACCTGAGCCCGGAGCTCGACGGCGACAGGATGCTCATCGGTGCCAACTTCGCGTCGGCCGGCGTCGGGATCCTCAACGACACCGGCATCCAACTCGTAACAATAAACATTACTGCTTATTTAGTATCAGCTAATAACTATAACGTGGATGGGAATGAAATAACTGAAAAGTAATGTTGCAGGGGAACATCATCCACATGTCGAAGCAGCTGCTGTACTTCGCGCAGTACCAGAAGCGCCTGAGCTCGCTGATCGGCGCCGAGCAGACGACGCGTCTGGTGAACGGCGCGCTGGTGCTCATCGTCCTGGGCAGCAACGAATTCGTGAACAACTACTACCTGGTGCCCTACTCTGCGCGCTCCAGGGAGTTCTCGCTGCCGGACTACGTCACCTACATCCTCTCCGAGTACAAGAAGATCCTCACGCGCCTCTATGACCTTGGCGCGCGCCGCGTTCTGGTGCCAGGCATGGGGCCGATCGGTTGCATTCCGGCGGAGCTGGCACTGCACAGCCTGGACGGCAGCTGCGACCCGGAGATGCAGCGCGCGGCGGAGCTGTACAACCCGCGGCTGACGGCGATGCTGCGCGAGCTGAACGCGCAGCTCGGCGGCGGCGACGTGTTCGTCGGCGTTGACACGCAGCGCATCACAAGCGACTTCATCGAGGACCCCGAGGCGTACGGCTTCACCAACGCCAAGGAGGCGTGCTGCGGCCAGGGCCGGTTCAACGGGATGGGCTCATGCACCGTGCTCGCCCACCTCTGCGCCGACCGCGACGCCTACGTCTTCTGGGACGCGTTCCACAACACAGAGCGCGCCAACCGGCTCATCGCGCAGCAGTTCATGACCGGCTCCATCGACGTCATCTCGCCCATGAACCTCAGCACAATCCTCGCCGTCGATCACATCAAGAGCCAGCGGATGCGCACTTGATCAGCCGTGGATTATGTACCTTTTGGCGCTGTAAGACATTTTAGCATGAAAGAATAAGCCCGAATAAGCAATTTTTTTGTGGCTTTTTCTGGTTTATATCCATGTATCTTTGAAGAAGCCTAAACTTATAAGCCATGCCAAACTTATTTGCAGCTAGAGTTAAATATGCTTTTGCATGTTGTACTGCAATTTGCATATGCATGTTATTTTCATTTCACCGATACGTGTGAGTAGGGAGTGTCGTCCTACGAGTGTTCAGTTACCCAGATGTGATCTATTCAGTGTTGTGCTTGAGTCATGGTGGACATCATCCATCCAACCATTTTTGAGGATTCGGACATGATCCAAGAGACCGACGTAGCCTCAAGACAATGCTCCATCGACAGAGTACCACTTCCATACGGGTCATAATGCCACCATCGTCAAACATGGTCAGGGGAAGCCGCAAAACCTCACAAGTGTTGGGGGTGTGGCTGGGGCGATCGAAACCGTCTGCCTCGAGCTCTTCATCGAGTGGCTGCACTGGGAATGCAGCAGGAGGCCACCTCCGGTCACCACGCATCGTGACCATCAACAACCCTATTTCGTGGCGAGGGATAATACCACCCATTGATTCAAGCGGATGGAGGTTTAGGGTGAAAAAATTTGTAGTGAAAAAAAAAACAATTTGGGGTTCGAACAAACCCTTATATGTACCGCAACAAACTTGATAATAACTCTTCCAGTGTTGCAGCATCACCTTGCCTTGTGCCGCAAAACAGCGCTGGACGCGCTGATGATAATCGAGGTCAGTGATGCGGCTCCTGTGAGGATGCCAAGCCCAAGATGGGTCCGGAACGGATATGCGTAAGGTCGAGTGCAGGACCCATGATCTTTGCATGCTTTGATGTGCGCGCGCGAACTGGTGGCAGTGCTAGGCGAGAAGAACCCAGTCTTACCTCCGTTCTAAATTCATACTAGTGGATGACAAGTAATTTATTTTATTTATTTATCGACGAGGATCGATGACAAGTAATTTGCAACTGAGGTAAGTGGAAATGACAGCTGCGGCCCCAAAGTGGTAAGGTTGATGGTGCTGGTACTTGGGCAGGCCTATTGATGCCACCTTTTTCAACTAAGTGTAGAAGTTTGAGAGAAGGACAAGAGTTGAAGTAACTTAAAATCTGATGGTACAGACTTGATGGATTGTATTGTACAAAGCATAAATAGTGACGACTTGCACTGAGTTGCCGCCTTGCTTGCTTAGTCTATAAATGGAACAGATAGCATTGTTAGTGATTGGAACCAGTGGCCGGCCACCTTGTGCTCGCGGTGCAATGGCGTCGTCGTGGCTCTCCTTGCTCCTCCCCGTGCTCTGCCTGGGAATGCTCTCGACCTCCGACGCGGCACGCGCCTTCTTCGTGTTCGGCGATTCCCTCGTCGACAACGGCAACAACAACTACCTGGTCACCGACGCTCGGGCCGACTCGCCGCCGTACGGCATCGACACGCCGGACCACCGCGCCACGGGGCGGTTCAGCAACGGCAAGAACTTGCCCGACGTCATCAGTTGAGTGACTGCTGCTGTTATAGATCGATGGTGTATCTGAATTACTCTTGCACATTGTTCCGCTCATCGAATTAACGTTGTTGCACACACAGGTGAGCACCTCGGCTCCGAGCCCGTGCTTCCGTACCTGAGCCCGGAGCTGGACGGCGACAAGATGCTCGTCGGCGCCAACTTCGCGTCGGCCGGCGCCGGGATCCTAAACGACACCGGCATCCAATTCGTAATTAATAAGCATTGCTACGATGCTGAACTATTATATAACAGCAGCAAGTTAAGTACCGTGCACGTGGAACTTAATTAACGAAATGTGCAGGCGAACATCATCCACATCTCGAAGCAGCTGCTGTACTTTGCGCAGTACCAGAAGAGGCTGAGCTCACTGATCGGCGCCGAGCAGACGACGCGGCTGGTGAACGGCGCGCTGGTGCTCATCACCATAGGCGGCAACGACTTCATCAACAACTACTACGCGGTGCCCTACTCGGCGCGCTCGCGGGAGTTCTCGCTGCCGGACTACATCGACTACCTCCTCTCCGAGTACAAGCAGATCCTCACCAAGCTGTATGACCTTGGCGCTCGGCTCGTGCTGGTGCAGGGCTTGGGCCCGATCGGGTGCACGCCCGGGGAGCTGGCTCTGCACAGCATCGACGGCAGCTGCGACACGGAGATGCAGCGCGCGCCGCAGATGTACAACCCGCTGCTGCAGGCGATGCTGGACGAGCTGAACGCGCAGCTGGGCGGCGACGTGTTCGTCGGCTTTGACACGCGGAGCATCATAAACGACGCCCTCGAGAAGCCTGAGGCGTACGGCTTCGCCACGGCCACGGAGGCGTGCTGCGGCCAGGGGCGGTTCAACGGCCTGGGCACCTGCACCAAGGTCTCCAACCTCTGCGCCGACCGCGACGCCTACGTGTTCTGGGACCCCTTCCACCCCACGGAGCGCGCCAATCGGATCATCGTGCAGCAGCTCATGACCGGCTCCACCGACGTCATCTCGCCCATGAACCTCAGCACTGTCCTCGCCATCGATCACATCAAAGCCGCGCTTGACCCGCAGCCTGCATGCATTTCTGTTTCGTGTGTCATCAATCTCCGAGTGGAGAATCCTACTGCATTTGCTTAAAGCCCTCATTGAAACGCAGAAATTTCACAGAAAATGGTTCAATTCCCGCAGGAACGGGAAAGAAATCCTTCATTCCAAACGGGCCCTAAATGGGCTGCCACCGTTACCATGTTATACAGCGTTTTTGTCACTTTTTATAATATATAAACTTTTTTGAGATGTTTTCTTTTTTGTGTTTAATTAAGAACGAGAGACACACAATTTTGGTTCGGTTTTATTTTAGACAACAGCGAGCCAAAACCTGCAACATCTTCAGTTTGCCATCTGAGCTTC
The DNA here is from genome assembly GCA_012490785.1 of Eragrostis nindensis. NCBI lineage: Eukaryota > Viridiplantae > Streptophyta > Magnoliopsida > Poales > Poaceae > Eragrostis > Eragrostis nindensis. The sequence goes on along the minus strand of JAAXCT010000054.1, from coordinate 754,764 downwards.
CCCCTCGCCGAAAAAAAAAAGGAACGCAAGTCATGAAACAGCCCGATCTGGATCAGAGTCAGAAAACAACCCTTACATCAAGCAGAAAGAAAGCAGCTCATCTCAGCAAAGCAAGGCCAAAACTTGCATGCATGCATCGCAGACATCACTGCCTCCGCACAGCTATGATGTTACTAGCTTACCAATTACACGCACTAGGGACCGATTCACTGTGGTTTTACAGTACAGACTCCAACTCTAAGGTTCTTAGTGAACAATCAAGTACTAAAATTCAGACAGGCTTGTGTCAACTAATGTGCTCAATCCAGAGGTCAGGAGCATGATAATTTAAGTCCTCGTCCAATGACCCGGTGTCTCTAAAGTCGGCTGGACATATTGCACACCATCATAACCTGAAATGAACAGATAAATTATGGTAAGGATACTCAGGGACTTTTTATCAGTTTATTACAACAGGGCTAAATCAAACAAGACAAATAAGCAGTTAAATATGTGACATAGTGCAAAACAAAGTAAGTTAATTTTTACTGGATTGAGTTTTGAATAAGCAACTTGCATGGTGCGTCACACTATTAATGTCATCTTATTTTGCTATATATACATATAACTGCAAGAAAAATGTAAAAGAAAATAGAATACATTGCAATTTATTAGACAGTGCATAGTTCTTTCCAATGAGAAGTTGCACGTAACAGAAATAAAAAATATTGCGAGACATAAGAAATGGGAGGTGCTGGACAAGTGTACATTTTGTCAGAAAAGGCCAACGCAGCATCTATTCCACTTTTGCAACTTTCCTTTGCTCAATTTGCCCAGTCAAGTCACATTGCATCTCGGTCCAACTAATCGGGACCAACCTGCCACCTGAGGGTAAACAAGGGAAGCAGACAAAATTAATTAAACTTACAGCTAATTCATAGAATTGTAACGATGGTTCTTAGAACTTTCAACAAAAAATAGCATCATGCTCCAGTCCAGAGCATACCAGCTATGCTTTGTGCAGAGACAACTCCAAGTTCATTTTTCGCGGTGGAAAGGTAATATGCCCTTGCGTCACCAAGAGAAAGCTTCGACATGATTTAAGGATGTAAGCCAGTAAAAAATTATCAAGTACTCCAAACAGTTAGGATATCCAATGCAAAAGTTAAAGACAAAAGATGTAGTCAGTTGAAGAATGCAAGTGCAAATGACCTAAAATCTTGTAAAGCTGCCCATGGCTGATTTCACAAGAGAAGGAAAAAAAAAAGGTTATTTGCAGCAGATATTTCTGCCTGAAGGATACAACCATAGCTTTGACAACGTCCCCAGGCCGATATGACTGGTACATATCTACCTTGTCGATTTCAGTTGCACGGACATCTTGCTTTCTGCCACGAAAACAAAATACAAGGAATCAGAAGCTTTTCTCTGATACGCTTTCTAGCAGTGATGAATAAAAACATGAATCAATACATGCACTTTGGCAACTAATGCAAATGCAGTGCAATGTATCTAAGGTAGAAAATATATACAGGCAAAGGCAAGACACTACCTTATCATGCCAGTGAACTTCTCCTTGACAGCCTTTGAATCAACACACATGATATCTGCAGAGGCCATTCTAGCCATAACTTTTGTAACCTGTAATAGAAACAACCTTCAGAAATTAGAAATCCGTATCATGGTGCTGCACTCAGCTTACTACACTAAGCAACAGATAGTTGGCAATTACAACAATTAGTGACAGCATACTTTCCCATAAAGGAAATCGTAGAAACGACGAAATGAACAGAATACACACTCATTACTATATATTTTCTTAAGATCTCTTCTCTAATTTATCATGTGTAACCATTTATACAAGATCTATTATTTTTCTTTCTTTCTCCTTTTCCCCCGATTCTTTTACTTTCTGACTTTCCTTGCTGGTTCTTGTTGGCTTCTTCTCTAGCCTACCCCGACTTGCTTGGGATATTGTTGTCATTTATACAAGATGACAACACAGAACCATAAAAGAAACAGCAAATAGACCAATACCACTGTATCAGAAATTCAGATTAGAGGCAATTGGATTGAGTTGCTAGGCTCAACAACTGCAAGGACTGAAAGTTCACACAATAACCAGTGATCACTAAAATACTAAATCAAAACTATTGTGCCTCAAATACAGGGAATAGTCTATCACCATCACGGCACCCGAACCTGAGCTTTAGTGTGCATCAGCAGGGCATTCACAATTTTCATACTAAAGGGCTATAAAAGGTAAAGTGTGAACTATCCATAGCACCCGCAATCTCATCATACATATCCAAAATCTAAATAATTACAATAAAAAAAATTTTGGCTGAGGATATGAGTACACATAACACATCCACACAGCAGCAGTAGACTGGCGATTGCTGAGAGATCTTACACGAGCAATGACGACGCTTCCCGGCTGAGGCACGGCTCCATGGGCCTTGTGCCCAACCACCTCCACCGTAGACCTCTGCACCAGGATTGGACAAAATCACGACACGCACCACGAAAAGAAAAAAAAAAACGAATCAAAACCCTAACCAACCCTACCTGGTCGGAGGAGCCAGGTTGGGGCGGCACGACGCGGCGGCGGCCGGTGACTGAAGCGCGCACGGAGCGGCCGTCGGCGTAGGCGCCGCGCCCGGCTACGAGCGACGAGGAATTTCCTAGGAGCTCTCCCGGCGTAACCACGTCGCCGCCGCCGTCGTGGTCCATCGCCGTGGCCGCCATTGGCATTCAGGGGGGTTCGGGGAAAAAAGGGAGAGAAGGGTTTTGCACAGTGCTTTGGGCTTAATGATACTTGCATCAATGGACTTGAGTCAATTGGGCTCTCCGGCCCAAGATCTGGGGATTGGGCCTACAGTTGTTCCTTTTCTTTTCTTATTATAATGCACTAATTTAAACCTTTTTGACGCCTAAAAAAACTAATTTAAACCTTTTTTTTAGTTTTTGCGAATGAAGGATTGAAATTTTTGGTATGACTCACTAATGATCGATGCGGCTGCTTAATCAAAATAGATAAGTTGTATAAAATGTTGTTAGCATGTCGCAATGCAAATGGTAGTAGTAAAAAACCTGAGCATGTTTCTGTATGATGCGAGCATTGAGCATTCGCACATTGCAACCATATCACAATAAAGGATAACCGTGCAGATTACTCTCGGTGCCCAAGCATGATGCGATCATGGACAAGAATCCACAAACTCCACAAAACCATTGGGCACAAAGCATGCGAACAAGCAACATGAGATTCTAAGCCATCTGAACTCACCTCGCCAATGCGAGAAAGATCACTACATTGTTTACAACGAACCGCATCCAGTACAATAGCAAGGCACAACAACATGGTGCCCAGAATTACTGGCAACAAACTTTCCTACCAGATTACATAAATCAGATGCATGAGAAATGAATCGCAATTTGCAAAATTAGAGAGCATCTGCCAACCCCATCCTCATTGCTTCCAGGGAAAGCAGAAGGCAACCGAAAACATCTATACTGAAGGCACCACACCGAAGGGTCACCAGAAAACTGTACACTACATTGAGGCAAGAATTATCGAGAGGTGATGATAACCCCCCAGCCTCAATTCCAAGTCAACCGAAGCTAACAGCCTAACACTACCTTATTGATCAACGCCGCGGCAGGTGTCCATGCTCGCTAATGCTGCCTCTAGAACGGTAGAAGGAGGAAAGCTTTTTCTTCGTCCGCAAAGGTCCTGATCTATTCTGCAGCACTGGTGATTGTACCTGGGAGCCCATTGACAATGCAACGCGAGGGTCACGAAGTCCTTCTATTCGGCCAGAACTGTATTCCATGTTTACAAATGGCAAGGAATTCTGGTAGTCTAAACACTCAGAGGTCCCGATGCCCCAGCTGCCGCTCTCAAAGACCAGCCCCCCATGGTAGTCACCATCCGGGTCTGATGAATCCCTTGGGCTATAAGAATCATCGCAAGCCTCATCTGTCTCATTGTACAAAAGCTTCAGTGCCTGGACCACTTCACCCATGAATGGCCTTTGCGACGGGTCGGTGTGTACGCACATGGAAGCAATGGATGCCACTTTGGCTACATTGTCAAAGTTGAACTTCCCATCCAGAGAAGGATCAATTAACGTCTCCAGATCCTCCTTATTGCATAAAAGCGGACGTGCCCACGTCACAAGATTCTCAGGATCTTTGGAATCAGATACGCTTACAGGCTTCCTTCCTGATAAAAGCTCCAGCAAAACAACCCCATAGCTGTAGACGTCACTCTTAACAAGAAGATGACCCGTCATGGCATATTCTGGAGCAACATACCTGTGCAGTCGGAGTAAAAAAAATTAAACTACAATCAAGTAAAAGCAAGCTATTGTGGAGCAAAAAGTGGATGAAGAACCATGCGATTTGTTTCGCCATAAGAATTAAATGATACGCCAAGAATTATCATTTTCAAACCACACTGACAGGAATTATCATTCCCAAGAACTCTAAGAATTAAGAATAATAAAAAACTACTACAGATTCCTTTTTCTTTTTTTCTGTCCAACTGAAATTCAAGGAGCATACTCAATGCAGATTAGTATAAATTACAAAGAATTCAAGACATTTGATCATGATCTCACATAATATAAAATACAGCACATCACACCACACATTAATTAATGATTTCACGGTTATTGACATATGATATTGGATGGATATAAGCAGAGTGTGCCTTACCCAAAAGTACCCATCACCCTAGTAGATATGGGTTGAGTTCCATTGGATGCTTCCCTTGCTAAACCAAAATCAGTAACCTTGGGAGTGAAATCTTCCTCCAACAATATATTGCTGGCCTTGAAGTCTCGGTGTATAACATGAGGGTTTGAATCTTCATGTAGGTAAGCTAGGCCTCTAGCAGCTCCAAGGGCAATTTTCATCCTCACATCCCAATTCAGCATCCCCTTAGCCTTATCAGCACCTAGATATTGAAAAGAGGAGTGTAATTAGTATATGTCACAAATGCTAAATGTAGCCACGGAACTTGCCAAGAGAGAGAGAAGGAATGAAGAATTTTCAGGGCTTATATTTCTGGGCGCAGATTAACCCTGTCCATACATTCATTTCCTTTGAACTACATCCTCGTAAAACTCAATGCCTAGCTCATCTAGTTATTTTTATCAAGATAAACATAGTCAGCGCTTTCCAATCAAAAGTTACCAAAATTCAAGCAAGCCTTACAGTAAACATACCATGAAGATGAGATTCCACACTTCCATTGCGTATGAGCTCGTAAACAAGACACCTTTTGCTCCGCTCAATACAAATACCAATCAGTTTGACAAGATTACGGTGGTGTAGTCGACTGAGCATTTCGACTTCTGCAACGAACTCGCGATCACCACTTCTGTCCTCTCTTGTGAGCAATTTAACTGCAATTTCATTTCCATCCTCCATCGTCCCATGATAGACACGTCCAAACCCCCCTTGACCCAAAAGTCTTTCTGAACTAAAACCATCGGTGGCTTTTTGAAGCTGGGCTAGAGAAAATGTCTTTACAGATGTTGTGCAAGTAGCCACTGTTGAAAGCATTGATGCCGACGCAGAGCTTACCATGCTAGTCGACAAAGTTGATCTGGTGCCTGCATTGAGCATTAAGTGGTTAGCATAAATGCATAATTGAAGTTTTTTTTGGTTACTTTTTTTTAGGCACTTTGATTTTGTTACTATGATTTAGCATATTGGAGAAGTTGGATCGTGTGACTTTGACTTACATATTTTGTTCTTATATGGTAATGAGTATTTTAGAAATTCAGACATTATTAATGTACTTTCGATAATAAATGTGCTTATAATGAGATGCATCTGTTTGTGGCCGATCTATAAAACCATAAGTATATTGACTGTCAGAGTATACTAGTACTGTAGAGAACAACTAAGTGACGTCATAAAATAACCGTTCTGATACTAAAATGAGGCTTTTTACACTAGTTGTGTAATTCAACATTCCACTCAAGCAACTATACGAAACAATGAACATACTCCCAGTAATTCAGACATTATATATGTAATTTTGATAATAAATGTGCTTATATGTGAAGCATCTGCTTGGGACCGTAATGTTTTATAAAGATTATGGTGAAGCATTGGACCAAAGGAAGAGGATTCAGATGTCAAGGTTCACAATTTCCAAATGGGCATATAAGTTAACAAAGAATAAACAAACAAAAGAAAATAGAGTAGTAATAACAAGCAGCAAACTACTTCAATACTATCATACCATATCTTCTGTTAACTGCTGGGGTACTTGACAGGCTCATAGATTCATGAAGGCGTCGATATTTCGTCCATTTTACTATCAAAAACATGATCCCGGCACATGCCAACACAAGTGCGAGAGAAGATCCTGACACTACCACGATGATCCAAATATCTAATTTCTTGTGCTTTTTCTTCTGGTTTGGCACTTCTGCAGTGATAGGATCTTCTTTGGTTCCCGAAGGATCAGATTCCCAAGGAAAAGATGGTGAAGGGGACCGCAAACCTGCAGTTAACCAAGAAAAATGAGAAGCATAATTTAAGAAAATAGCATTAGAACATGATATTCCATGTGTTGGTTTTTTACCTGGGTAGCTGATATTTATAACTTTATAATCCCCAAAAATAGTTGAATTTATCTGAACCTTCTTATCCCTGAACCTATCATATATTAGGGATGCTGTATAGGTATCAAAGTGTTCTCTTAGTGGCACCAAATAAATAGTCACCCTTGTCTTTTGGTCATCCTGGATACTTGCAACTGCGGCCATAATTTTCACCTGGCTTTGTTTAAGAAATGTACCAGCTGCAACTTCAACTTCTAACTCCGCTATGCGCATGAACAGTAAATAAGGAGCAACATCCAGATCAATGATCACACTAATAGGAAGCACACAACCGCAGGGGGAACCAATTGGTGTTGCTGTCATTGGTTCGGTGCAAATATAGTTAGAACAACCTGCGCAAAGTCAGAGGAACTATTCAATGAATATATAAAAGTATAAACAAATATATATGTCCTCATATTTAAGTACCCAAATCTTGATAATGGGAGTACCAAAGGAACTGCCCGTGCAAGGATGACAGAAGCATAAGATTTGGTAAAGTAAAATAAGGTTAAATGACAAGATTATACATTATAAATTCAAAAAACAATTCGCACACCTTCGGCTTCGGGAGGGGGAGATGAGGATGGTGAAGGAGCACGTTTGGGCCCTCTATGATGCATGTGCTTGTGCGGATGATGACGTGGAACAATGCCTGTTAGAGTAAAAAGATATTAAAAAGCTGATTGAAAATCCAATGGTAGACAATCTTGAACTTGGCGCGGTTACATACCAGGAGATTGTGGAGACCTCGCCCTTGGAGAAAATGCTGGAGAAATTTGAGGTCCAAAAGTTTTCACTTCAGGGGGATTCAATGGACTTGGTGCAGGGCTAGGCAATAAAGTTGCTGGAGAATGGAGAAGGAATAGGTTTACAGATGGAAGAAAATTATGTAGCAAACATACAATTAGCATCACAAGCGTAAAGTCATGTAGCACACTGGACTTAAGTAGCTGGCGTCCACTGGTGAGTACTGTTGCAAAAACAGGACTAGATGATAGATAAGGATAAAACCTTTTCAAAAGCTTGCTGCCCGGAGCAGAACAAATAGCTTTGAAATACTTACAATTTTACGCATTGCCGCGTAGTAAGATTTTATGCCTAGTCAGCTGAGACTCACAGATAGTATGGCGTCATCGTTGCCATGCCGTAGAAATGCAATTAAATTCCCTTTTAAGGAAAACCTTTAGTGCAACAGGCACTTTCGATGTGTACTTGAGTACAAACTATGAAAACTCAACGAAAAGAAGTTTGATTAGCTATCATTGTCTCCTTAAACAAGCCACGCCTTGGCTACCTTTGCATCCAACAATCTTGTGCACCCTGAGTCTTCAGTATGAAGAAAAAGCAGAAACATCTACTTGGGACATGAACATCATTCAGAAGACACACCAATCCAAGTAGAATATCCTCATTCTTAGCATACTGACCCGTTGTCAGCCAAAAAGTACCGAAGGACTCTCTTCAGAGCCTGACGGGGGCGTAGTTGCAAGTGGCACCGACAGTGGCGTAAGCCTCCCGTCTCACTAGATCCTCGGTACCACGCTAAAATCATCAGCCACACCGCAATCGTGTAAAAATTTCCCCCAAAAAAGGTGCCCGTAAACAACTGAATTCCGCATCCCACCACGAAAACATCACTACTCCCGAAAAAACAACACCACCACTTCCCGGTAAGCGCGGAGACAACAGCATCACGCCTCGATTTCAAACACCCGAGAGCCCGTGACAGGAACATCGCAGTATCCTAGATCCTCGGTGAAGCTACGGAGCTACAGGATTTGCGCCGAAATGCAGTATCCGCAGCGCAATCCCCGTGCCTTAAAACCCCGGACGAAACAGCAAGCACGCGGCTCCACAGCAATCGACCACACAATGGTAGCGAAAACGAAAGCAGCCGACATAGTAAGGAGCAGGGAAGCGTAGTACCATGGAGGGCGGAGGCCGCGCGGAGCAGGAGCAGCAGGAGGAGGAGCACCCCGCCGCCGACGCCGCCCATCCCGTCCCGGGGCGCTACAGCATTGCCCGCTCGACGGATCTGGGAGCTTCTGGAGGCGGCGGATCAGGCCAGCGGCGATGGGGGATCGATGCGGAGCGACGAGGAGAGTAGCAGCGATGCGAGGCGAGTGGCGAGCTCTCTCTCCTCTCTCTACACAGACGACAGACACAGCACGGAGAGGGAGAGAAAGGGGAGGATGATGTGTGGGGAAGGCAATAAATTCTCTCGTTGGGTTTGGTGGATTTGGTTTTGCTGGCTGCGGATTAAATTTGCAGTGAAATTAATGAGCAGCTGCTAATCGCGGGGTTAGGGGGAATTCATCGTATGCTAGTTTCGAATCAGCAGCGGAGCAGGCTGTCACTGGATGGCGAGACCTGAATGAGAGAGTGACGCGGCTCTGCTCCCGCTTCGCTTGCTGGTACTGCGAGGGAGAGAGGGGAAGGTGGGTCCCGCGTCGCTGGGCCATGCCTGTGCTTTTCCTGCTCTGGCGCGGCCAAAGCAGTTCACTCGGTCGCCGTGGTCAGCCGTCAGCAAAGAGGTGAACGCGGTTGATTTGGAGCTTTGCGTTTTCTAGGAGAGGATCGAGCGTGCAACCCTGCATTGACTAATTTTTTTTGGATTTGGTTGCGTCGACTTTTGTCGAGTTCATACGACTTTTACCTTCTTTCCATTGGAATTAGCGAGAAAAAGAAATGTTTTTCTTGAATAAGAGAAAAAGAAGATGTTTACGGTCAATACAGATATAATAAGGTGTGGTCACGGTATCAAAATAATAAAACCACACGTTAAACGTTAGTCTGATAAAAATCTTCCGTCGTCTTAACAAAACATGTTGTAGGCAGCGGAGCCGCAGCTATGCAGCGTTGGCTACGCCGTGACAATGATAAGATGCTAAGTGGGTTATAAGTGTAGGATGTTTAGAGAACAATGATGCTTGTTTGTGCTTGCTAATCACTGACGGGATGAGAAAGTAAGAAGGCATGATAACTCGTAGATAATTTGTGAAAGAAAGAGATGGCAGTTGTGGCGGGAAATAAAGAAAAACTCAATCAAAGTCAAGAGACAGCCTGGAAACATTGCATTAATAGTCGAGAAAAGTTACGGCGGAAAATCAAAGTGTGCTGCTATGCCCTTCCACGCCAATAACATCTTTAAGGCTATTCCCAATGGGAGTTTCATTTTCAATAAATGAGATGTCACATAAGCAAAGATGATGAGGTGGCATGAGATTTATGAAGAAATAGAAGAAAGTGGTTTCATCTAGATGAAACTAGTGTTGCACTATTTCCAAAACTTTGAAACCCATTGAAACCACCATTGAAGCCATTGAGTTTCATTTCATGAGCTATCCACCCAATCACAATGCAAGAATTAAATACCATGACTTGCCTATGAAACAACAAAAATGAAATTTACCATTGAAGAGAGTTGTTTCTTTGATGGTTTCAAATCATTTTAGATGATGTGGCATGTTGGAAACAACAAAATAAAATTGATCATTGGGACTAGCCTAATAGAACAAGGTCAGATGGGAGCCAATAGCAACGTACTAGTAAGATCGTGCCCGTTAAAATAAAATGCGTGTTTTAAAAGAAAACTTGATACCAATATGCATGTTACTTTTTTCTCAAACTGACTAATGCTTTAAAAGGAAACTTTGATACCAATTTACGTGTTAATTATTTTGTTTTACTAGTAGTCACTAGTCATCAGCATACTTACCTCTTTCTTTTGGAGTAGACAATGGTAGTAATTAAATGACTACCTTAATACTAATTAAACGCAAAACATTTTCCTCTCAGGACTCCAGGACAGATCAGAATTATGTTCTGAACAATCTACAATTCATACATTAAACGCAAAACATTTTCCTCTCAATTTCTCCCCAAGATAAGTTCATGTTACTAGTTCATATTTACCTCTCGAATGCTACTCCATCCGTCCCAAAATAGTTGTCACTAGACATCATGTTTGACTCTTCGTCTTATTCAAAAAAATTATTTAAATATAAAAACAAATATGTCATGGTTAAAATATATTCAATGATAAAACAAATTGCAAAAAAATAAATAAAATTTACGTAAAAAATTTGAATAAGACGAGCAGTCAAAAAAGTCAACAGCGACATCTATTTCAGGACAGAGGGAGTACCAAATTCATGATATGATCCTACTTGACAAACCATTATACAATCCTAATTCTTTTTCTTTTTTTGATAATGATACTCTCCAATTTATAGTAGTTACAATTCATGGTATGTTCCTTTCCAGCCAAAACACCACTCGAGCCTAAAGCTAACACCGACACTGACAATTTTGTACTATGAACAATTGCCCCGTTCGAAGTCACCCCGGAAAAGAAAGCAGGTAGAGGCGATTCGATCCAACGTTGGACACCGAGCGTCACGCGTGACCAGGGAATTTGTACTAGGTACCGAGGGGCATGGGTGACGGTACATGCAGAAGTGTTAAAAAACAACGGAGTAGCCTCTGCAGCGTAGACAGCGTACGGACGTGTTCGCTGCATAGGGTTATTTTAGAAGATTTTTGCAACGAATATTGTAATTACAAATAAAGTTTAATTACAAAACTAATTTTAGGACTCCGTTCGAATTCGCGGACGAATCTAATGAGGATAATTAAGCCGCGATTAGACGATGATCACTGTAGCATCAATGTAGCGAAACATAGATTAATTAGGCTCGTTAGATTCGTCTCACGATTTAGATGAAGGGTCGTGACATATGTTTTGTCATTAAATTAATAAAAATATTTTAAATTATAAGATTATCTTTGATGTGACAAGTCTAAACTTTAAAAAAGGTGCAACGAACTCGTGTAGAAAAACAGCTCCAGCAAAAGCATGTGTGATCCTGTCTGACTGTGATCCTGTCTGACGAGGGACGACTTTTGCGCGGGCGATGCCAAAGCAGCGCTGGTGCTGCTGCTCCTGACTTTGGAATCCAGCCAGCCCTATTGGCTGTGGTGGACACGCCGCGCATGGCATGGCAGGGCATCACCGAAAATCAGACATGGCATTGGCATCGTCGTGGCCGCTGGTAGCCTCACCCGCGGCCGTGCCTCGTGCCCGTTTTCCGCGGGCTCCCGTCGCGTCGGCGCTTCCTCGACGGACAACCGCACCATGAGGAACGTAACCGGACCTTCCGAGTTTTGATCTCCTGTCGTCGCTCGAGCTAGTCAATTTCGGTAGGAGAACGCATGCCACACTGCGATGTGGATTGGAAGATGCTAAAGTTTCGCAGAAAACAGTTCGTTTACCATGCCTGAAATGGGGCATTAACGGTTGTCGTTGTACTAGCTGTATAACTTGCTCGCGGCACATTTGAAGATCTAAAAATAAATACAAAGAGTGGGAAAAGTAGTTGAGATGCCGTTTTGACAATCTATTTGTCAAAAACATAGAGATTACAGGTGCTACTTCGTCTGTCCACAAACATGTTTTTTACAAGATACACCGCTCTCTTTCTTTATGTGTTCCTTACTTCTTGTCGGCACGTGACTAATGGAACTGCCTTGCCGTTAAAAAAAAAGCATTAACGGTTTTTTTTTTTTGAGGGGGAGCATTAACGGTTGTTGTTGTGGTTAATAGGCTCTTTTGAATTAGGAACAACGAAAGGTCCAGCCTGCAAAGATTCACTGGTTTCGGCCCATGAAAGCAGCCCAGTACCATGGAGCAAAACACATGGGCCGTGGGGGAAGAAGAACTGAAGAGAGTGAAACTTTGCTCTGACGGCGTGGATTACTGGGAGGACGGGAAGAATGGTGGACGTGGTACACAGACAGACACGGCGGGCCGGCCGGCCTTATCCATGGAGAAGGCGGTCGGCATCAGCATGCATTCTCAAAAGAAAATGGGTCGCCATCAGGGACAGGAAGGACGAAGCGGAGGGACAGGTCCCCCCTGCCCTCCTCCGAGTAGGAGTAGAAAGAAAACCGAGCGAGCAGCATGCATTGCTGCAATGCATGGTGGCATCGATCAGATATGGTCGCAGTTCTGACGGCGACGGCGACAAAGAAAGAAAAGCCCAGGGCCAGGCCAGCAGCAGAGGTCCAGAGGAAAGCCCCACAGCTTGCTCCCGTCCGCATGCTGCCGGTGTGTGATGCACTGATGGTGCGCAGCTCACCTCCGCTGCCGCGCAAGACGTCCGTCCCTCCGTCATGGGCTGCGCTGCGGTCCAGTGGAAGAACAAGACGAGGCAGGGCAGTGGCGCCATATCGGTATTGGGCCCACTTGTCATCCATTGTCAATGCTATAATGTCCAGTGGCGTGCATTGTACTACTACGCGCGAATGCAACGAGGCCGTGATTGCTAGCTAATCTTTGTCTTGCCACGGTTGATCTCGCAGCACTGGCACGTAGTCTTAGCTTACTTTGGAACGGTGATGGCGCGAGCGCACGGGAACGCGAGGCCGTGATTGCTCTTCTGTACTGTACCTCGCATCGCACGGCCCTCCATCGATCCCGTCCCTGGTCGAGGACGAGGAAGGAGAGCAAGGACAGGGACATGGCCGGCCATGCCGTGAGTGAGCTCGCTGGGGGGGGTCACGCAAAAAGATCGCAAGGACAAGGACGCAACGCATGTGTTTTTTTGGGGTCGTGAAAAGGACACGCACGAGGCTGGACCGACCAATCGCCTCATGTCTCTCTCTCTCAGCCATGGCAAAAGGCGCTTGTAGGAGTACCCCTCCGCCTGCGGACAAGAGAGAAGTGCTTGGAAGAGGATAGCAGTACTGTTCTGAGCCCTGGTGGGGTGGGGTGGGGTGGGGCCGTACGTCCGGCGATGGCGCACGCGTCGCTGCTCACGAGGAGGAAGATGAACAGAACAGGAGCAACGCCCGAGAGGCGAGAGCGTGACGACGACGTGCCTTTTCACGCTCGAGCCTTGACCCTTGCGTGGTCCCCGCCGGCCGGGACCCGCGCACGCCCAAGCTCACGCGCACGATGCATCTGTCTCCGTCTCTCTCTCTCTCTCGTCACAAAATATCCATCCATGGCTAGCCTTTTGATCGGGTGTTGTTTGGTCTGGAGAAAGGTTAACGCGACCAAAGAAAGACATTGGCTGTCCCCGCCTTTAAACCGCCGAGACATTATTGGTCGTCTTTTCCCAGTGCTAGAGCTTTGATCGATTGCAGTAATCAAACATCCCAGACTGACAGCCCATTGAACTAACACAGGGCATGGGACCCCAACAGTGCACTCTACTGTACCAGTACTCCACTCGCAGAAGTCGTTAAATGCCGAGCCTCATAAAACAAACAATCGGAACAGCAAAAGGCATCGAAAAATAAACGACGGGACGACGGAGCAGGGGGCGATAAGAACGGACAGGGACAGGCTGTTTCCCGGCGCTGGGGCCCGCTTCCGGTCCGTCCCTGCTGTATCCATCCACCCACCCTATCGGAGGAGGAGGGTCTGCACGTCGGCAGAGCCACCAAGCAGGGCGTGCAAATTTCGGCCCTGTTCGTGTCTTTAGGCCTAGAGGTCACATCAAAACTAATCTTGCTATTTAAGCGTCTTAAATAAGTTTAATTACAAAACCTTTTTACAGATGTGGGCTAATTTGCGAGACGAATCTAATGAGCCTAATTAATCTATGTTTCGCTACAGTGATGCTACAGTAACTATCGTCTAATTATGGCTTAATTACCCTCATTAGATTCGTCTCGTAAATTAGTACAAGGTTCTGCAGTTAGTTTTATAATTAGACTTATTTAAAACGCCTAAATAACAAATTAGTCTTGATGTGACCTTTAGGCCTAGAGAAACGAACACCCACTTCGTTTCGTTTCGTTTGTGACGCGGCTAAGCAAACGGCTCGTGTCGCACCGGCCACTCCGCCGCCATTGACACGCTTTCGTCGTACGTGCAACCGTGTCCCGCTAAGCGCCTGCCACGTCCAAACCCATTTCCCATTTGGAGTACGGTGTCGTCGACGTCGAGCACCACAGGAACCCAACGAACAAAAGTGTTTCTTCCTTCCGGCCGACGACTTTTTTTCTTCTCATCTTTTTAAATGAGAGTTGCAGCCAGGAGGTGTTGTACTTGTGCTTAGAAGGAGGCCCTACCCCATCGCAGTAGACTCGGGGACAGGACGAGACACGGCGCGGAGACCCGGAGGAATTCCCTCCCAAATCCCACCCCATATGGCTTCTCCCGCCATTCAATGACCTCAACTGAAACGGCTTCACCAGTGACTAGTAGGGTGGGATAGTTGACTGTATAAAATCGACATGCTTAGAACATCTCTAATGGTAAAGTTTGTTAAGAGTCAATGGCTAGTTTTTATAGAAGAATAATATGAGATGGGCTTTATATTTAAGTCTCTCATTCTCTTTAGAGACTAGCTCTTGAGGAAGAGCTAGCTCTCTTCTCTCTTTCTCTAATAAACAATTCTAAGAGTCAGCCGTAGAGCTAGTCATTGGAGATGCTCTTATCACCAGATCATTCTTAATGAGAAAACGGTTGGAGAGAGGGGGAAAAAAAATCATATCTTCAGGAGTACTACTACTAGTAAAAAAATATTTCCCCACTGCATGTCACTACATTGAAGGAGCAGGATCATGCAATCGACCACAGCCAAAATTCAGTAGGAGTTGTCAAGAAGAAAAACCAAAATTCAGTAAACGCGCCCGCTCACCATTGGAACAGTAGCATCCAATCCTTGCTCAGCAATCAGGAGTGACCTCACCACCACCACCACACTGCCCAACAAACGAAAGCAGAGGAGCAGCCACACAAACCCAAACCGGCCTCAAAAAACGGATTGAGATCCTCAAAAAAACACCCCCAAAGCGAAGCGCGCCGCAGAGGGGAGCAATCCGGCAGCCTCTCCGAGCCGCGAGCAGAGCAGAGCGCACCTCTTCCTCTTCCCCTTCCTCGGCCTCGCCTTTCCTGACCTCACCCCTCATCGATTGCGATGATGGAGATTCCTCCACGCGCGTCTGCCTCCTCCTCCTCCTCGTCCCCATCCGTATAAACCCCGTTCCCCCAAAACCCGGCTCCCCCCAAAACAAGCTCCAACCAAGAACAAGAACCCAGTTTGAATTTTTTTGAAAGATCGAATCTTTGTTGAGTAGGAATCGCCGAACTGGTCGCCTCCCTGGGCGGGATGGCGAAGGCGGAGAAGCTGGTGGTGGAGGTGGTGGCGGCGCACAACCTGATGCCCAAGGACGGCCAGGGCTCCTCGTCGGCGTTCGTGGAGGTCGAGTTCGAGCACCAGAAGCGCCGCACCCGGGCCAGGCCCAAGGACCTCAACCCCGTCTGGAACGAGCGCCTTGTCTTCCCCATCGCCGACCCCGACGACCTGCCTTATCGCGCCATCGACGTCGGCGTCTACAACGACCGCGCCGGCTCCGGGTCCGCCCCCGCTGGCAGCGGCGGCAGCCCGCACAGCCGCAACTTCCTCGGCAAGGTGCGTATCCCGGCCTCCGGCGTCCCGGGCCCCGGGGAAGAGGTGGTGCCGCAGCTCTTCACGCTCGAGAAGCGCAGCCTCTTCTCCCACATCCGCGGCGAGATCACCTTGAAGCTTTACCGCATCTACTCCGGCGACGTCGTCGTCAACAAGTCGAAGCCGGAGAAACAGGCCAAGGTCGTGGTGCCCGGGCCGGAGGTGGTGGCGGCACCTACCACGGTGTCGGGCGGCAAGAAGCAGCAGCTCCAGCAGCCTGTGGTGGCCGTGCAGCCGCCGCCGCCGCACCAGCAGCCGGAACAGCAGCCCATGGACATCATGCAGCCTCCTCCGGCGCAGCCGCTCATGAAGCCGGTCATGCTCGCGGACCCGTACCCCGTCCCGGCCATGTTCTCCGGCCCCGGCGACTTCTCTCTCAAGGAGACGCGGCCCCACCTCGGGCAAGGCGACAAGGCGAGCGCGACCTACGACCTGGTGGAGCAGGTGGAGTACCTGTACGTGCGCGTGGTGCGCGCGCGCGGCGTGGCCATGGTGGGCGAGGCCGTCGCGGAGGTCAAGCTCGGCAACTACCGCGGCGTCACGCCGGCCGCCCCCGCCCACAACTGGGACCAGGTCTTCGCCTTCTCCAAGGAGACCATCCAGTCCTCCTTCGTCGAGGTGTACGTGCGCGCGCGCGGCGGCAGCAGCGACGACCACGTCGGCCGGGTCTGGTTCGACCTCGCCGAGGTGCCGCGCCGCGCGCCGCCGGACAGCACGCTCGCCCCGCAGTGGTACAGCATGGAGGACCGCAGGGGCCAGCGCGGCGGCGCCGAGGTCATGGTCGCTGTCTGGTTCGGCACCCAGGCCGACGAGGCCTTCGCCGAGGCGTGGCATTCCAAGGCCGCCGGCGTTCACGGCAACGGGCCGCTGGGCTCCATCAAGTCCAAGGTATATGTCGCGCCCAAGCTCTGGTACCTTCGTGCCTCCGTCATTGAAGCGCAGGACTTGTTCCCGATGGACAAGGGGCCATTGCCGATGGGTCGATTCCCCGAGCTCTTTGTGCGTGTGCAAGTGGGGAATCAGACCATGCGCACACGGCCGGCGCCGGTGGTGCCTACACGGGGACCCTCCAGCCCCTTCTGGAACGAAGACCTGATGTTTGTTGTTGCTGAACCATTCGAGGAGTTCTTGGTGTTGTCTGTGGAAGACCGTGTAGGCCGGGATGAGATTCTTGGCCGTCTTGTTGTGCCGATATCTGCCATTGAGAGGCGGTGGGATTGGAAGCCTGTTGTTTCCAGGTGGTTTGGGTTGGACCGTGCCACTGGTGGTGGCAATGTTGCCGGCAGCAATGCCAACAGGTTTGGGAGCCGCCGTGTGCATCTCCGACTAAGTCTTGATGGGGGCTATCATGTACTGGATGAGGCTACCGCTTACAGCAGCGATCTCCAGCCTACAGCGAAACAGCTTTGGAAGCCGTGTGTTGGTGTGCTTGAGCTTGGTGTTCTTGGTGCCACTGGTCTGATACCAATGAAGGCCCGAGATGGCAGAGGTGCGACGACTGATCCATATTGTGTTGCAAAGTATGGCCAGAAGTGGATCCGCACACGCACTATTGTTGACTCCGTGTGCCCCCGTTGGAATGAGCAGTACACTTGGGAGGTGTTTGATCCCTGCACTGTCATCACTGTTGGTGTATTCGACAACTGCCACGTCGACAAGCCAGCATCAGGAAATACTACTGTGGCTGTCCGTGATAATTGCATTGGTAAAGTTCGCATTCGGCTTTCGACACTGGAGACTGATAGGGTGTATACCCATTCCTACCCTCTGCTCATGCTGCATCCCTCAGGGGTCAAGAAGATGGGGGAACTTCACCTGGCTGTGCGCTTCTGCTGTGGCAATGCTGGCAATATGTTCCATGCCTATGCACGCCCATTGCTTCCGAAGATGCACTATGTAGAGCCGCTGCATGTGCGTCAGGTTGAGTCTCTTCGGTTCCAGGCCACCAATGTGGTAGCAGCCCGACTTGGGCGTGCTGAACCACCGCTTGGCAAGGAGGTTGTTGAGTACATGCTTGACCATCGCTCACATCTGTGGAGCATGAGGCGCAGCAAAGCAAACTTCTCCCGCCTCGTCGGTGTGCTCTCAGGTCCTATTGCAATTGTCAGGTGGTTTGAGCTTGTCCGCTCTTGGCATCGCCCAGTGCATTCATGCCTTGCTGTATTCACATTCTTGGTGTTCGTCACAATGCCAGAGCTGATTCTTCCAACAGCCTTTCTGGCCATGGCATTCGCCGGGCTTTGGAGGTATAGAGTTCGTCCAAGGCACCCGCCGCACATGGAGATGAGGCTGTCTCATGCGGATGCAGCCACTGCAGATGAGCTGGATGAGGAGTTTGACACATTCCCTTCAAGCCGGGGGGATGTTGTGCGCTTCAGGTATGACCGCCTCCGTAGCATTGCTGGAAGGTTGCAGACGGTGGTCGGCGACGTTGCAACACAGGGTGAGAGGATGCAGGGCCTCCTCAGCTGGCGCGACCCTAGGGCGACACTTATGTTCTCCATAGCTTGTGTCGTTGCTGCGGTCATTGCCTATGCTGTACCTGTGAAGGTTATGATTGGGTTCTGGGGCCTGTATGCCATGCGTCCCCCAAGATTTAGGAGCAGGATGCCATCTCGGTTGATGAACTTCTTCCGAAGGCTTCCTTCCAGGGCTGACATCCTCCTCTGATCCCAGTGATTCTGCTACTGGTTGCTGACTTGGTGTGGATAAGCAGCTTGCCATGTTATTGGATTGGTGGTTTTGGCGGGAAGGTGGGAGCTTCAAAGGAATCTAGGAAGAAACAAACTAGTAGCTGCTGTAGGTGCCTGATGTGGTGGTTGTTGCTTGGTTTAACTCTGTTAGCTTGTTAGGTAATGTTCGTTGCTTAATGGTGTCTTGTAGTAAAGCTGCAGTAGCAACTGCAGTGATGCTGTTCTTGTACTCCGGTAATGTATGCGATGATGATGACCTAATGAGACAATCAAGATTAGTTTATTAGTAAGCTACATGGTTCAATACTTGTGCTCATGTCTGCTGCTTGCAGGATGTAGTGTGGCTCAGTGATTCAATATTAGCAACAGATTGGTGTGTTTGTTTATACTTAGACAGTACGGTACAATTCTGTTGTTAAAAGATGTCTTGGTTGTGATCCTGTTTTGAAAAGATGGACAGGGTCGTCGCTCGGTTCAAGTGTGCTCGTCTTTCTCTGTAATAGTATACTAGTGTCATGTTCTCTCGTTCAGAGTGACCTCTTATGTTATGTTTGTCTCCATTCTTTTACCATGTGGCTGTTGTCTTGAGGAATTGCTGCTCAATGATCTGCGGCGACGTTGTTGAGAGGCCAGCATCCAGGAATACCGAGTAGTTTTTTCCTGGAGGGATTGCTGTTTGATTCATGTTCCGATGTTCGTACAGTTCATCTTCTGTACTGAGCAAAGCTGAGAAAAAGGGTCTTGTAGATGCACGACTTATTGTGCCTTTCTATGTTCAAAAAAGGTTTAGCTTGTCTTGTAGGGACGCAGGATGGCTTTGCTGCTCTTTTAGTGGATCTACGAGCCGTCTAGCTAAAGCCCGAGCCCCATGGTGGCGGACTGGCATTGTCTGATGGCTATGAATCATGGAAGAAGAGAAAGCAGTTGTTTTGGCTGGGGAATGAAGGTCATAATATGCGTGAATGCTCCGCAAAAATGCTTGTAGTGTTGTGAAAATCAGTCAGGAGTATGCTGCCATTCAACATTGTTTTCCTTTAAACCATTTCACAGGTTCTCAAATGTTTGTAGACAGCAGACAGAAATAGACTGAAGCACGACAGCGTATATTAGCTCAACAGCATACATAACATATTGCTCTGATTTTTAAAACCGGACAAGAGAAACCTTCTAGGGTCACCAAGTTGAACAAATGATATGCCAGTTTACTCTGATATATTCGGAACTGATATCATGGCAATTCCATTCACTAAATCACCAGAGCCGATCTAGTCATCTACAACACATATGATGTAATAGATTTACAAAAAATCAGAGCACTTACAATCATTTCAAACAAAATCCGACTCTTCTGTCAGCCAACATCTTTCTGGCCACCCCAGAGCTTTGATACTTGAAACGCCATCAACGTCATCATATTATTCCACCGATTTCACATTAGAGACAGGTCTGTTAAAACTTCTCGTCATATTCTACTCTCAGCAGGCGCTGGTTCCAGATCAAAGTGCTCTTCCAGCACGGTGAATACTTCAGTAAGGGAAGACACCTTGAAGTCAGGCTTTACGTCCTCAGGCAAAGAATCATGGGGACCATATCGCCCCGTTTCATCGAGCAAGCAAGTAAAGGCTCCTGCCCTCTTTCCACAAACGATCTGTGAAATTTCCAAATTTCAAGTATTTAAGGGCCAATGTCCAGTTACCATACTCAAGCAGTCTAGCTTATGTAAATACCAAAAAGGAAAAGATCACTTCAGGGACTAGTACAATGAATGGGTATTTATAAAGCAACAGGAGGCCAGTATATGTTGGCTCCTAACGTCAAATAAAGCAGCTGGCCTAACGTCAAATAAATCAGAATGGAGAGAGTCTGATGCATGGAGTGCAAACAATCAAAGAGTAAGGTTAACTGTTTAAAATGAAAGGTTATGATCCACTAGTATTTAATCAAAGTTTGGAGTAATGTTTCTGGTTGTTGCTGCATGGTAATTGCATCAATCAACGAGTAATATGCTACGAGGCAGCTTATGATGGGATGAAGAATGCTCACATCATCCTTGAGACTGTCACCGACCATGATCACTTCATGTGCTGGAATGTTCCAAGTGGAGCAAATGTGAAGCAGTGGAGCAGGATCTGGTTTATAGGGCCGAAATTCTCTGCTCAACGCAGGAACAAATGTCATCTGCAGTAGATACCAATACACAGTTTAATAATCATACTCAAGAGAGTGGCATAATTGCAATTATTTTATGTTTGCCCACTTCACTATTGGCAACACAAGTAGCAAAGAATCAGATTGGCGAGAGAGCAAACTAATCTCAACACAACCTCATAATCTCACAGTTACAACGCTATGATCTGAAAGATTCAACAGGTATGAACAACCAAATGAGCACGAAGAATCAATCAGCATGAGGGTAATAATACAGAACTTACACCAAATCTTTGATGAAACAAATCAACCGCATCCTTCACATTACGGGTGATCAAACCTCTTCTGCAAAATCAAAACGCAAAAGATGAGGTAATAGATCAAAAATCTGCATGAATGTCTCTGGCATAACACCGAATTACATGCACACACTATCGACGATTGTTTATTAGGGCCGTCAGGCACTCTAACACTAGCTGCATTTATCAAAATGGCACCAGCACATGCCAGTCATGAGCTAGATGGCATATGTCAACTGAAGTAAGTCCCCCTGCCTCCACACACAGTGCCGATGTTGACACGATCACGGAATTGCAATATCCGATATATTAGAATCTAATCAAGAAGGAAATGGGGGAGTTTATGACAAAAAACTTATGGGCATATATCTACTGGCAATTACCAAGCTGTGAGCATGTCCATTGTTATTGGCACTATCACATCAAAACCTTCACAGAGTTCTCTGCTTATATGACGAGAACAGATAAGTACTTGAGGACGATGGCAAAAACACGTACTGCTCCCGAACACTTAGCCAGCAGTATATACTACACTGTAAGCGCAAACTCTGATTGCAGAGCGAGCACTGACTAATTTCAGGTCAGCCAATTACAGATTCAAAATGCAGTTCACTTATCATTTGACAACCAGTCATGTAACTTTCTGAAACATTTGTGTGCACGAACAATCAGTAGTTCACAGTTCAGGCTGTACAGCTCGAAATGGATTGACTCTTAGCATCAAAATAACATAACAATAAGAGGCAGTTCAAGTCTCAGTGGTTTGTAACAACTGAAGCAGTAGTTCTATCTACATTTTTTAGAATAAAGTTCTATCTACATTTTGGAACGAACAATCACTGACCTGATCTGCTTTGCATCCAGGAACCCACAAAGCTCCGACGCCCCTGCAGAGCAAAAGCCACACTAAATGGCGAGCGATGAACAGACCGATCTAGAAGAGCACACATTAGAATCCACAAGCAGCAGCAAGCCAAGCAGGGAGCTCACCGGGCATGATCTGAAGGCGATCGAGCCCCTCCCTCTCGAAGCGCGCGATGACCTCGTACGCGCGGCGCTGCAGGTCGGGCGCCCACGACTCGATGCAGTGGAGGATGTCGACGGCGCCGCCCCCCGCGGCGCGCGCGGCGGCGTAGGCCTCGTCCCCGCCGAGCACCTCGCGGTACATGGCCGGGAAGTCGATGACGGGCACCGTGAGCGTCCCGTCCATGTCGAATACCACCCCGCGCAGCGGCCGCCTCCGCTGGGCCGGCGCGGCGGAGGACATGGCCCGCCGAGCGAGGCGGAGGCGGCGGGGGAGCGGCGCGGCGAGGAGGAGGCGGTGGGGGCCGAGGAGCAGGCGGGGGAGCATACGTGGCGCGATCACCGTCGCTGGATGGCTCGAGTCCGGGAGAATGGCGGCCGGAGTGGTGGGGCTGCGACTGTCTGTGGGGGGGGGTTGCCTTCGCTGACCGTGCTTAGACGAAGGTCGTTTCCGCCTCCGCTCAGCGGTCACGTATTCCTTTGATTACGTCTTCGAAATGGATTTTTTTTAACAAAACTTCGGAATGGTTTTTTTTTTTTTTGACAAAACTTCGGAATGGATTCACCATTTCGTGCTTCGTAGTTGCGTTGCAACCACGCAGGAGGATTTGACAAATGTTCAGCAAAGTGGTGGCTGGGTGAAAGAAAGAAAGAAAAGAAAAGAAAAAGAAAGCCGTTTACTCATCCATGCTCCTTTCTTTGGAGGCTATTGAATTCTTCGTGGCA
This sequence comes from Eragrostis nindensis, assembly GCA_012490785.1. Classification (NCBI taxonomy): domain Eukaryota; kingdom Viridiplantae; phylum Streptophyta; class Magnoliopsida; order Poales; family Poaceae; genus Eragrostis; species Eragrostis nindensis. The sequence goes on along the minus strand of JAAXCT010000054.1, from coordinate 731,803 downwards.
TGTACCAGCAGTACTCCGCACCTGCCTGTTTGACAGGACGATCAAAATTACCAAGTGTCAAACACGTACGGGGTCCAGCGCCGGACAGGCGCGAGCTTCAGTTTTCTACTGTATTTTCAAAATTATATATCCTGCCATTCATGCCCTGATGAGCACGAATAGCATTTGTCTAGTCGAATACGAATAGCATTCAGTTGGTGCTAAAAGTGTGCTGAAAGTTGGATAGCCTAGTCGAATACGAATAGCATTTGTCTAGGTGAATTTTAACAAGTGGCAGGTCGCCTATTTTGTTGCTTGAATCTGGTAGCAGATGCAGGACACTAATCGAGTTTGCATTCATTGCGCAGCGTCCGTCGTACTTGGTCTGCTCAAGATCCCGCGTCGATAGATCTGTACGTCTCCGGCGATCCATAATGTATGGCCTTGTTCCCTCCTCCTTTTAGTGGAGTAGATCCTTATTATCGCCGGACATAGAGGACTACGTACTGCAGGACGACATGTAGATCTAAGAAACAAATGTCCCAAGCCACTACATACTATATATATGATTAGTGCTTCTGATTCATTCACTCCAAATGAAAATGGCCAAAAAACCATTACTTGAGTCTGCATATGAAAGAATGCCACAACATGAACTGAACTAGCGGGTTGAGTTACCAGCGGATATATAGATGCATGGTCTACTGAATATATAGGATTTCTTCTTTATTAAAGAAGAAAACAAATCTGACTCTGAGTTGTGAACAATGAAAGAAGCAGCCTAGCTATATGGTTGGTTGGATCTTGGATGGAGGATGTCCATCCTTACTCACGCACAAGCACAACACAGAACTGACGAACGCTAGTAGGAGTAGGACAGACGCTCTCTGCTGCTCGCAAACAATGCAATACGAACGCTACTAGTAACAAACAATGCATGCAAAAGCATATGTAACTCAATGCAACACGACCCGCGCGCGGAAGAAGGAAGAAGGAAGCATCATGTGCGCATCTCCAAGCTCTTGATGTGGTCGATGGCGAGGACGGTGCTGAGGTTCATGGGCGAGATGACGTCGATGGAGCCGGACATGAACTGCTGCACGATGAGGCGGTTGGCGCGCTCGGTGGGGTGGAAGGCGTCCCAGAAGACGTAGGCGTCGCGGTCGTTGCAGAGGTTGGACACCATGGTGCAGAGCCCCAGGCCGTTGAACCTCCCCTGGCCGCAGCACGCCTCCGTGGCCGTCGCGAAGCCGTACGCCTTGGGGTCCTCGATGAAGTCGTTGTGGATGCGCTGCATGTTCACGCCCACGAACACGTCCCCGCCCAGCTGCGCGTTCAGCTCGTGCAGCATCGACAGCAGCCGCGGGTTGTACGTCTCCGCCGCGCGCTGCAGCTCGCGGTCGCAGCTGCCGTCGAGGCTGTGCAGCGCCAGCTCCGCCGGGACGCACCCGATGGGCCCCACGCCCTGCACTAGCACGCGGCGCGCGCCCAAGTCGTGCAGGTGCGTGAGGATCTGCCTGTACTCGGAGAGGATGTAGGTGACGTAGTCCGGCAGCGAGAACTCCCGGGAGCGCGCCGAATAGGGAACCAGGTAGTAGTTGTTGACGAAGTCGTTGCCGCCCAGGGTGATGAGCACCAGCGCGCCGTTCACCAGACGAGCCGTCTGCTGCTCGCCGATCAGCGAGCTCAGCCGCTTCTGGTACTGCGCGAAGTACAGCAGCTGCTTCGAAATGTGGATGATGTTCGCCTGCAACGTGCATTTCTTCAATTATTATTTCATCATTTCCAGTCACATTCTTACATTCCTATGTATGTGGGTGCACATTAGTAGTTGGCTTAATTTGTTGATATCAGTTCAGTAATAATGTTTATTACGAATTGGATGCCGGTGTCGTTGAGGATCCCGACGCCGGCAGACGCGAAGTTGGCGCCGACGAGCAACTTGTCGCCGTCGAGCTCCGGGCTCAGGTACGGCAGCAGAGGCTCAGACCCGAGGTGCTCACCTGCGTGCAACAAAGTTAATTAGAGGAACAAAACAATGTGCAAGAGGGTTCAGATACGCCAGCTAACTAACGGCAGTCACTACTCAACTGATGATGTCGGGCAGGTTCTTGCCGTTGCTGAACCTTCCTGTCGCGCGGTGGTCCGGCCTGTCGATGCCGTACGGCGGCGAGTCGGCCCGCGCCGCCGTCACCAGGTAGTTGTTGTTGCCGTTGTCCACGAGGGAGTCGCCGAACACGAAGAAGGCGCGCGCCGCGTCGGCGGTCGGGAGCTCATGAAGCATTCCCAGGCCGATCAGCACTGGGAGGAGGAAGGCGAGCCACGACGACGCCATTGTTTTGCAGCGCGAGACCAAGCAAGGTGGCCACTGGTCACTGCTCTGTGTGCGCTGATGCGATGGCTACAAGAGGAGGCTGGCTGTGCACTTGGAAAGACTTGCAGAGTCGCAACCTTTTTATAGTGCCCAGCTCATGTTGTTGAGAGAATTAGTACTCATCGGTGGTTGGTGCCCGTCATTGGTTCACTGCTCATTTTGTGCATCATTTTTTTCCCGACGAAAGTTTGTGCATGGGTGCATTTCTAGTTTCTTTTCAAATTGATTATTTTCCGAACAATTGTTTTCTTTATAAATTGATAAGGTCCATGATATTGGAATTTACGTGCAGCAAAACACGGTCTCTGAAGAATGTAACAGTAGGAAATTTCTGACAGATTCAGTTGGACGGCATAGAACCAACTAACCTTCTGGGAGCAGGCTCAACTACTGGGACCAGTAAGTCGCTGATGACCAGTGGATTTCTGAAGTCTTCAGAATTCGACTGAACATTTCAGACCGAAAAGAAAATAGTCAAAATAATGCGAAAAGTTTACAGGACATTTATTCATGAGGGCGGTTGGATCTATCATCATCTGTGCAATGATGCCTGGGGTTAGATGAGCTGTATATAACTTGCTATATGTAACCTTGACAACGAGCAGTAGATTTATTTGGGTGACTAGTTTGCATCAACATCGCACATGCGCCTGCTTTTCCTGCACAGTGGAGGTCTCTAATAGTAGACCACGTACTACAATATGGAGCAGAGAATCAACAAGCCACGTCTGTCCGTGACATTGCTAAAAAATGCTGAACTGGCTTTGTTTTTTGTTTCTATGAGTTACAAACAATGCTATTTGCTCTGCCAATGTGCCAATTCCTTTATAAACTAGAAAGGCGGCAATCAAATTGTCACCATTTATGCTTCCAGTACAATATATTCCATTAAGTCTGCACCATGAAATTTGAAGTTACTTGAAATCCTTCTCAAAGCTTCTACTAAAACGAGCACCATCAATAGGCCTACCCAAGTACCGGCACCAGGTACCAACCTAATGAGCGTACGCTGTGGCGCTAGTCGTCATATAATTGCCGCTAGGGCTCATGGATCACACATTTCACTGCTGAAATCTGAAGAAAACTGAATCTGTCCAAGCCAGTAGGGACCCTTCCCAACTATCAACCGCAATGCATTTACTACTGAACTCATATCATCTTGCCCATCTAATTTCGTCTTTCTAGTTTGTAATTTATACCACACAACACAAAAATAGTTCTTGCCATTTTAATAGTACCACTAACTTCCGTGGTCTGGAGCTGAATTTCACCAATATGTTTAGTTCTTTCTTTCTATAAAAAAACATAACGCATTGCCGAATACCGTCGAGCTACAAGTTGTTTCTGCACACTTGCATTCAGATCTGTGGCTATTTATTTTTCTGCTCTCCGTATTTACAAGTAAGTTTTGTTTTGACTCAGGCCTAATTCGTGGAGACAAAGAAGTAGTACCCTACAATTACAAATGACCTGGCGTAGTAATAACACAGAGACTGCCACACCTTCCTTTGGAGGCCATTGAATTCTGATGTTCCCTGGACAGGAGGATGAAACAAAATTGATCCTACTAGAAGAGATCTAGGACGCCAGGTAAAGTACAGAATTTCTACTTCACATCCTATCGGTTCCCTGAATCCGTCAGAGTTCGAATGAAGTGGTACGAATGTGATTCTGTCTTGGTGCTCTAGCTCCACTGATTACTGATCAGGGATGGACACCAACCTGATGATCTGCCTTTTCATCATTACCATTTCTACGGTACAGTGATATGTAAAAGCTGCTGAACAGTAGTAACATTCAGTAATGCCATTTGCGCACGCTGATGACTTGGTGATTTCTTTTTTAACACGTACTGCAGGCCTTTCTCTGACGAGCTCCATTTCAAGCGATGCATCATAATTTTGGTGGTAGGCAGTTGTTGAGCCATTGAATCGTGTACTGACGTACTGGGCCTTTGTGAGTACAGCGACGCATGCATTTCGATTCGAAGCTTCGTTCTTAACGCGTGACACGACACCGTGGCGCATGGAATTGAATCGCCCGAAATTTGTTGGATGGGTACCTGTACGACGTTGTTGAGCAGAGGTTGATAGACCGTCATTCTCAGCGTATCTCCCTTCCCTAATGCAGGCAATGAGGTTCTGAGAGTGATGGTCTAGTAGAGCCATCGATCAGGGGATGATTTGCTTGAAAAGGAAATTATTAGAGGGGCATTAACTGATGACTAGGTATATGCTGTCTGTTGATAGCTACGGGCCGGCTACATTGATCGAGCGAGCTTATTATAGTACAGTGTAAAGATCATTTGCAGTGCTGCTAATTATGTACTCCAGCTGCGAGAGGGGTGTGTGCTTTCCATTTTGTACGTCGTCTATACGACGCAGAATCAGTACTAGTGATAGATTACACATCAGGTCGATCCGAGAGTATAGCATAAACGCATGCATGCAGCTACTGTAATGGCGACTCCTCATGGATCTATCAGTCTATCTGATCTCAAGTCAAGACTCAAGACTATGCCTGGAGCAACTTGGTCTTGCGGACGGAAGGCATTGCAGATGCAACCGGTTTCACCGGCTATTAAAGACCCCGGTGGTACAGTACAGTTCAGAGAGCGGCGAATTCTTTCTTGCATTGCATGGGTCTCCTCCTTCGTCGATTGGATTGGAGGATTCCACCACCCACCGGCAGGCAACAAAGTACAGTAATTCGTGGCGGCGGCAGACACGCCTGCCTGCTTCGCTTCCTCCCTGCTGCTGCTCGTCTCGCCAGCGGCGCCCTCTGCTTCAGGGTACATGTACCGTTGCTGGCCCGCGGACCTGAAGGCTTAAGCACACCACCGATAACGCCAGCACACCGATAACGCCGCTGCTTATACCAGCAGCAAGCTTTGCTTATGAACGCGTTACGTAAGTACTAGTAGTATAAATGATATGGGCCGGCCTTCCTTTCCTTTCCTATTTGTGGGCGGGGCGGGCAGTAGCTCTCTGGGCTTAGTTGGTCCCACGACCAGAAACTTTAGCCCAGGCTCCAGTGGGATCACTTCGAATCTTGGGGCATCATTTCTTTCGTTTGACACCAAAGCGTTTAATTGTGCTCAAAAAAAAAGAAGGTAAACTCTATTTTACAACCGCCGCGCGTTAGCGCGCTGGAACGGCAGGCGCGCGAGCCGTCCAATCTCCATCGGGCGGCGCTGCCGATTCCTCGTTTACAAAACATCATGAGCACGTGGGACCATCCGAGGAGGTGTCATGTGAACGCGTACACGAATATTCTCCCCGTTCATTTCGTCGTGCTCATTCTCTCTCTTCTTTCTCTCTCTACCGCGACTCGTGAGGGACGCCGAGACCCGACGTCCACAGCACGGTGGCGGAGGCCGGGGCCGGGCAGGCGCTGGGGGCGGCGAGCTCGGTGGTGGAGACCGGGGCGGGCGCTGGGGCGGTGAGCCTGGCAGCGGGGCACAGGGCGGCCGCTGCGGACGGGGAGCGTGGCGACAGAGGCCGATGCAGGCGAGGCGACAGCGGCCGATGCCAGCACAAGTGGCGAGCGGGGAGATGAGGACGCAGGCGAGGGCATGCTGTAGCTTGTCGGGAGCGAGCTAGCCGTCGCCTCACTCGCTTGAGATGGGCCACTGCCGCTCGCATCGATTCCGGCGAAATCCAGCCTCATTAGGGTTGGCAGTCGCCGGCGATGAGGTCGCCCACTCTCTTCTGGTATGCATTCTTGCCTTTGTCTATCAATCCTGACGGATTAACAGTGTTTGGGGTTCCGATTTGAGTTTTTGCAGTAGTCAATTTGTGATTTCTAGGGTTTGGGGTAGATCCATTGCAGGCGAGAGGGGGAAGAAGGATGCGGTTGGTGTTGCTTTTCCCCACCATGCTCGAACCCTACACATGAATCCGAGGAGGGATTAGTTCCTGGTAGCTTTAGAACTCGTTTGAATGTGTGAGTGTACCCTGATTTGAGTCCCCCTGGGGATTTTGATATGGATGGCATAGAGACATTGAATTGCTCTGATTTGCGTTCAGTTTCCACTTCTAGAGCAGTTAGGCACTTGAACTTTGTTGCATAATGATGAGAATTTTGTTTCCCCAACTCCAATCTAGCAGTTCACAGCTAATTCACTACACAGTCCTCATGCATAGTCCACAGTTAATTCGGTTTCTGTGGATTACGTTTCTGATTTCGAACTGATGATTGGTGAATAGAAATGTCAGTGAATAGCTATATGCGATTACATCAGCTCGCCATTAGGCTTCTTCGTATATTTGCTACATTTGTCATCTTGTGTATGTGGGATCCAGCATACATGTCCGCTTATTTGCTAATTCTCCTTTAATATGGTTGCTTATGATACTCAATTTTGTTTATAAGGTTCGAACTCAATGGACTTTTTGCTGTGGAGATGCAGTGGTGGCTTGCAAGTTACGGTGGCGCAGGATCTTACCTCATTGGTGGATGAGATGCTCAACAAAAATTCAAGTGGAGGTGCGTTGTTGACATTTGTGGCTTCTTAGGGGATCTTGCCCTCAGGTAATCATGTGAAATCCATTCACTTTGCAGGGCCTCTGAGGCATCCACTGACCCATTTGTTCATCCCATACTCTTAGTTGTTTGTTATTTGCATTGTGGATCCTTTCGTTCCAGTTGTTAAATATTTGAATCAGATGTCTAATTTTGTAACCATTTGTCCGTCACATACTCCTAAGTAAGTTTGATGTAACACTAAAGCATTTTTAAGTATTTTAACAGTGGATTTAATACTGAATGATAAGCATTTTTAGTGATAACTAAAAGAAAATGTAAGTAATCCACAGTTCTTGATATAGCATATGAACATTTTGTGAATATCTTTCTGTGTGTTATGGTGTTTTGAGTTACACAAATTCGTTTTTCTCTCTTCAATCAATTAGTTCGTGCGCGCGCGTGTATGGATCGAGTTTGATGAATGCGCGAGAAGATGAAGGGTGGTAGCATAGTTTACCTGGTGAGTGCTATTTTTATCCATGACTGGTGGACTGGTGGTTTCTAAGGATTTAGAATGTCTGACAATGCTCATTGCTGTTTTTTCATGTGATATGGTCACAACTAGTGATTGGTTAATGAGATGATGCTCTGATTTTGTACATGGACTACACAAATTTTTTTCCTTTGATTGTTTGCAAGGACTAGAGTGCAAAGCTTTCATGAAAGTTCTGAGTATTAATTGATCCCCTGATATACCTTATTCGATAACAATTAGATTTGTAGTATTTTTCTGGATTTTTAAAGTTCTCAATGCGTCAAAATGTTTTTCTTCACTGGTATGTTAGTAAGCATTATTGTTAGTCTGATATTTTCACTGACTTGACCACAACGCCAATGTTGTTTAGTAATAACTCCAAAACATTTTAGCAATTACTTTTTAGCATTTTAACAATAATTCCTAACAAGTTAATGATAACTTCTAAACATCGTAAATCGACAATTAAGATCAATGACATGAGCAAATTGCAAGTATTTTACAATAACTCCTAAGTATTTTAAGGGTAACTCGCATTTTAATGATACTTCACTTTTATCAGCAATTAAAATTAACGATAACTTTGTAATGTTATGGATTATTTTTTCTGGCATTTTTGAGCAATTTATGTAAGTATCTTTTTATATGACATCTAGTACTTCTACATATGGATTAAAGCATTTTGTATCAGGAATGCCTTTTTCTGTAATTATGGTGTTTTTTCTGTTGCTGTATGTACAGTCTTAGGTTATGGCATGCAAGTCAGTTTAATCAAACATGTATTCATGCATAGGAGGCTGACTTGCTGTAGCTTAGTTCTACCACATTGTGCCAATCAGAGGTTGCTCTTTTTCCTTTTTTTTAAAGCATTTTTATGTTATTTCAAACAACATTCTGCATATAAGTGCCAGCACATCTGATATATATTTAAGGCAACTTAACAACACCCAGCATACTTGGATTCAGGTCTATAGCTGTTGCCTCTTCATCAGGTCGTGGGAAGTTCTAGTCTATCATTGTGTTTTCTGCAAATTACCTGTTAAGCGTTTCTCTAATTGTAATCAGAAATATATCTGCACACAATAGTACTTTAATACACAAACTCAAGCATTTTATTGCATACTGTACATGACAGCAAAAAGAAATAAAAAGGCAACAGTGATGATTTTATAACTGAAATCTGGTTCTTTTTCAGGTGGTAGACAAACCACAAACAACAGAGGTATTTCCATTCCAGAACACTTGTGAAGGGTGCAATGAACTGAACTGCGGTGGAGGAATTTTGTTAATCCGTGTAGCAAATTTATGTTGCAAACCTAGCAATCTGTGTCACATGTTAAACCAGTATCTACTTTGAATAGTATGTAAGCAAGTCTGTTAGCAGGGAGAACTATCGTGCTGCAAACCAAGTGCAATTCAAAGTGGCATCAAAATCTGTGTTTAAATGTAAAACCCAAATCTACATACTTGCAATCTGTGGTAATTTGCATGGGTGTTCTACTGTTTATGTTTCTGAATTAAATTAGATCTGAATACTGAAAGGGTATATGGGTGGTTCTAAGACAGATCAGTGACGATTTGCTTAGCAAACTGCAAAAAGATGAAGTGTGCAAAGTCTATCTGAAATGGGCACAGTCTGAAACACGCTTGCGCGAAGGTTCTGTCCGTAGAGTAGTTTTAAGTGGGCGGATTTTCTTTCGTAAAGCAGTTTTAAGCGGGGCGGCGCGCGGGATGATTTTTTTTTCCAAAACGGGCGGCGCGCGGGGTAATTTTCCTTTCCCAAAACGGCCGGCCGTGCGGGACGCTTATAGCGCGGCCGCCGTGCGTTAGCGCGGTCCAAAAAAAAAAAGGTGACATGAACCCCAAAGCGTTTAATTTTTTCTTTTCCGGACAGTAATACAGAGAAACATAAGTTTACAGTTTTCAACACAAACGCAGAGCGATCGCATCATCATCTCACCACCGTTTGAGCTCATTTTACTCCTTTTGTACTTGCGCGAGTTTCCAGGCTTTGCTTCAGTCAACAAAACATGGACGTGTATAAATATCGGATGCACCTACGGGTTGTTGGATCAATAATTTTGTTACTACTACTTTCATTTTTACAAAAAACACTTGGCTAACACGACAATACAAATTATACGCGGAGGGCAACACGTACTACCTGCCACTACAGACCCGCAACGCAGTATAATACACGCCATTGATCTCTGCTCCTCCAAATTAAAAAATGTTTTGACATGCGCGTCGTAGCATGCACCCAGGGGCAGGGCTGTGTAACCTAACTGAAAGGCGGTGAAACTGCCGTCTGTACGTAGATGTGAACGTACCAACGGCGTACCGCTTGGACTGAGCAAAGACATACAGAGAGCAGCACCACACGGAAATCTAGCTAGCGAACCCAATGCGTGTATGTGCTGTACTGTGCAGGACTGCAGGTTGTTGCAGAAGTATATACACGAGCAATGTTAGTTGCGACGACTTTGACTGTATACTACTAGTATTTTTTATTTTGTTTTGAGAAATAATCAATCATAAGCCGCCTGTCCTTAATTACAAGTGGAAGAAGACAAGGAAAGTCGCTAAGCCATCACGTACGCACCGAGAATCAACCGCGTAACATAACAATGTATAATAGACTCGTGACTTTGGCTACACGTACGTTCTCGTTTGATAGCTACTCTGTTGATGTGTAGTGTGCAACAATCGAACGCCACACCGTACGTGCGGCATATATGCGTTTCCATTATCTGAAAATGATGCAACTATAACTATATATTATATAGTTGAAACATTCTGGTCTTAGAATATAAGCAATCGACTAGCTAATTCAAACGTGTCGTCGATCTAATTAGTGACTGGAAAAAGAAAAACAGAATAATCCCAAAATAAGCCATCTAACGTCGCGGGAGTAACTATAACTACTAGAAACAGAGCGCGGTATTACCGCGCTGGCCTGTTTGTAAACACTCGTTAGATTTTGCCCCGTGGCTGGACCAGCAAACTCTATGTCAAATGCGTCCAAAGGGAGATCGAAAAATAAACGTGTCTAAGTCCAAAGCCTAAAAATGGTTGAAGTTTTGTAAGAATACTACGGTTTTGCAAATTGGCGTTTTTGTTTTCAACACAGAATAGCACTGCATTAAGTACACTGAACATTTACAGTACAGTTATACAACATTTGAATGATCTGTAAATAAAAGAACTTGGCTTGTAAACATCCATATCCATGTAACTATTTATAAATCAAATAAATAATCCATAAAGACTTGGAAATTTATGAAGTGAACTTCTATATGACAATATAGTCATAACAGTATCAAATTCCACCAAGAATTCTGTAGCTGCTCCATTATCATTATAACTTTATTAGTTGGCACCGATATCAATATCAGTATGAGCATAACCATGGCGATCTGACAAGCTACATATTAGTGTAATGATATAAATCAGAATAATGATGCTTCACAACCCCTGCTGGTCGTCTTGTTCTTCCCATGGTATCTAGGTAATTATAATAGGAACTTACCAGATCATTGAAACGCTAGCTGTCTTGGTAATTAGCAGAGAAACTTGCCAGATCAGTTCAAGCGAACTTGTCAGTAGGGAGCCCTGAGAATAAAAAAAAAATTAGGTATGAGTAAATTTGAATGCCCCAGGGATCACATGTCAAGTAGCATTGAGGATATTATTCTTTGTGCTGATGAACATAGCTTCGACATTATCCAAATTGCTATGAACATAGTATTTTTTTTCTGAACAATGGGCAGGAGCAGTGCTCTTTCATTTAAGTAAGAAGTAGAAGTGCACAGATGTTTTACAAATTTAAATTACATCGGCAAGATGAAAACACCTCTACCAGTGATGTGCCACAGCTACTGCATACCTACTTCTATATGTAAATGATACTGTATTATCTTAACTGCTAGCTCTGCTACTGAGGAACCATGTTGAGATGTGCCATGGTTCTCGATGATGATGAGTAATTGACAACTGTGTTGATTTGAGTTGACATGAGGTTTGGGTTGAAATGCGGGACTTTGAGTGTTGCATAAGCATATGCATGATTATGTTTCTGGCTAACCGAAGTTGGTGCAGGTGTTGGGATGATTGGCGGAGAAGGAAACGTGTTTGCTTGTCTAATGATGTGTAGGTCAATGGAGTCAACTTGATGGTCAACGGCAGGAGGATCGGGAGGACCAAGCGAAGGGTCCCGACGGGCTGGGATCGAGGAGGCTTGGGTCCGGGCGATCGAGAGGCTGGGTGAGGTCAAGGGTGATCCACACCGTACACGTGGCGGACAAGAAGCACGGAGAGTTTCGCGGTTTGGCCTCAAAACCGTGGAGGTGATGAAGACGGCGTGTCGACCAAGGTCAAGAGGCGAACGGGAGGCTGGTGCAAGTGAAGGGTCCCGACGGGCTGGGACCGAGGAGACTTGACGGCGAGGTTCGCGGGACGAGGTGACACACGTCGACATCGGGATGGTTTCCCGGTTTGGCCACAAAACCGGTGGTGATGGTTTCCCGGTTTTGCCTCAAAACCGGTGGTCGACGGTTTCCCGGTTTGGCCTCAAAACCGGTGGCGATGGTTTCCCGGTTGAGCCTCAAAACCGGTGGTCGACGGTTTCCCGGTTTGGGCCTCAAAACCGGTGGTGGGTGGTTTCCCGGTTTATGCCTCAAAACCGGCGGTGGACGGTTTCCCGGTTTGGGCCTCAAAACCGGTGGTGGAAGTCGCGCTTTGAGAAGCGTGCAAGGCGGTTTCCCGGTTTAGGCCTCAAAACCGGCGGCGACGGATGGAGGTGCATGTGGCACCATCGTGGAGGTGGCTTCGAGGTGAAGCTACGGTGTGAAGGCCCCGACGGCGTTCGGGTGGAGGAGAAAAGGTTGGACGGAAACGCCCTTATGTGTTGTATGGGTGTGTTGTAGTGTGAGGGGCATTTCCGGGATGTGGAAATGTCCAAGGAGATAAGGTGGGTGGCTGGTTGTGGCTGCCCCCTTGAGCCTTTCATTTGAGTTGTAGGGAGAGGGCTTGAGAGAGAGGAGAGAAGAGAGGGGAGAAGAGAGGAGATGGCTCTTTGATTGAGCTTTTTGTCATCTCTAGTTTGTGTGTGCTAGGGAGTGGCTTGACATCTACATCTTTGAGCAATACAAAGTATCAATTCGTCCTCAAAGTGTTCTCCTCATCTTGAATCCCGAATTTCTTATTTTTCCCATTTTCGGAGCTATTTTCGTGCGAATTTTCGATCTCCTTTTTGGCTGCGTTTCCGGGTGGATTTCTTGGATGGATTCGGTGCTAGGACGTGTGGGAACATGCCTTGATTGATCTTCTACAAGATCTCCCCACGAGCACTTCGAATTTGTGGATTTTGTCCAAGAACACCTAAACCCTAGTTCTTCACTTTGATCTAAAATCCGAGGAGATTTTGTTGGGTTTTTGGTATGGATCCACTTGGATGATGTTCCCTATCTTGTCACGCACCTAGGGTTCAAATTTCGTGATTTTTGGAGGTCGTTTGGTCGGGTTTCGAGATTTTTCTTGATCTTGCGCGCGTGCTGTTTTTGGGACTGCGGACTAGTCCGCCCCGACAGCCGGACTAGTCCGCCCCCAGCCGGACAAGTCCGAAAAACCAAGTCTGTGGTCCGACCCGAAGCCGGACTAGTCCGCCCAGGACCAGACTAGTCCGCCCCAAGCCGGACTAGTCCGCCCCCCAGCCGGACAAGTCCGTAAAACCAATTCTGTAGTCCGACCCGAAGCCAGACTAGTCCGCCCCGGACCAGACTAGTCCGCCTCTGGATCAATTTGATACATCTTCTTGAGTGTGTCTTTGCTTGATTTGCTTCCGCAAGTGCTTATATCTCTTCCACAATCATTCCTAAGGTCAACACATCACGTTCTATGTGTGTGTGTGATCTTGGTGGTTGTTCTTGAGGCGGGTTGGGACATAGGCCGAGTTCTTTACAAGAATTTTTATCGGCTCCCATTCACCCCCCCCCCCCCCCCCCCCCCCTCTGGTCGCCTTCTCGGTCCTTCAGCTACTCTTCTCACAACCATCATTAGCAGCATGAATTTGCCATGTCAGATTTAGGGCCTTTGCAGCATTTTCTAGGCATTGCAGTGCAAAGAACATCCTCAGGCATTTTTCTTTCGCAACTTGAATACGCATCAGACCTGCTTGAGCGCGCCAATATGACCAAATGCAATTCTTGCCTCACACCTGCCGATACAAAGTCCAAGCTATCTGCACATCAAGGCCAACCTGTTTCCAATCCGACAGACTATATAAGCGTAGCTGGTGCACTGTGATAAACATCCTTACTCTTCGAGACGATTGTTCATCCTAGCTCCATATGCCCATTCCCTCAGTTGCATTTCCTCCTTGATCATTCCAAAAACCTGCTGCATTTGCAATGCTGAATTCAGAAACACTCTCCTGATTTTTTTTAGAATAAGACTTCATTACATGTATTCCTTTGCTACCGTTTGCTTATGCTTCTTTCACCCTCACAGCTGTAACCTCATCCAAAAATCAGTGGAAAAAAAGGTGTGATTGCCTGCAATGGGAAAATGATGAAACTGACTTCAGTGGAGAAATATAGGCTAACATAATCTATCAATTTTGCATCTTCATCTCATGATTTGATCATCACTGCTCTGTAGATCATGGTATATAGTTTCATATACTATAGCTTTAGTTGCTCTGTAGATAATCATCAAATTTTAGGTATACTTAGAGATCATTTTCTTCTTGACAGCTACGTTCTGTTTCCTTTTAACGTAATCAATCCTAAGATTTGCTTCGTAACTAACAATTAATATAGGTGTTGTTGCGCACTATGTTGAGCGCAAAACTTGCCTTGAATGATTACTTTGCAACAACAAACCAGCTGACAAAATACCACAATAATTAGGAAAAAGAGAAAATCTCATAAATTCGTATTTACAGTAGACTGCTAGCCTTGACTCATTCACAGAGTAAACCTCATTCTAAAGAAAATTCTGATTTGTGTGTGCACAAATTCTCATGTATATTTTATACAGTAAAAAAATATACGTTCTGCTTTGAAAAATTGAAATGCCTATCATGTCAACCCCAATTCATATTAGAGGTTTGAACTCTGATGATTGATTTTCTTCAAAGGTGTCCAGTAGCTGAGCCAATGATGAATAGAAACAATACTTGATCGTGCCAAGAGAAATTTTCTAAAGCAAGTTCCTCTTAGGCATTTCATCGAGCAACTGTCGGACAGAAGTTCTTGTAGGGTGATTAGAGCAGAGGAAGGAGCAGAACGCACTGGGTTGTTGCTGTATCAAAACTGGTGGTGCCCATGGCTTGCTGGGCGCATCTTGCATTGTCGGGTGATGGGTCAGGGTCCTTCGCTCCTACACCTGCCTGCTACTATTCCCATCTCTTGGTGCAGCTCTCCTTGGCTATTTCTGGAGCTAGCGACCTGCAGTGTTCGGACTTCGGATGTTGAAGCGGGCGTCTCTTTCGGCTTTCGGGTCACCTCCTTCCATCGATCGGCACGCTGTGCGAGGAATCGTGGCTACCTGTTGCCGCTGGCACCGGCCATCATGGATCGCCGGCCTTCAGAAGGTTCTCCTCCGCGTACAACAGCGGGAGGCGCGTGAACGACGAATCCGGTGTGAGCGTGAGCACGCCGTACGGGAGCCAGGGGAGGCAGAAGCACGAGGCGAACGGGAGGCGGGAGGAAAGAGATCGAGTGGCGACCATTGCGAGACGCCAGGGCGGGGCTGGCCGAGAGAGTAGAGGGATGCGCGGCCGCGTCGAGCCGTCGACGATCCATCGAGGAAGACAACAGAGAGGGAGTTCGAGGTGAGGACCTTATTGCAAGAGTCCGTGGTTCGAAACTTCGAGAAGGACCTAGATGAATGATCGGATAGAGCAATCCGACGGTCAGTATTTTTAGTTGGCAAGATCTAACGGTTGAAAGGCCTATAGCTGACGTAGAGTGGCTATTTTTGCGAGAAAACGCACGCGTTTTAATATAATAGAGATTAGCTTGATTTGATCTAAAAAAACTATTAGCTCGATTTTTTTATTATTTCTCTGGAACATCTCATCGATGATCTCATTTGGCCTCAGAATTAATACAAGCGACAGAGAGAGTTTGATATCGTGGCTAGGGAGGCGCGAGTTGCATGGCATGTTAAAGTACGGCCAAGGTGAAAACCGACATGTTGCATATATACTTCGTTCCACACCGACGACGATATAGATGGATTAAACATTTAAACCGACATCAGTACTCTGACACTGAAAAGAAGAGCAAGAAACGGGAAACATGCGTACAGGAACAAATTAAGTGCCACTGACAATGTTGAAGCGGATTATCCATCTCACTTGCGTTGGTGGTGGTGGTTGGGGGGGCTACTTTCTAAAAGCAACACGGTGCTAACGTATTCGTCTCCGGCTATCCCAAAAGACGAGCTTATTCGGTAGCCATTTCAGTATAGTACCGGTATTGTTTATGACTACACTGAGCGAGTGGTCTGGCTACGGCCTAGCCGTTCTGACGTGCGGTGGTTTCGTTGAGAAGGAAGCATCATTCAGTGCATGACACCACCCCAACCACCAGTACTACGCATATTAGATCTGAGCTGAACAGGACCATGGTGCAGTGGCAGATCCTTGCCGTTGGATCGTAGTACTTGTATACGATGAATACGATCCTGGTCGTGCCGTGCCGTGGAGACATGCATGCGCGGTGCGTAGTCGATCGATGGACGATGCCAACGTCTCAACGGATATGCTCGCCGCCGGCCGGCTGCATAACTAGTCGTTGTCAGCAGCCGCCGGCCCTCCACGAGTTGCCATCAGGTAGCAGCAGCTAGCAAGAACAACATCTCCATTGGCCGTACGCCCAATACGATCGATGGCTCTTCCATGGATCGTTTCGTTGCGACAGCAATTCGATCGCACTCACACGCGTGACAAAAATAAAGATTAATGACGACGTGCGCCCGCAATGTCCGGGGGTGCACTGCCAT
Source organism: Eragrostis nindensis (assembly GCA_012490785.1). NCBI lineage: Eukaryota > Viridiplantae > Streptophyta > Magnoliopsida > Poales > Poaceae > Eragrostis > Eragrostis nindensis. The sequence continues at coordinate 715,439 of JAAXCT010000054.1, read as the reverse complement.
ACTGTGACGCCTCTGGCTCTCTCTGCCCTCTGACGTGCTTGTTTCAACCGCGGGCTTGCATGCACCATATGCAGAACGGTACAGTACGTCCGTGTCATATATGTGATCAGAAGTAAGTGTTCGTTCGGTCGTCTGCATCCACGTATACACGATGATCCACTCCCTCAATATCCCTTGTTTTTCTCGAGCCATTTTCTTTTCTCGCGCAAATTATTGAGGTCGTAGGCAATGGTATATCAGAAGTAGACGATACGTCCATTTCTAAGGGATAAGCAGCGAAAGAGAATATGAGCGGTTTGTTGTATACGGTGTACAGTTTCAGATTTCAATTACTGTCGGTTTGTCGATATGTAGTGTCAAACTAAGAACTGTGTGTGCAGGCAGGATGAAAGGGCCTATATCGATATCGATCACAAGAAAATACTAATGCAACAATAAAGAGATGCAGTTTCTTTGTATTTCAAGTCAATTAAAGCCATTCATATGAGCTTGTTTTCCACATTGGTGGTACTGAACTACTGATTTAGTAGCACGGGTGCGAAATGATACTTTCAGGTGCTGCCCGTACGTGTTTCAGAACATCGAGCTCTGGAGCACATGCAACGGGGGATGGCAAGAAATTCCTCTGCTACATTCATGACGCCTTCCGGATCGAGACGGCCATTTGCTTTCCTGTTGTTTTTCCTCCATGAAGCACCGGCACAGGTAGCTGCCAGGACCTGACGAGACGAGCTGGCAACGTGCGCCCGCCGCGGAGAGCGTCTCCTCCATTTGGGAACCTCGTCTACGGCCACACCATGAACGGCGCTTCGAGGAGATGATCGATCTGCAGGAGATTCCCCGCCGACCATCTCTATCTACCTGATCCCGAGCCGGCGCGCCCTGGTGGTGGCGCGAGAGCCATCTCCGCCGGAGGCTGAGCGGCTGCGGCATTTCCACAAACACACTGGGGTGTCTGGCGAGGAAGAGACACTCGCGACGTGACTAATCTGGGCCGCACAAAGCCGATTGGACGGCACCCGGTCGTTATTCGAAATAGCGACCACCACCCCCCCCCCCCCCCCCCCCCCCCCCCCCCCCCAAAGAAATGCCGGCTCCGTGGCTCGCCGGAACGCCGCCGGTGCTCAGGCCATCCCACGCGTCCCTCCGACAACTCAGAGAAGACGCCCCAGACTACGCCGACCGACCAAGGGTGGTTGGAGTTTGAAATGATGGCCGCCCCGGGTGACGATCGAGAAGCCTCCTCCTCTGCTGCTTCTTGCCGTCGTTCGCCGGAACCCGGAACATTCCTGCCGCACGTCCCCTGCGTTCCTGATCTCCTTCGCGTGTCCTCCTGGTTCTTTCCATGCTTCACAGCTGAACGGAGGCAACGCGCTCCGTCAAGGCAGACATGCATGGCCACGAAACCGCCTGACATTGCCGTCATTCAGCTCTCATGTAAACTGAAGACTCGAGAGTGTATGCCGTCATGAAACCAAACAAGTAGAGAGGCCGAGAGAGAAGCCCAAATCCAACTGGATAGTAGATTTCTCAGAAAGCAGAAGTGCAAAAATTAAAGGATGCCGAATTCTGCAGAATTCAGTAGCAAATTTCCTCGATCGAAAAACCGAATATGCAGACACCGAACACATTGCAAGAAACCTGCAATTCTCGTCTGAAAATGGGAAACTAGTTATAAGAGAATATAAGATGACTTAAGTAGCCAACGGACGCCGGGTCAAGTGGCTAGCAGCGCACGGTCGCTGCTGGCCGACCCGGGTTCGAGCGGCACGAGGGGATGGTGGCCTGAACTGGTGTTCCTCGTGCCACCTCCCCAGCCGGCGATGTGCTGGCGCCGGTGGGCCCCTCTGTTGGCCCACCTCTGAAAAAAAAAAAAATAAGATGACTTCAGTAAGATGATGCATTGTAAGAGAATATATGTTCGGTTGTCTACGTCGACATGTACAATCCATTTCCTCCCTTGTTTCCCTAGTCGTTTTCATTTGTCAGATCGAGCCGTGCGAGAAGAGGCGAATTGTATCAGTAGGCGATACGTCCATTTCTCAGGATAAGCACGGAAAGATAATACGCTCAGTTTGTTGTATACGGTGTACACTTTCAGATTTCGATTCCCGTTGGTTTGTCGATATGTGGTACTCGCTCCTACATACCTCATTCTTCACAAAGTCGAGCACGTATATCAAACAAGAGAGTACTAATGCAAACTCACTATAAAGAGGTGCCGTGGTGCCGACTGCACCTCTTCTCGTTCTAGTATTTTCAAGTGAACGCCACTCATATGTTTTTCCACGTTGAACGACTTTCAATTTCTCGTATAGTATATATCTCTGACCCGGCCTAAGCTTTAATTGTTATCCTCAACGGCCATTTAGCTACAGACATGAACAAAAACAATTCCCTGTCTTCCTTTTGACTGTAATGCTCGGTGTACTGTCTGGCAGCTAGCCGCTGTGTCTGTCGGTTCAATTTAAATTCTGATGGAGCTTTGGCTACTTAATACTAGATGTATTTTTTTACGGATACTTAACACTAGAGTTGCTATTAGAAAATCGCGTCAACTACCTTCAAATACGTAGAGCATTACGCCATTGTCTCCACACCTACTCCTACCTTAGCTTGTTTCACATTAGGCCTGGCACACGTATATACAACACGCACAAAGAGACGACGGGATCGGAATGAACTAACGCAAACTTAACGTCGGTGCTTAGGCCCCGTTTGGATCACTTTAGAGGGTGCTGTAGCAGTCACATCAAAGATGTCGGCACGATTTATGTGTACTAAACAAAGTCAAATTACAAAACTAAGTCCAGGACCCCCCCTCTATTTCGCGAGACGAACGTAATGAGGGTAATTAAGCGGCGATTAGACGATGGTTACTGTAGCATCACTGTGTCAAAACATTGATTAATTAGGCTCATTAGATTCGTCTCAAAAAATAACGCCCGTCTGCAGAAAGGTTTTGCAATTAAATTTTATTTAGTACCCCTAAATAGTAAGATTCTTTTTACTTTAGAGGGGTATAAACTTTAGAGGGCACTTTAGAGGGGGGGTATCCGAACGGCACCTTAGTTGCTACAAGGATGAAAGGAACAGTGAAACAACCAGACATTACAAAACGGGGCTCTGTTATACCTGTACATTTCCCATTGAGTCGTGTTCAGATCAAGGAAATGCCTCTACAGAAGATCGAGAACAGATATTCAGCATTTCGAGCAGAGTGGTTGTGCCGTCGGCACCACGGTACCTTTCCTACCGTGTGAGAAATTTACAGGAGATTCAGTGACATGCTCGATCGTTGGTTACCGGTGAATCGATTGGGACATGTTGGGCAATAATCCAGGCACGCACAGGAGGCAAAGGCACTCATTTACAGTGTCTGGAACATTTCAAAGCAAAGATGCCGACGGGTTTTCGACAACAAGGCCTTGACACCATCTCAACCTGCAATGACAATTAAGCAAGACGCGCATGCCTGGACAACTCAAGGCGACGAGTAGCCATGCGGTCCTAACCAGGTGTCCCTGTACAGTTTTTTTGGTCTGCTTTCCCTTTCTATTTTTAATTTTTTTCCTCTTGTGTGGTTCCTTAATTTAACCACGCATTGTAATTAACTCTTTTATACTATAATAAAACAGCAGAGCACATGTCATTGGCCCTGTTCGGCTGCTCGAAACAGTCGGCTGGTGCTGATGGCTGCTGCTGTTTTTACTCACCTAGCAACAGTAAAATCAGCCAAAAACAGCGGTAGTTGGCTGTTTCAGATGTCCATCGAACAGGCCCATTTATTGTTCAAAAACAAAAGAATCAATTGGGACTCGATTGATGGTTCATGCATTTCTTTTTCTGCATGAGAAAACCAAATGAAATGTTGAATTTGGAACTGAGACTTTCTGCCACAGAACCAATGGAACTAGTACCAACTCTTCCAAAGGTTCACACACTTGATTTAATACAGTAAGTGTGACCAATTAGCACTACACCGCTGTGGTATTTCGGAGCAGGGCAAGTAGCAGGTCATCACTTAAGCCCGGTCAAAACCATTTCCAAACCGCTAAACCCGCGCCTATAAAACCACCACCCTCCAAAACCCACGCCTCGCGTCCCCTCCGTCCTTCCCCGCACCTCGATCGCTTCTTCGTTCCCTTCCCTGACGCCGGCGGGCGAGATGGCCTGCTCCGCCGCCGTGGCGCGGCTGCGGGACCTGGCGCCGGCTCCCGGGGCGGAGCTCTCCGCCGCAGGCGCGGACGCACTGGCCGAGTGCTGCGGGGGCCTCCTCCGCCCCGGCGGCGGCGACGCCGAGGCCGTGCGCTCGGCACTCCACGCGCTTTGCGCCGCTGGTGGGGACGCGATGCGGCGCCACGCCGACGGGCTCGCGCCTCTGGTCGTGGCCCGGCTCGGAGACGGCGACGCGGCCGTGCGGGAGGCCGCCAGGAGATTTCTCGTCCTTCTCATGGAGGTATCGTGCCTTCGGTTTTCTTCACTCGCCTTCGCTCTTTAGAGATTCTAGTGATGTGCTGCGACTCCGAATTATTTGACTAGTTGTTTTATATGGTTATAGATGCGAGGTTTTTTTTTTCCCTCGTGCTCCTCATGTTTGAAAGGAAATATGTGAGGATTTTGAATTGGTTACTGGGAATCCAAAACGATGTGGGCAAATTAACAGAGAGAGAGTTTTGCAAGTTTAAAGCAGTTTAGAATACGCCATTGTAGCATCATGTGATTCGTGTCCAGGATATTTTTTTTTTAAGTTCACAAGTTTAGAACATAGCGTACTTCATTTAAGTACCTTTAACCATTATGGGATTTATTTGGCGTAATTTTTTTAAGTACCTTATCATCCGTCAGGCCTGACAAACTTTTTACCTTGTTACTGCACCTTACACAAATTTGAAAGGAACGTATTAGTCGTTATATAGGTAGTACTTCTTATAATTCTCAATAAAATGTTACTATTTTTTCGAGCAAAAACGTTATTGGTTCACTGTAAATTTTGTATTAGTTTTGTGGTTACAAATATGTTAACCTTGTCCTTTGGTTATTGATGATGTAGATGAAGGAGACAAACGCAAGAATGGAAAATACCGAACAAGATGCTAGCATGTCAGATGACCAACACGATCACTGTGCAACAATCGAAATGGAATCTTCTGATACCAGTCAAGTAAGAAAAAGTTCCAAAGAAAAGATCAGCACAAGACATATGTCACTTTCTACAGGTATATTGGACTTTGTTTCAGAACAAGCATTCTGTTTTCAGATTTTAGAGCGTTAGATATGCAATTTGTTTCTGTATCCGCAAAGATTCCTGTCTGTATAACTTACTGTGTCAAAAATCAGTACATGACTACATGATAAGTAATCCCATACTCAATGTTGAACAAATTTTTTTTTGCAAAACCAGATAGATAATACTTCTGGTAACTGAACCAGGTTGTGATTATTGAAAATGTAAGTTAATGTAACTTGCTACTTCAATGTGGAAATACACCAGTCAATAAACATAAAATAAAGTGTGCAAAAGCTGGATTTGCTTTTCTAGAGACTAGAGTAGTCCCTTGGTTCCAACTGAGTATAATTAGAAATATTAATCATTTTTCACCAATATAACAAGTTTCAGCAATGGACTGCTACATCAACCAACTTCTAAGAAGGATACGCTATTGGTTTGTTTGATTCTATTGTGCCTTACCAAATTGATTCCATTTTTATCAGTATATAACCAGTCATCGTTATTTGGTGCAGGTGAAGGAGATATTACAAGGAACTCAGTTGCTCCTATAAAGGTTTTCTCTGAGAAGGACCTACTACGGGAAATAGAAAAAGTAGTATCTACTTTACAGGCAGATAATGAGTGGTCAATCCGGATATCTGCAATGCAAAGAGTGGAAGGCTTAGTACTTGGAGGTTCCTAGTTACTTGTTTCCTTTTCTTTTTAGTGCGTGCGCGTCAGCTTCAACATACATGTTAAATGTTTCAATTTATGAGTTAAATAACTGCAGAAATTTCTGAGTGCCTTTTCAATTTCATTGTACCAGGTGCTGCAGACTATTCAGCATTCCCCATGCTCCTGAAGCAACTGGTGACCCCTCTAATAACTCAGCTTCTGGATAGGAGGTCAACTGTTGTAAAACAGGTTGAGTCATTTGTGGTTTCATAACTTTTTTTTTCTTGTTTGTTGTTTGAGAAAAAGAGAGTTCTGCCTATATGGATTGCAAATCAACAAAATAGTTATATTAATAGATATTTGTTGACCTCCAAAAGGTTTTCTTTGTAAGACAAAGAAGACAATTTGACATGGCATATAGTTATCAGAGACCCTACTGAACGGAACATGCTAATTTTCATTGGGCTCTTGCTGAATCTCACTTTGTTTTGGGTGTAGGCATGCCATTTGCTAAGTTTCCTATCGACAGAGCTACTACGTGACTTTGAACCATGTGCAGAGCTTCTTATTCCAGTAAATTGCTACCCCCGCTCAACCCCCTCCTCTATGCATCCACATCTGCTGATAATTATCAGTGCCAGTCTGATATATTTAATTTTTTTTTACTTGAATCTGCAGGTTCTTCTTAAGAATGTCGTAATCACCATTCTTATCATCTCTGAGTCAGCTGATAACTGTATAAAAGAGGTAATACTCTGTAGCTGCTTGCTCTGGCCATTTCGATTCTCATGTCATTTGATTTGATTCTTGTTATCCCTATGCACAGATGCTACGGAACTGCAAGGTAGCTCGTATACTACCAAGGATTATTGAATTTGCAAAGAATGATAGAAGTGCGGTTCTTCGTGCCAGGTACAGAGAAGCACCGATATGGTAATATCGAGAATACTTGTCAGAAGCTTAAATAGGTTTTTCCAATTGCAGGTGTTGTGAATATGCAATACTGATGCTAGAATACTGGGTTGATACTCCTGAAATACAGAGATCAGCTGACTTGTATGAAGACCTTATAAAGTGTTGTATAGCAGATGCAACCAGTGAGGTATTTACATTCTGCCATCAGTTTCTTCTATGTTTTTTTTTTTTGTGTTTCCATTTTCTTTGAGAGAAATGTCGGTTTGAACTTTGACTTATATACCACAAAGTCATCTCTCCCTCATTTAAATTTTCAGGACATTTTGTGAATTATAAGAATACCACATAAACTACACAGAAAACAGACTAGGCCCTAAAAAATGGTGTCACGACTAGTCCCTTGGTTGTCAAGGCTCAGTATCTCTGTATTAATAATAAAACAAATATATGGGCAGCCTTGGACAAAAGGGGCAAAAAGAAAAGAAAATAAACTATTTTGGTTTCAAGTTGAAAATCTTTGGCCGAATTAGTCCATTTGGTTTCAAGTTGAAAGTTGTCAACTTTTGATTTTGCTGAAATAGTTTCAAACTGTTTTATTGCCAAGGATGTCCTCAAATTCATTTTGCTTGTCCCATTTCAAGGTTCGATCAAGCGCTAGAGCATGCTACAGGATGTTTTCAAGGATTTGGCCTGAGCGGTCGTATCATCTCTTCTCGTCATTTCAACTATCCAGGCAGAAAGTATATCCTTAAAATTATCCTTTCATTTGTGCAGAACATATGACATATTTTCCCAGTCAGGTGATGTAATAGGTTTTTTTTTTTGAAATATGTAGATGATAAATGATGAAGAAGCTGAAACACATCAAAGGCATCTTCCTCCAGTCGAAAAAGTTAAATTGAGGCAATCCCAAGCCAGTTATTGTATTCCAGCTGTAATGGACAAAGTTGTTAAGGTCGATTCGGGGACATCATTTTCTTCTGGAGACCTGCAACCGTTGCAGAAACCATGCCTGCAGTATGATCATATGACCTCAAAAGGCCCAGGTGAAGGCAGTAAAGATGACTCTTCAGCTATTGGAAGTTCGTTGGAAGATAGGAGCATACTGGGAAAGGAAGGAAACAAAAGCACAGTTATCGAGAAGTGTGATTCAGGTACTTATATGGCAAAATAAGTTATTCCTGTAAATGAAGACACCTGTTTTATTCTTTGTTTAAATGGTTAGATCGGTTTCAGACTGACCAATTTTTCGCATAAATTCAGATAATACTGCAGGTATCCACTCAGCAGGTAGTGACCTGCCATCTGCCAATCCTCTTGCAACCGAACCACTTTCAGAAATGGCATTGCCTGATGCAACTGTTGTGACAGTTGTCCAAGACAAGGCTGAATGCAAGCCAAATATTGAAGAAAAATCTCAGCAAGTTCAAGCATCAGAGGATCCTTCTGAGTTGAGGACCATGTCACCCAAAGTTAGTATGGAAGGATCAGGAAGATTACTAAAGCAAAGTCCTGCTAAAGTAAACTCTGATGCCAGCTCATTAGGTCCTCAGCAGGTGGGAAAGCATTCTGTTAGCACTCCTAAGAAGAGTGTTGCTTCTAAGGGGCCACGTAATAGTTACACTCCTAACTTCCGGCGACCTCTCCTGAGTAAACAGATGACAAACTGGTTTTATGCCAGTACCCGAAGTGATTTAGATGCGAAGCAGCTTATTTTGGGTGAAATGGTCAGTAACATGGATGTGCCCTCATCTCTCATAGAGGCACTTTCGTTAGGACTTAACCCAAGGTCAGACTGGATGATGAGGGTATATGCATTCAATTTCTTAAGACAGTGTTTGGTAGAACGTGGGCCAAAAGGCATGCAGGAAGTTGCACAGAATTTTGAGAAAGTTATGAGGTTTATTTGTCGATATTTGGATGATCCCCATCACAAAGTGGCTCAGGCTTGTCTCTCATCACTAGCTGAGATTGTGCCAGTTTTCAAGAAGCCATTTGAACATTATCTTGACAAGACACTGCCCTATATGTTCTCTCGGTTAAATGATCCGAAGGAGTCAATCAAACAGCAATGCTTGGCAATTTTGAAACTGGCAAGTGAAATCTATTCCATTGATTCTCTCTTACCTGCCTGCCTTCGTTCATTGGATGAGCAGAAATCTCCCAAGTCAAAATTGTCAGTTCTTGAGTTTACAAATGCTTCATTTGTCAAATGTACAGTGAACTCTGAATGCTATTCTAGCAGCAGTTTCCTTAAGCCATGGCTTGGAAAGCTTGCCCTTTTGTTTAAGGATAAAAACAACAAATTGAAGGAGGCTGCAGTACTTGGTTTGTCATCAATTTATTCTCATTATGATCCTGCATCAGTGTTAAGCTTTTGGTTAGCATGTCAATGGAAGAGCAAAAGCGACTAAGACGGGCAATGAAGCAGCTAATCTCTACAATAGAAAGTGACTTAGAAGATTTCTTGAAGCAAAGGAGGCATATGCAAAAGGCACCATCTTTTGATCCGTTTACTGCTAAATCACCGCTGCATCCGGCATATCAGTCTGCTAAATCACCTCTGCATCCAGCATATCAGTCTGCTAAATCACCTCTGCATCCTGCATATGAATCTGCAAAATCACCGCTGCATCCTGCATATTATCCTGCTAAATCACCGCGGCATCCTGCATACCAATCTGCAAAATCACCGCTGCATCCTGCATATCAATCTGCAAACTCACCACTTCATCCTTCATATCAATCCAGTTCTGTTGAGGGTGATGATTTGTTCGGTTCTGCACTCCAGTGTCTCCCAAATATGTCTTTGGAACTCCAAGAGTACCGTCCTGGGAAGGTTGAGTCTGAATCTAGTAATGAATCTTGTCATAAAGCTGAAATAATAGACAAGAAATCCAGTACAATGAGCTCAAGGAATGGTCTCCCACGAGGATCTGACCGTACAGAGAACATGGGTCGGAGTGCAAGCAGGGACCCCAGGAATATTAAGAGATTTGATGAACCAAATGCAAGTGAACCGAGCATAAATTTCAGAAATAGCAAAGTCATGAGGAATAACTTCCAGGATCATCAGGTACACATTTTGGGGATGCATCAACTGATTTCTAACAGTTTGACTGATGCTCTGATGTTTTGTTTGATCATTATCTTTTAGCTTTCTTTTGCATAGTTGGATAACAGATTTCATGTTTTAACAGGAAGAAGGAAGTCAACTTAAAGAAGTTTTGAATGGGCACCGTGTGTTCACCAGGGTTAGATTAGACTGCTCTATTCTTGTTTCGTGTGCTGTATATTTTGAAGGAGTGTTTCTCCTCTAGTTATTTTTTCTCTTCACCCTCATCTTGCACATTTACCCTTTACAGAATTTACACCATATGTCCTCTTCCCTTCTTGAGATGCTTGATGATCCAGATGAGCCCACCAGAGAGCTTGCACTTTCTCTATTGGTTGAAGTTCTTGAAAAGCACGTAAGTGTTCCTGAAACTCCTTAACAGAGAGTACATGCATGCTACATGTGCCATTAATGCCGTCTTCCATGAAAATGACCTATGCCTTACCCTTTTCGTCCAGAGAAAGGCAATGGAGAATTGCATCGAGAATCTCATAGTTAAATTATTGCATGCAACCAAAGATGTTGCCTTGAAGGTGAATACACTGACCATGTTCATTTCAGCTTGCATTTGCTGATGCAGCTATATAGTTGTTTTTTTTTTTTTTGCGAAGAGATGCAGCTATATAGTTGACCTCCCAGGCCTTAAATATCATTGTCACTGCAGGTTGTAAATCAGGCTCATATCTGCTTGACAACTGTGGTTACTCAATTTGATCCGCTGAGATGTCTTCAGGTATTCTACTAATGCGTTAGTGTGAGGGTCATGGATACTGTTTATACTGTAATCTCAACGACAGAGCCCTCGAGTCACTTTTTGTTTCTCATCTTTGTCTGACTTATTTTTCAAACCCAATCTTATATTTCTCATGTGGATATACAGGCAATTGCTTCTCAGTTGGCCTGTCAGGATGAGAAAATTCTTCTTATCTGCATCAATAGTTTGAGCAAGGTGAGCAGCCTCCACGTTCTGATCTGTTCATCCGTGAGGTTATACTGTAAATTGGGTACCATTTTAACCTTTCCCATTTCAACTATGATTTTGTTGCCAGAGTATGACATTTTCCTACTTGACTCCCTGAAAGAAAATAATATCTTGCTTTGATCTGCATTATTGATAAGATGAGGCGTCCTCTCACTTATGTGTTCCCTTTCGCCCCTTTTGCAGCTTGTGATTCGATTGCCACAGGAGAACCTCATGGCTCAGTTATCTACGTTCCTGCCTGCGCTTCTGGATGCTTTTGAAAACCATAGCCCATATGTGCGCAAGGTAAATCCACTCCCACTTCTTTTCACAGTTGTCTGCTTGTCACAATTCATCTCCTCCAAATAACTTATAGTAAAATGTCAAAGGAACAATTAGAATTGAATTAAGGCCATAGAGAAATATGATATCAGCAAATTGTACAAGAAATCAGCTTGAAAAGCTCATAAATTCTCGTATTGCCTCAGTTCAGGGGCTGCAGTTCCTCTGAATTTTGTTGGCAAACCTATATGAGATATACTCCAGTTACAACCTTTGACCGTTTCAGTGTGTTCAGAAAACCGAGGTTCGGTAACACTTCTTTCACATGCATCAATGTGTTCAGAAAACCGAAATTCAGTAGTAACACTTCTTCCACATGCATCCTGCATGCATCTGGTCTGTCCGTTCAGTTAGCCGGGCCATATCCCTCTTCTTTAACTGATCACAGCTCAGATCTCCGGTCAAGAGTAACTTTATATGGATCCAGTCAACATAGAAGTTATGCATTTCAGTTAACACGGGATTGGTGGACCCTGGTTTGTTCATCTGTTCCATATGCATGCTTATACATGACTGAATCTGCCAAGAAAAAGAACCAGACACCGTCATCTACTAGGAACTACTAGTAGCCAAATCACTTGTTTTTTACCCTGGGAATTTTCCCCGTGAAGAAATGAACCTGATGGCTGTGCAACTGCTTGTTCTGTGCCGCAGGCTGTGATGGTATGCTTGGTGGACACCTACCTGAAGCTGGGGCCATCGTTCTTGCCGTATCTGGAGAGGCTGGACAGCGCGCAGCTGCAGCTCGTAACCGCCTACGCGAACAGGCTGTCGCAGGCGCGAGTCATTGCAGTGGACGGTTGATCGTGCAGGCAACAAGTCAGAGAGAGGCGTGGATGTTTCAAGGCAAAGGGCAGCGTACCCATCAGCGTTCCTTGATGACCTTGGGTGCACCAGAAGGGGCACCGAATTTATGAGGATAGATTGCGGCAGTAATTACCTGTATCCGGAAATATGTAGGCAGTGCAGGGTACTAGGCGGTACATAACAGTAATGTTTGGCGTCACGAATTCATCGCTGTTTGTAATTTAAAAAGGAAATAAAGGCTGTGCAGTGCAATGCAGTTCTTCTTCCTGGTGGTCTGCGAAGTGAACGTTTTTCCACTTGTCTTGTCCAGCCAATCCGTTCCCCGTACCGCTGCCCTCATATCCGCCCTGCAGCCGCATGTGCTCCATATCTCCTTGCCGATTTTCGTTTCATCGGTTGGCAACCCACAATCACACTGATGGCTGATGAGTCACGCAGAGAGGAGGACCTTATCTGAATTTGTGTCAACAAAGCATGCTCTGAATTATCAGGATTTCTCTCGTTACAGTACAGCGATGATGAATCTGCCCGTTGCTGCGCCATGTAAGGTAAGTCGATGTTTCATTTTGAAGGCTGAACTGCTTATGACTAACGGGCCCATTTGTAAATCTGAAGTTCAAATCCAAGAGGCTAGTGAGTAAGGCTGCACAGGTTGGAAATCGAGATGATCATTTGTACACTGCTGCACACATGGCAACTAGGGAGGCAGGTATGAACGATGGAGCACGCACACGGGGGCCATGGCTCAGTGGCTGAGGAAGTGAGGAGTCATGAGCACGCACACCGGCACACGGCTGTCAAGGCAAAGGGTAATCCACTTTTTGCAGCGTGGGGTGCCTGATTACTACTCGAACCAGTAGTAACTTTTGTTTTCGCCCATGGCACACACGCGGCGAAGGCATGAATGCGATCTGCAGTTGCACGAGCGCTGCCTCTGCGTTTGAGGGTCGGCGAGGGACGCGTACAGGAGAGGACGACGACGTGCCGATCGCCCGAGCCGGTAACGACGGGGAAGGGATGGATCATGGCGTGAGATGAATGCGTAGCGCTACCCAACCAACGGCAGGGGCAGGACGACGTATAGCAGAGACGAGCGAGTCCGTACAAGACAAGGTCGGTCCGGTTTGGCTTCGCGAGAACTGTGAGCGCACATGCGCGTAACGCCAATGCCGTCCACACTCGGAGACACGGAAGCAGAAAACGCAAGCAACAACCGGCAGCGCTCGCTCTGTATTTCAAAGACACGAGACGCAAGCAAGAGCGTTTGGCGGTGGAGCGGCACATGCGAATCGGCAAATTAAAGGTGATCAAATCCAGCGGATAAGGTAATTAGAAGAAGATTATACTAGTAGTTGAGGAATTAAGAATGTCGAGAAAACAAAAAGAAGAAAAACATCCTTGGTCGACTCGCATGGCGTGGCAGTGGCAGTCGTAGAAAAAATGGCATGGCCCAAGGAGAAGACCTCTGCGTGGGAGACGAGTGTTGTTGTTGGAGGGAGGCCCGTACAACGAACAAACAAGCACCCCAAGCGAGAGAAGAGAAGAAGAGAGGAGAGGGTTGTTGCGCCGTGGAGGTGCCGCGGCCCATTAATGCGCTTGGCTTCACGTGTCCTGCCACGCCACCACCTCCGCCTTCCTAACTCCTCTCTGCTGAGCTCGACACACCATTTCCCTTCCGTGTGCGCCATTGCCATCGACCATTATCTCGCCTCACTCCTCACCATCTGCCATTGCTGCCTTGTCTCGCTATCCGCTACTCTACAGTGCCTGCAGCTCGGCTTCGTCATAAGGGGAGCGACCTGCTGCGCTGGTTCCCGGCGGGTCCCTCCCGCCCTCCCTCTCTCTCCTCCGGTGTCCTGTCCTGGCCGCGGCCTCCCCTCGGCCCTCGCCTAACGGGCGGAGGCCTCCTGACCTCAAGGAGGTGCGGTGCCTTGCTCACGCGCGCGAAGGGCCGGCCGGTGCTCTCCATCCGCTCCGCAGGAGCTAGGCCCTGCTCGCGTCGCCCTCGCCGCCGGGAGACCCTGCACGGAGGTGACCACTAGATCCGCTCGCTGCTCGTCTCCGGCCATCGGCGGTGGCGGTACCCTCGCCGGCTAGCCGCGTAACGCGGTGCAGGTCCGTTCCCTTGCAGCTCTTGATTCACTCTCTGGTGGGGAATGCTGGGTTTTTTTTTTGTTGCCATTTTTGGGGGGCATAGCTACGAGCATTTGAGCAAGTGACCGTTCCCTCCGTCACTTTCGCTCCCAAAAAGCGATTGGATTAATCCCTCCGCCACTTTGGAGAGACGAGATATCCTAGAGAGCCTACAAATTGGCATCTAATCAATGCCACTTTGGTGCTAATCAGCCTTTGTCCTCTTCCACCACCTAATTCCGTCCGAATTTCTACCGCACGGCGGATCCATGGGGGCCATCGCCATCGCCATTGCCTCCACTTCCCCCAATCGCTCTCCCTCTTCACCACCACCACCACCACCACCATTGCCCGCCACCGTCTCGCTCTCCCCGCCGCCGCTGCTGGGGCGCGAAGCGGAGGAGGATAACACGATCCCTTTTCGCCTTTTCCGCCAACCGCCGCGTCCTCGCCGATTCGGTGGTTGGTTGCTCCTGCCGGCTCCGCTCCACCGACCAGGTAACATGCGCCCCGCCTCACGAGGTTTCTACCGCCGCCGTAAATTTGTTATACCTCGGCGTCATTTTTTGATTCATTCGGTCGGGTCTTTTTCCTTCCTGCGAACGCCCGCCCGTCCGTCCGTTGGGGCCTGCCTTCTACGCCGCGCTGGTCCTGCGCGGCTGCGGGAGCTGGCCTTTCTTGCCGTGCTTTGAGCTTTCCTTTTCGTGTGGATTTCACTGCCTGGACTTTCTATCGGTTTGGGTAGGAATCCGCCCACCTTTCCCGGCGTGGTTGCGACATTCGCAAGCTTCTTCCCTGTTTCCGCTGCATTTGCGTACCCGACCTCGCTGTGCCAAAGCTTTTAAGGCTCCCCTCGCGATGGATAGAGAGCAGCAGCAGCTTTTCTCCGCGCAGCCAAGCGCATCTTTCAATAATAATCGCGCTGTGTTCTTCGTCTCTTGTGCCTCTGCTCCTGTGGCCTTTTCGGGAATGTCATGATGAGTTCTCGTGGCATCAATCTATCCTTCTACTATCCCTCATCATAGTCCCGTCGTCCTTTGTTCAATTGTTCTTGTCCTCGGGGCCGAGCTGGGGGATCGCGCTTCACGTGTTGATTCCCACTGTCTTTTCGTCGGATTTCGTGAGATGTGAAGCCCGCCTTTTGGACGCAGTTGTTTTTTGTTCCGTTCTTGGGCGCTTGTCTTGTCCGGTCCTCCTCTCTCTCTCGCTCTCTTCGTGTTCAAACTTTGAGTTAGTACTAGTATAATACGGATATGATTACGGCACGTATCTGATGTGTTGTGGCTGTGGATTTGCAGGAGGACGGCGTGAATGAAAGGGGTTCAGGATAAAAGGCACAAGAAGAAGCAGGACCTGCAGGTTCTCGCGCCCTTCCCGGGATGCCTCGGAAGGGTCATAAACATGTTCGACCTCAGCAATGGCGTGGTTGCCACCAAGATGCTCACCGAGAAAGCACATAGAGATGGTACCTATTTCTCTTACACTTCTTCCTCCATTTTACTTTTTTTTTTCTTTTTTGTGCGAGATGGGATGAGCTGCTTCTTCTTCTTCTCCGCGAAATATCTGATGCAATGTAGCATGCGCTTTGCAGTTTCTCCAGCTGGGAAAGACCGGACAAACACCTTCAGGATGGCAATCAACCCCCCAGCTCAGGCTGAAGATAAACAGGTACTTCATCTTTCTTCTTTGGTTTATGTAAAAGGAAACTTGAGCTTAAACTATTTTGAACCATAAACCTGAGCACAACTGAATGGCAAACGATTTTCATTTCTTCTTCTCTTGTTTGCTTCAGAGAGACTGCCAGACGAGAAGGAATTCCCCAACTAAACGATCAAATTCGCCCACTAAAAGATCCGATGGGACACCCGTTAAGATGCTCATGGAGCAGGATATGTGGAAAGAAGGGATGCCTGATGAGGAGCCGCTGAATGTTGTCGCAAGATTGATGGGTCTACATGATGCGCCGCTTCAGCAGTCTGATTTTCTATCTGGAAGACAATTAGATAAGGAGTTTCGGTCAGGCTGGTTTGAAGAGAGCACCCGGAATCTCAAGCCAAAGAAGGAAAGCAAAGGCCACCTGAACCAAAAGACAGGAACATGCCATCGGGACACATGGGATGGTCTAAGTGATGAATCTTCGAGACTCAATAACAGTAAGATCAAACACCTAGGAAGTGAGCCTTGCTGTGAGAGGAGAATGTCCGTTGTTCGTGAGAAGTTTGCTGAGGCGAAGCGTCTAGCCACAGACGAGAAGCTTCTTCATTCACAGGAGTTCCATGATGCTCTGCAGTTTTTAAGCTCAAATAGAGACCTATTCTTGGAGTTCCTCGATGAGCCAAATCCCTCGTTATCAAGCGACAATTATGAGTTCCGGTCTGTTACACCTTCTGAAGTAAAACAAATAACCATACTGAAGCCGTCAGAATCAGCAAAGAGAAAAGACAGCATTCCAGTGGGGAGACAACTAATTTCAGATGGAGATGAAAGTGGATGTAACAGATACAGGCGCCATCAGAGCTTAGATGTTTCCCCTGCAAATTCGGATTTGTCGGAGCCAACAAGAATTGTAGTGCTGAAGCCCGGACTTGCAAAGTCCCATGATGCCAGGATTTCAAGGTCTCCGTTATCTTCAGCAGAAGATAGTGAAGATGATAGCATGTTGGCAGCTGATGAAGCCTTATGCTCAAGAAGGTTAGCCAAGGAGATTACTTGGCAGATGAGGATGCAGCTCAAAGACAAGCAAGATGAAGAAAACATGCTCTCCTGTGGATATCCTGATTTTTATATTGGAGATGATTCTTTCAGTAAGTCAGAAGTTGAGATTACAAAAGAAGTATCCGGTGAAACAAGTGAGGATTTGGAGTTTGGTACTCCTACTTCCGGCCGTTCTTGGGATTTCCTGAGCAGGAGTGGAAGCCCTTACTCGGCATCATGCTCAAGTCAGACATCCCATAGACGGGAACCGTCGGTAGTTAGGGAGGGAAAGAAGAAGATTTTAGAGCGATGGTCAATGGTATCATCAACTGTGAGTAGCGAGGAAGAAAGGGAAGCTCGTAGAAGTACAGGCACTCTTGGAGACATGCTCACTATTCCAAAAGTTTATAAAGACAAGGAAGAGGTTGGGACTGTCACATTAGAGAGTCAGACAACTGAACCGGAATCTGAAGAGCCTTTCTCGTGTTTGCCAAGGTCTAGATCACTTCCAATTTCTTTGTCTTATGGAGGTGGTGTGTCAAATGGAGTAGCCTCTGGCCCTCTAGAAGCTGACAAGGAAAAAATCAGGAAGTCATCATCATTCAGAGAAAAAGTTTCTAGCCTGTTCTCTAAAAATAAGAAATCAGCTCGGGAGAAGGTAGATCCATCTGCTAATGATAGACTCAAGCATGAAGGTGCTGTGACTACTGGTGACCATCTTGCGCTGGACAATCTACAGAAACAAAATATCCATCTTATCGCAGATGAGGCCTCAATGCAAAGACTCGCTAGCTCTTGTCACACTAATGATAGGATGAACATCCCTGCCAAGGTAATTCAACCCTTTTTGCTCAAACTTTATCTGGTATTCATATTTGTTGTGCAATCACTTCTGTAGTCATCCAAAGTTTAAAATATGAACATTTGGCTTTATTGTGTCAGGATTTTTCTTCCATGTCATGTCTTGGCGCCCCAGGAATCTTTGCTGACCCTCAGGACCAACCAAGTCCTGTATCTGTATTAGACGGACCATTTATCTGTGACAACAATAGGAGACTACTGTACTCATCTGAAAATTTCATCACTGCATCCCCACGTAAGCCTGTGAACAATTTCATCAAAATTTTAACTAATGATATTTTTGTGTGTGTGACTTGTATTCAGTGGCATTTTTACATGTCTGTGCAGAAGCTTTGTCCAGGTCTCCTCTTATTGGATCATTTTCACGGTACTTATCATGGGAGGATCCCCCGATAGAAGTCATGTCGCCAAATTCGTTGAGACTTTCAAAGCTTTTCTCAAAGGCTGATGAAGATCTCGATTCATTGACATTCATCCAGAAGTTGGTCCAGTCTTCTGGCATGGATAAAGAAGGTTGCATTTTAGCTGACCCTTTGGACCCACAATTGCTCGAGAAGTTTTCTGGTTACCAAGAAGATGAAATTAAGTCAAGGGAAAGGCGGTCAAAACAGAAGCTTCTTTTTGACGCCGTAAATGAAGCACTCTCTGAGCTGACTTGGACGGCGGAGTTGGCTGCATACCCATGGGGCAGATCATGCTCTTTGGGGCACAGGGATTGCAAGAATGGTTTCAGTAATTCAGCGGCTGAGGAAATTTGGCGAGTCATAAGGAACTGGTCGATACTCGACAGGTATCCTCCTGGAGAATGCATTGAAAGAAATCACTTGTTGGAAATGATACTCAAGAGGGAGGTAGCGGAGACGGCCAGCGCCGACACGACACGGTTGGAGATATTTGACCTCAATTCCACGGTTTGTGCAATGGTTCTGGAGGACTTGGTTGAAGAGACACTTGTAGATCTGACTAACAACTAGCGAGGTACCCCCACGCTCTAACTATTAATTTTGCTCTGTTTCACGTGATATTTGCTGCTGTAACACTGCTTCATTTATTCACCTTGCTTGCAAAAATGAGTGATGTGAATGTTTCTTTGCCTTGTTTTCCTCTCTTCTGTGTCACATTTGTTCTCAGTTGCCGTTGGCTGATATCTTTTCATGGTCAGAAATGAAGCATGCCATTGTTGTGTTTACAAGCGTTTTCCACATAGGCAAAATCAATTAATTACATGGGCTCCGTAGTGAATTGTTGATGTTGGTTGTGGTTAAGATTGTCGCATTCGAAGATAGAGAAAGGTGGCTAGAAAGAAACAAGAGAAAATAGTACTACACTGTCTCCTTTGTGGGGGGGGACCTCCTGTAGGATTAGTCAGTTCGATGCATGATCTGATGCATAAGAGATGAGAGCATGCACATGGCGTCTTAGAGGCTGCCCACACAACTCAGAAGGTAACAGATGATCCTTGTTAGGATGCATGTCAACTGTCACTAATTTATTTGAGCTCACCTTTTGTTATAGCGCCTGGACAGGCTATGCCACCGGCCTTAAACTTCGTACACGTTTAAAAGACAAGTGTAGCTAGTCCGTTGGCATGATATTATTTGGTGAAGCAGACAGACAAACTACATTGTTCTCGCCGTGAGATTAGCACATTTTGGGGTTTGCACAAACAAAAAATAAAGCTACAGTATCAAGAGAATCTCTCGAGTTTTTATATATGTCAAGGTTACAAGTTGGGAGGTACTCCAGTTTTCATTGAATCTGAAACCACGGCATCAAACATGGAACCGTGCCATGGTGTCTCGTGCTTCCAGTTAAACAATTTGACCCATCCGTATTGCTGTTACTTTAAGAAAAGAGAAACGTGTTGCTGCGGTCTGATTGGATTGTGTTTTGAGGCTGCGTGTGGTCATTGCCATGTGGGCCACTGTAGCTCCATGTGGGCGTGCCACCAGGGCCACACGCCAGGCAGATCAGATGGCTGCATGCTGATACTGGGGGGCGACCTGCTACAGGTTACTGGGGACTGTTTTTCTTTTCAGGCCAACATGTGAATTTCTGGAGCATCTGCTGTGCAATTTCGACACCCTGCTTGCAAGTTGCCGCTGCTCTCCAAACAAAAACAGTCTCTTATTTCTAGGGCGAGCCGTGACTGTTGTTTCATTGTCTTGTTTCTCCAGTAATAAATTGTATGGTGGTTGCTGCCTGTATGAACTCATCTGCCACATGCGAACAGTATAGCATATGCATGCAGACTGGTTCACTAAAAACGCAGATGATAAAAATGGAGCATATGCTACTAGTACTACACGAGCGCCTTTTATGTCTTTTTTGTTTGTTTGGAGAGTAGTAGTTCAAACATGCTGCTTCAATTGAATGCCTGAGGAAAACCTTATTGTTTGATCAAGAGAAAGTGGATGCATTGACACGTGTGTTCTTCTGCCTTTGCAGTGTCTCTCTTGCTGCTGCCATCTGCTGGAGGGGAGCGCTTGGCAATCAAAGCAAGCAGACGATCACGGATGACAAAGACAAACATTAAAGGCGGCGGGAGCAGGAGGAGGAGGTTCGGGCAGCCGCTCCACGTCAAATTGTAGATTTGTGGTAATACTACTACAGTATGGCATTGGTGTGCTTGTTCCTTGGTAGGATTAGGTACTGTTGTATCTGTTCAGATTGCCGTGTATAGTGAGAAGAAACTGGGGCAGTGTAGCGTCCGTTGTGAGGCTCATTTATTAGGGCACAACGGTCTCTGCCTTTTGTTGTAGCAGTGGCCCTCAGCTGAAAAGGAAAAAAGGAGGTTGCTTTTTGATCTGCCATTGCAGGTCCTTGTCACTTGCTCTCTGTCAATCCCTACAGATTTAGTTTAGCATCATCAGTAATCGCACTTGCTTAATTAAGCAACTTGGAAACCCAGAGTTGTTTCACATTCCCTGGGAGTCCTTCGCGATCGAATCGCGACGGGAAAAGGAGGCAGCTGGAAAGCCTGGAATGGAATACTACGTTTCTGCATGCACCTTGTCAAAGCGTCTATCACATTCACAGGTGACGACGTGAGAATGAGATACCTGATCGAGCTGCAAAAGTACAACAACACGGTTTGAGGCGCATTATCAGTGCTTCGTGCGTTCACCCAAGTGACTGATGGCTTGTACTCCGTCTCTAATAAGCGGGCACGTGTGCTCTCGATCTCGGTCACTCTCAACTCAAGATCACGTGTCCGACAACGCGTGCTTTTGCTCGTGCATACACGTCGATAATGTAAGTACATGTGCATGTAAGTGCACTTTACAGCTTTCTATTCTATACGCTTCTCGTGAGCGACGTCGTCCTCTCCGTCTCGTCTACAGCAATATACAGTGGATGGAATGTGCAAGCAAGTACTCCTTGTACACGCACGCTTTTGGCGGGAGGGAGAACATTTAGGAAAATTAATTAAGGGCAGTTTGGCCGGCGCGTACGTACGATCAAGTTTTCACTCCATTTTGCATGTTTATGAGCTGTGCTAGCTGCTCGATCGCTCTAGTTTCTACAGTAACAGGCTTGCTGTTGGCTGGCAAAAGTTCAGAAAGATCCTGGTGAAAAGCCTTTCCTCGTAATAAACCACCACACGCACATGCAAAATGGGGCCCAAATTGCAGCTTAATTAGCAACCAGACCAGGCCGGGCAGAAACTGAAGAGGAGGACCAACCGAAACCGACTCAAGCAACGACCCTGCAGCTAGCGTGCCATCCTGCGAAAGTCACGCTCAGCACGCACGTAAATACCAACGCGCAAGAAGCGGATCGGGGAAACCAATCCATGCATCGATCGGCATTTCTTCTTCTTCTTCTTCCTCTTCAGTGGTTGTTCATCAACCCTTCATCTACCCTGCCCAGCATGCAATGCAGCTGAACGCATGCTTTCATTCATTCAAGTCGACCAACCCTAACCAGCAAGCATGCAAAGAGAGCAGAAGATGGCAAGTGACCAACCAAAAAACCAATAATAGTAGCTAGGTTTACCTACAAACATGCATGCGTGGGCAATCCCGCTCTCTCCGTATCTGCTGCCTGCGCTACTAGCTACGAGTAGTACTAGTACATTGCAGATCTCGACCACCTAGCTTGATCCAGCAAGTGGCCCACCCTTGACCCAACTCCATTCTATCGATCGATCACCTAATCTAATCACACACACTGTACTACGAACTGTACCAGTTCTCACTCTCTGGTCCATGGATATACATAGCTTAGAGCATCTCCAGCAAGGCCTCTATTTGAGCCCTTATTCTATTATTTAGAGGTTAGCCAAAAAGTCATCTCCAGCAGAGACCCTACTTAAGCTCTCATTTTGCATGCCCTCTCAAACTCCATCCCCAAGCCCTCATTCCTAGGGTCCTCCCATCCTCCCTCTCATTCGTGGGTCTCACTGTTTTTTTTTTCATTTTTCCACACAAAATAGGGTCTATTGCTGGAGTTGAAGCCAAGTTTTGAGCCCTTATTTTTGCATGCCGGCTTGGAAAACAAAAATAGGGGCCTTATTTTGAGGTCCATTGCTGAAGATGCTCTTACAGATATGATATACTTGCATCTACATATACTAGCTACACGTATATGTAGACAGCGCGGCGGCAATGCCAATAATTTTGCTGTCTCTGCAGGCAACTGGTCGTTGCGGCAGCCCGCTCTCTCGCTCTCAGCACTGTGCATCGATCGATCAACCGGGATTCAGGACCAAGTTGTTGCATTGGACTACAGGATATATCGATGCATGATCCGGCTGGGCTGGCAAGTGGCAACGCACACATGTACAGATGCTGGCTGGCCTGGTTACAGAAGCCATATATACTAGTAGTTCGATCGGAAGATACTACTAGCTAGATAACCCGCGCGCGGCAACATGCTGCTGCTTCTTTTCGACCGATCGATCGCTGGCGAACACATCATGTGAGACAATAGTAAATTAATGAACAGGTGTGTGCATGCGTGATGCGTTTATGCGTAGTAGTATTACGTATACGTACACTACACAGGCAGGCATGCATACGGACCACTACACACACCAGGACAGGACCAAGAGTCCCCCCACAGACACATGCATACGGACCAGCAACGACTCTGCTTGTCCCATCAGAGATGCATGTGCCGATCCTCATGATGCGTCTGCTGTCTACGTACTACTACTACAAGCTTGTATCAGCACGCAAAATGAAAACGCTACTACCCCTCCTGGCTATACGATCGAGTAGTTTACCTCTTGGTTGAGTTCAATATCCATTCTTCAGAGGAAACGTGCGCATTGATTATTTATCAGCAATCTAGCTCAGTTCATCTCGTCACTCTAGTACTAGTAGTAAAAAAACTGCAAGCGGTACTACTCATTTATTATTTAGGCTCGTGAGTATTTGGCAAAAAGGTAATCCGGCATATAACTTAATTGTCATCAGCTAATTAAAATTAGATTTTTTTGTGATCTTGTTGGCCTGTTCAACCAGGCAACTGCTCACTCAACTCATTAACCGTCATCTTAGCACAAAAAGCGAACAGATAGATGGTCCAATGCAAGCGGGCACACTTGGACTGTAGGTACTCTATATAAAGGGCGACCACAGCAGGACACTGTTAACTACCGCTGGACCACACCACTGCTCATACCAGAAACTATTCACGAGTATACACCAATACACAAAATACTACTACCTAATAATACAGCACACAAGAGCATGGATACACAAATTCAGCTCATGATTCAGTGCTCTAGTATGTTTTATTCACAAGTTTTTGCAGCGTGGCCCTGAATATGTTGCAGGACAGCGCAGCAGACGGATAGTAACGATTTCGCTATGATACCAGTGATAGAATACTTCAACTCGTGCTCAGATTCTTGCACTATACCTAGCCGAACGAGGGCACTGCAATCAGCCTGCGGTTTAGGTGATGATACGCTGCAACATGGCAGAGATTTCCTAATTAAACAGACACTCCTAGTCCTCGATCACATAGTTAACTCTCCCACTGCTGCCTGAGGCCTGGCTGATCAGATAGAATGGAATCCTCTCAATCTACTTGGGTTACTTTATTCCATTATTCAAATAGAAAAATCAGCCCTGATATATATATATGCAACAACGACGAAGCTGACAGACTTTGGCCGCCAATCACGGATGGTATACATAGTGCCATCAGCAACCCATGTCAATTTGAGTACACATCACATGCATACCCGAGGTGCTGAAACTTTTGTAAATGGTGAGGCTGTGACATGAACCCGCATTAACATATGTTTATTAGGTCGGTACACAGATTAACCCACCCTCCGTGAATCCGGTCCCTTATCTGCTGATCACGGATGCGAAGCAGTCATAGCAGAACAATTAACAGTATGATTGCGAGGACTAATCAACACTATGCTCATGTTCTAAGGGGACCGCATGGGTCGGCCACGACCACATGTGAGGAATCACCAATGCAACGCACCGAATGGCCGGTCAGTACCAGATTAATCAGTCCACGATTCTCATTTCTCCAATCAAATCTAATCACTAACCCAGCCCTCTCATGCTTCCAAACGACGATCAGTTCACTTTCTAACCTCTCACACCAACCAGAATTTGCTTGTATACTGAGTAGCTAACAAACTACTTTGATTGTATAAGGGAAATGGAATGGATCAGATCAAATGCTGCGGCGTCCCTCTTTGCCTCGGCGTAAAAGGGCTGCGTAGCCTTAGCCCAGTAACTTGATTGCCTGATTGGCCCAGTTAGTAGAAGACATGGCGTTCCGGCCCACGTACATTTCGGATCAAAATGGGCCGAGCAAGCCGCAGAAACGGACTGATTTCATTGCTACTCCCATCAGCTCTCCTTGCACTTGCAGCTAGGACGAGCACCACTGCCGCGCCGCCGCCGCACGAGACGTCGCCGGAGAAGAACGCTAAGGTGCGCAGGCCACTTCCTTCCCCAGCTATCTGTACTCACAAACCTATGCCCCATTGGATAACAGGGAACCGATCCGGTGTTTCCTCATCCGATTTCCTGGATCTTGAGCTTCATGCTGATGTGATGCGTTTCCTTTCCCCGCGTTCCAGGATGGCGACCCTCAGGAACCTCAAGATCAAGACGTCCACGTGCAAGAGGATTGTCAAGGAGCTTCGCTCGTACGAGAAGGAGGTGGAGAAGGAGGCCGCCAAGACGGCCGACATGAAGGAGAAGGGCGCCGATCCTTACGATCTCAAGCAGCAGGTGATGACTCTTTGGATTGCAAACCTCTCGATGCAGCTATCGATCTCCCTGTCTTGAAGTAGCTAGTACTGGTAACGCGGAGCTTTCCGTGTCCTCTATGTCCGTGGCTAGGATCATCGTTGAAGACTAATTACCTTTTGAATGCTTATTGCTTTTTCTGTTTACCACGATTCCTGTAATATCGTTGTTTTGTTAGCCTTTGAATGACCATCAGGTTAGGTTAGTACCACAAGATGCTATGTGATAATTGGCAATTTTCCTCGCAACCATGGGAATGTTAATAAGCCCTGTGCTTTTCCTTTTTTTTTTTTCAGTGGAGCAATATTATTCAACTAGAACAGCATGTCACTGAGAATCATTTTGATGAAATTTCTGATCCTGAACTAGTTGAGTCTTGACTGGAGCATTACCATTTTCTTTGAGCTTCGATGGTTACTACGGAGGGTCATTGTTCAAGTTGTCTGATGATCTTATCTCATAGATTGTGAAGTAATTGAAACTTATAATTTACATCTTCAGGAGAATGTTTTAGCTGAGTCAAGGATGATGGTCCCAGACTGCCACAAGCGACTTGAAGCTGCACTGGCAGACTTGAAAGCGACACTGGTATATCGAACAAAACAAATCCATGTTACAATCTGGAAGTTGTGTGACCTTTGCCTTATCCATTGCAACTATTGTTTTATTGTAGGCTGAATTAAAGGAGTCAAATGAACAAGGAGCTGAAATTGGAGAAGCTGAGAATACAATCATAGAGGTTGAAGCTGTTGTCAAGCCAACAGAAGATTAAATTCAGAACTCCCAGTTTGCTGAACCTGTTAGCGACCACCCTCTTTGCTCTTGTTGAGACCTTGTGACATCATTACATGAGATGTGGTTGATGTGAACTCATGTACCAGTATCATGTCTTCAACTCCAAATTTCTAAGAATGCTACTCGCAATTGTTTGTTGCTCTGCTTTGTGTTTTCACTGCCAAGAAGACATGTCTGATTTCTGTTCCATAAAACTAAGTATCACTGTTCGTCGTGACCTACATGGGCACGTCCCTTCTCATCAAGGATACCATACAACTTATAGATACAGATGATAACTGACACTAATCTAAAGTTTGATTGAATACTCATCAGAATATCTAATTTTATATGTACAACTTTAAGTAGACCTCTCAAAAGGTTGAAGATAGGACCTCAGATGACTGGCAAGTGGCAACGAGATGAAGTAGTAAAAACGTGCAAATTGTACAACATTCAGATTCGCTATTCCTTTTAAGAGGCACTCTAAACTTGACAAACAAGTGAAAAACAAGCACGTAGTGAAAAAAGAATTTCAGTAGTGCAGACTTCCAGGGCTCATAAGATTAGGAGAACAGAAGCAACAGAAAAATGCGAAGCCTCAGTTAGCTCGGAATGAAACAATCATAACTTTACATGGCTCACATATGACATACATATCCAGATTGCTTTTTACATGGCTCACATACAAATTCAGATTGCTTCCTCAGAGGGTGATCAACAAAAATGTGTTTCAAGTTGCACTGGATTATGCTCCTTCTAAAACTTTTCTATGATTTCCGTCTCCTTTTAAAAATGCAGGAGCTTTCAGTCTTGATCCATAGAGATTGCTGCTGCTCCCTGATTACAGAACTTGCTGCTGCCCGGACTCTCCAATTTCATAGCTGAAAATACAGCAGAGAATATAATTACAAGCACATATGTATTCAATCGTATCCAAAAAGATTGATAATTCCCCACCGAGGTGAGTGTTCGGTGTGTAATTCTAAGTCCTTATACCCGACAAGTGTCATATCAAGAAATCAGGGAAAGATTATAAGTTTCGCAGCAGTTTTGGGGTTCCCAATTTTAAGACTCTGGATTTGTTGGGTAGAGCAGGTACACTTTAGAATGTGCTTACCGATGATACTGCTTGTAACGAGGCAAAAAGGATCAATTTAAGGCTGTCGAACCTCAATAACATATCCTACCTGATGATAAGCACCAAATACATATAATAGACGCTTATCATTGTGCCATAGCAGTTAGGAATTTTGTGTGACAAGCTAATGTAGAACACACCACCAATGTACACTGCAACTTGCAAGTTTGTAACTGAGAAAACCGTGATATTATGCAAGAAAAAACAGCAAGCAAATTAAGCAGGTGCGTGGCATTAGAAATGTCTCCAAAGCAAGACACTTTAATCATTGACAAGGTAGAGAGCAGTGAAGGCGAAGATGCATACAAATGCTTGGCGGCGGCTTCAGCATCTTAAACTTCCTGAATTCCACAATCTACCTCATCCTTCTTTTAAAAACACGGGAGCTTTTTGCCTCCTTCCATACAGCTTTTTGCTGCTCCCTATGCACAGAGCTTGCCAATTCTCGAAACCTCTCCAATTTTATAGCTGAAAATACATCAGAGATCTATAAGTTCTTCGATATAACAACTGTTGACCCAAGCAAACAAAAAATTAACAAGCCATCACAATTGCATGGAATAATTTAACAGTCAACGCAAGTGAAGCATAATTCACGTAGTATACGAACCTTCTTTACGGGAGATGGGCATGCTAGAGAAGCTGAATTAAAAGAAAATCATGTTAGGCCCATAAAAAGGTCAATTAATTAGAAATTAAATTTATGCACATGTACAAGCAGATACGGGGTCACCTGCTCTGGGCAGCAATCTTGTCCTGCCTCAAGCATGTTGATAAAAGGTCAGACCCTTCAAAAGATAAGAAATTTCAATGGTTAGATGTAGAGCAGAATGATTACCGCTTGCAGCAAAGAATTTATAAGCATTACAAATGGTTAAATGTTCTACTGATAATCAACATACCATTGATCTATGCCCACAGAAGCTAAGTGGTCCATATATCTTACTGCCTTAGTAGCTATGTTAATTGATATTAGGAAGTAGGAACTACATATTTGTTTGAGCTTTAAACCATCAAACTAACTCGTCCCCATTTATCAAATTAGTTTGCCAAGTTACAGGGAACAAACCAGAATATTGCAACTTGCAACTTTGTTATGTGATATGAGATAACAAGCATCAGGCAAATCAAGCAAAGCCAAAGACATTAGAATATTTCCAAATCAAGACATTCAAATCATCAACAAGATAAGGAGTGGTATACAAGGCGAAGAAACATACGAGTGCTTGACGGATCGTACTGCCACGCGTGGACGAAGTGAGAGGACATCATCGGATGGCGGTTAGTCGGCTTTGGCATCGTAAACTGACTGAATTCCACAATCTTCCTCAGCCGCAGGTCCATAGCAAATATGCAGGAGTCAAGGAAGAAGTAGACCTTGTCAGGATCCGTGGGGTGGAGGAGCGCAAGGGCAGGGATGGTCCCTGGCAGCATGGTGTCCACGTAGCTCTCATCGGCCCAGACGTCGGCCAAGGGCACACTGCACTCAGAGTTCCATTTGCCTGCCGTGGGTGGATCGGCGAGCGCCCACATGCTTACCACCGGAGCATCGGGGTTGCCGTGAATCTGCACGTACCTCAGCCTTCCGCCGCTCACCTTGAGGCAGCGACGGGCGCCCCGGTTGATCTGTGAAGCCGGCAGGTCGTCGAGAACAGCTGGGAACGGAACGTGGATCAGCTCCGGGTCATCGACGAAGGGGTCGCAGGCAAGGACGCCGTAGGAGAGGTCGACCCACCAGAGCATACCGCCGTAGGAGACAACGCCCTCGCGGGCCCAGAAGCGGCGGAGTGGGGGCGAGTAGGTGAGCTCCTTCTCGACCCAACGGCATTCCCCGACCTTGTAGGAGAGCAGCGTAGCGCGGCCGGTGCCGTCAGGCCCGTCACCCTCGGGTTGGAGCTCCGCGACCACACAACCATCGTTTCCCCTCGTGATGAGGCCGACGTTGATGCCGTGGCTTCCCATGGGGCGGTTGTGACTGCCGAGGGAGAAGACCTCGCCGGTGTGCGCGTCGCAGATGTGGTAGGTGATCAGGGACGCGAGCGTGGCGCGGAGGAGGAGGAGGCCGGAGCTGTCGGCCGAAGCAATGTAGGGGTAGGCACAGTAGTCGGGCGGGGAGGTGATGCCGAGCGGCAAGGAGAGGACGGAGGCGCGCGGGGGTTCGTTCAAGGCGACGGAGATGTCGGTGCTCGGCGGTAAGCTTTCCTTCTCCTCCTCGTACTTCTCCACCTCAGGGATGCAGGCCAGGACGGCCCACCGCCCCTGCGCCGACACTGCCATGGCTGCTTCGCCGGAATTCGATCGTTTTGATTAGGGCTAGCGCGCGATGCGATGCGATGCGAGCATGGGGGAGGGGGAAACGGGTAGCAGATATCAGGCTGCTCTGAAACGTTGGAATTTCTTATCTTAGAATGAATTTCACAGGAAACCAATTTGATTTTAAGAAAAACAACATGAGTTTTTTTTTTAAAAAAAAGTCTCACAACACAGAAGATCCCTTATTCTGAACCCAAAAAAAAAACATGGGCGTTTCAGATGAGGATATGGCCTCATTTGGAACAGGAATTTTCACAAGAAGCATGCATTCAGATTCTGTACTTTCAGGAGGCGCAGCGGAAAGAACCACATATTAAAAAGGAGTTGCAATGTTGCATACAGAAAAAGGCACATAGCAGCAACATAAAAGGCGAAGCCAAAATTATCTCGGAACAATCATTACTTTACACACTGACATATAAAGATCCAGATTGCTTCCACAGAGGATAATATACAATGGTCCACTTTGAAGTGTGAAGCATAGTTGCACTGAATTATGCTCCTCCTAAATATAGTTCTCTATCTCCTTTAAAAAGACAAGAGCTTTCTTTTTCCAAACTATTGAATTTGCGCTAGAAGTATACCATTGTATGTACAAAAGTTGACTAAACGCACACAACGCCATACACGGTACTGCACATCAGAATTGCTGGTTAAAACATTGGTTAACTTGCATAAGTATATATTCTATACATCGTTACTGCTCTACAATCTTTCTATCATTGGTGTGCTGTTTGCAAAAGGATACCAGAAATAACTAAGTGTAGTTTCCTGTTAGAAAGGAAAAAAAAAAGCCTCTACAAAAATGCCTCCCGGATCACCCGTGCAAATACTCGCGATGACAACCGGCTCAAGACATCCGGTAGGATCTTCGATGAGATGCCCGGCAGCACAGGTAAAAGTTCTTGGACCACAGACACCATATTTACGTCCTGCCAGCAACAAAATGAAAATTATAAGTGACCTA
Source organism: Eragrostis nindensis (assembly GCA_012490785.1). Lineage (NCBI taxonomy): Eukaryota > Viridiplantae > Streptophyta > Magnoliopsida > Poales > Poaceae > Eragrostis > Eragrostis nindensis. The sequence continues at coordinate 685,294 of JAAXCT010000054.1, read as the reverse complement.
AACATAATAACATTTGTTTCAGTTGATACAGAAAAGCAGAGATTAGCAGCATACCCCATTCATTGCTGGAGTGGCTGTCCCAGATGTGAGGAACTTCACCACCTTCTCGACATTGTTCAAGATGACTCTGTCTTCCTCTGTGATTGTTGGAAGTAACGCTCTTGCCCTAACAGGAACCATGCCAAAAACTGGGGTAGCGTTTCCTATCCCAAAAGATGCAGCAATCTGTATTAATTGCTCCCTCGAAACTGCATCAATGGCTTTGACAATCTGCAGGTGTAAGAAACCTTGTTAGAATTTTTTTTAAGCAAGTTTGCCTGCATCATATATACTATGATGCCAAGTACAACTCCTGGTACTTCAATAATTGTCCACTGTTGTAACATAGAGCTCACCTCATCAAGAATGAACTCCCGAAAGAAGTTCCCCCTCTCAGAAAGTAGAAACGCAAGAGCTGCACGAGCTTTGACTGGTTGCTCAGGCTGGGCCATGGCCATTGGAAATACAGGAACCAAACTGGTGCTAGGTTGAGTCCCTATATCAGCCAGCTCAGCCATGTTTCCCTTCAAGTTTTCCCCACCACCACTCTTTGCTGCACGAATAAAATTCTCGAAAGCTTGCATAACATCAATGAACCTTTCTGCATCGAAAACGCCAGTTTTGCCATATATCGTGTAGCGTAAGGCACTCCTTAGCCGAGGTGATTCATCAGTTAGTAGCCTCTGACATTGTCAAAAAAGAAAAAAGAAAACATGAATCAGTAAGACCCTTGAAGCTAACCTCAAATTAGGACAAACCAAAGAAAGAATGACATTCTAATATCTTTGTGCCTCCTTAGTGTGTTCCTTTGATAGAAACCGATGAACATTTCCATCGCAATGGTGTCCATTTATAGCTTAGAAATTTATGTGCAGGGTAAGGAAGTTGAATCAAAGGTTGAATGCTGACCTGTGCAATATATGGGTATGCTTCATCCACAATGGCAAATTCAGGATCTCCCACCAGGGCTATACCTTCCAGTACTCCAATGGCTCTAATAATCAAAGCAAAATATGGAGGTATCCTGAATGGATAGTCAAAGGTAATCTGAGCAAGATCCGCTGCCAACTCTTGAAAGTTAATATTCTTCGCACCGCCTCCTTCAAGTGCCTGATCAAAAACCTTGGCCAGTACTGGCAAGATTGGATCCAAGTTAACTCCCTCAGGAATGAAACCAAGCTTCACAAAGTCCTTCACAATTGCATCATAATCTCGATGAATCAGGTGCGCTATTGCTTCGATCATTCCATACTTTTGATCATCTGTCAATTTTGTTACAAGACCTACAGAAAAGAATGAGCCAATTTTCAATCAAAATAGGCCAACCGAAAAGATAAGATAACAATAGTATGATAGGCAAAACCAAGTAACATAGTAGGAGAATTATCTGTGGATTTTCCATATCTGTGGCTTACCAAAATCAAGAATAGCCAGCTTTCCATCTGGTGTTCTAATCATATTGCCTGGATGTGGATCGGCATGGAAGAATCCAGTATCAAGCAACTGCAAAATAAAAAATAAATATAACATGACCAGACTGTTGTGTGATTGAGTGAAGAGCATTCATTTCCTTGAGCAAGTGTGCTCAAACAAATATTTAATCATATAAGTTGGAAATAGTATGAAGAAATATGTAGCAGATGATTATGACAATCTAACCTGTTTCAGATAGCATATAACTCCTACACTGACCAACGATCCGACATCATCCTCTGTACTTTGTGACAGCTTCTCTCCCTCTATCCATTGTGTGGTAAGAACTTTTCTAGATGTGTATTTGTGGTATGTCTTTGGTACAACAACCTGGAAGATTGTCAAATAAATTCACAAGTGAACAAATAGATAGGAGCACTAGAAACAATATTCATTTAGAAGGCAACTATAAATGGACGTCAAAGCAATTACCTGTGGAAGATCTTCTTTCATCATTTCAGCAAAGTAGGTGCCATTTTCCCCTTCATTTACATAATCAAGCTCTTCGAAAAATCGAGCAGCCCACTCATCTACCAGCCCAACAACATCAATGGATACCTGACAGAGTTCCACTGATGATATTTTAGTTAAAAGTAACATATTTAATATCTTTGCAGATTCTTCCTAAGTGGATCAAAAATTTTACCTGTGGAAATCTCCTCAGTACCAATCCCAAGTTTCTAATGATGAATAAATCGATAGTGACAGTCTCAAGTACAAATGGCCTCTGCACTTTCACAGCCACCAATTCCCCGGTTTCTTTCAAGCGGCCCTTGTATACCTGTCCCAGAGATGCTGCAATACAATACATAAGTGTAGCCCAAGACATGGTTACTGCAGCAAGCAGAGGATACATAGGTCTTTAAAATTAAGTACCTGCAGCGATTGGGGAGGGGGATAACTCAGAGTAGATTTCTTGCCATGGCTTACCAAGCTCTTCTTCCAGAAGAGCCATTGCTATGTCATCTGGGAATGAAGGAACCTTGATGCAGAAACAGACAGCCCAATTAGAAATAGGTACTATGCCTTACATGCTAGCAGATGAAGAACATAGAAAATAGCAATATTCACCTTATCACATAACTTTTGCAATTCAGTCATTGCTGAAGGGGACAGAATATCTGGCCGTATACTTAGTGCCTGACCAAGCTTAATGTAAGCAGGACCCAGAGATGTCACAATTTCCCTCAGTTCAATGGCACGGGCTACCTCATTCTATCAATGAGCATACAGCAGTAACAAAAGAAGATACAACAATTAGCAAAAGTGTGTGCATGGTTTAAGAAGACAAAATAGCTGTTGGAATATGATTGCTACCTCCTTGAGTTTATCGGTAATAAGATCTGATATGATATGAGAAATGAAACCACCAGCAACAGACAGTAATTGCACAACCCGAGTGGCGACAGCCCTTGGACGCTTGCCCCAGTATGCTGATATGATTTCAGGACTATACACAAGAGGCAGTCCTTCATTGTTGTCCGAGGATTCTACCTAAAAAAAGGAAGAAAAATAACAGAATTCAATAAGAACTTAATTCTCAATAAGCCTAAAGCTAAAGCGATTGTACTACTGTTTATGTAGTATAACAAGTCGTGACGAAGGAAATTCTGTAGTTAATCGAGTGTGGGTGATCGAACTCTGCAATTGGATAAAGATGAAAGCGCACTGGAGTGGTGGTGCTAATGGAAGGGGACGAGTGGAGGTTGATTTGTATACCTCGACGAGTCGAAGGCGGACGTTCTCGTCGGCGAACTGCTCGTCGCGGAGGTTCTGGCCACGGAGGCCGCGCATGAGCGAGGCGAGCTGCTCGTCCTCCTCCATCTGCTTGCGTACTCTCTGGATCTCCTTGGACATCTCTCCGAACCTCTTCATCACCCACAGGCAAACCAACAAGCAAGAGACATGTCATGTCAGCAAGGTTTTGCAAGCAACAGGGGAGGAGAAAGCACGAACGAGACCATCGGAGCAGACAAAGTTTCGAACTTACGGTGTCGGAGATGTCATTACGACTCCTCGGTTTGGGGCGCGAGGAGGTGGAGGGCTTGGGCTCCGTGGCGACGGCGCGGACGCGGCGAAGGGCGCTCCGGCGCCGGCGGAGGGCCGGAAGCTGCGGGAGCCGGCTGAAGCCGCCGCAGTGCATGAGATGCGGCGCCGCCGCCGCGGTAGCCTCCATGCTTGTAGCTTGGCGACGACTCGCGGGGCGTGAAGCGAAGCCGGCGTGGTAGGCGGTCGAGGCGGAGGACGCAAGAAGACGGTAACTGACAGAACAACACAAGTGTGAAGTGGGGTGTGGTTGGGAAAAAGAACCGGGGGGCGAGTCAATGGATGGTGGGAGCGGAGGCAGGCGGCGAGCACTTCACACCGCGCGCGGCAGTGGGTTTGGGCGGCTGGCTCCCGCGCTGCCACGAGGTCGGGAACAGAGCTTGTGGTCTCGCGCGCGCTGCCGCGGCATGAGGCGCGGGCAAGCGCGGAGCGCATGGACGGCGCGCAGGCGGACACAGCGGCGGACAAACAATCGCTTGGACCGGTGGACTTGACGACGACCCCACCGTGAGTGGGTTCGTGCTTGCGATGTGTCGCCATTCTGTTCGAGCGTTCAGATCTCCAACCACAGCCTGACAGCCGACTGGTGGTCAGTAGTATCCGCCAACGCCAAGTGAGTGAGAATGTACTCACTAGCAATTCAAGAACAACTGACGCCAGCTGAAGAATCCGGCGGGCATTGTCACTCGCTAAGTGTAAAGCCTAGCTTGGTTCACAAAAATTGCGTTGCGCAAATGTCTCTTGTCAGGTAAAAATGTGTTAAGTGGTAAACCTTTCTCGTCTCACCTTCTTTAATCTAATTTCTTATAGTAGGGTGGGTAACCAGTCTTTAGACAGTCCAGAAAAGAAAGATAAATAACCTTTGCTTAACCCAGATAGATAGTACGCCCTTCCACGGGGCAGGCATAAAAAATTCAGGGGCACTACTACGAGGACAAAATGTGCACGTTCCCTTTCCTTCACTTAACTCAAAACAACAAACATTACTGTCTATTCATTAACAAATTAACAAGAATTGATTCCCATAACTGGATAAATTTATCAGAGATGGTTACACGTACTGATTTACATGGGAAAAGCAGCCCCTTCTTTTTACAAAAGAAAACTGATGTGTGCTACTTCAAACACAACAGAATAGGAAATCACTTCTGCAACAACAACAGGCCTACAATTTTACAAACCTCATATATCACATCTACTCTCACCTTGGCTGAACAGATTGAGCTGAATGCACAATACAGCTCCAAAGCTCAACAAAAGTAAAATCCCATATGTCGTATAACAATTATCTTACTTCATTGGGTTTTTGCACCAGATGTTGTCCCATTCTTTTCAATCGCTCGCTGCCTTGCGCGCTCCACCTTCCGTTTACGCCATTCTTCAAGAGCTGTAAATGTTCACAAGCGCAGGATTCTTCTTTAGACTTTAGGTCAAGGCAATGCATGGGGAAACAACAGGATAAAATTTAGTTAATATGCAAGGAAGCTGCAGAACCAAAAGAAATAGGCCTAGAATATGCTAATGCATTCAAAGAACTTGGTGTAAAAAGGTAGTATGACATTATTTCAAAGATACTGATGCTGCAGTCATGTATTTGCATATCTGTTCAGATGATCCCTGGTTTATTCCGGGGAATCTACCATTCTCATGATATCAAATGACAGGCTAAATTGCAGAAGATTGACCAAACATGCTTGCCCCTAAATTGCATGGATGAGAAGAGGCACAAAAGAAAACCTTTTTGGCTGCTTCCATCATTCCCAGCTCTTAAATCTTTCAACCTTTTTGATAAATCAACAGCAGCAGTCTGCTTAGGATCTTCACGTGTTGTCATCCCATGCTCACCATAAGCCTCTTGCTCAATCTCCTTTACCTATGCAGCAATCAAAGGGCATTGTCAAAATAAGGCTATCTAGGCAGCGCATGGGGTGTGCTTGTCCCCTTTTATTTTCTCCAATCACGAGAAGCAAATTGCAAAACATACTCGTCTGATCAAATCCACAGGCTCCATTGAACGACGCAATTCTTCAGATTCCCATATAAATTGTAGTTGAGCTGCAGAATAGTAGGTTTGACGACATCAAAGAACTGAAGTACCATAACCGCAGCTGTATGGGATGAGTTTTCCAAGAAAAAGGAGGCATGGTAAATTCTGATGCTTGTACTGAAACAAACAATTGGAAGCACTGGAACGGATAAATCTGTCAAAAGGAGATCAGATGCTCCCTCCGTTCGGGAATTGTTGACACTGCTTAGCTCAACAATTCCCAAACGGAGGGAGTAGTAGTTGTTCCTCTGAATGTTAAGACATGATAACCTAAACACATACGCAGCTACATTGCAATGCATATCAGCACCGTTTTCGGAGGAAGACAATCTTAGAGTTCATGCCAGAAGCATAACCAGGTCCCTCCGACGATATTCTTCAATCAAGATGGGAAAAGGAGGTCCCATTTTCATCCGAAGTGCTCATATTTGCAAAGATAGCTCCATTTACTTTCCCGTACTGTAATCAGAAGCACGAACCCCACGTTTGATAGAAAGAAAATCCCAAACTTTGCTAGATTTAGTCTGCTAGCCTGTGAATCGTACACTAAACCGGGAGCAAACGAAACACATCTCTTAGACGAACCATCTGACGGAAGATCAGACATTTAGTACGATTACGAGCATAGGATCACAGAACCATACCAGAATCGAACTGGTCTCCACCGGCGATGCGGGGCCAGGACGAGTAGTAGCTGTGGAGGAGGAAGGCGACCGCGAGGAGGTTAAAGGCGCACACCGCTATGGTGGCGTTCTTATACGACAGCCTCGAAGCGGAAGCCCCCGCCCTCCAAGGATGCTGTGCATCCATTCCGTCGACGGCGGCGCCGAAGGGTTCGCCGGAGAAGACAAGCGGACGAAGCAAGCAACCAGGATCCGATGCAGCCGTGAAGCTGTGGCCACAATTGTAGCCCCGAGCGCGCATCAGCCTCAGATTCCTCATCCAACGATTCAGATCGTCTGCCCAGTGTATGAGTAACGATACGTGTTTTCGGTACGAATGGGTTTAGGCCCAGTAGTAAGTACAAATGGGCTCAACTACATCGCATTGAGTTGGGCCACAATCTTGTAGATTCCGACACACCCCAAGGCCCCAACCCTGCATTCCTCTCTCTCTCCCCAGTCGTCGTCACCATCACCACCACTTGGGCTTCTCCCCATCGTCGCCTCCGCTTCCGACCACCACCTCCGACGACGACGATGCAGGCGGCGGCGTGGAGGCGCCAGCTCCTCGACCACAACCTCTCCCCCACCAGCTCGGCTGCCATCGCCGTCCTCAGATCCGCCTACCAACCGGGGCTCACCCCCCAAGGTAGCTGCCATTTCCCTCGGCACGCGTGCCCCTCCGGATGGATCTTAGCGTGCTGAGTGCGTTTGGTTGCAGGGTTGTGCGGAGCGGATGGCGCGAGGTACATGGCCTCGGCGAGGACGCCGGCGGTGAAGGGGTCGGGGCATCTCGTCCGCAAGGGCACCGGTGGGAGGTCATCGGTTAGGTGAAAGCTCAGCTCCTCCCCTTCTAATTGATTGTTGGGAATTTCATGGTTACGAGAGTGTGGCGATGCAGGTTTTGATTTCCTGATTATCTGGTCTGTCTTCATTGGATTGGGCTAATCTCGTGATCTGTTCGAACTGCCATTGTGCCATGCCTAAATGTAGTGCCGAGACATGAAATTTCTGATGCTTAGACCGTCAGACCACGTGCTTTGCTCATACTGTAACACTGCCTGACATGCATAGTGAGGGCTGTAGAATTTAGTGACCTAGAAATTTATGAACTACATTTTCAGTCATATAGACAGCGGCCAGATCTTGTGATGCTTATGTGTAGCTTGCAGTTTAATGCAGCCTTTTTTATTATTATTATTTCTGCAAATTTGTTTGGTTAGTTGGTTTTGCTGCTTTAGCTTGTTGGACTAAGCAAAGTTGCTGCCCTTTTTCAACATTTTGACTCATTAGCTAGCTGTCTAGCTCTCTGTCTCACAAGCAAGTGCGTAATTGTCTTAATATATGGGTTCATCTTGTATTGTAGTCCTGTCACTCAAGTGTCAAGCAGCTTAAGGATGTAGGAGTCTAGTCCTGTACGTGCATTGTGCCATTAAGTTTTGAGGTTGTGAAATGAGAGAATTTGTTTGGTTCTGCGTAAGATAATAACATTTCCTGTCAAACAGTAGAGTTCTTCGATCATACTTCAAAGTTGCATTAATCATGATCCTCCTTTTGGTATAAACTGAATATGCATTCTTTCCTTCACAGTGGAATTGTAGCTACGGTGTTTGGATCTACTGGATTTCTTGGACGTTATCTTGTCCAACAGCTTGGTGAGATGATAAGCTTGTCATGTTATATTGAATTTACTTACCACTAAGAAAATGGAATAGACGGGTTACCCTAGCTTTGTCTTTCATTCAGCAAAGATGGGATCTCAAGTGCTTGTCCCATTCAGAGGTTCTGAGGATTCTCACCGCCACCTGAAGTTGATGGGTGACTTGGGTCAGGTAAAACAGTGGGCGGGTAGATTCAGGATTAATTCATCTTCGTATTTCTCTTTATGTATTTTATATCATTTACCTTGTGGCAGATTGTGCCGATGAAATACCATCCAAGAGATGTGGATTCAATTAAAGCTGTCATGGCAAAGTCAAATGTGGTTATTAACCTCGTAGGTCTGTTGTACTCGGGACTGATACTATGTTCATCTATTCCAAATAACATCCTATTCTGACTATATCAACTCTAATATTAACAGGGCGGGAATATGAAACCAGAAACTACGGTTTTGAAGAAGTAAACCATCATATGGCTGAACAACTTGCAACGGTATGCTATGGAGACACGTCCATTTTATTTCCTTGCTGAAGGAATATGTTGTCAGTTTTTATCTAGGAAGAAAACAAATATTGTGTGCTATTTCTGCAAGGGCTGGTGAAAATTAGGATTAGATAGATGGTGCCCACTCATAATGACCGGCTTGAGTTCTGGCCTTCTGAGCCTCCAGACTCTGGCTCACTGATGCCCAGCCTGAGGTCGTTTCAGGCAGCCAGTCTCTCAGTGATGCTCAACCTGTCATTTCAGGCAGCCAATCACCTCAGTTTATTGCATATGATTGCCAAATTTGTGTTAGCACTTTTCATAATCGCATAACTCTTGGTTATTTACTTTTTTATTTGCAAAAAGTATCTGCTTAGTCGACTTAGGTAACGTTGCACTCAGCAGCATGATCAAAATGAAAGATGTTTTATTTTCCTATTCTGGCATTAGATAGCTTTGTCTAGAGATGGTCTTCTGATGAATATCAATTACTCTATAGTCTATCCATTTTTTTCTCTTACTATATGATACTAATTAGCCTGATTTGGGGTATTAGAAGCTGTTGTTTCACATTTATTACAATGAAAGTTTTCCAAGTAAAGAATGTATCTCTGCTCCCACTTAGCTGTTACCTTGTTGATCTGTTAGTTTAGGGCCATATTAGCAATGTCCAGTTTAAATTTAACTCTGTTTGCTCACAATTTTTGCCTCAAGGAATCTCTTGATTCCTCAATTTAACTAAGCTGCTGCTTTTTCCTGTCGTTTGCTATACTTATTTGTAATATGACAATCGAACTCACGTTAAGATTGTCGTGGTGCCTGCTAGTAACTACATGTTCTGGATTCTACACAGATTGCTAAGGAACATGGAGGTATTGTGAGATTTATCCAGGTTTCTTGCTTAGGGGCATCACCCTCTTCTCCATCTAGAATGATGAGAACAAAAGCTGCAGCGGAGGAATCAGTCCTGAAAGAATTTCCTGAGGTAATAATGTTTTCTCACTTCTGTACCGACAGCAGGTGATGACGACTCTCGTTTCAATGCAGTAAATATATGAGTGATTCTGTGGAAACTTTGTCAGGAAAGGCAAAAGTTGTAATTCTGTGGTAACCTATGTCAAACTAGTTGTAGGTTTGTGATACACGTCAAAAAAGTTATAGGTTTGTCGTACTTATGTCGATGTAGTTGTAGTATAAATATGTTGTTTTTCGATGAATGTTGCGTCTAACATCGTTTTGTGGTATCCATTGACAGGCTACGATCATGAGGCCTGCAACCATGATTGGCACAGAAGATCGAATTTTGAACAGATGGGCACAGTTTGCAAAGAATTGGGGTTTCCTCCCACTCGTTGGTGGTGGATCTTCAAAGTAATTGAGTTTGCCTATTGACTGTTCTTGTAATGCCTTGACCTGAAAATGAGTTTAGATCATGAAATGAACTACTCTCATACTTGTTTTCAAGTTCTTTACCAGCAGACGAATTACATGGATGCAACCTTTTGCAGGATTCAGCCTGTTTATGTTGTGGATGTTGCTGCTGCTATCGTCAATTCCCTGAAGGATGATGGCACTAGCATGGGCAAGACATATGAGCTTGGTGGACCAGATGTATACACTGTTCATGAGCTTGTAAGTAATATAAACACATGCAATCTTTGCTGTGGGATAATAATGAATAAATCTTAGGCTGTGTGAAGGAAAGAAAAAGGTGAAAATGTGACTGAATGTTACAGGCTGAGCTGATGTATGAAACAATCCGCGAGTGGCCAAGATATGTCAATGTCCCTCTTCCTATTGCAAGGGTATGAAATAGCTGCACATGTTATCTGGAAACTAATGAATAGGTGGACTTGCATCTTGACAACTCTGTTTCTGTTTATGCAGGCTATGGCTACTCCAAGGGAAATGTTGCTGAACAAAGTGCCTTTTCCGCTGCCAACTCCTTCTATTTTCAATCTAGATCAGATCAATGCATTCTCTGTAGACAACCTTGTGTCTGAAGATGGTAAGCTGTCATCTACAAATCCCATTATGCTTGACTCGCTGCATCATGCTCAAACTGTTCTTATAAATGTTGCAGCTCTCACCTTTGAGGACCTCGGGCTCATGCCGCACAAGCTGAAGGGGTACCCTACGGAGTATCTCATCAGCTACCGGAAGGGTGGGCCAGCTTTTGGTTCTACTGTCAGCGAGAAGATGAGAAGCTCAGAGATGTAGCCTCCCATTCCTGAAGACATTGTAGATTTGATCATTTAGTTGGGGATACATTGTTGTGTTTGTTGTCTGCCATCTGTCGCCGCAGCTGCCTCACAATAGGCAGGACCAAATTCCATGCATGGCTCCTGCTCTTTTTTCACATCAATAAGAAAAATGTACGCTTATATGTTTTGTCTAATTTTGAGTTGGAAATGCAAGTGAATCGAAGCATTTCAACCGAGATCACGCAGTTGCTTGTGACTTGGGAGCATAATATAACCCTTGATTCTGTGGACACGTCGATTATGTCTGAATGTTTTATTTGCTGCGTTACCCTGGAGCGTCTCATGTTTCGCGTTGTGCCCGAAGGCAGCTGCTCAGCATGCAGGGAGCGGCCTTTGAGTTTGCCCATCCTGAGCGGCGTCTGGTGAGTTTGCCAATGCGTTTGACCGCTGACACGTTCTTGTTAAGCAAGTTCCGCATGGCTAAAAATCATACTAGTATGGTTGTGAAACTTCGGAGGTAGCACAAAAGTATGCGCTGCGTTGACAAATCTGCAACACTGCAGAATCTGTTCCGGACTGTCACAGCAACAAGCTGACTCTGACTGAAACTTTTAAAATGCAACAGACTTGCCTATCTGCATCGTAGTGTTCTGAAGCTCGGCATGGACTGAAAATTTTAGCACGTACGGCTATTTCCTCCATTTGTCTGAATTGGAAACCAGGGAGAGGGAGTGCCCTAGGTCCTGCTATTTCTTCGTAGATGATTTGTAATTGCCTGTGCAAATGGGCAAACGCATCACAAAAACTGTCCCAATAATTGGACTGGACATGGCAACATGCGTTTGCTGTGTTGAGTCCCAAATGGAGTGAGAACAGGATGGCCTAACGAGGCGCCATCATGAGAAATGGATGTGCCACCCGTAGAGCGGAGCAGAGCAGTTAACATGCACCAGCGCGCGTCGATGGCAACGGCCAGCCACAGGAAACCACGCAGGCATCACTGGAATCACCTTGTGATTTGATGATATTCAGCGCCATCAGTCGCGCTGTTACTGAATTCGGCGACGGCGACGTCTGCCTTTTAGCCGCTGGTCGAGGCCAGTGAGCCGTTGAGCTTGTGGAGGGCACCGCGCCTTGCTTCTTGCATTCGGAGCGTCTGCCGATTTGGTTTGGTTTTGGTTTGATTTGACGCATCAACTAACGTCCAGAGGCAGTGCTAATCCATGCACGCTTCACCTATCCTGCCCACTGTTTATAGAAACTCGCGTGCAGGCGCAGACTGCAGGAGGATCAAAGATTAAAACATTTCACACCAGACGCGACAACTAATGAAGTTGACGCAACCGTCGTAATACAAACCGTACTACAGTGTCCAGTATAACAGTGTCATGATCATAGACAGTGCGTTGTACCCTACGACCAAAGCACTAACATCTAACAACTTGGCTGGTACATTGTCTATTAGTTTTGAAAATAATTAATTAAGATGATCCTGAGATTTCATTCAACTGTTTTATTTGTGCCCAGGTTGTCATTCTTGATTACAATAGAGCTGTCGTCCCAGGTAGAAGTAGTAGCCACAGATGATTGCATCTGTTCATTCATCAATGTTTTTATACTGAAGTCCTTGAAAGTCACAGCAAAATACTAGCGGCCTGTCAATCCAAGCTGACCTCGGATACTAGTATCTATTTGATCTCCCTTTTCCATCTGCCACATGGAGGCTATAGAAGTATATTTTTTTTAAAAAAAAAACTCAGGACGGTACGAGATGCGCCTGTGTTGGGTTATATCATGATCAGTGGACAGACACATGCAGCAGATCAAGGCAGACCAAGCCTGCATCGCCGCATCATTTTCTTAGTGACGTTCCTTGAGACAAAAGGCAGCCGCATGCTTTGATGCCCTGGTCTTTGGTTTGGTGTGTTCGTGTGGCAATTGTTTTCCCTTTTTCCTTGGCAAGATCCTGCGAACAAGAGACAAGCAATTGATGGAGGATTTGACTCTTCCCTTCTCCCAACGCGTTTACTTAGCGCTTGCTAAATCTTACTTTTCGTTTTCCTCTGCACGCAGGAGTGCATATCTGATCCTGCTGACGCTCACTCGTACCTTGCCGCTTTGTTAATTATTCATTCACACAATGCAAGTGCCTTTTGGCCGTGAGACGCTTCTTGGTGGAGCAAGTATATGCTATTATGGATTAGTTAAGTAACAGCTCCTACCATATACAATTAGTAGTGCACTTACTTTTGTGCTTGCTTTTCATCAGTTCAATTCACTTGCATTTGTGGCTTCTTACCCGTTCAGAAAGATTCATCTTAACGCTATGTCCTCAGCTTCTTCAGATGCAAAACTTCGCTCTCTGCTTTCGTTGAAAGTGTTCACTGATGCAAGTACAATGTTTAGGGAACGGTTGACACCTTTAGTATTTTTAAGTCTACTGTTCCAAAGCAAGAACTACACACTTCGATGAAGATCGTACAGTATGGTTAATCACGTGAGCTTATGCTCTATAATTACGAAAAAAGGAGTTAATTGGTGGAGAATGAACGGCCGTACTGCTCGCCATAACTCCGGTTGATCCTAACAGTCCGGTCCTTAAATCCATAAAGCCCTGTTGTCCCGACGCTTAAAATAAACGGGCGTAGAGTTCAACTGATTCCCACCGGACAAACGTGGAGGTAGGTATGCCAGCACCTTTGAGCTCGTATCGAGCAAGAAATTTAGGTAATGGAAAGATTTTTCATCTCTTGTTGAATATTCTCCGTGAATGCCGGGCTATCCACATTGTTAGGCGCGAAATCATGATCGAAATATATCATGATGTGAGGCCACGGAACCTCTGCCTGCCTCATGCTCGCCGCTACGAAGGACCGCCACGTGGATTTTGTATCCGCAGATTACCGTCACGGTAGTATTCGTCAACCGGAAGGCTTGCGGAGACCAAGCAAGAATTAGCATCGACAGTGAGACTGAAATGTGACCAGCCAAATGTCAAATTCACTGCTCGATCAAGACGAGATACGAAGCCGCTGTTTTCACGGCGAAGCATTCCCCAAGTTTTGTCTCTCTTGGTTATGTTATGCCTTGGAAGCATAGACAACACAAGCCGCCGTCGTCGTTCGATCCATTTCATGGGATGGGAGACAACCATGCAAGCTCACGAGGAGGAGACGTGGGAGCCACCAATATTTTGGAGGAGTTGCCGTTTCCGCCACCTCTATTTTATCAACGCGATGCGATGCCCAGTTGCGTCATTCCACACGATTAGTATTAATCTCCTGCTGGCTTAATCGTCCATAAAATGTTATGCTGACTTTTTAAAACGCGGCACACCGACTTGGCCACCACCACCTGAAACACCCGAAATGCCCTCACGCCAATGGCAATCAATCAAAGAATGAGTTGTGAAACCGTGTGTGTTGCTGCTGATGCTTCCCAGCACGGAATCACGAGGCCATGTTGCTCCTGGAGAGGGGTGGCATAAACTGCCATCAATTAAGGCTAAGCTCGGGAGGTCCCACCACTCACCGACACCGTGGGCCCCACCCACTCGGGAATGGCTACCGTGAGGCAAGCAAAACGGCCTTTGGGCGGTGGACGGCTGGAGACGCCGCTCGCTTGTCGCGGGCCCATGGGTGGGTAGGTGTGGCCCCATTCTCCTTCCGTTAACGGGTTGACCAGTGAAACGGTGCCACCTCGTCGGCGGTTAAAAAATCTCATGCTGTCGGATCGTATCGGATCCGGGCTTGCCTTCTCACCGCAGGTCCGGTGCACGATGCTAACGTCCACCCACCACGTACAGTTGTAGGAGTACAAGCAAACACATCAACGTTGTATACTCTTTTTCTTAGACCTTAAGGTGCACATTTATTATGGCCTAATTCCGACGAGCTTGATAAAAAAACAACTGTATGTTGCAAGCAACCCCATGAGCTCGAGTTAGAGGACACAAGCTAGTGCATTGGTTTATGCACTATAATAAGATCGTGACATGCCAAACTCATTTTTTTAAAAAAAATCTTATTATAGTGACGAGTAAAACAAAATATTTTATGATTCCATGTGACGTAAAACAATACATAAGGTTATATATCACATGACCATCCTTTTAAAAGCCCAATTTATATGGACACGTCCTTGCGTCCTGTTGTTTTGCTACTCATTATTGTCTTCTTTCTGTGGCTATCTAATGTTGCTACCATTTTCCTCTCCTTCCTCGCATACTACCCTTAACTATCATCATCAAACCTGAAAACAAAGTCCTATTGAAGTTTCGTGGTGTTTGACTCTCACTTTGGCCTTGATGGCTAAGTCACACATACCACAAATTTGTTAGATATAATCGCCATTCGAGGGAAAAACTTTCACGCCCTTCATTCCTTCTTATAACACTCATCCTCCATAGTGTTGCGCTTGGATTCAATTTCTCGTAATGTGTTTATTACATCGCATCATAAAGCATCACCTATTAGCAAGTTACGAGGCATTCGAGACTGGAGTACCGATATTTTAGGATGGTAATTATCACAAGATCTCTCTTTCATGTAAAACCTATTCTACAAAATCATTTGCTTCCATTCTTCAATAAAAAAAGAATTTACGGCAATCCATGTAGATGATGATCGAAATTAAAAAAATTCATTTCAGTCCCACGAGACCCATTCGCAGGGTACGGAAACCCAAAACCCGTTAGCTGTGTACGGGAACCTCAACGGGGCGTAAACGGAGAAAGGGAAACCCAAAAGACCCGGACGAAAACGCCGCAGTAGCCATTAGAGTAGTAGACTGCAGTAAACGAAAACTGGAAGGGAAAAAAAAGCTTCGACGCAGCTTTCATTCCTCCTCCGCCAAAGCCAAACAGACATCGTCGGACACAAGGGCGCGGGGCCGGTATTCCCTGTCCTTCTCCTCCTCCTCGCCGCCGGACGCGCCGCCGTCCGCCGAGCCGACTCGCGCCGCCACCCTGGAGGGAAGCCTTTCTGGCTTAGCCGTCGCCGCCGCCGCCGCCTTCCGCCTCCCCTCCTCCGGACCGGCGTGGAGCCGAGATCCGCCCGGGCTTGGGCTGTTCTATTGCGATGGTAAGGATGCCCTAGCTTGCTTCGGATTACTGCCTGCTTCTAGGCTCGTCGCACGGAAATCTTTCCTCCTCTCCGCGCGGTCAGTTCCCGGTTTGTTTGCCGCGTGCCGGTGCTCGATTTGGGCCTTGTTCCAAAGCGAGCGCGAGATCCGGGCGACGCATGCTCAATCACGCATTGCATTAGGCGCCATGTCGCGCTAAACTGCTAGCACTTTATTTTTCCGGAACTCTTGGGGTTCAACTGAACCCACATTCCACATGGTAAGCCTTTCCATGGAGATCTAGACCGCGGCCGAGACATGAGGACGGCATTTCTGACGAATTCCAGTGCAACAGGCGTTGACTTGTGCTCTGTCTCCTTTCGGATCGTTAGCCTCAAGATAGCGCTCTCTTTCGCGCTAAGAAATAGTTCGGCTTATTGCCCATGGTTTCCATACCGAGCTGCGATCATGACTCTAAAATGCATGAAACTCACCATCATATGATTTTTGGCAAAGCGCATTGTTTCCTTTTCCATATCAGGAAATGTGCGGTTGGTGTTTAATGCTGAACTGTGTTCCTGCAGGCGGCGCAAGCTTCCATTGCGGTGGGATCCCAAGTTTGGGTCGAGGACCCTGACGTGGCCTGGATCGATGGGGATGTCATCAAAGTCAATGGAGACACGATCACGGTCAAATGCTCCAATGAAAAGACGGTACGTTGTTGCTGCAAGTTTGTCGTTAGTGCTGGACTCATGGAAGCTGACTTAGCTAGAAAGGCCATCTGGACTCATGGAAGCTGACTTAGCTAGAAAGGCCATCTGAAGCTGAGATGACCTTCCAAAATAAGCGAAGTACTAATATGTTGGCTATGGGCATGCGCACTGAATCAAAACATGCTCCTTGATTCAGGTCACTGTGAAGGCATCGAATGTCCATGCTAAGGATCCGGAGGAAGCGCCATGTGGAGTTGATGACATGACAAAGCTTGCTTATCTGCATGAGCCTGGGGTTCTTCAGAATTTAAAGTCTAGATACGACATGAATGAAATTTATGTAAGTTGGAATGACTGAACTAGCCTAACTATGTTTCCATATTTTTCTGTACCTATTTATTAACTGATGCCGTTCATGTTTGTCTGACACGTGTTTGCAACTCATTCATTCTTAAACCAGACGTATACCGGAAATATCTTGATTGCTGTAAATCCCTTTCGAAGACTGCCCCATTTGTACGACACTCAGATGATGCAGCAGTATAAAGGGGCAGATTTTGGTGAATTAAGCCCTCATCCTTTTGCGATCGCAGATGTTGCATATAGGTGGGTTCATTCTAAATATGCTGTAGTTCTTGGCTCTTCATTGGTTTACACTTTATAGCTTTACATGCATGTTCCATTAAAGAATTTAGTGTTGTTATCTCTTCTACTCCTTTTGCATCTGTAGCATATAGGTAGGTTCCTTCTGAAATATGTTAATAGTTCTTAGCTCTTGTTGGTATATACTCCCTTCGTTATTTTTTTGATGAAGCTTGTAGCTCAAATATGAGGTAACCAGCATCATATATATAAAAAGAATGGAGGGAGTACATGTTAACATGTATATTCCATAAAAAGATTCAGCGTGGCTATCCCTTCTTTTCCTTTTTTAGTTTCTCTGAAGGAGAATATCTTGGTTACTTCTATGTTGCAGGCTGATGCTGAATGACGGAGTTAGTCAGTCAATTCTTGTTAGTGGAGAAAGTGGAGCTGGTAAAACAGAAAGCACGAAAATGATCATGCGTTATCTTGCTTATATGGGTGGGAAAGCTGCATCTGAAGGGCGAACCGTGGAGAAGCAAGTACTTCAGGTATAATTTCCGAGACACCTATTTCGGAATAGGTATTTCCGTGACCGCTGTATTCTTGCTTGATTGGATAACTCATATGATCATATCACATTTCTCTCACAGTCCAATCCTGTTCTAGAAGCATTTGGAAATGCTAAGACAGTCAGAAACAATAATTCAAGGTGAGAAGTCATTTCTTTGATTTTCTTGGTTAATATTTTGGGTAACTATTTTCGTTACTCAACAACTTTCTTCTCATTGTTACCACCACAGTCGCTTCGGTAAGTTTGTTGAGATACAGTTTGATCAGAAAGGGAAAATATCAGGAGCCGCGGTGAGAACTTATCTTCTGGAGAGATCGCGTGTCTGTCAGATATCTGATCCAGAGAGGAATTACCATTGTTTCTACATGCTTTGTGCTTCCTCTCCTGAGGTGCTATCCCTTGCCTTTCCGTGCACTTTTCTGATCAGACATATAATTTTGCATACTGTGTTTCATTTTCTGCTTCCAGCCTTCCACTTATAACCTAGTGTATAATCCAGTTTAAGGTTTGGTATAGCATAATGGCATGCTAAAAGTGCTACTATTTACAGGACACCCTAACCAGAGCCTTTTCCTGTAAACATTTAAGTTGAGTGGTATTCTATTGTTTTATTTTCTGCTGTTTCTTTTTACGTGATGACATAACTTCTATGGTATTAGCAGCATGTGCGGATATCATTGCATATTAGATGTATGCTTTTGCAATAACATATAATTTATTAAAACTTAAGCTTTAGTGTTCCTTTGACACAGTTTCTTCCTCCAAACTGTTTGATATTTTATCACTAAAAGGAAACAGCAGCCCCTTCGGGAGTCAATAAAAGTTTTATTGGCATACTCTTCTAGCTATGTATTTTTAGCTTTACAGCGCATTGGAACTATAACATATTGTAACTGCTTTTGCTACTGAATGACCTACGTATTTCCTATTAGCAAACATATTATGGCTAAATGATACAGTTTGCATCTTGTCAGGAGCGTGAGAAATACAAACTTGGAGATCCCAGAACATTTCACTATCTTAATCAGTCCAACTGTTTTGAGATTGAAGGGCTAGATGAATCTAAAGAATACCGTGAAACTAGGCAGGCTATGGATATTATTGGAATTAGTTCTGAAGAGCAGGTTTGTATCTGTTCACCATATGATTGCTCCCCCCCCCCATTTTAAAAGATTAGTTGGAGCTCGCCCTTGACCACATGCTTATATTTTGTTTAGGAAGCAATCTTTCGGGTTGTTGCTGCTATTCTTCACTTGGGAAATGTTGAGTTTACAGAAGGGGGTGATGTAGATTCATCAAAACCTAAGGATGAAAAATCTCTGTTTCATTTGAGAACAGCCGCTGAGCTCTTCATGTATGTCCCCCCCCCCCCCCCCCCCCTTTTCTCTTATTGTGTTACACTTTATGACATGAGCTTCAAATGTGGTATTCTAGGTGTGACGAGAAAGCTTTAGAAGATTCATTGTGTCAACGTATTATTGTGACTCGCGATGAGAATATAATAAAAACTTTGGATCCTGAAGCTGCAAAGGGAAGTAGAGATGCACTTGCTAAGACTGTGTACTCACGATTGTTTGATTGGTGAGCTTGTTTCAAAGATTTCGACTGTCCTGTTCCTGTTCAAAAGCAGCTTCATGGCTGATTTTTACATCTTTCCTTTGACGCTGATATGGCTTATGACCTTTGATCTTAGGCTGGTGAATAAGATCAACAATTCTATTGGCCAAGATCCAGATTCGAAATGTTTAATTGGAGTGCTGGATATCTACGGGTTTGAAAGCTTTAAGACAAACAGGTGCTTAATTGGTACGCTTTTGTTGGTTGGTTGCTTGCTGGATGTTTTACTGTCGATAGGTTGTACATGTAGAGGAACACCATTGGAGCTGGGCCCAACTGATTTTTAGTACATTGTGGTTATTTGACACGCTAAAAGGGCTTTCTTGTTTTGTTGCGGCTATTTGGTACATGTTCCATCCTTTGGCTATTTCTCTTTGTTCAGGTTTTTATTCTTCAGTCTATGCACTAACAGAAGGTTTAACGATGTTTTCTTGTCTGCTTGCAATACTGACTAAACCTTTTATTCACAATTGTTTGAGAATCCTGACGAGTTTCCCTGTAAAAATCTTATATTGCACATAGCAGGCATGCAATTTTACATGAGTTTTCACTACAATTGTCAAACATGTGGGATGCGTGGTATTTTTTCCCCCCCACGTTGTGAACTGCTTGTCTTGTTTATCCACGGACTCCAATGATACCATTGATTTAGTTTTCTTAGTTTAGCTTGTAGAAGTTTTTCTGATATATGTGCACACATCAAGTTGACACATTAGTTATTATATAATGATGAAAGGGAATGGTAGTTTCTTTGTAATCTAACAATGTTTAAGGTTTCTTTCCCTTAGATTACCTATCATGAATAAAAATATTTATTAATTTGCATTGTTTCACTGTTTCTTTTGCCATTCTTGACTCCCCTGTGTTTGTCGTTCTTTACTTGAGACTTGTTTGCATTGCCCAACATCTGATGCATACCTTTTCCCTTCGATAGCTTTGAACAGTTTTGTATCAACCTGACAAATGAAAAGCTGCAGCAGCACTTTAATCAGGCAAGTTTATATAGCCTTCATAGTTGGTGCCACAAATCATAACTTCATTTCACTGTGGTAGTGCGGTTTCTTAAAGAGATTTTAACTCTGCATTTTTTTGGCTTCCGGCAGCATGTCTTTAAGATGGAGCAGGAGGAGTACACCAAAGAAGAAATTAATTGGAGTTATATTGAGTTCATTGACAACCAGGATATCCTTGATCTAATTGAGAAGGTAACCTTGGCATGGCATCGTGTTTTGAATAACCATTTGCTGTTGTCTTACAGATTCAATTTTCATGCATCCATAATATCATTAATTCATCAAAGTAGTTACACTATACCCGTCTTTCTTGACCTTATAAAGAACAGAATCCACGCTTTCTTATGCATGATATCAATAGTAACATCCACATCTAACCGGTTTTATCCAGCAGTGTCATTGGCTCACATGGGCCTTAGATGCTATTGGGCACACCCAGTAACTGCAGCATGCTCAACAAGCTAATATTGTTGTTGATACGACTTTGATACTTAGCTCAAATTCAAGATAGACACTCATGCTAACTACTATGATGTGCAGCATGTTTTAACTTTGTTATTTCTGAAGCACACTGGTTATACTGTGTCACCTTATTGTTTTGTTATGTTTTATTTGAACACCTGGTCATCCCTTTGCAGAAACCTGGTGGAATTATCTCCCTTCTAGATGAAGCTTGGTACGGATCACTGATTATATATCTCTTTATTATTGTTATTTTACAATTATACATACCATAACATTTCTAACTTTGAATTTGTCCACATTTGCTTTTGTACAGTATGCTGCCAAGATCGACTCATGAGACGTTTGCCCAGAAGTTGTACCAAACTTTCAAAAATCACAAGCGCTTTGCTAAGCCAAAATTATCTCGGTCAGACTTTACAATATGTCATTATGCAGGAGATGTAAGTATAGACTGTTTAGTGTTTGTTTCTTGGCTATGTTGGCACAACCAATTCTAAGGTCAAAGCTCTTTTTTGTATAGGTTACCTATCAAACAGAGTTATTTCTGGACAAGAATAAAGATTATGTTGTTGCTGAACATCAGGCTCTCTTGAGTGCTTCGAAATGTGACTTCGTTTCAGGCCTTTTCCCTCTTCTGTCTGAGGACACCTCAAAATCTTCGAAGTTTTCATCCATTGGTTCTAGATTCAAGGTGCATAATGGCTTCCACTCTATGCTTTAGCTGAACTTTGAGTCCATGTCTACTTTTAATACGTATAAGATACATGCAGCAACAATTGCAATCTCTCCTGGAAACTCTGAGTGCAACTGAGCCGCACTACATTCGCTGTGTAAAGCCCAATAATTTGTTGAAGCCATCAATTTTTGAGAACCAGAATGTTCTTCAGCAACTCAGATGCGGAGTAAGTTTTTTCTGGTAGCACTATCTTTTTTTTTCCCCTCTTCCAACTTCAGTATTTACATTAATGGTTTACTTCAGGGAGTTATGGAAGCAATTAGGATAAGCTGTGCAGGATATCCAACCAGAAGAACATTCATCGAGTTCATAGACCGTTTTGGTGTTCTTGCACCTGATGTTTTGAGTGGAAGGTATTAATTTGTCAGTGGATAATAAGCAACATTGTGATGTGTTCTTAGGCTTGTTTCTCGAGTCTAATTATTGATCTTGGATTGTGGCAATTGTTATTGTAGTTCTGATGAGGTCAGTGCTGTAAGGAAGTTGTTGGAGAAGGTAGATCTGCAAGGTTATCAGGTAATGGATGCAATATTGAAATTGAATTCGACGTTTATGAATTGTAGCATGCTGTTGATCAATTATGATGGGTTAAATGTTAAACTCTTGGGCGGCATGTCTGAACTTCAGAATATTCTTTTGGTGGCATTAGAAATAAATAATTGTGCCTGTATTCTGTATACTGTCTAGTGTTGCTGCATTATATACTTCTGAGGTTTATACTCGAAAATGTTTCGAAGGGCCTGCTGTCGGTCCTTTCCTATGTAGCCTTCTATTTTGAATTCTGAATGCTGATGTTGGAGCATCGTCATTCGCAGTGGAAATTTAAGAAATGTGGTCCTATTTGCAGTGGAAATGTCAAGTATATTGTGTTATATTTAAATTTAGCTAAAAGGAAATACCACTTATGAACAATTGTATTTCATAATATATATGCTAGAAATATGAATTTCTCTGCAAGAGAGATGTCTTCTCTCCGAAACAGATGTTTACAGTGACATGCAATATTTGCATTGCAACAACAACAACAAAGCCTTTTTATCCCTTTGTTGTTGTTGTTGTTGTTGCAATGCAAATATTGCAATATTATATTTTCAGTTGACTGGGTGAATCACATTCAGTATTCCCTTCAGACTGGACTTTTTTGGTGGTGCCTAGTATTATATTTTCCTTCCGTATAGTTAAGCCTTACAATGAAGGACTCTTAATATGTGGACTTGGACTAAGCTTTATCTCTCTTGAAAATATGATTATCTAGATTGGCAAGACAAAAGTGTTCCTTCGTGCTGGTCAGATGGCTGAGCTGGATGCTCGTCGAAATGAAGTGTTGGGGCGTTCAGCTAGCATGATTCAGAGGAAAGTCCGCTCATTTTTGGCTCAGAAGAATTTTCTTGCACTGCGACGATCAGCTTTACAAATTCAGACAATTTGTCGCGGTGAGATTATTTTGTTATCTCAATATTATTAGTTTTTTTTTTAATTTTTGTTGGCGATTATTCGTCCATCGACCCAAAATCTAAATTTTTGCTATGAAGTTCCTCTGACGTGGCTTTGGTTGACTCTTGTTAGGGGAGCTTGCAAGAAGAGCTTTCCAAACTCTCCGCAGAGAAGCTGCTTCACTCAAGATCCAGACTTGCTACCGCATGTATACTGGCAGAAAAGCATACAAGGAGCTTTCAACTTCAGCGGTTACCATTCAATCCGCTTTGCGCGGTATGTCTGCACGTAAAGAGCTGCACTTCAGAAGACAAACAAAAGCTGCAATTATCATCCAGGTAATATGACAAAGAAACCTTTTTCATGTTCATGGATGACTCAAGAAATTTAATACTGAACCTATTATAGCGTCATTCTGAAACTATAGATTCCATGCTAACATTACTGATCGGACATCCCAATCAGCAGTTTCAACAGCTATTAGCTGGATTTTTTTACCTGACTAGGTAGCTAGAGAAGCTATTTTTTTTTGAAAGTTTGTTTTCCTAATATTTTCTAGTAAATGATCAAACATAGTAAGAGAGACCTTGACCACTGTATTTTTTCTTGTATTTATGACTATTTAATAATGAAGACAACAAAAATGAATTGACGCACTTTAAAATCCGGGATCCCCTGCATATTATGCACGTTATCGGTTATGAATAATTGGATCGTGCTGAACTTCCCTTTAAATGTTTCTTATGAACACTATATCTTTGATGAGCTCAACAATTTCATCACTACTACCCCTTCATTGATGATCCTGTGAGCACCCCAGACCAGCAGTCCGGTCATACTTTTGCTGAACATTTTGCTTATTCATATTTCTTCAGAGTCGCTGCCGTCAATATTTGGCGAGGTTGCATTACTCAAGAACGAAGAAAGCTGCAATTACTACACAGTGTGCCTGGAGAGGAAAGGTTGCTAGAAAGGAGCTTCGCAAGCTCAAAATGGTAAGTTCAAGCCCACTGGGTGGTAGGCATTTGTTTTGTTCTACCTAGGCTAGATTTGAGAAATTTTTTGAACCAGGTCGTATGTTTTATTTTATAATACTTCTCAACATGCCCAACTCTTTCACCATCTAAAACTCAGGATAGTATACAATATCAGCCGCAAAATTTTGAAATACTAAACCTGTGTATGCTATTTACTCTTCTGCAGTAGCTTTAATAAAGATAAATGATCCTGCTATGAGATTTAGTATTGAAGCACCACATGGAAACCTTTAGTGATGAATAATGGTATATAAATATTTCCTCATGTTAAACTCGGCTTGCCTGATCCATATTTATTGTTATCAGGCTGCACGGGAAACTGGTGCCTTGCAAGCGGCCAAGAATAAACTTGAAAAGCAAGTTGAGGAGCTTACATGGCGGCTTCAGTTGGAGAAACGCATGAGAGTGAGTTTTCCTTCTTTTATATTATTGCAAATCTCACCATGTGCATATAATCTGTAGTATGGTGGGCGTTTATCACTGACATAGCATCATCTGTGCTTGCCCCCACCAGTTATTGTCTTTCTTGTCGAAGTTCATTTTTTTTTGGTGATCTCATCTGAGACATGGTTGATACTACTTTGTACTACTGTTTATTCCAAACTCACATTCTATTTACACAACATTTCTTAAATAACAAACAAATATGTTTGGACTCGTAGGAGGTTATCTTGTTCTTTCTTAACTGAGAGTTGTGCAGTCCTTATTGGTATATGATATCGTAATGCTTTAATGCATTTATTTTGTTGTATAGGCTGATCTCGAGGAAGCTAAATCACAAGAGAACGCAAAGTTGCAAGCTGCATTGCAGGAGGCGCAACAACAGTGCAAAGAAACAAAAGAAATGCTGGTACAGGAGAGGGAAGCAGCCAAGAAAGTTGCGGAGTTAGCACCAGTTGTTAAAGAGGTCCCGGTCATAGATACAGAGTTAATGAATAAACTTAGGGACGAAAATGACAAACTGAAGGTGAGTTCAGCACATATAGTGGATTCCTCCCATTTATGCAAGATTGATGATCAGTTGTACCTTTTTAGTTACTCTAGATTTAAAGAACTACTGTTGGTTTGTTATATGAGATATGTTTTTTCTATTGTTGTTTTCCTATATTTCACTATGAGATATTTTTTTCTTATATTTTCCCAGGAGATATCAATTTCCTATACTTTCCAGTTCAGTTGTTGCCCCCCACCTCCTTCATATGACATTTTTCATGCAATTAATGCAGACTTTGGTGAGTTCTCTTGAAAAGAAGATTGATGATGCTGAGAAGAAATATCAAGAAACAAGCAAAATTAGCGAGGAGAGACTCAAACAGGCAATGGACGCTGAATCAAAAGTTGTTGATTTAAACATGGCAATGCTAAGGTTATTCTATTTTCTAAGGCTTGCACAATAGCTTTGATAGTTTGTTGCTTCTATTATAATTTTATTGAGTGTGATTTACACACATTGATAAGCGAGGTAAACTGGACTGTTTTTTGTTTTCTCTTCTTCTATTACTCTGCTTCAGGCTTCAAGAGAAAATATCCACCATGGAATCTGAGGTGAAAGTGCAAAGACAAGCGCTGCTGAGCACGCCCGTTAAGAGCATGTCTGAACATTTGTCAATCCCAATTGCTCCAAAGGTACGAGTAATGGTTTGGACTGGAAATTGATGATTCTTTCATCTGCTATCAAAATAGTTCTGTTCCTCTATTTGATCCTTTTGCTCTGGTTATTATCCAGAATTTGGAGAACGGCTATCATGATGTTGAGGAACAAAAGGTTTGGAGTTTTTCATCTTAGTATCCCACCACCAACAATAAAGCCTTTGGTTCGTGCCCGTAACCTCATGAAATGTTGTAAATTGTAACTTTTCAGGAACCCCAAAGTGCACCCCCTGCTATTAAGGAGTATGAGAACGGCGAGCCGAAGTCTAGAAAGTCTATTGTTGACAGGCAACTTGTAGGTCATCAACTTATTTTAAATTTCTGTAAATGTGGTTATCTGACACTTATCTTTCTGTAGGAAAATGTGGATGCACTTATTGAATGTGTCGGGAAAAACCTTGGATATTGTGCCGGAAAGCCAGTTGCTGCCTTTACCATATACAAGTGTCTTCTTCACTGGAAATCTTTCGAGGCAGATAAGACAAGTGTTTTTGACCGTCTCATTCAGCTAATAGGATCTGCAATAGAGGTAATCTGGAACTGGGATTTAAATCAAGTTTGAAACCCTAGCTAAAATACCAAACTGGCCCATCCTTTGATAGTGAAGTTAAGATTTTCCTTCAACGAGGTACAGTACAGATGTGTGAAAGCTGGGCTCGGTATATGAAAGTCTTAATATAGGGATGTAAATCACTTGTTTTGTTTAACTGTCACCAAACTAAGAGAGTTTTGGTACTAAATAAATGAACAGCACCGGCATTTCACTTTTCTTTGTCCTTAATCTGCAGTGCTCCTATGTCTTTACATGTTTACAATTCTTTTGAGTTTTGCCAGAAATAAGTAATTTTTAATTTTATTTTTATCCACAACACTCAACTCGTGAATTCTTCAATGCAGAACGAGGAAGACAATGACAATCTTGCATACTGGCTCTCAAATACATCGAGCTTGCTATTCCTGCTGGAAAAAAGTCTCAAGGCTGCGGGTGCTCCTGGCAGTGTTTCACGAAAGAAACCTCCTCAGCCAACATCATTATTTGGCAGAATGGCTCAAGTATGTTACTGAAATTTGCATGCTTTGATAACTGAAGTAACAAACAAAGGAATATGGCATAACGTAAATACATTTGTAGGGCTTGCGTTCCGCATCTTTTGCCAACATGCACGTCGAAGCATCTGATGTTGTCCGCCAAGTTGAGGCCAAATACCCTGCCTTGCTTTTCAAGCAGCAGCTAACTGCTTATGTGGAAAAGATATATGGAATCGTTAGAGACAATATTAAAAGGGAGTTATCATCTTTGATTTCTCTGTGTATCCAGGTAACGTGGCCTACAAATAGTTTTCTTTTCTACTTGTCGAGTAGTTGGAGTTAGATCCTTAACATTTCTCACACCTAAAGAGATAATTGGTTTATCATTTGACTTTTGTCAATCTAAAGGCTCCAAGAACAATGAAAGCTAGCATGCTACGAGTTTCTGGACGATTATCTGGTCAATCTCAGAGCAACCACTGGCAGAAAATTATTGAAGGCTTGGATAAACTTTTAAGGATTCTGCAAGATAACCATGTATGTTTCTCTTATGTTGTCTCTATATGATGCGCTTGTGCTCAATGTACGATTAACTTCGTTTTGCTTATCCTCAGGTACCACCAGTTTTAGCTCAGAAAATCTTTACCCAGATATTCTCGTACATTAATGTACAGCTTTTCAACAGGTGAGAATATCTTTCATTTTTTTTCCTGCATGTGCAAATTGAGTAGTAAATGATTTCTGTTTGTTCTGCAGTCTACTTCTTCGTCGTGAGTGTTGTTCCTTCAGTAACGGAGAATATGTCAAAGCTGGTCTAGCTGAGTTGGAGTTATGGTGTGCAAAGGCAACAGTTGAGGTGATTTATGTTCTGTAAATGGCTAGATTTGTTTTCCTTTATTGATTCACTACTGAAAGGTTTGTGGTTACAGTATGCAGCGTCATCATGGGACGAGCTAAAGCATATCAGACAGGCCGTTGGCTTTTTGGTATGCTCTCTTCTGCCAAAATTCACAGATTTGTGTATCAACACTCTTGTATCACTGTGATATCCCAAGTTTGTAGTATTTGTCTTAGTGGCATCCTAGAGCTTATACATTTAAGTATCTTTGATCGATCCAATAAGCTTCATAAGTTTGGATGGATACAACAATTTCTGGAGTTTGATCTTGAATTTGAACTCTTGATTTATGTCACACTTGCACAAACTAATACATTATACTGCTCTTTTCAGGTTATATTCCAGAAATTTAGAATATCTTATGATGAGATAGTCAATGATCTATGCCCGGTAAAATCTCAGTATTGTGAACCTACTTTTCATTGTTTAATCTTTTGTCCTTTTCATGTTTCTATTTGCATTCACTTCTTTGTTCTTTCAGAGCAGAGGCATCTTTGTTCTAATACATGTCCAATTGATTATGTTTATAGGTCTTGAGTGTTCAACAATTGTACAGAATTTGTACACAATACTGGGATGACAAGTATAATACCCAAAGTGTCTCATCAGATGTGAGTTCCATTTCTAAGATATTCACCATTATGCAATTCTATTTGTTGAGAATATCTTCATTGCGTGCGTATTAACTTAAGTGAGGTGTAAAGTATGCAATTCTCGAGTTGCCTGGAATTGTTATATGATGCTCTTTCCTCACTGTTAATTGTGTTTTCAATTAATTTTGAAACCCTATAATGCATGTTCGTTTTACAACATTAAGGAGAAATAATTGGACCCTCTAAATTTTCAGGTTCTTAGTAACATGCGCGTGCTAATGACAGAGGATTCTAACAATGCTGAAAGCAGTTCATTTTTGTTGGATGATAATTCGAGGTAACGTAGAAGTACCACATTATTTGACAGTCAATATATTACATTGCTTGGATGGTTCTCGACAACAGTACATCATCAATCTACCATTTTGGCAATGCAGCATCCCGTTCTCGGTGGATGATATCACGAACTCGATACAGGAGAAGGACTTCTCGGATGTCAAACCAGCCGAGGAGCTACTCGAGAACCCAGCCTTCCAGTTTTTACAGGATTAGGGCTGCGAAGTCTCGAGCTTTATATTGCTAGATGTCTTGTCAGATCATTTCTTGATTTGTTGTAAATTTCTTTGATCCGTTCTACCCCAAATGTGCCTTTTTTTGGTTCTCTTCTTTTTGAAGCTAGTTTTTGTAAAATCAATATAGGTATTCGTTAGGGCTGGGATGGGATTCCCTCCTTACAATAGAAAAAGGCCGTATCTTTTTATGCGGGGCAAAATCATTCTTTGTAGGAAAATTTGGAATCAGTCTTTACCCAAGGGTGGTAAGTAGAGGGAGGGGAAATGTTAGTAGCCTCTCCCCAGTTATAGATTGTGTAAATTATATACTGTATAAATCAACAGAGAAGGAAAAAAGAAGAAAAGTTCAAATATAGCAGATGTTGTTTTGTGACTTCTCCCAAACATTCTGTTGTTTCTGGACCACATGCACTATGCTATTGTTATTTGGGTTATTTCCCTAACTAATGTTCTATACAATTCTTTTGTTAATGCCGTGTGCCTGGATGGTGGTCACTGGCCACGCACGATCGAATGACCGATAGCGCATTGCCTCATCTAGTATGTATTGACTAGCGGCAGCAGGTAATCATCCGTGAATTTTTGGTGGTGAGTTTGGCTTGTGAGTAGCGAATGGTGATATGGTATTGACTGGATGGTCAGGATGGGACAGCATATATAATCGGGCGGGACGGGAAACTGGTATTGATTTTGCCAAATTTGCTGAGCTTCGTCCAGCAAAATTTGTTTTGAGCGCCGCCGCCGCCTGTCATGGAAATCCCAATCTTTCCGGAAGCCGGCGGCAGCCCTAGCGAAGGGAACGGATCAAGGATGAAGAATGTTGAGGACCATGATAGCTTCTACTTTATGCGAGGGTATCCTGATGCCACTTCTTATTTCGATGCAAAGCGGAAGGTAAGTAGGATCCCTCTTTTTCTGGGTTGTGGCTTCTTGGCCTCCTTTTGACTCTGACTTTTTTTTTTTTTTGGGCGAACCTTTTGACTCTGACTGATTATGTAATGTAGGCGAAGTTCCTCAAGTACTTGGGTAAGGTACACCCCAAATTGCAGCTCATACTGGAGCGTCGCCAAGTTCGAACAACTCTGCCGCGGTTTAATCCACCCAGAGATCCTGGCTTCCATTGTCTCCTAGAACGCCCTGCGTTGTGCCAGGGTGATCGCGGACGCCGAGCTACGGATTCGCGCCCCTCCACTTGGCCGCTGAAACGTTCAGCCTCGACATGATCAAGCTCCTCCTCCGCCAACCTCCGCACGGAGGGCGACCGTGTTATCGAGGGCCTCCTCCCGCTTCACGTACATCTATCGGCTCCCTGCATCATCAGGCAACAGCTCAAGAACAAGAAGGAAGCTCTTGTTACAGCAGCAACACTAGTTGGGAACTTGGGATTGTTTACAATGCTGGTGAAGCTCTTGAGAGATGCATTGAGGCTCCCTTCGAGGTACTTCCTCATTACTTTTGGGTTCTCAGAAGATAGAAATATATGCTCACTCATATGGACTATACAAGAAGATAGAAATTTTTATGTAAAAATATACTCAATTTGGGAATCCATTTGGAATGCAGAACAATTAAAACCAAGATAGTAAGATAGTACCAACAACAGGGCATGATACTAGAGCTTCCCGCAGCATGTTAGGGTCACTACTCTCCACCAGGGCATGATGTGTCACCACTAAATTATCTATTGCGGTCATAGTTGGGACTGCTGTTGCCGTTCATGGTGGTGGGCTGTCAATGGGAGGTTGGGGAGTCCTAGGCTAGCTGGGTTAGGTGCGTGTGTTCAATTTGTTTTCTTATTTCTTTTGTTTCTTCTTCTGATCTTGTCTTTCATGGTGGTGGTTGTTATGGCAATGAGAGGATGGGGAGTGATAGGCTGCTTTGGTTGATCAATTCCAATTTCCTTCTTGTTACTTTTCTCTTTTGCCGTTGTGTACATTTGAGACTTTGTTATAGATGTACGTTTACAATATAATGCATCCATTTAGTAGGCTAGTATTAGCATGCCATATTGAAACACTGATTAAAGAGGCTCCTTGACTAACCAGTAAGTTGGTCGCATGCTAAATCAATCTGACTGACATGATACCACTGGCAATTCAGTACTTTTTTACTAATGAAATTAGAACACCATTTCCGTGTTTCTGTTGCGTTGTATTGTTTGTCTTGAGAACTGTTCTGCTCAAAGTTATTTTGTGGCTTGCACCATTGCTACCCTACAAGTGAACGTATCTGAACACACATTGGAATAATGTCCTTGAACATTACAAAATGCAGGTGCCCCATGAGGAGATTCTGGAACATGGTTCATCAAATTCTAAACAGCATTGGCATTGCTCCTTCGGGAAAAGGCTTTGACACTGGAAACCTCAAATGGTTCGTGACTGCTTAGTGTCACTTATATTCTGTTCATTTTGTCTTTTTTATGCGCATCCGGCGTATTAATGTGGCAAAAAGTTTCTAAATTTCCTTGTTTTGAAGCTACCGATATTTTTGGGCAACATCGATTGATAAGTCGGATTCACATGGTGTGTTATTTTTTTAATATATTTTTCCTATTTGTATTAGAAAGGGGCAGTGCATGTGTATAATTCTTACCATTGCAAACTTTGCTGCTGATGCACCACGGTCCAACATATATAAAGGATGATGAGCTATCCAGTGTAGAAAGGGGGTGAAACCCAATGGAAACTGAGGCAAAATTTACTAGGAATTAGGCGTTAGCTATGTCAAGTAACTCATCAGATCAGGGAAACCATACTTGGTGCTAGAAATTCAATCTTGAGGTCTCGTTTTTCATCTATGTATTATTTCTGCCAAATAACAGGTGAAGCAGGCACAAGATTTTCCCATCATGTAGCTACATTCCTACACCCATATAATCTAAACTGCAGCCTATTATCAGATGGATCTGGTTTACTTTCTGGTCATTTGCACTGGATAACAACCTGTGAATTATGATTCAAGTTTCGTAAGTTGATTCCTAACCAACGCGATTACTTGATATAGTGGAGACTGGGGAACCTAATGAAGCTAGCAAGTCATCTTCTCTGAATGCTGAAGGTAGTAAAAAGGTAAGGAACTAAATTTGATCCGTTGATGATCTTGCTTCGTGTCATCTTTTTGATACTTGAGTTAACAGAAAGTTGTTATGCCTTCCGCAACTACTTGTAATATATTTGCTACATTAGGACAAAGTCTTCACTTTGTTTCGAAAATTACTTCTGATCCAACTAGTGGAACTTGCTGCAACCCTCTAGTGGATTCTATCTGTTGTATACCACTCCCATTTGTCCTATGAAAATGATTTTTTAATGTGGTATACCACTCTCGTTTGGAGATTCAACTCCTGCAATCCACTAGGAGCTTCCTTTCTGTGGTCCGTTATTTGAGTCTAATTTGGATTGACAAAACTGATGCCAAAACAAGCTGATATTTTAGTTGCACTATTCATGGGAAGTGAACGCATTCAGATGCTAATCGCCTCATGTAAAAGAAAGGCAATTAAAGGATGGCCATAAAAGATGTGAGAATCGAGTTCTTCCCATATGGAAAGTGTTGTTGCTCGGATGCATGGATATGATTCCAGTGTTGTTACTTTGTACATAATCAGATGCCACCTGATATGCGCCTCAGATATGAATGCAGAAGGCACCACCTGAAAGGCACTTGACCATGAAATAGAAATAGATGTGAGTATCGAGTTCTTCCCATACTGGAAATCGGTGTTGTCTGCTCGGATGCAGTAAAAACTGAAAAGCGAGAGATAACGTTCTGTCGCATTTTTGTAAAAGAGTCATGCATTGGTCCTCGAGTTTTGAATGGTCGCATCTGTGTGAACTGTAGCGTTGGAATGTTTTTCGAGGCCAGTTTGGAGTATTGAAAAATGAAAAATGGTTGCTGACTGTTTTAGGCCCCGTTTGGATGGATGATTTCTTCTCTATTGAACTGTTTCCTGTGTTCTTGTAATTTTTGTGAAATTCCTACGTTCTAAACAGAGCTTTAATATTCTTGCTTGTGAGAGCAAAGAAATGTAGGAATTGCTGTGAGAGCTGTGTACCGAGAAACGTTAGTGCTTTCCTGGATTTGGCAGCTTGGGAATCTCGCGGCGCCAACGAAAACATTCCCCGCGAAACAGCTTGCATTTTCAGTTTCCCAAGTTACCCTTCCAAAATTCGTCTTCCACCTGCGTAGTGATAGGGGCATTTCCGTCCACCTGAGTCATCAATGAATAAATTAGTGACGCACTGCTGCAACCTCACCTCTCTCTGTCTCTCCCCTGAAAAGGGTCAGGTCAGGGGAAATACGTAACAGAAGTTTCTTGTCCCTTTCCATCCCACATTCATTCTAGTTCTCTTCTCCAGATCATCCTATGAAATCGCCGCTGCTGCTCCGATCGAGATAACGGTAATGGTTTCGTCACCCTAGAGATTCTTGTAAATTTTTGATAGCTATATTGGGTTTGGTGAGTTTATTTCTTGGAAGCAGGAGCGAAAGAGACAGCCTTGCCTTTTGCTTTTCGGCGAAAAAGGCGCCTTCTTCTTCCTCCTCTCGCGCCCCCAATTCGTCGCTCCCATTCGATTCCTCCGCGCCCCAAGTTTCGCCGTACATCGCCATCAGCGGCCTCGCTGCCGGCGAACGTTAGGCGACAACCCAGGCCTCCTTCCGCCGGAGATATTATCTCTCCCTCTTGTCGCGAGGCGTAGCCGTCAATCCTCATTCCTCTCTGCTTGTACCGGACACAGAGTTCTTTCTTAGTTTTGTAAGTATCGTTGATTGCAAAGACTGTTTGCTCTGCGAGTTCGTTTTCTTCTTTGCCTAGGGACCTCCCTTTCTTTTAATTGCGGATTTGTTTGCTGCGTGCTAATCTACTAATCAATCCAAAACAATGACTCGATTAGCTTCATCGTCAGCGCGTAAGGCTGTCGCATCTCAGCTGTTGCCACTTGACTTCAGCACCCAATTGAGGTGCGGCCGTGAGGTCGATGCTGTTTATTTCCCCCCCAAAATTATAGGAATACCATTCACTTATTATTCAGGGAGGATTCCAATATTCATCTGTCGGTGTAATGAGATGGGGTGAAATTTCATGTCCATTTGTGCTAAAAAGTTATACCTCTTAATGGATGTGTGATTAGTGAGTTTACAAATGAGGAGAAGAATCTCTCATATGTAACAAATATTATTATCTTCCTCCTAAAGCACTGGTCCGTGCTGAAGAGGAAGATTGTGGTCCTTGGCTCAGGTTCAATCAACTGACTGAGAGAACCAGCTGTTCGAGATTAAAAAAAAATGTCACTCCTTGTTTTTGAAGGGAAATGTTGCTCCTTGTTTACCATTGTTCATGAAAGTAATCCTCTATTATCTAACTGGTGGCTCACTAGGATTTGTCTAAATGTGAATTAAGCATAAGTTAGAGTCTATGAACTTGTTATTTCACTAATCTGTAGCGGGACAATGATGCAGATGTTGATCATAAAAATCGTGCTAAATTCTTGGCAATGATCTCACTTGCCTTGTGATTTCTTATCTTACGTTTTACATATTTTGTCAACACATTATTATCACTGCCGGAACTTTACTTATCGCAGAACACTTCCCTTTTGCTGTGATGACAGGTGAACGTATCTGATATGGTTTGCAAGCTTTACTTTTTGTCACATTGTCGCTTTTCAGAATGAGCTCAAAGGTCATGATAACCTACAAAAGGAAGCGTGTTACCTCACGTCGCAATACAGCTGATGAAACAGTTCATGATTCATCTTCTGCTGCTTCCAATAATTTCGTTGCCAGCAGTTTACTCCCTAAGTATGAGGCGAATGCTGAGAACAATGTGAAAGATGAAGATAATTTTGTGAGGAATCTTACCTTGTTTGCATAGCTATTGATGTTATTTGATGCCATTTCTGTCACATATGTGATTGCCTATGTTATTGCTGCCATTACTGTTGTTCCCACATTCCTAAGAGGGCATAAGAATAATTTTGAATTTTTCAAGCATATAACATGCACTGCAATATATATGTTGTTCATATAAAGATATCTATAACCATATGTCTCCATGAATAACCCTTTTGTGCCTTGAAAACGTTTCTTTAACTCTGGATATCATCTGATAAGTCTCTTATATATGCATTTGTTTTGAAAACTATACTATGTGACTGAAAGATAACTGGCTATATAGCAAATTTCCTATACATTTGATTAATCTTCTGTTTCCTTTTTTCCATCCTTCTTATCGTCTGATACCTTTTCTCAAAAAATGGCAGCCTACTTCTACAAAGCAACATGGTGATTTTTGCACATTAGCGCATCAAAAC
The DNA here is from genome assembly GCA_012490785.1 of Eragrostis nindensis. NCBI lineage: Eukaryota > Viridiplantae > Streptophyta > Magnoliopsida > Poales > Poaceae > Eragrostis > Eragrostis nindensis. The sequence goes on along the minus strand of JAAXCT010000054.1, from coordinate 650,387 downwards.
ATCAAAGAACAACTAGATAGTCAAAGCACACGCAAATCAGAGAAAGGAGACAACAGACTTCAGTTATGTGGATCATTACTGCAGGAAGAGCAGCCTGAGATTTGTAGTGCTGCCATTCTCTCAACTGCTGAAGCACAAAGCGATAAATTGCAATGCACCAATGACACAAATAGTCCAATTCCTGTTTCAAGTTCTGCATGTGATCCCATGCATATTGACGGCATGACTGATCGGACAGAAGACTCTAACACCTCTGCCCTTGTGGAAATAAACTACCATGAAGCAGTGAAAAATCCTGTAGTATCTGATCAATGTAAGAATAGATTTAGTCCTCTGCTTACCTTTCGTAGGCGAGTTAAAAAGAAAAGGAGCTCTGATGAACTAGCAGAGGAAAATTGTTCACCAGACAACAAGCAGTGCTCAGCACTGACATGTAGTCCACCAAGATCGTCACCGGATGCTACACATTTGCTCATAAATACTAACAGGGAATCTTCTGATATTGAGCCTAAGGTATGTTTTCCTCCCATCTCATCATGCATCTCTACGATGATTCGGAGTGGCTAGTTTTTTAACTTTTTTTAACTTTTGTTTGGGTGCCTTAATTTGATTTAATCAGGCCAATGTTATTTTAGTTGAGTGGATGGTAATTGTGTTAGCAGCACATTAGGGCTGTCCATACTCCTTTGTTGTTTAAGTCGTTTCTTCTTAACTAAAAGACACCTAGTTTTTGTGTATAAAAAAAAGACACCTAGTTTTTGCGTAAAAAAGACACATTTTGCTCCTAGGTTGGTCTTATTTTTTAGTTTTTAAGTGGTTCTTTCTTGTGTAATATTTCTAATTTTGAATGTTGGTATGATTTAACAATTTATGTACACTAAGCAATCAATGTACCTGGCTAGGCAATCTGCAATTTATGCTAATAAATTGGTCCTTAGAAGCTAAATGAACGATCTTACACACTTCTTTGAAACCCATATACATTGCAAATATACTCATGATAGAGTAAGTCATAGAAGTTACTTGTATCCAAATGACTGCACTACAAAAGGTGCCAAAAGCAGGCTGTAAGACACTTTTAAGGATCTCGCACACTAATTGTGTCTAAACCAGCTTCTTTCAGCTCGGTGATTGTGTGTGTGTTTTTCTAGGAATATTGTGATTTTAAAGGCTTTCAAACTTTCCCACGCATAAATCATGTTTAGCTTATTAGCTCTACTTCCTTTCTTTTAATGGTTACAACTATTTATATATCTTTATCAGAGTAGAGAATAAGTAAAAAGGAATTTCAGTTAAAGGATGTGTATCGTTTTTTGTACCAGTGCATCAGAAATCTTGCTGTCACAGTATGCACACCTCCTGGAATCACAACATAAATTCTTTTACGAAATTAGTAACATTATACTTGTTGTGCCTAAGTCACCTACATAGCTTGCGCCATGTACCTTATATCCAGAAATTGGTAAGGGCTTGTCTTCTTATTTCAACCATATTAAAGATTCCTATTTTTTTTCCTTTTTATAGTTCCCTTTAAAAAAACACTTTATGTAAATATATATGCATTTTTTACTGTTTGTATCGACAACACAGTTATCCTCAAGACAATTTTGTATGGTTATTGAAAGTTTGCTTTTAAACTGATGAAAGGATTTCATTTGCAGGAAGCTACGGTGGGAAGTAGTGGAGTCCCTATACAAACTAAACACTCTCATGAGCGAGAAAGGTAAGGTGCCATTATGTGTATTTGTTAATACTCTGATATGAGTGATATTATCAGTTGATTGAAGCAAGTTCATTAATATCTTCACTGGAAGTTTATTCAACGTTCCTTTTGTAGTTTGCATGTCGTAAACCAGCTGGGACACAATGGTACACCAGTGTCGAAGTTCACTGGTGTGCATGAGGTCGAGAAAGATGCAAGAGTGGAGAACGTGATCAAAACACCGCCAGGCACTATTGAGTTGCCAAAAGTTATTGATGTGAATGGGGAGGGACAAGCTGATGGGCAAACTAGTTCGCTACAGTCACCAAGACGAGAAATGAATGTCAGTTTGTTGAAACCAACCAATAAATCTGTGACAGAAGGTCTTCTAGAATCTCAAGGTTCAACCAAAAATGTTCCAGTTATTGTCTTGGATGATGATGGTGATGAGAAAGGCAAAGAACTGGAAAATTCAGAGGTTCGTGATCAAGGGGTTTGGAACAAAAATATAAGTAGATTTTCTTCAGGGAAGATCGATCTGAACTGCGCTGAATTACGACAGGAGGAGCGTCCTCTCCGTTTGGATGACTCATCCATTCAATGGCTCCCAGATCAGGTAAGGATAGAATTGTTTTTTATATGAATTATTTCCTTGGCAGTTTAGCATGCGTCCAAGATTCCCATGTTCTGCCTCTGCCCATTAAATGAAAATTATGTTTAGTGATATAAACTTATTCATTTGAATAATATATTTCTATAGCATTAATTCCAATATGGTTTTTTTTGGTTCCATTAAATGTGGTGGGTGGTTTCGCAAACTGCATTTTATTTTATTTTACCCCTAATTTGAACCACCAGTCTGTCAGTCGAACCACTGGATAAAATAGATGAACAATAGATTGGACACGAAAATGTTGTGCTACGTACGAGTCTGCAGCTTTTTTGTTTTTCTTGTGTCTTCACCATTTGTTGAATGCCAAGTCCAGTCGATGGACATTGAAGCTTCATATGCTATTTTTCTTCTCAACATCATACTGTAACATTTATTATATATCTACCACAGTAGGGGCTTCCCCTACTGTATTTCGCTCAAAAAAACATCATGCTGTAACTTCGTAAATATCTTCAAATTCATACGTTTGTCTCTCAGGTATGACTCATTTTTCTAATGCTCACAGGATCAATTTGGTAATGCTGAAAAGCATATGTCCCAGCCTATTGAAAGGATGTTTTTTACCAAGGAGAAAGATGCTATCTTTGGTAAACAACAGCAACATGAAGGAAGTTCAACCATACGTACGTCGTGCTCAAATTTCTTTGACCTGACTCCGTGTTGGAACACTGGGACTTCCAAGGCACCAAGGAGCTTTCCTTCAGAACTGAAGTTCAGAATAATGGATAAGGTTCCCGAGTTCAGTCTAGACCTCAGCTTGGATAGTTGCCGGGACAGTAATGCGTCATCCCGGAGGAGCAATAAGTTGTTTCTTGGAGGAACCTCCGGCATGTCCCATAAGCTGACAGAAAAGCTGGGCACATACTCCTACAAAAGACACTCGGCCCCGTGGTCAGAAGAAGAGTTAGATTTTCTTTGGATTGGAGTTAGGAGGTATGGCGTAAATAATTGGAATGCCATGTTGAGGGATACACGTCTACGTTTTTCAAACTCAAGAATGCCTGATGATCTTGCTAAGCAATGGGACAAGGAGCAAAAGAAACTTCTGGGTGCAGATTTCCTTCAATCCATCACAACGTCTGGTCTTGTTCCTGCACCACCTCCACATGTATCAGAAGATTATCTTGGAAGGGATTCCTGCTCTGGATGCTCAAAGTCACTGTTTCTTTCAGCTCAAACGGACCTTTCGTTGGGCGATGTCTACCTTCAGAATGCTCATGGTCCAGGCAGAGGTGAGCACCACTTACCAAGTTTGGGCATGTTAAACCGTCACGGATTCGATGGTGCGCCAAGAAATCTGTCGCTGGGAGGCTTCCCTGGGGCTTCTTCCTCGTATGGAAGGAGTGGCGGCAGGCGCAAGAAGGCATCCAAATTTCACAAGTCACACTATGGCAAAGTATCTTGGTTCCAAGGACCATCGGGGAGGTTGCCTCAGCTCCTTCCGGTCGTCAACCAACAACCGATGAACAACGGCCTTCCCCAGTGGCTGACAAAGGATGCGGAGACCGGTACAAGCCGAGTCAACCCGGAGATGTGGCCAAGCATTGCACCACCACCAGGGCATTCTGCTGCAGATCCACTGAGTGATAGCCTGGCAGGCGCTTCTCTCTTCTCTGACGATTTGAAGCCCCATGTCCTCGCTGATGCGTCATTGAAGCGCACCATGAGGAGCACGGATTGGCGCTCGTTCAGCAAGAGGCTGTTTCGGACCAGTGATGCCCTGGATCTCAACCAGGGCGCTGCAGCTATTGCAGCAGTACCCAACGGTGCCACAGCGAGCGACACTGGCGCGTCATCCGAAGAGACGGTGTCCGACGGCTGATCGCCCAGGGGCCCTTATTATGATTTCCGTGTGTCAGGCATGTATTGTTTCATATCAAGCTGGTGAACAATAGCAGTTGCATCTGGTGTTTCTGATAACATCAGTGAGATCTATGTGATTTCATTAGGAACTGGGTTCCCGGGTTCTGTCGTGTGATCAGAAGAAGTATGTGATTGTGATCAATGATATCCAGCTGAGCTGAATGCTGAGCACTCAATGGCACGTCGACACGTGCCATTATTATCTGTTTGAACTGTTTTGTTACAGATGGTGGTGGCATTTGGGAAGGTGAGTGGACGAGTTGTGTCGAATTGTCTGGGGCTGGGATGAGTCCTCGCTTTCCAAAATGGAAGGTATTTACTTAGCGAGTGACAGGCAAAGAGAGAGATTAGGCGATGATCAAGGCAGGCCGGTTGCAGCACGTGCAGTCGCTTCGACGACTTATGTGACCATAAACCACGCTGGAAGCTATGGCTGCGATGAAGCTATTTGCAAGATGCTCCATAGCCTTGCACTAGTTTATGCAATTAAGTGATGCGTATCAGCGTATGGCCTGCTTTCTCTCGATCAACGGATCAAGTCATTGCTGAAATGCTTGGTAATAGATCATGCACGAATCTCACACATTCTTCTCAGCGTAAAAAAAAAGGTCAGTTCAGTGCATGTGTCCAGGCATAACTCTGAAAGGCCAGAATGATCGTTTGGATTCTTTAAAGGATTAGTCATGTACCATGAGGGCACAAGTCTCATGTGGTTGAGGTTTGATTGGGCGACGTCGATCACGGATAGTAGTAGAGTGCAAACATGGATAACAAAGCCTGACACTTGGTACAATTCCCATAAAAAGGAAGATTGATCAAAATGCGAACGTCTTGTCAAAATCCATCGTGCGGCCACAGGAACTCGAGGAGCATGAGTGCCAAAGTACATATATGCGTCCTATGTCGAGAAACGTATGCCCTGCTTTTTGAGGAGTAAAGGCATCGCATTCAGATGCCTTTTTGAGTTCAAGGCCATGACAATGCCGCGTCCGGAAACAATCGTGCATACCAAAGACCTCCACTTGGAGCACGTGACAAAATTGATATGATCGTTGTTATTGATAATAATAGCTTTCTTCTTTCTGGGTCTGACCGAAGTCAAAATTTTACTTTAGTCAACAATAACTTCACATATAGATGGTTATTAAATTAAACAAGTTATACATTATGATAGTTTGACGATGTAGTAATATTATTTTTATGTTTTATTATTGACACCAATCTTTACAAAAATGTTTGGACAAACAAATTTTTGGAGTTTTGGTGGAATACGTTTTGGTGGAATACCATGGTTTGTAAAAGATACCGAAGAATTGAAAACTTTGAGGTGTTTGGAAGCAACAAACAACCAAGTTTTGTAAACCATAGTATTCCAAATACCATGGTATTTTTGGAGTTTTAAAAAATCCACTCAGGCCTCTTTTTTAAAAACTGACCAACGTCTTGCAACCTATTGCTCTGGGCACCGGCTCAACCACGCTGTAGCGCCCATGCATAGTGAATTATCAATGATCGATCGTCCATGTTCATTCAAGGGTGCACAACACAGCCTACAGAGCATCGAGTTTGCTTTGTTTCGTTCTGATGGCTGAATAAAATACCATATAGAAGGCAAATGACTGTACCGAATACCACACAAAACTCTGGTTAATTATAGCAAACTATGGTATTTGATGCCTTGTGCATGGAAAACTTTGGTTTTCGAAAACCATGATTTTGAAATGCTAGGAGATCCAAACGGGTCCTTATATTTATGGACAGAGGGAACACTTCATCTTTGATATCACCGTTACAGAGGAAAATTCTCGTCCCTAACATTCCCAATAAGCTCCAATGGAGGGGACATGCATCTGGTATTCTAGTTGCTAGTACAATTGAGTACACGTAGTGTCCAATCTCAACAGTGATCTCTCTCAACCTAAGTACTCCGTATTTGCTCTAACTTGTCCAGGTGAGCATACGCATAGAGATGGTCGCAAAGATCAACCTTAATTTAGAAAATTTCCTACATATCATCAGAGTGTAGATAGTTTTACTTGCTCATATATAGTTGTACACTCACACAAGTCAAAACATTGGTTTGAGTGTACCTTAGCTAGCTACCCTCACCTCAAGACAGGTGTACATGCAAATAGTTGATATATCAAATCATCTTGTAATCCTCCCTAGAACTGGACCCCCTATATTAACCCATTGAAAACATCAAATCAAGCAGGAACGAGCGGAAGGCAGGTACACGAGAAGAGGAAAGAATTGGCTAAGTCCAAGGATGGAGTTGGATGATCCATCAAGCTAGGGCTGTAGCTATGCTTGGAGGCGGCAAGTCTGTACCTTGTTGGTCCCTGGCCGAAAAAGAAATGCGTCCCTGACCTTGGCCATTGTGACAGTTGTCAATTGTCATGTAAGCGTGCTGCTTAAACTAATGCGCAGCTAATTAGTCACCATCACCAATGGGTTAGGACCACACACAGATTTTTTAGAATTATTTGTGCATAGTTCTTGCGCTAATCTCCCTCACTTTGTGCATGGCACATGCAGTGTGTTCCCTCCAGACAGTGAGGTTAAGATCTCACAGCCCAAGCTAGTTGGCCTCTGCTTGTGTTATGATGATCTCTTTATATCAACTAACTCGCTAGCTTTTCTTTAATTTCAAAATTAGTTATATCTCTGCACTGCAAAAGCGCAGCACTAGCTAGTTTACAAAACAAACTTTTGATAGAGAAATCTTCACGATATATAAACACGATTTCTCTGTATAAATTGATTTCTTTCTTATCAGGAGCAGTTTGATGGATACAGTGAATACAATACTGCAGTTTCAGTTTGATCAAATCCACGAAAACTGTATAATTTCAGCATGGTGTTTTTCTCTTACTTAAATTCTAAGCTTAATCGATCGTCTGTACTGACCAATCAAGAGCCCGGCTTGCAAGGTCGCGAAAGAGATCTACAGTGCTCTCTTTTCCCTCGCAAGTTAACATGCCTTCATTCTGAAGCTAAAGCTTGGTGATCTTCATTAAACCCCTCTTGTTGTGGAAAAGCATAAGAGCCAAAGAATGTCGCAGAACCCTAGCCGGGGTCCCCCCTTTCCACATTAGGGCAGCCCTCCCTATCGGTCTCTTCCACACCGCCCATCAGCCACATGGTGAGACATGCCACGCTACCCAAATCATCACCTTACTTGTACCTTCATCTGTGTATATATATTACTCTCGTCTTTACACCTAGCTAATTATACACTCATATATGCACCTAGATAGCTCTCGTCTCCCCTAGCTATAGTTAAGTGAGGAGCTAGCAAGGTCAGTACTGGCTAATTAAGATGGTAGGCAAGCCACAGAACCATCATCACCGCGTCACCTCCTCGCTTGGGGTGGAGGAGCTCAACCTGTTGCACATGGCCAGGGGCTCACCGGAAGGCGGCGGCGAGGGCTCCGGCGTTCTGGGGCAGTGGAAGTGCAAGCTGCTCGGCCTCCTCCCGCGGCGAGCGCGGTGCGTGGTGTGCCTTCAGGTGCAGCGCGTCACCGGCCTGCCGCCGGCGGCGGAGGGGCACGGCGTGGTGGTGGGGTGGCGGAGCAAGGGCGGCGAGGGGGAGCACACGGCGCCGGCGAGGGTGGCGCGGGGCGCCGCCGCGTTCGACGAGGTGTTCCTGCACTACTTCAGCGCCGGCAGCGCCACGCTGCGCAACTTCACCGTGTGGGCGGCGCTCCTGGACACGGACGCCGACGGGAACCTCGGCGCGTTCCCCGTCGACCTGACCGAGGTCGCCGCGGCGGAGAGCGCCAACCCCAAGTTCGGCGGCAAGGCGATCAGCTTCCCGCTTGGCGGGGCGGCCGCCGGGGCAGTGCTCACCGTCAGCATCTACTGCAGAGTGTTGGAGCACGAGGAGAACCATGGAGCCAACGGTACGTACGTAATCATCAATTAATACCATATGTATTTCACAGAACAAAAGAAGAGAATGTTTGCATAGTAGCATTCGCATCATGCATCCTTGATCCTTACAATAATGCATGACAGCTACCGTTTCATCCGAACCTAAAGACAATCATCATCACGATCAAAGTTTCACTGACCTTTCGCGATGTGAATGTTCACAACTAAGAGTTGTTATTTGATCGTTGACGTTGATCCATGGAAGAATAGAAACCATGCATACTCTTAATTTAACTAATGATCACAGTTCAAAAAAAATTAACTAATGATCATTCATTACATGACAACTTGACCCTAAGTTCGTTGCATATATACTTTGATTAATTTCACTGTATTTTATATGAACAAACAGGGCGTGCAGGTCATGCACGAGACAACAAGAAGAAGAGCAAGGGCAAGCAGGGCGCGTACGCGTCCTGCCTGCCGGACCTCAGCTGCCTTCGCAACCGGCAGGTGGCGGCGGCGTCCGGCTCGGCGCGTCGCGCGACGTCAGTCCGTTCGGACCGGGGCGGCTTCATCACGATCGAGAACTCGGTGGCCGAGATGGACGGCCCCGGCGCCGGAGCCTTCCGCGTCGCGGAGGACGTGGACGAGGAAGGCGCGGGGTTCATCACCATGGAGAAGGGCACCATCTCGTCCCGGTCGCGGCGGCCGCTGCCCGAGACCGTGGAGGAGGACATCGCCGGCGTGCTGCCGGAGGACGAGAAGCCGTGCCTGTTCATGGAGCTGTCGGAGGAGGCGTCGGCGTTCGACGTGGACAAGGTGGAGGACGAGTTCCTGGCGATGCTGGAGGACACGTACTGGACCAGGAGCAAGGAGATCGAGAAGGGGCTCAGCGTCAGCCTGGACATCGGGCTGGACCTTGGCCTGGACCTGGACTCGCTCATCAAGGACGCCGAGATGGAGCTGGCCAAGGCAGAGCAGGCCTGGAAGAGCAAGGTCGGCGCCGCCATCGTCGAGGAGGAAGAGTACAAGGACCTCGTCAGGAGGTGGAGCGCTAGGGAGACCCACCACCACCCCCACCCCGCCGCGGCGGCTTCCACTGCCTGCTCCTGGGGCTTCGGATTCGGGAGCCCAATCTAGCCCATATATATCACTTACTAGTGATATAATTGGTGTACGTATCACGTTCTATTATTACATGAAAATGAATGATGGTTAGTTGATGCATTGGCCTCTGTAATACCTTTTCAAAAGGAAAGAAATCAAACTGAATCCATCATTACAACATTTTGGGCTCCTCCATGACGCGGCATGCAAACAATGCAACAGATTAGATACCCAGTCCACCATGGAGCATGCACTTGTTTGCAGCGATGAACAATTACCACCTAAATAAACGCTCCTACTATTGAGGATTGAAGATTTTGACGTCAGGCATGCATGCTAACCATACGCTACCTCCCACCTATGCATCTGTTCGCATCTAGTGTGTTGACCAGGAAACAGCAGGAACTATTGCCAGTCGCTGGATTTGGTCTACCCTTAGGACCAAAGCAAAGCGAACACAGCTATTACCAGCGACCTTACCGTCATGCTGGCCGACCTGGTGGACTGTCTCACATTACAGAGCAAAGCAGGATTAGCGTATGGGGATCCACAAATAGGACAGGTCCCCACAGGCCACATACCAGCACGACCTGATTTCATGCCCCCCATACTGGGACAGATTACCCATTCATGTTCACAGATTTCAATCGTCAGGCGAGTCTTTCGATTCTGCAGGTTCCAACGAGTTAAAATCTGGCTCAGCCGAACAAACAAAATGTCCACAAGTACCAGTAAAGCATTCGGATGAATTCCGTATGTGGTTATCTTACAAAGGGTGCTGCAAAACACTGGAAAATGTCGAATTATGCCATCACCTACCTAGCTAAAAATTATACAGGTGATACACAATATGAATATAAAAAGACCAAATTACTCCCAAAAATGAACCCAACTGATGGATGCCAACGGTCCCTACGCTAAAGAAATGGTTTGTGTACAGGTACATCGGAATAAGCAGTCTACCTGGCTGGCCCTGGATCTTGAAAACCTGCAGAGCCCGCTGCCAAGAATGGTCCCATGCGTAATGACAGAAGTTCATTCAATCTGATTGGTATAAAACCTTCAATGGGCTATTTTCCAATGTTGATGTGATTTTCCAAATCCCATACCACAATCTTACCATCCAACCCTACAATCATGTGGGAATGTCAAAACATGTCAGAGCAAAGAACTGCAAGAACAGAATAACTTTAGATCTACAGATGACAAACCTGAAGTGCTGAATCGTTTGGTAGTACTATCGCTTCCTTTTCTTATGGGTACGATGCAACTGAAGATAGATAAACACAATATTACTAGTCCATATCAAGGATAGAGGCATGCCATAAGAAATGCAGAAAAAAAAAGGGGCATACGTTATGCAGTTCTCGTGAGCACCACCGCGAGGTTTTGATGGTTCAACAGTGTCACTGCTTGTCCCTTGCTTTGATTGACCATATAGCTTCCCAAGGGCTTCGGATAGCTGAAATATTTTTCGTATCAGTTACTTTCTGTGCGTCAGCTATTGGTGAGTTCTTTGACTCAACCAACGGCAACCAATGATAAATGCTCCAGCAGTATTTCCAATTCAAATACGGTGCCTAGACCCTAGAACTTTAGCATCTATCCAGCCATCAAATAGCAGTACTCTAGCATTAAATAATTATTCTGCACGTTTGACTGCAAATTAAACATAGAAGATCAAAATACAATGTGCCAATCTATTTGTACTCATATCAGCACAATGTGACAATATTAGAATTAGACGAGCTACAATGTGCCGGATAATTTCTATTTCCTTCAAGATACAATTCCCAACCGGTGAGGAACTGAGCTAACTCAGTTGGTTAAGGTGTACATCCTGACCACCCAGCTTCGAGTTCTCTTCAGCCAAATATCATCCAGATCATCTAAGCAGCAAAATAACTCGACCACACTCAAAACAATTCAGGACTGAATTTGGGACAATGTAAAGCATCATGCCGAATAACAACTAGGTATGGCATGCATAAGCTTCCATTGACACTAACAAATAAGGATGAAGAAAGGGCAAGACCTGTGAGGCTTTTGAAGTAGATGGAGCAGCTTTCCTTTCATCCAAGAATCTCACAAAACTCCTACAGGCCAAAAGTATGCATAGATGAGATAAAAATGATAGATAAACTTCATAGGATTAGCTATCATGCCTAAGGTTCGAATTACTAGCTTCCATCAAACTGTTATCTTTTGAAACATCAAGCAATGGAATATTTCCAGCGAGATTAAAAGAAATTTAAGGTTTGCAGTGTTGCAGTATATTTTTACATGTTTCAATGCACCACAAGGAAAAACATCCCATGTAATAAAGGAGCTGGTATGTGCATCTTTGCTTACCAAAGTCCAGTCTCATCTGCAGCAAAGATCATCGGATTGCAGTCAAATCCAACACCAATCAACACGCGCTCAGAGACAAAAAGAACCTGAAATTTTGAAGACTTCCCTCAATATAATGGAATTAAGAAATTATCGCATGCGACAAAATAGTAGAAGAGAAAATGCTGACCCACATCACGGAGAGGCAGATCACGCAGCGCCAAATTTTGAGCAGCAGGAGACGTTTCAACATCATCAATGAAATAGATCATGGAATTGTGTCCTGGCAAATCAAATATCAAACAGTGTTATGCATGCCGAGTGAAGTGGTGAAAAATAATGAAGATTCAGCTGGATAAATTGCAGATTTGAGGAACTCTAAGAACAGGAAAGTAGTCTAGGAGCAAGGACCTGCATAGGCCAATATTTTTCCACTAGGTGACCATCTTACACCAAATGCCCAGGTAGATGATAGATCAAGCTGAGATATTTGCTGCGTTCAAACCAGAGAAAATGTTACAAGGTGAACAATCACTTCCACCCGGATAGGAAATAGATCCAATATGAAGCACGATCTCATCATAAAACATCCATGATTCGCCCTAAACCTACGACGATCGAACGGATTTGAGGAAGCATTTCACACAACATAATCCAACATATGGTTAAAAGTTAGTGTGGTGCATAAATGGTTCATATAATTGAAAAGCTTGTTGCTGTCGGCAAAAGTTATAGAGGTTCAGTTACTCATTGCATGTCATTAACCTAGTCACTGATGCAAGTATCCAACAAACAAATACAACAGTTAAACATTGCAACGGGGAAACCAGAGAAATATATTTCAAGGTATAATACCTCTCCAAATTTTGAATCAGTTGCAGCGCTCGATTTTGATCCCCTGGTCCAAGGTTAAAAAAACATGAGACAAATAAAGCATTTTGAAGATCCAAGATCTCTAGAAGATGTAAGAACGACATGTATCACCTTGTATCCACACCCTTAATGAAGGTAGAGAACACTCTGCATTTACCGTCAGTAGATGTTGTTGCGAGATATATCTGAAGAAATACAAGAGCAAACAAAAATTACATTCGATGGATGTATGTTGCATCTAAATAAAAATACCAAATCCTACATAGTGACATTAATATAGAAATCTACAGAAACTGCAACAAGTTTTCCAATAATTTTCATTTATATGGCACAAACAGGAGGTATACATCTTTGACATACAGTATACAGGAACACAATCACTGAGAGAACACACCATGAATAGACACAAGTACACTCACATTGTTTGGATGCCATGCGAGACTAGTGACAGAAGATTCATGTCTCTTCCTAATAACCTTGCTAATCCACCTGTAGCACATTGCAGGATGCCAATAGTTAAAGATGCATATCCAAAGTGTCAGATCAATCTCGATAATTGCAAGAACCACATCAGTGTAAAGCATGTCAATTGTCAATGACTCGCCAATTGCACTATTCAACACAACTACTGGATAAAAGGTCACTTGCAAAATGATAGTCAACTGATGAAGGGGCCGAGAATACATACCAGTTGTTTTCTTGTTCATAGTAGCAAACGCACACAGACTTAGCACCACTACCAACAGCAAACTTATTTTCTGCATACAATGCAAAATGAAATTTAAGAAAACAGGTCATAGTTATTCAGCAAAAAGGAACATAAAGAACAAAGCCTACCAGTCAAAAGTGCTTCTAAGTATGTTTAGTCATAAGTATTTCATTCTTTCAAGTTTCAACAAGGCGTGCACAGTATTGACGACTAAGTATTTGACAACAAAGTATCCCATCAAGACTGAGCAATCTGAGTAAATAATGTGATTAAACAATTATGGATTATGTGCTAGCATCGCAATCCTGAGAAACTTTCCATTTGTGATTAAATAAAAGGCAATACAAAAACTGTCAACTATGGTCAGTTGTTTAATAGTTACTGCTGAGCCATCATCTATCAAGGAGTCTGATAAAGAGAAGCTGCTAACAGATAAAAGACAAAAAGTCTAATGTTGTGGAACCAAAAAACATAGGAGCGGATGCATACTTGGGCAATATATTCATTTCAACACAAGGAGAAATTTTCCAATTTGAAACAAAAGTATAAAGGTTCATTAAGTAACCTTTTGGGCTCCATTGAACACATAAGGCTGCTCGATTTAGCTTGAGAATAACAAGGGTAGGAACCCATTCGGAGCCTTCTTGTGTCCAAACATAGCTGCAGGTGAGAAAGGGGGTAATATCTCATATACACTGTTGGAGTAAGAAGCACAACACATCGTAGGAATTTGGGGTTTAATGTATGCTTACGAATTTCTATCATGTGAAACTGTTACAATTTTATTGGATGATCTACTCCAGTCTATTCCAGATACTATTTGATCATGCTGCAAGATATAACAATAAATAGAAATAAGATAATGAATAGCAATAAGATTAGGCAGCACTGAAAAATTCCTTGTGACGCATAAACAGGAACATTTACCTTTGAAAGAACATGAAGTTTCTCCCACTTGTCTGTGAAAAATTTATAAATATGCACCTCGTTGTTGTTTGGACAAAAGGCGATCACTGGGAAAGGAGAAAAGTTTCCAGTCAAATTGAAGACGATTACAAAAAAGTGGAGATGAAAAATAAGTTAGATATATTTAGTAGTATTTTTTATTTCTAGCGAAAATATTTAGCCGTATCATAAGGCAAGAAATGCTGTCTTGTTAAACTGCATTAGGACTTTTGCCTTCAAAAACCAGATGCATCACCTACACCTCGTATGTTTGAACTAAGAGACAGCAAAGACCACACGCAGCCAACTAATAGTGTGAGGTCTTTTTCCACACTATTATCATCAAAATCTAATACAGGCGAAAATGTTATTACTTGTTAAACCATTTCAAGCAGCTTTAGCGCCTCAAGAACATGTAGGCGTTCAAGTTATAACAGTACGCGTAGCTCTGTATAACTCCACATGTCCATCTATTAGCAGCAACAATGATATTGAAAACATGCCAGGACCACGTGTAGGTGTATATACCTACACCAGTCTACAAAAGTACAAGAGCAGGTAGGCTATCACATATCAATATGGTGTTAAATGGATTCACAGAAACTCTAGATTTTCCCCCGTTCAATTACTATATAAACAAGCTTCCATTCTGAGCGTACAACTACACCTAGGTAGGACGCCAAGTATCCCTATACCACGATGGCACCACACAATCCATAAATGGGAAATGCTAGTGATCCACCACAGAACCCATAAATGCGAAATGCTAGTGATCCACCGCGACATCGAGAGCATGCAGGTCATTAACGATGGGAGAACCGATAGAATACATCGAAGAAATAACCCGGATTATGATCGAACCCGTTATAACCTTAGACGGGAGCGGAGCACTCCACGAGCTAACCGGAAACCCTATGAATCTGATCCTGAGCTGCACGCGTGCGAATCGGAACCACTAATAACCAGTAAATCCCCCCCACCAGCCTGACGTCCGCGAGGCGATTGAAAAGTCAGAACCGTTTCGAGCGGTGAGATCTAGAGCGGGGAAGGGAAAGGCGCGAGGGCGTTACTGGATTGGTCGGGGCTCCAGGCGTGGCAGGTGATGCACTCGGCGAACTGGTGGATCGCCACCGCCGCCGCCATCGGGGAGGCTCGCCCAGCGGCGCGGCGAGGGCGAGACTCGAGGCCGGAACAGGGTGGTGGTGGTGGTTCGCCAATGGAGAGGACGCCAGGGAATGGATGGAGCGGAGTGGGAGAAGGCCAAGGAAAGAAATGAAGAAGAATGCTACACTCCACTAACTAGGCCGTTTAGGCAACGAGGCTTCTTCCTTGCTTTGCTTCATTCACAAGGCCGTAGGACGATGATGGGCGAGGCAAATTGAATGGTGCACGCACGGCCCGAGCAGCCCCACCCGCCCGGCCCACCCAGCATCATAGCAGTAGGCCATGCTAGTGTATAGAGTCTAGTTTACTGTTTGTTTTGGCATCGTGATTAGAGCTGGACGAAAAGCTCGCGACTCGTTAGCTCGGCTCGGCTCGCGACTGGCTCGGCTCGTTCACTTTTTCTAACGAGCCGAGCCAGGTTTCTAGCTCGTTATGTTTAACGAGCTAGTTCGAGCTGGCTCGCGAGCCGCTCGCGAGCCAAACGAGCCCATCAAGAAAAGGAAGAGGCTTGTCTAGTGGAGCTCCGCAAGGTTGCCGGTGCCTTCTTCCCTCATCGCAGCACTCCCCTCTCCCTTCCCCTTCCCCTCTGTCATTTACGTTGTAGCCATCAATACCAAAGCTCATGGTGAGCATGAGCTCGTTGTCCTCACCGCTCTTTCCATACGATGGCGACGGCGAAAGAGGGCCGAAATCAAGATCCAAACCACGGATAGGAGTGCAATGCGCGGTAGTCGGCAGTTCAAGCCGGGCGATGCCACATCTTCTACCTCACGCAGTGGTGCCGCCCCTCCACCTCCTCATCTCACACGGTGGCGCCGGCTCCCCCTCCACTGTTCCTCCACGTCACCGGACTCAGCAGCCCCTGCCCTTCCGGCTGCGACCACCTCGGCGACGTCGGCCTCCGCCTCCCCGTCCGACATGCCATGATGCGCAAGAGCGTGAAGATGTACCAGACGTCGTGATCACTGTCTTCTTCTCGAAGTCGCAGCGGAAGTGCTCCAGACGAGCGATGATGAGCTTAACGAGCTGGCTCGCGAGCCAGCTCGAGCTCGTAACGAGCCGAGCCGAGCCAGCATTCTAGCTCGTTATCCTAACGAGCCGAGCCGAGCCAGCTCGTTATCCTAACGAGCTGGACCGAGCCGAGCCGAGCCGAGCCGAGCTGGCTCGGCAGTCCAGCCCTAATCGTGATACAGCAGGCTACAGCCCTTCAATTGCGCCATGATATGACCTCTCTCTTCACGGCGATGCTCTCTGTCTCCTTCTGAGCGTGTGCTCATCCATTTTGCCTTCATCACTCTCATGGCTAACGGTATGGGACCGTTCGCTTTAGCCACAGTTTATTACATATGAAACCTCATTTTTTTTCCTTTCCAAGTTTTTCTTCGACACTACCTAATACCTATGAGCTCCACTCGATCCAGGGAAGGAATATCAGCTGCAATCATTGCTCCTCCATGATAGCCGCTCTTTCATCATCACCTCTCTCATTCTCTGATTGCCTTTTCTTTTCCGTTTGAGATTCCCTCTGAGCGCTTTTGGCAAAAAGAAACAAAAGGAGGAAGAAAAAGAAGACAAAGCCCGCATGCTATGGGCTTCTACGGACCGTAGCTCGATCAGTATTGGCCCGAGAAGGAAAGGCCTGGTCCTCTTTGCGGCCCTCATTCGCCTCTCATCGCACTTGGGCTGGGCCGCATGTTGTTCGTTTCTTTGGAGTACTTGCTACCGTACTTCGCAATTTTTCGGCCGTTTCCATACACAAGCTCCCGTATACAGAGTCGTAACGTGGACTTAGATCCGAGCCTGACACTGAACGTGCACAACAAAGTACAAAAGCCCAGACGTCACATGATATGATGAGCATGCACATGATGTGGCCGGCGCGAGCGAATCTTTGGATCCCCATTCCTCAGCAAGGTAGCGTCGCAGCTCACGTTACGCAGTTCTTAGAAAATTACCACCAGCCGAAGCCACCGCAACTAAATTTACATGCACAAAAATAAAAACCCATGTCATCCACTACACTTGCATCGAAGGATGCTACACAGAAAACAACAGGCGTGTCACGACTCACGAGCAGCAGCCGGCGGCCGGCCGGCGAGTGCGGCGTCGCCTTCCATACGACCGGCTCGGTTTCCTCATTGGCCGGAACCCTGGGCCCAGATGGCAGCGGGAAGAAATTACTGGCCGCTGGTTCGAGACGTGCCATAGGTTCAGAAGGCCCTGCCAAAACAGAAGGGGGCTTCGCTTCTGTCACCACAGCTTGTCCTACTCTGTCAGTCGTGCCCTTGCTCTAGCCCCACATGTCATTGAGTGAATCACGCCCTACTACAGGTGACACAGGACCGACCACGACTCCGTTTCCTCTCCGAGAAGAATACTATGCCCTTCCCCACATCACACTGCAGGTGGGACCGAAACAGCTCGGTCCACCTGTCCGTGGCGCCAGTTGCGCCTAGTAGCAGCGGAGGCTGAAATGAAATAGCCATTCCCCAGCCCAGCGCCGTCGTTCAGTTGCTCGCCGTCTTCGTCTTCCCCATCCCACCCCTAGGGCCTCGCTCCAAGTAGATCCGAAGAACTCGAGGCCAAGCAGGAGGCGGAGGAGAGCGCGGCGGCAAGGCGAGGCAAGATGCAGTACAAGAACTTGGGTCGGTCGGGGCTCCGCGTGAGCCAGCTCTCGTACGGCGCCTGGGTGACCTTCGGCAACCAGCTGGACGTGAAGGAGGCCAAGGCGCTGCTGCAGGCGTGCCGCGACGCCGGCGTCAACTTCTTCGACAACGCCGAGGTCTACGCCAACGGCCGCGCCGAGGAGATCATGGGCCAGGCCATCCGCGACCTCGGCTGGCGCCGCTCCGACATCGTCCTCTCCACCAAGCTCTTCTGGGGAGGCCAGGGCCCCAACGACAAGGGCCTCTCCCGCAAGCACATCGTCGAGGGCCTCAAGGGCTCGCTCAAGCGCCTCGACACCGACTACGTCGACGTCGTCTACTGCCACCGCCCCGACGCGTCCACGCCCATCGAGGAGACCGTGCGCGCCATGAACTGGGTCATCGACCAGGGATGGGCCTTCTACTGGGGCACATCCGAGTGGTCCGCGCAGCAGATCACCGAGGCGTGGGGGGTCGCCAACCGACTGGACCTCGTCGGACCAATCGTCGAACAGCCAGAGTACAACCTCTTCTCGCGCCACAAGGTCTGTCAATCCTAGTAGTATCTTCTATTCCTATATGTCCTTTTAACCTTTTTCCCCTCTCGAGAACTCGATTCCAGAGATAATGCGCTTTCGTACATTGTGAATTCTATTTTATATGAATGAATACGCCTTTGATTTGAGGGGGGCAAGATCCTGTATGGAATTCCTCTGTACTAATCAATACTCCGTACACGCTGGATCTTTGACTCGGGGTAGTTGTACTCTACTCTGCGGTGTTGTTTTCCTGTCCCACGCTACAATGTTAGTACTGGATTGAAATTTGAGCGGGACATTTGATTGATTTATTGCAATAGTAGTACATTGACTCTGTTACTTGGATTAGGTTATGGGTTTTCTTGGCATTTATTTGATCTTTGATGGTGTAAAGTAGATTGTTGGACGGAAACGGCCTCCTAGATTCTGTAGATATGCATGGGCCTCATGGTCACAAGTACCATACTCCATCAGCAAGCTACCTGCTTTAGCTCAAGAGAACGTTCAGATGATGACGACAGATCCCCTTTTCACCTGCCACACTGGCAGATAGTGGTATGGTAATTATCAGGCCTGGGAGTCTGATTAACAGCTCGACCCAGCTCTTAGCATAGCATAGCTACCAAAGTATATTGTTGTATGTGCTTTTGCGCACTGAACAATGCCAGGCGCAAGACAGCTCAATGCTGATGATGAAAGCTTTGTTATAACAATGTGATGTGGAGAACTTACAGCTTAACTGAAAGGAAGATATTTTTTTATACTTTGGAATTAGAACCTTAGTTTGGTCTTAACTCACAATCAAACAGAACAGGACACCAACCTTTCGCTGTCAGTGTTCCATTCAGTTAGTTGGTAGTGGTTGTTCAGTCCAGTTTGCGAGTTCACTAACAAGCTTACAAGTCATAATAGTTGCATGTGGAGGTTGGATGTTTCAATATGAAATTCTTATTGCCGTCCAACAACTGGTACAGAAATTAATTCCAGAGGGGGATTTCGAGATACGGCAATAGGAGCAGAGTGTTCCACTAACCAAAATTTTAGAGTGTTCATTGGGTAAGATATTGGTTGTACTCTTGTCATTTGTGAACTTTCTCTCAAACAGAATTGGAAGCAACTGTAAAGAAAAGAGAGTCAAAAACGACACGAAGGTTATGAACTTATGGTAAAGGCTTACGTCAGTCAACTGAGACTGACTAGACTGTTGAATTTTCTATGACCAGTAGTGGCAATATTATTCGACATGTCTACTTCTTTACATTCGGTTCTACTAGGTAGCAATTCCTACAAAGTTTGCTATTGCTTGCTGACTGAATGATCATGGATTAAAAAAATAAATTGCAGTGCCAGCGCAACCACTGATCAAAACAGCAATTCTTGCAGTCTAGCTTTCATAGGAGACTCTAATCTGCATTTTGAGGCCCTGTGGTATTCTTAGATTACATGTACTATGAGTTGTTGAACATACTACATAAGAACAAATGCACTGTAGTGCTCCTCATACTCTGCTTCTATAATTTGGTAACGTTGTTTGGACTGTGTACTGCATCTCAAGTTACTTGTACAAGACTTTCTGATCTGCAGATACCATTTTGTATGATTGGAATCCTATGTGGTATTTATTTGTGCCTATGTAACAATTCCTTCTTTGTTTTACATTGACTTATTTTATGCATGTAGTTTGTGTTGCAAGAACTAATACATATTTTGTATCTACAGGTTGAGTCTGAGTTCATGCCTCTTTACAGCACCTATGGCATCGGTTTGACCACATGGAGTCCTCTAGCTTCAGGAGTACTCAGTGGAAAATACAGCAAAGGGAACGTACCTGCTGATAGCAGGTTTGCCCTAGATAATTACAAGGTAAGTCGTGGAAGTTTGCCTCTGTGCATTATGCAAGTTCCTATTCACGATCGTTAGTATCAGAACTTTAAAGTTTTATACTCCCTCCACCATATTCTTCATAACTTGTTTCAAACTGTTATTTACCTTTGACCATACAAGAATGTTCAACTACATTGCTAATCAACCGTGAAACTCTCAGTTACTGGGTCGGTTGTGTTAATCATTAGGTGTTAATGATACTGGATGCACGTTGCAGATATTGGTTGTGTTAATCATTTTGTGTAGCAGCTACTAGTTTCACTTCTGTTTTCTTGTGCTTCTATTAAGTTCATTAATATTACATTGTGTAGGCATTCCTTCTGAATATTTTATAGTTGATCCATTTATACATTGGGTTTCTTTCTCTTTCAGAACCTGGCTAATAGATCTCTGGTTGATGACACGCTTCGCAAAGTGAATGACCTGAAGCCTATTGCCTCTGAACTTGGGGTTTCATTAGCTCAACTTGCAATCGCTTGGTGTGCTTCAAACCCTAATGTTTCATCCGTGATCACAGGAGCTACTAAAGAAAGCCAGGTACAACTCTTGGTCTGCAGAAGATTTCTACTTTGAACAAGTACTTATAAACCAGTAAATTTAACCTGCAATGTTGAAACTGCATGACCAGATTGTCGAGAATATGAAGGCTCTAGAAGTCATTCCCTGCTTACCCCAGAGGTTCTTGACAA
This sequence comes from Eragrostis nindensis, assembly GCA_012490785.1. Taxonomy (NCBI): domain Eukaryota; kingdom Viridiplantae; phylum Streptophyta; class Magnoliopsida; order Poales; family Poaceae; genus Eragrostis; species Eragrostis nindensis. The sequence continues at coordinate 629,384 of JAAXCT010000054.1, read as the reverse complement.
AATTGACGGTGTCACCCAAGGCAAGCCGAAACGCACCGAGTCATACAGGTGAAGTGATACAGCGTGCAGAATGAGTGCTAGGGATTTAGCATTCGTCTGGAGTAGGCCATGCTATCTTCAGTGTTTGATATCTCAGAACAATGCCTTCTTTTGTGTATTCTGGATGTCCAGTCGTGGTGCCTCGTCCTTAACATTTCTCATGTGGACCATTTGGTGGTGACACTTGCCACAAGCGGTACTCTGATCTGTGTGTATTCTGCAATTCCTAATAATGTGATTCCTGGTGCTATGTTATGAGCATGGGTCATTCCATTGCTGTCGGTTGAGAGCAGAGATTTTTCTGAGATCCCACTGTTACCAGTCTAGTATCCTTGCCTGATTAATCTGCAAGATTACCGAGTGTATTCATGTGGAACTTGTTCAGCCTAATAAGGAAACCTGGTTGGCTACTGATCCAGTCCAATTTCAGCAGCTCATCACGGAATCGGCGTGTTTTACGGCAAGACGGCAGATAGCACGTATCCAGATTGTTGTTCAATTGTCGGCTTAAATGCGCGCATCGGCATTGCAAATTTCGCAAGGCAGGTCAAAGAAACGCTGTGTCACAATCGTGAGCAGCGAAGTGGTGCTGGAAGTAATATCACGAGTAGCTTTCAGGGGATACTCGTTCGCACTTCGCATTTTTTGTCCCCGGTGGTTCCCCACACAAACCAGAACATAATATGCACAATTACATAATAATTTTGCTGCTGAAAAAATATGGGAAACGGCATACTCAAGACGATAGCACCCTCATAGATAAAACAGTGCAAACGAAAGAGACGGGTAGGATGCTTATAGGCATGAGAATAGCTCAAAGAGGGCACTATCTTAGCTTCTACTATTTCCACTAGACACAAGTAATCTCGCAACTATGCCAACGATATGGACTGCTTTTATGTGACACTAAACACATTCCAAGCTTCGCCAGCGGTATAGCTCTCTAGAGTGGACACTTGGCGCTTCTCAATTTCTGCATCTTGCAGGAGCTGCTGTTCTGTGAACCCCTTGGAATCTCTGACCTGCAGTTGAATGTTGGAAAAATTGGTGTCAAACAACGTAAACCATTGCACATGCAAAATTGGTTAACTTTTGTTCAATATCGAGTTGGCGGATAACCAATATGCATTATGCTGATTTTTGTCAAATAAGGTAAATCCATGCAACTAGATTTTCACAGAGTATGCTACGCCTGGGCTTAAGGGGGAAGAGAAATGAATCTAACCAAGCCCACTGGTATCTGTAGTCCTCATGATTCTGAGCCTCTTGACTGAACCAACAAACATCCTGCAAAGGAGAACAATAAGCCATCTGAAAGAGCCTTCTTACACTTTGCAAAGTATCAAGAACAATGACGGCTAGTGTCTTCAGTTTTAACAGCTAACAAAGTGCAAGGAACTTACTCCCAGGGAACATCTCCTACGAGCATCCAGTCCCCATCCCTGTCCTCGTAGGTGAGCTGATATTCTGATGAGTTATCCAATAGCTTCAGAGATTTTGCACTACCTGATAATGCCAGGATCAGTATATGTCAGGTTCAGAAATGAGGAAGCAATGCATCCTCTAAACCACGTGAAAATATATTAGAGTCTTGTCACTTCTTAAAACGCATCAGTGCAGTATTCAGGTTCATGTATTCATTCCCATCGCTATAACACTAGCAGCATAGACCTTACAGTAGTAGATAACTGAACTGATAAATCAAGTGGGGTTTACAACAAGTCCGTTGTGATTGTGATGCATTGCTTCACCATTGCTGTACCATCTAGCAATATTGTTTCACTTTCTAAGTATAGGTTGCACTCTACACCATATAGAAGGTTACCACGTTTGGAACATGTGCTAGGCTAGCGGGAAGTAAAAGGATCTGAATATGACTTACTTGAAGTGCAAAGACCAATGGATGGCTTCATGAACATGAGCTCAAGGGCTGAGGCAAGGGTCTTATACGAGTGGTGAGCGTTGAGATCCACTTTCCTTCCAATGACATCCCCATCCATGTTCACCTTCACCCATCCAACAGCCCGCCCCTTCTTCTCAGTCTCCTCCTTGTCTTTCTGCACGCCGGACTCATTCTCGGCTTTCTTTATGCCGGTATCGGAAGCATTGTCTTTAGCCTGGTTGAATAGGCTGTTCATCCTGAAGGTTCTGATGGGTGGCCATCCCACGACTCCAAAACCACTGCCAGACAAGAAAATGTAGTTCGGATTAGTTCGAGTTGATTTGGGTAGCTCAGCAATGATATTATTTTGTTTTTGATAACATTTTCCTTTTCCAGGCATAATTTCAGGATATTGTTCTGTCCAAAAAATGCCCGTCATTGTAGATCTGAACAGCAATACAACAACCAAGAGTCTCCCTCTTTCTATTTTATTTTTCTCTCAGGGTTCACCAGGTTGATCATAGTAGAAGATGAGATTTAGTAAAGGAAAGCGATGAAAATTAGGTGGTTAAGGCAGATAAACCGTCGGGCACAAATCAGGTGTAAATGCACAATAACGTATCCATCCTATGATCTTAACAACAAGCAGAACGGGCAGTCACTTTTACAGCAGTTGAGATTCGAAATCCTTTTTTTTTTTTTTTGCCACTTGAAACAAATGGAAAGGTGCATGCTTGCAGCTGATGTTCGACAGAGGCAAGAAGAAAATAGTGCGCGTGGAGCTGTCGTAACTGCTCACCTCTGTGGGTGTCCGGAAGCAACCGTTCCCGGCGAGGTGGTCGCGGTGGGTGCCGCCTCTGCCTTGGCTCTCTTGCTCGCCGCTGTGGCCGTTGCCCCTGCCGCCGGGGAGGACGACGACACGGAGGAGTCCGGAGACACGGCCCCCGGCTGCAGGTCCCTTGCCGTCAGGATCCGGCACGGCGCCGGCGACGGGGGCTGTTGCTTCTTGGAGCCGAGGCAGAGCCCCAGCTCCAGCTCGTCCTCCTCCTGCTCCTCCTCCTCCCCGCCGGAGTTCTCTTCCACTTCCTCCGCCACTGCAGCAGCCGCTGGAGGCGGCTCGCCGGAGGCGAACGCAGCCGCTGTGGGTCCCGGTCCTCCTCTCATGGCTCTGCTCTGGTTCTTGTTTAGGGAGAGACACCTCGAGAGGAGAGGGAGGAAAGGAGGAGACGGCTATTATTATCAGAGAGAGAGAGGCGCGGAGCGGAGGTGAACTGAGCTGAGCTCTGGGTATGCGTGCGGTGCAGTCAGTATCGGAAGCTTTGGCCTCCTGCAATCCTGACGTGTGGGTCCGCCAGTGCCGGGATTGTCGCTAAATGCTAGGGAGCACACGCCCGCTCTAAAGAAAAAAATAGAGTTTCACAAAAGACTTCTTTCTTTAATAACACTTCTATGGCAAGACGTGGCATCGAGTTTCATGGCTTGTCCACAGCGCCGTGTTGATGAGTTTATTTTATTCATTCACCGAGAATACTTTGATAGCTTACTCGAGAAGTGCCGAAATCATAAAGATCACCAATGGAAGTGACGAAAAGGTCCCGTAGCTGCAAGTACCAGCACGCGGCACCGGTATCCATCACATTGCCGGCCGCCCAAATCGCATCGGCCTGAAAGCAAGCGGAACCACATTTCCGGAACTGACCTCCGATAAACATTTCCGAGCAACCGTCAGAAAAGCAGTGTAGGAGCGCAGGAGTACATGGTTGACCTCGCTCAGTGCACGGGGCGCAGCAGGAAAAAAAAAAGTGAGAAAAGTGGCCATGGGCTGCACTGTTGTCCTGCACTCATGTTTGCTTGCCATTGTCCGCGTCTTGTCTGGCCTCTTTGGTTCAATGTGTTTGGGGATGGCATGCAGAAAAGGAAAATTACAGCGTTACAGTATTTCTAAACTAGTGCTAATTGTCCAAGGGATTGATGGGAGCGCGTGTGCGTGTAGCCATGGCGAGCGCAGGTGAAGAAGAAAAAGAAAGCGAAGAGAGAGGGGAGGGGACAAGCCGACAAGGCGCGGCAACTGTTGACCCCGTGCCCCGACAGCTTTAGGTCAGTCTCAATGCAGCCTTTCATTTGCATTAAAGTCTATGCTATATATGTATCTTTTGCTGACTTGAAAGGTTAATTATGATAAGAGAGAATGAAAATTTTTATATTTTGTGAGAGACCTTTCATCCCTATAAAATAAAGTTAGCCTCCTTTTCTAAAACTAGTCTTGGAAAGAGTGTAATAAAATGATGCATTGAGACTGGCCTTACCTCTCCCTTGATCCAAACCTTCTAGCCCCACCACCATCCGTCCCTCTCACCATCATTTCCTAGCATAATAAATCCCCTGCCTGCCCTTAAGTAATCACCATCAATCAATCCCCTGCCTACCATCAATGTGTCTGCCTGCGGGCCCACCTGGTCAGTCTCTCTTGCTTATGAAATCAGTTTAGCAACCGACCTCCGTAATACGGAGTAGACGGGGCTGTTTGGCCGGGCTTCAGCTCCGGCTTTGCGTGCTGCTTCAGCGAAAAATTTGCCAAATGGGGTGCTCCCGCGGGCGGCTGTCCGCGAATCCCGGGCGAAGCGGCGGGGAAAAAGGCAGCGAAGCCCGGAGCGGCCGAAAGGTAGCTTCGCCTGCTTCGTGCCCTCTGGACCCACCCAAACCGTCGTCCGTTTCCAAAATGACGCAGCTTGCCCCTGCCCATTCTTCTCTCCCCCCCGACCCGACAGGAGGCGTCAGCGCGACGGCGCGCTGAAGAATCCCGACGGCGAGGGAGCCGGAAGCGGCGATGGAGAGAGGATGGACGTCCATGCGCGGGCGAGGACGGAGAGAGAGCCGGAGCTTGTGCGGCGCGTGGCTGCCGCGACGTCGAAGCTTCTGAACCGGCCGGCGCCCCTCGCTCATCAGCCAAGTTTTTTTTTCTTTGAGAGAGAGAGAGAGAGAAGTAGTGGATGAGAACGATCCTGCTGAGCGTGAGTAGGGATAAGAACGATTGGTGAGTTGGCCCACCTGTAGGTGGGAGTCATTTTTGTTAGAGAAAAATATATTAAAAAGAGCAAAGTAAAAATAATATGTGCTTAATTGATGATACTTTGTTTAAAGTAAAAATAGAGATACCCTTTGCACTAATTATTGAATAATATATAATTTCTCATATTAATTCATGTGTGTGAAATAGTATATAATCAAGCTTTATGTCTAAGGGCACTATAGACAATTGTCTATTTCATCCATTCATACGAATTAAGAGAAGCCGGTGGAGAAGCCGTTCTGCCAAACGTTTTTAAGCACAGCCACAGCCACAGCGACACAGCTGTTTTCCAAAGAAGCCACAGCCACACAGCCGAAGCCCACAGCCGAAGCCTTACCAAACAGGCCCGTAGTAAAGTACTGTAGGATTATACGATTTCGCTTTATGAAATCATCGTCAGTACCGTCCCAAAAAAAATCATCATCAGTACACTGCGGAAGTGGGCGGCACACCACACGGGCCTCTGGCTCTGCATCTGCGTCTCCGTGAGTGCGTGCGTGCGGGCGGGCCGTACCAGACGGCGATGTCTCTCTGCAAGGGAGCAGGCCCACCATCCGATACAACGCTATGGCCCACCGTCAGCCTCTCCAACAAGTGCCAAGCGATTCGCGATGATGGCGCCAAGATCCGCACCTAGCCTCATCATCATATCTTGCCTAATCATCACGAGGAACTCGTTTATGCTCCCCCACGAATCCTGCTAGTACACCTGTTGCCGAATGCTCTCTCTCTCTTTTTGACCATTACCACCACCGCCAGCAGCTCGTAGCTGCCTCTACTTGTCCCTCACGACTCCCATGTCAATCGCGGAGCATGCATTACTCGCAAAGAACAATAGTGCTAACTTAAACAAGTACTACTTCTAGTGCTTAATATGCTCATTACAAGTAGACACGCATGATTCAGTCCACTGGGGGGCAGCCTATGCAAAGGTACTGGAGCACTCACAAGACTATCAGGCTGAGAGGGTTAACATGCTAGGCTTCATTCAACTCACGCTCAGTCACAGGAGAAACCAACCCGGCAATGGATGGGGACATTCCAGTCATCGCCTCGCTTTCAATATTCACTGAAGCATTAGTAAAGCTGTCTCAAAGCTACCCCCAGAATCTGATACTCCCAGTTGCTACCAGTAGTGTAAGTCACATTCACAGCAAGCACAAAAGCACCTCCAGTTTCCAATTAGCCAAATGACACATCGTTTTTTATTCAAGCAGTAGTACTTGTCTGTCCAGATTCAGGTAATACAAGCAACCGAAAGGTCCGAAACAAGCCGAGACTACTGACCTGCTTATAGTGCGCCCCCCTTTTTTCCCGCTTCTGCAAACTGCAACTGAACTGAAAGTACAATGTCACATACGTCGAGTACATAATATAACAGCACAACGTCGAGATGTCTGACTATAATAATATTATGCCTTTCGTTATTACAGTAGCAGCCTTACTGCTTTATGCTACACTGATGCTTTGAGGAAAATGATTATAAACCTCTACTTCGAGTCCCTGGACAGAAAATTATGCGATTGGATTTGCCGTGCATTGGAGAGTTCGTCCACCGCGTCTCCACGCTCAAACACAGCTGCTGCACCCATTCCAGATCCTGCAATACATACATTGCACAATGTAAATTACATACTCTATGCACTTTGCACTCTATGCACATCACTTCTATATGCTGACAATGATGATGGAGAAGAAAACTAACCAATGCACATGGTGACAACGCCGAATCTGCAGTCTCTGCCCCGGCGCTTCATTTCATTCAGAAGAGTAGCGACACACCGTGCACCTGAACGGAAAAGGAAAAATGAAGCACAAGTTCAAATAACTTGCTCAGACAATCTGGCAACAGTACAGTATACACCCTAAATGGTAATGGTAGTCTAGTTCCCTCATAACCTCACACACGAGATGGCGTTCAATTACCTGTTGCACCAAGCGGGTGTCCAAGAGCAATCGCGCCTCCATTTACATTTACTTTGGAACGGTCCAGTCCCAGCTTGTTGCAGCAATAGACAAATTGTGAAGCAAAGGCCTACACATGGATGACCTTGTTATCAGATACTGTACATGGGTAAGCGAAAGTGCAGATCATATGTAACAGCTAAACATACCTCGTTTAGTTCAAAGAGATCAATGTCTTCGATCTCAAGGCCAGCAGACTTCACTGCTGCAGGAATTGCAACCGCAGGACCAACACCCATAACAGCTGGATCCACTCCAACAGCGGCAAAGCTCCTGATAGAGGAAGCGAGGAAGCAGTTGAATGGCAGCAAAAAGATTAGGGAAGTATAGTCTTAACAACCGCGATCACCACAATGTGATTCAATGAAATGATGTCTCATGCATAAAAGGAAACAAGATCATTACTCCCTCTGTTCGTCAAATGATGACGTTCTGACAGCCACCGGCATTCTTTTTTAGTTCATGCATCCGGTCGGAAACGTCAAGAATTCCCGAACGGAGGGAGTAGATTAATCACCTGAAAACGCCAAGGATAGGAAGCCCTTTCTGAATAGCAACAGATCTCTTCATGAGAAGAACAGCTCCAGCACCATCACTCACTTGACTGGAATTGCCTGCACAGGTTGATCAATTATTATATGATGTTTACCAGCACGTGAGCAAGCGTCAACAAAATTAGTTCAGTTCTGCAGTACCTGCAGTGGTAGTCCCATCCTTTTTAAAAACTGGTTTAAGCTTCCCCAGTCCAGATGCTGTGGTGCCAGGCCTAATTCCATCATCAACTGATATCACAACTTTCTTTTCCTCTCCAGTCTTAGGGTCAACAATCTGCACAATGCCACAGTATATGATTTAGTGAACGCCAATAGCATATACTTTACGATTGATAACAAGAATTGCGTCCTTTTCCCATCGTATTAATTCCTGCTAGCGATGATACAGTAACAAACTAGCAATGCTCCTGATTCCCAGTATTAGAAAACAGAAAATCATGTCCCCACCTTTGTAGGCACTGGAACGATCTCATCCTTGAATTTTCCAGAGGCCGTGGCCTCCGCAGCTCTCCTGTGAGACTCAGCCTGACAAGATACCAAGCCTTAATTGCCATCTTAAGGGAAGGACGAACAATGAAATTAAAACAGTCCATCCCAAGGAACTCACAGCAGCCTGATCTTGCTCTTGCCTGGTTACACCATACCGATGAGCAACATTTTCAGAAGTGATTCCCATAGGCAGAAGACAGTCTTGTGCTTTCTGGAATGCACTTATCTGCATAAAAAAGAATGTGTTACCATATGCACCCAAAAATCACGTAGCAACATACGGTGTGACTTTACAATGCTTACTCTTGGGTTCACTTGTCCTTCCCAACCAATTGAGTTTAGCGACATAGATTCCAGACCCGCACCAATCCCTGTTTTGGAGGAAGAGCAGTAATTCAGCACCCTAAACTGAAGGATATACGCAACGGAATTTTCATCAGACTGTGGTTACCTATGTCATAGAAACCAGCCTTGATAGCAGCAGCAACATCAGCTACTGCCTGTAACCCAGAAGAACATTGCCGGTTGACAGTCCTAACAGGGACGGTTTCTGCAAGAATGAGAAGAGAGAATAAAATTACTGTCCAGAAGATAGAATCCCCTTATCTTCATACGAGATTGCCATTACTGCAAAAGGTATTTTACCAGGGAATCCAGCATAGAAAGCAGCCATCCTGCACTCGTTTGCTCGCTGCGAACCTGGACCAAGCACCGTCCCAACTACAATGTCACCAATGTCACCTGGATTGATTCTAGTGTTGTCCAGAACAGCCTGCAAATTGAAGGATGAGCCCGTGAACCTTTCCTTTGAGCACAGCCAGTGACATTTTAAAACATGGTAAGCAAATGCAAACCTTGAGACAACAGTGAGCAAGTCCTCGGGGTAAGTGTCCTTGAAACCACCTCGCTTGGCCTTGCATATCGGAGTCCTGTAGGCACTGTAGCGCATAGTACACAAGTAAATGTGTGTGGTCTCAACGGGTGTACGTGTGAATTCATACTGAAGGACTAAAAGCGACAAATCTTTAAAATTTGTGAGTTCTGTTTTTGGTTTCTACGTAGTGCTATTGTAGACTTCTGATGATTTGTTGTTGAGCAACTGTTAAATTTAACTTTTGTCATGAACAACTTGATTAACTTTGCCCAGTAATACATGGTTATTTATTTATGTTTTAAGCTCATCGGTCAATCAGGAGATTGACGGTTAGGTAATAATTAAACAAAAACAAAACCGGGCTGCGTGCTGTGCAGAGGCCGGGAACTTGGGTTCCATTATCTAAAAAAAAGTAATACATGGTCAGCATACAGAGTTTTCAAATCCCCTCCCTCACTAAGACACTATTCATGATCCATGACAACTAATTTACTCGATTAAACTTGCCCAGTAGTACAAGGTTAGTAGGCTAAAATTTTCAGGTCCCCTAACCAAGTCACATGTCACAACTTACCGAAGCTATTGAAATCGGATCCAATTGGCAGCTAAGTCAGCGCATAGGGATTCTCCTTACATATACACACCTAGAGTGAGAGAGGGGGACGAATTGAAGGAAGGCTTACGCGACGATGACGACATCATCTCCGAAGGAGGAGGTCCTCTGGTAGGCGGCGCTGTCCCCGGCCGCGCATGGCGACGCCTGAACGCGCATCAATCAGTTAATTAGCTCGAACGAATTCGTGGCGGAAGAAGCGAGGAGAGAGATCAATGAATCAACCTGGGACGATGAGGAACTCACCTCTAGCCGAGGCTGCGAGGAGGATGATGAGGAGGGGGGAGGTGGGCGAGGAGGACGCGCTGGCGGTCGATCGCCTTCTCCATGGCTGGCCTGGGCTCGCTTGCTTGCTGCGGTGATCGACGGAAGCGGTTGACGGGCGGTGGAGTTTGCCTTGATTGCTTGGCTCTTCCTGTGTCTGACTCACCCCCGCCCTCTTTTGATGATGGGACGGCGCCCAACCGGAAGGGACGGGTGTTTATGTGCGGCACGGCACGGCGAGGATGGCGCGGATTGGGATCACACCAGCCCATCCCGTAGTTGAGATACACTTTCGAGAAGGTCGCATTGCTTGCACGTTACAAATATCTCTTCTTGTCCTTTTTCGCCACCTGTATTTTGTGTCCTTAAATATGCACTCTTCTTTATCCTCTCTTACTCAATGAAACTGAATTTTTTTCCCAAATTTCAAGGCATTTATAGTATAGAGAAATTATAATCCCAACATGTGGGTTTGCTTAACTGTATCGTATTTTACAGGATATGCACATTGTGCTGTGTATGGAGATGATACATTATCGGATGTATGCTTTTTTTTTTAGAGGACATTCTCGGATATACTAATGTCCTGATGGAACGGAACGTTGGGGGGTTCATTTCTCTAGGCTTAAAGGTCACATTAAAACTAATCTTGTTATTTAGGCATTTTAAATAAGTCTAATTAAAAAACTAACTGCAGACCTTGTACTACTTTGCGAGACGAATCTAATGAAGGTAATTAAGCCGTGATTAGCGATGGTTACTGTAGCATCACTGTAGGGCAACATAGATTAATTAAGCTCATCAGATTCGTCTCGCAAATTAGCTCATATGCAAAAAGGTTTTGTAATTAACTTATTTAAGACACCTAAATAGCAAGATTAGTTTTGATGTGACCTCTAGTCCTAGATTGCCGAACAGGCACGTTGCCATTTGCCATGACAGACGAATTCGGGTTTTTTATGGGCAAATGACGACGAATTCGTGGATCCCATGCAGATGGCGTCATGACTGACGTAACCTCGGGTGGGACGGACAAGTCCCGCTAAGAACGGCCTGCCGCACGCTCCGAACAGAAATGCCACTGTGTTTGGGCTGCACCACGGACCGTATGACCCACGAAACCTTTCGGTCCACTGTGTTCGAGCATCATCCGGCCCACCTGAACCCAGTATTAGATCAAGTGTCAAACGGCCCACCTGACCATTTCCGTCAACTTCGTGCCCGAGTCTGATGGGCCGTTTGCTCTTTGAAATATTTGATGGAAACCAGCAAAGTCTGGTTGTTGGCTCAAAAAAACAAAAATCAAAGTCTGGTTGTCATTTCTAGTTTGATTGAATTTGATTCCTTTTTTTTTGCGAAGGATTGAATTTGATTCCTGTATAAATATAAAAGAGAACACGAACAAACAAAACATACACACACTCCTACAATAGTATAGAAAGAAGAGATGACTGACACTACAGATTACTCACACACCAGTCGCCGAAACCAGAGGACCAAGGCGATGCCGAGGATTTCAGTGAAACCATCGTCTCGCTGGCACAAGTGTAGCACTAGCAACCAAAACACAGGCCAACAATACTTGACAAAATAAACACAAACCATTGATCATGAAACTGTTGACAGCAAAATCTGAAACTAGAGTGGAAAGGCAACTTCAAATTCATCAACTCAGCTCCAACCGAGAGCATGTCATGGAGCCACTCATACTCGGTCACCTTATCCACTGCCACGTGACGAGGGCCCCACGGGAATCTCGGTGACCAATGACGGCTAGCTACATCAGCCATTCCGTCCTGTACTAGAATAATCATTGGAGAAAAAACACAATTCCACCAGGCATGCAGTTCAAATTCCACATCAATCCACATCCAAACTAAGGCAAATTCAGAGCAAGGACTGACTCAAAGCAGCCTCCTTCACCGAATGCAGCTTATAACGTCGTCCTCAAAGCTCGACACATATCCAGATCTAATACTTGCTTATCCCATAGGGAAATACACATGCATTGTCATTCCAATGTCATGGGTAAATATATCACTAAATAAATGAACTCACTGTAAGCCCAGGCTGAGCATTAAACTACCTGTTAGCTACTCCTAGATGCAAAACAATTAAGCACTGAGAACCCTAACTTGTTTATCAGTGCTTAGCACACCATGTCTCACAGAAGATACTATGTGAGAAGCACGAGTATCAGTAAAAAGTACACCAATAGTATCTTCTCGGTAGTGTCAGCACCAGGACACCAGTGGGCCAGGCCTTTATGCATTCTTATCCACCTCACCTCCCTCACAGTGGTCGTTTTATAAACCCCCTCCCCTGCAACTGCAAGGATCTGCAGAAGAACAAAGCAAAACCAGTGAGACACCCACAAAGAGGGATCACCAAGCACTTGATAGCTTCCTTCCATCCATGGCATGCATCAATACCTTCCAAAGTTGCTCCATTGCCAGAGCGGCAAAGATCAACACAAGAACTAAGGGCAATGGTGGAAGAGGATCACCAACCTTTCAGTGCAGGGCGTCGACTTTTGTTGACGGGAGCCTCCGGCTTGAGCTGGACGAGAACCCTGAAGCCATCATCTCTGGCGAGTGGCCTGAGAACTTCTCGCTCCTGAGCTATGATGATCTCCGCGCCTATCTTGAGTCACAGCAGACTGTCCAAGCAGGCAATCAGGTACTTGATCTGAGTTTCTTCTAGTTATCATTTGGTCAACCTCTCATATCTTGCTGAACTTTGAATGTGCTCATGAAAACAGCATGTGGCTCTCTTGCGTGAGGCCATGTCAACACCTGTGCTGATTGCCACGGTAGAGCAGACATTGGGAGAGGTCGAATGCCATTTTGAGGCCGTGTCAGGGCTTCCAGTTGTAGACAGCAGCTTCAGATGTGTTGGGGTACTCGTCAAGAACGACCGGACAAGAGCTTCTCATGGGGTCAGCTCCCTTACTTTCCCATTTTCTCACTCACTCTTTCTTGCACAAACACATACACACACACACACACACTCTTCTACACCAGTTGCTAATACAGAAGAGCTTAGGACACTGTTCCTTGCTGATATATGGCTATATGTACAGTCAAAGACCAAGGTTGCAGAAGTTATGACCACTCCTGCTATCACACTATCGTCTGACAGAACAGTGATGGGTAACCGCTGTTTTACTTTTACCCTAACCTTTCTTTTCATATGAGCTTTTAATAAGTTGATCTAAAAGTACATGTGTACATCTACAGATGCTGCGGCTCTGATGCTAAAGAAGAAGATCCACAGACTACCAATTGTAAATCAGGACAATCAAGTAATAGGTAAGTATCAAATGGTGACAAGGCAGAGATAGAACTGCAAGTATAAAATCGATTTGTATTATCCTTAACTCTGGTAACTCACAGTATGTTGCAATCCTAATGGCTTTCAAAACACTATCAACAGGTATAGTTACCCGTGCTGATGTTCTTCGTGAGCTGGAAGGCCTTCTGAAGGTTTAGAAGTGCAGCAGTCCATGCTCGGAACGTCTTGTGCATTTGTAAATATGTTCATGGTGCTTTTCAGTAGCAAGCAGGTCTATATATGTAATGAATGCGATCTAGCATCAGCTAAATAAGCCTGGGGAAATTTGAGAGCTTTTCCTTGTAGAAGAGAGACTTCTCTGTGGTGTTATACCTGCACAGCCAAACATTGGTCAATGATTCCTCGAGCAACATAATGGATATGCATAAAATAATCTTGCAGAATAATGTGCCCCGTTTAGCACATTCCGCACACCAAAACAACAGCAGAACAATGGAAAAGAGATTAATTTCAAGTAATGCACATAGTGAATGAAAAAACTATAATTCCAAGAGAATGAAAAGGACATACTTATTTTGTACGTCACTGCAACTTGAAACTGCGTGAATCAGGAAATATCCCGTTGTCCTTGTCCTGAAGAAACACTAGCAGCAGAAACAGCCATTGATGGAGTAGAACGTGCAGGTACTTGTGAGTCGGAAACAACTTTCATCTCCAGGTTTGGAATTACAGGTGGCTTTGTCCTCCGAGTAAGTAACAGTCATATTCAAACCCTCAGTTGTGTGAATCGTTGCCCCAGTTGTCATCTCAACCTAATGTGTTGCTCATATGTAGTGGGTATGGATAATTTATAAATTATAACGAATCAGAAATAGTTAGAAACATACAGGAGGTGCCCCTGGAGCCATCTGAAAATCAAATCGCTTGACAAGCATCGCCGTGGCTACAACAGTCTGCAATGACCCAGCACGTCTATGTCACTCAAAATTGAAATCTTGCATGTTCGACCACATTGTTGCACTTATTTAATGGCATGACATACTGGGCTTGTAGAAGTGTGACATCAGAATGAAACCAGGTCTAAAATGTATAAAAAGAATTACCTCAAAAGTCGCAAACATGTCACCTACACATTTCCTTGGCCCGCCACCAAATGGTAAGTAACTGAAAATTCAGCAGGCGATATGGATACCATCAGGTTAAAGGATCCTCAGGCATATCTAATACGGTGATAGCCAACAAGTGTAAATCGGAATGCAGCTGCCACTACCTTCATTCCAAAATCTATTTCGATTTATATATGAAAGATGCACTCTCAGAAGGACGTATAATGTTCTTCAGTAATTATGCTGTTGCTCTAAGCTAACAAAAAAGTGAGGCACAGAATCTCAATCAATAGGCTGGTTCATGCTTCTCTCGACAGCTATATCAATAGAAAAAAAATTACCAATCTAATAGACCTTATTATGTCTTTGGTCAATCAAAATAGGCTGTGATTATGTCCTATGTCAGAACAGGAACCTCGTCTAATATAAATCACATCTGAAAGTTCAAAAATGAATAAGCTGTAGTTTTGATCTTTTTAACCTCTAGAATGATTTTGACATGTGCATTTGTCAGTTGATGACCAAATAGTTTTGGGAACACAGTAACTTTCAATATTTGATATAAAAGAAACGAAGTTTTCTTCACATAACTAGCAGCAAAGGTGTAATAAGCACATTCATCTGTTATGTGGCCTATGGCTGTTCTTTCAAATCAAAACAATCAACAACAATTGACACCTTGAAAAAAATGTGTATCAAAAGTCAAAACTAAACTATAAATGCAGGGAAAAGTGGAACCTGAAATTCTGGTTTATCTCATTTGGATTGGGACCGTCCAAAGGCCATCTCTCTGGGTTGAAAACATCTGCATCATCCCAATGCTTTGGGCAGCGGTGAAGGTTCCATACAGAAATGAAAATGTCTTCACCTCTTGAACAAAGAAAAGGAACAAATATATGTTCAGATGGTGATGCCAGATGAATGATCCCTACCACATATCAAACTATCTTGAGCAACTATGAAACCGAGTTACTTAGGTACTGATGATGGCATTTAGAAAACAGAAAGAAAAATATTTTGCAAGAAATAGGCTGCATAAGATTGGGAAGAAGCAATAGGCTTTGCACATTTTCTATAGTTTGTATAAACTAATATATTTTTGGTGCCTCTCTTAACCATCTAAGGAATTAGAAAAGTATAAGAGAGCTAATCTAATTCCATGGTGATAAACAGTCCTAACAATCGACTTGATGCTAGAGCTGCTTTTACTTTGTATAGATCCAAGGAATTGCTTCAAGTTGAACCTAAATACTGAAGATAACTGTATTTGCTGACATCAGTGACAAAATTGTTTACCGGCCAATTGGGTACCCTCCCAGCAAATCATCCTCAAGTGACCGACGAATTAACACTGGTGGCTGTGGATATAGTCTCAAGGACTGCAACAAATATGATTGGTAACTTGTTCATTAGGAAAACCATATTTCATAAGTCAGAGCTGCTGTTACTGACCTCATTAATAACACGAGTAGTGTACTTCAGTTTCTTGACATCTTCAAGTGTTGGCAACCCATCACCGAGAACATTATCAACCTGTGAGTAAATGAATTACAATAGTCATCTTTTAGAAATCAAGCATGCAACTCTGTTAAAAGTACATCTTAAAAGTAAAACATGAACCTACCTCATCTTGGAGCTTGGCCAATACATTTGGATACTGCAAATTAGCAATAGAAATTAAAATAAATTGGTAAATAGCAATATTTGAGGCTTAATATGTATGAGCTATGAAGACAAGAAAAGCATGTCATGAGATAGCACTATGATAATATACAGTGAGTTTTGAGTTAGCGGTTGTGGCGTACCTTAGACAGAAGGTAAAATGTCCATGTTAGGACTGCAGCAGAGGTCTCATGACCAGCTATGAGCATCGTCATCAAATCATCACGAAGTTGCTTGCTGGATACCTAAGGGAGATAAATTGAAGCAATGTGAAGATGAGAAAAATGGAAACATACAAACTGCTTTAGTTAAATCATACGTCATCACCAGACGCCAAAAGAAAATGAAGAATACTAGGGTCTTGCTCATTCATGTATTCCTCATGAAACTGAAGGTCCTCTTGATCCACCAGTCTCTGCAATAGTAACAGCAGTCAGGTTTTTTTATCCCCTAAATTCAATAATGTACAGCAGTGAGATCAAAGTGTTAGAAAATATGTACCTTGCATATAGCAATTAGTTCGTCGAGAGTAGTATTTATCAGCGAAAGAGCTTCGTTGACCTTCTTCTGCCGAGGGGAAATGTCCTTCCATATGGGTATTTCCCAGGTTGGTATAGGAGAGGTGCTACGCATTTCTGCTTCCCTTAGTGTCACGTACACTGCCTGATCATCATCCCCCAAACGAGAAGGTAGGAGTTTCAGGAAGGAAGGAACATAAGGAAAATGAAAAGGAAAACTGACTAAAGAAGAACAACAACCTCGACTATTCCGTTGTCATAAGATAATGAATCGAAGTCGTAATTGAACACTGCTTTCCCAATGACATCCAGGGTTAGTCGAGAGAACAAGGATTCCATCTCCACATCCTCCCCGTCCGATGCAGCCTTGTCCAATTTCTGGCAGAGCCGGTCGGAAGCTTCTCCAAAGAGACCAATCATTGCTGTGACATACTGCAAGGCAAAATAAAATGGTGAGTAACTTTAGATTACAAAGAAATAAATCAGTTTTAACTGGGTGTAGCAAGCAAAGAACATGGACCTTCTGATGCAATGCTGGAACAATAGCACGCCTGCGGACGCGCCAAACCTCTCCATCAGCTGGGATCAAACCTGTACCCATCACAAACTCCAATATTTCCGCAAGAATTCCCTACATCGACCATAAATGAAATAGTGGTTGAGCGAATGTGTTGTCCTGAGTGCTGGGAAATATATCCATCATGAAAAGAAGAGAATAGCCAAACCTTGGAATACGCTTTGGAGTTCTCCCTCAGGATGTGTTTGGCTATAGCCGGATCAGAGACAATAAGAAACGACTGCAAGGAACCAGAATTTGTAAAGCATCAGCAATACCGTATGATTAGAAACGTTGACGAGTATATAATAATAATTGCGTGTCACCTTAGGCCCAAAGTTGAGTCGGAAAATGCCGCCGTAGGTGAGGAAGAGGTCATACAGCGGCAGGAAGAACGCCTGGCCCACGACTGCATTCAGCGATCCCACTGCCTGAGGAATCTCCGGCCCCCCGCGCGCCGCACTGGCGCCCGCCAGCCTCGTAATCAGCGCGGCGGCGAGCTCCCCCGGCGGGCCGAGCTTTGACAGCTTTCCAACGAGAGGCGCAACCCATCTAGAAACCCGAATTAGCGCACCAAATCACAACCAGGGAATACACGATAAATAAACGCCTAAAACACACAATAAACAGGGACGCTAACCAACTAACCCGGGGCCTTGGACGGTGAATTCGCCGGAAGCAATGCGCGCGGACAGCTCCGCCTGGCGCCGCTTCTGCTCCTCGATATCCCGGTCAGAGCCGCCGCCATCAGCACCACCGGAGGCGGCGCAGCGGAGGGGCAGGCGACGGCGGCACAAAGCAGTGGAAGGAGGGAGACGGAGATGGCTCTGGCCGGAGCCGGAGCCGAGACGGCGGAACCGGGGAGCGGGTGAGAGGCCAGCGCTGCTGCCTGTGGCGGCGGCGGCCATGGCGGGCGCGGCCGTGGCGCAGCAGTGGAGTGACATGAAAATTGAAACGTGCAGGAACAAGCGGAGGAGGGGGGATGAGGTGGAGCAGAGGTAGCAAGTGAAGAAGAGGGAGGAGGACGTGGGTTTCGGTGCTCCGTTTGTTGGCTTCCGGCCGTCCGGCGGCGACACCACTTTGTCTTCTCTGACAGAATCTCTACGCCCCAACCGAATGGGATCTTCTCGTCTTTAGTGCTACTCCAGTAATTAAGTACTACTTCCACTAACAAAAGGTGTTAAACGAGTGTGAAGTGCTCCTTGCGAGGGTCTCAGTGCAAAGCCAACTAATAAATCCAATTGCAAATTCACAGCACAACCAAAACCAGTCCGAAGAAGTCTAACCATCCTGCTGTACCATTTGGCGCGAAAGAAAACAGAAATTACTGTAGATAAGGTGGCATGAACACATCGCTTTTTCTCCGAACGTGTGTGGATACGCTGTCTCCTTAAAAAGGGATGCAAAAATGTACTGCAACGAACCAAGGATATAAAGATAACGCACCAGGCGGGCAGCGTGTTACTCTGCTCCATTCCAAAGCCAATCCTCGTCGGTCACTGCGGTCGTCGACTAGGCAAGGGAATGAAATGTCTCCAGTCAAGTGCAGCCACAAAAAGGGTAGCTGTCCTTGTTATGTTCTTCCGGCTAAAACTTAAAAAAAAACTCGACCTGTGAGGAGTATGACGGTCTCCGGTCATTTATAGAACGATCTTCTCACACAGATCGAGAAAACTTCTAAACCCCATTTCACACTCATACACAGGGACCCAGCGGGCCGGTGAGAATCGGCGCGAGTAATTAACCTGTGTTTTTGGCGCACAGAGGAACGAGATGATTTTTTACACTGCAGTGAACAGCACCATCGCTGGCACTGTTCACTGCAGTGCTGCGGGTGCCGAGGCTCGAACCCGAACCGGCGCAGTGCAACCATGTGCTACTGGGCGTTTGCCCGGGAGAGCGTTGGCTTCTTCCGGCTAAAACGAAGCGAGAAAAGGCAAAATTTTATCCGCCGGGTGAAACCCGGTCGTGGACAAAACAAAGCCATCTGGTTCGTGCTCAGCGTTCGATCTTCCTATCTGTTGACGATCAAAAGTGACGGGGAAACTAACCAGATCGGTTTGTAAAAAACAGATCAAACCGGTTTTCAAGATGGTGCCAAACTCCAACTATACAATCACGTTGTGTAGCTCTCGTCGAGACCATCGAAATGCATATAATTTTGAGTTCGGATGTAAAATTTGTGGTCATTGACATGTACAAAACCGATCACATAGGTTCCCAAATAGGCTAGACCGGTTTTGGTACTTCAGTCTGAGTACAAGTTTGTTTTTGTCACGGGATTTGTAAGAGATCTCGATGACGATTGAGGACGTTATAGTTGGCGTGCCGACGTTAGAACAACCCAATGTACAACAGCCCTCCTATATGGGCGCTCCTTGGCTTCCACGACGAAGCTGTGAAAAATGGTTACTCCGTATATCAGTTTCTCAAAACATTGTCGTGCCAGTTTTCCTACACTACGCCGCTAGTTGCGAGGTGCACGATCACGTGCTCATGTGAGCGGCGCATTTCAGCGTCAACACTAACCTCGTAGCAGTACAAACGCGGCATAAGACATGGACTCTTCACCATGCGATTCGCTGATTGATTCCATCTGAGTAAGGCCAATTCAGTGATAATGAATGCCTAACGATTTCGGATTGCTTCAATGCCCTTTCACTGCAAGTATAGGTAAGCTTCTTCAGAGATCTGGATCAGCAGACCTCAGAATGGGATACATCAAATCAATATTTGCAAAGGATTTCCTGACACTATTTAAACCAAAAAAAACTTTTAAAAAAATAAGAAGCTCAAATTATACTGACACTGGAGTGAGCGATAACACACGGGACCCATCCGGCACTGTGTGTTGCGACGACTAATCAACAAATTTCCACGAGTATATTATATACGTACCAATTTTAGCGTTATTGCAGAACAAGGATCAATTTTAGCGTTATTAAATTAATTTGTGGCATGTCCAGCAAAGCACTGTCAAAGCTAAATGATATGGTACAACATCAAAGAGGGCCATATGCATTACGATGCAAAAGGCCAGAAGTATATTTCCATTATCTAAAAAAGCGTACACAACATAAAATGTTCCAAGGTGAAATTACAACATCTGCGGTCCTCCCAATGCAAGGCAAACCAAACATGTTCAGCTGGCCAGGTATTCAGATTCAAATCTTCACATCTTTCAGTAGCCTTGCAGCCATAGCCCCGCATCTTCTGATTTCCCAATCATCCAAATTGCCACTTTTAAAGTCTTGCAAGTCAGAACAAGATTCATTCTTCACTCCAGGATCTTCTTCTCCCCTGGATTGGAGACATCCTCTTCATCATCGTCATTCCCAGCTTCAGTGGTCAACGAGGCTTTAGGGTCCATCATGTATAGATGTATGCTAGGATGATGATATTTTGCATCCATCTGTCTCAGAGTACACACTATAAGCATCTATAAACCAAATGTAAACACGAATACTACAAGAATAAGCTGATCACCGTGTTCATAGGTCTGTACCTTTGATTTAGGGACGGTTTTAACAATGAAATTGCTTTTCCACATTTCCATCATCTTTTCATGGACCGTAGTCGAACGGATCTCATATCCTAGCTGGATAGAAGCAACGATTCAATTACTCTCAAACAATTGTTTTATATAAATAGAACTATTGGAAGGGGCGAAATTAACTACCAATATTTTTGTTTTAGGACCAGATAATGCAGTAATTGTCTCCAGTAGAGGCTGCAGTAGATGTTCTGAATAAACCTTGAACATATTCAAATGAAAGATCAGTAAGTCACTACGTCATCAGTGAATCATACTACAAGCTATTCTACTAAACATCTTTTCCCTGCATTAAATTTCAAGCCATTGGATATGCCTCTAATTTACGAAATCTTTAAAGTATATAAATAATTGTTTGCTGTTTCGGCGTGTCTATAGTACACAAAGATGACAAGTCTACAATTGAATATGAAGGGACAAAATATTTGAGACAAGAGGAATTTGTGTAATTAAGTATGATGTGAATAACAGACGAATAGAATCTCGTATTTGAGAGGAAAAGCCAAGCAAATTGAAGAGTGTGCATAAGACTTACCACATCAGTTCCAATGATGTAATCAAATGGAGGCTCAACGGCTTTGATATGATCTTTGTTTCCCCAGTCCAATTCTGCAACCTGGATTGAACCGAGACCTGTATGGTACCATGTCTTAGTCAGAACAAAAGAAAAATGCATGCTATACTAAGGGTTGAATAAATGCTAGGCAACAATTGATTTAACACAATCCCTATATATTCACTGCAAATCGAATATCTAGTATTTCCAAAACTACAACACCGCATTACAGTACTCAAATCTAAATCCGAGTATCACAGAGTTTTTTTCTTGATAAAACCTGAGTCAGAGTTTGACTGCGAAATCCACGATTTATTGCGTTCAACATTCCTCATGAGCAGCGGGAGCACCTCGACTTGGTCAGTAGTCACAACATCACAACCTAACAAGGCCATTCCTAAGCAGAAGCAAATAATTTTATGAGAGAGAGCCAGTAGGATCCCAGTATATCTGTCTTACAGTTAAATTTAACATACCAAACCCAGCAAGACCACAACCAGCTCCCAGTTCAATCACCCTTTTTCCTTTCAATTTGGATGGGCAAAACCTACCCTTTCTGCTATTCTTTTCCTGTACAGAAAGCAAGAAGAAAAAAATTTCGGCATCTACTATTTCCAAATCCTAGTATCAATGCTGAATGTGTAAAATCAAGCTGAAGGCTGAAGGCGCGTAGTAAATCACAGACTCTGTATACTCATACTGGATTTGCAAATCCATACGCTTATATTTATCCACTTCAACTTGTAAAGGAGAGCCTACAAGTTCAGGGTCCAAGACATTACCAGGAACTTGACAAATACCATTGATGCATCCCATACTGTGGTTCCAAGGTGCTTAGAGTTAGGATCCTGCCGCAGCACAGAAGCAAAATGAGAATTCAGATGATCATTCAGTACAAAAGTATATGGCTACTACAGATTAAACATAGCATGAACTTGATCCACCTTATAGTGCGAACCAAGTAACATAAGTCACATCATCAGAGAAAGAGAGGTTCTCCGTGTGTTCTTCCCACCTGAGAAATATGCAGCCGGTGGCCCATCACTTCCAGCGAAATAGCCGACGTGCTCGGAGAATTCAACCTTCAATCAGGATACAAGATACATGAGATGAAGCTATACAAGAATGGAAAGTGACTTTACAGATCATCATGCTGCCTGGTCTTGGACAAGGCACCAAGGTCACCATGTCATTAGCCCCTCGATTTCACAGAGGAAAGATCTTTGCTCCTAACTCTGTCGGCCTAAACTATCGCGAGAATCAGGGAGAAGAGCATGCGGTGCAAGAGGAAGAGGAGCAAGGGCACCTCGTGCTTACCTCTCGTGATCCATGGCTCCGGCGAACTGCACCACCGGAGCTCCGGCGGCGCTCAGGATGCGGCGGCGAGGGTTCCAGGAGGATCAGTTACTGGTTGGTGGTGGGCCCCCCGAGCCCATCTTCCCGCTTGGTGGGTTGGGCCTTATTCCGTTACCGCATTCCCTGACTTCTTTACGCTTTTCCAAGGCGTTTACGCCTCTGATTCAAAAGCCGAAAAGGCCACGGGTGCCTTCGCCTCTGCCCCGCCACCGCGCGATCGAGGACTTGCTCCCGCCATGCCCTTGCGCCGCCGCCCCGGCCGTGCCCTCGCCGCCGCACCCGGTGGCTTCCTTCACCTCTCCCTCCTCGCGTCCCTCCGCCGGCGCCCTTCGCTCCAGGCGCACGCGCAGCTCCTCCTCCTTGGCCTCCCGCTCCCCGCCGCCGCCGCCTCGCGCCTCCTCCGCCCGCACCTCCGCTCCGGCCACCCAATCGCCTCACTACGTCTCTTTCTCCGCATCCTCCGCGACCATGATCCCTCGCCTACGAGCACCGCCGCCCAAGAGCCCATTCCCAACTCCTACTCCCTCTCGGCCGCCCTCGCCGCCTGCTCTCGCCACGCGTCTCCCACGCCAGGCCTTTCCATCCACGCCTTCCTCCTCAAATCAGGCTTCGCTTCTGACCTCTTCGCCGCCAACTCGCTCCTTCATTTTTACGCGTCATTCGGTCTCCACTCCCTCACACGCAAACTGTTCGACGAAATGCCGACCAAGGACTTCGTTTCGTTTAACACTCTGATCTGTTCGTATGCGCGGTCAGGATGTATAGAAGATGCGCTGGGGGTCTTCAGAAATATGGCAGAAGCAGGATTTCGGATGGACGGGTGGACTGTCACTGCGTTGTTGGGTGCATGTGCAGGTTTGGGGGATTTGAGAGTAGGAAAAGCAGCACACGGAGTTGCCAGGAGGATGCTGAAGCAGAAATTGTTTGGTTCAGGAGAGGTGACCATTGCATTGGTGGACATGTATGTGAAGTGTGGGGCAGTGTGGCTCGCTAGGCGCGTGTTTGACATGTCTGGGGAGAAGGCAAAGAATGTGAGGGTGTGGACTGCAATGATGTCAGGGCACGCGAGGGCTGGGGAGATCGACATGGCCAGCAGGTTATTTGATCAGCTTCCCAACAAGGATTTGGTTGCATGGACAGTTATGATCGGCGGATTTGTGCAGGCTGGTAGATACAACGAGGCACTTGGGTTATTCGAGGAGATGGAAGCAGCGGGGCTTGAGGCAGATGAAGTGACAATTGTCACAATACTCTCAGCTTGTTCCCAACATGGCAGGATTGATCTGGGAAGGAGGCTTCATCAACTTGTGGATCACAACGGATTGATTAGAAGAAATGCAAGACTTGCCACCAGTTTTGTGCACATGTATGCAAAGCATGCGTGCCTGCAGACAGCTATGGATGTATTTCGTGGAGTTGGTGATGAATTCAAGACCGTGGACTTGTATAATGCTATGATAAACGGCTTTGCTCACCATGGATTCGGCGCGAAAGCTATTTCACTCTTTGATGAGATGAGATCGCTTGGGCTCCATCCTGATCAGATCACGCTTGTGGGTGTCTTATGTGCCTGCAGTCACAGTGGCTTGGTCAAACAAGGGTTTCAGATCTTCAATTCTATGGAGGACAAGTACGGTGTCAAAAGAGATATTCAGCATTACGCTTGCATGGCTGATCTCCTTGGAAGAGTTGGACAGCTTGACAATGCTTATAGATTTATCCAAAATATGCCTTTCAAAGCAAATCTTGTGGTCTGGTCATCTCTTCTGAGAGCATGCAGGTTCCATGGGAATGACAAGATCGGAAAAATTGCAGAGAAGCAACTTTGCGAGATTGATGATACCTACAAGCCTGAAAACCTTAGCTTGTCTGAATTATTTTCTCACGAGAAGAGAAAAGAGCCAGCTGCATGGATGAGAAAGGTTATAAAGCACAAGTCTGAGCACTCTCATACTCAACTTTCAGAGAAGCAACTTAGCGAGTTTGAGATTACCTGCAAACCTGATAGGCTTACCCTGTCTGACTTATTTTCTGATGAGAAGAGAAAAAGGCCAGCTGCAAGGGTGACAGAGGCTATAAGCGATAAGTTTGAGCACGGATCCACTCAGCTTGCAGAGAAGGTTGAGCTTGATGTTAGCTGCAAGCCTGAAAATTTCACCTTGTACCATTTATTTTCTGATAAGAAACAAAAAGAGAAATCAGCAAAGGGGAGAAAGGCTATAAAGCACAAATCTGAGCATAGTCGCACTCAGCTTGCAGAGAAGCAACTTCTGGAGCTCCTTCAAGCCTGAAAAGCTTACCTTGTATGACTTATTTTCTCTTGGCTCACTAAGAGTGGAGTGGAACAGTATTTTTAAATCAGGTTGCAGCTACTGGATTCCCACAGTCAAGGGTGATTGGTCTGATGCCTGAGGAAATGTCAAGGCCTTTATCATTTTCTCAAAATGTTTGAGTTGGAAGAATATTGCTCAACACAAATAAGAAAGTTGATCTAGCATTTGGACTGATAGATCCAGCTCCTGAAACCCGCAACAGAACTTGGTTCGGTATCCCTTTCTGTGATAACCGCCACAAGCCACTCGAGTATATGTCGTGAAGATTTACAGCAGGGATATTAGTTTGGATGATGTATTGTTCAAAACAGAGGACAATGCTCTTGCAAGGAAATCTGGTGATATTTGAAAGTTTTATCAAACTGTGGGAGTCAACTTTTCAAATAGTAAGCACGAGTCATACCCAAACTTTAGGAGCCACAACCCACCACCTCTGTTTTCCTGATGCATCTGCTAGCGCTAACTTTGTGTTCAGTTAGAAGGCATAGATGCTAGCAAGTAATAAGTTGAGTCTTTAGTAGTTACGATATCAGATGTTGGAAATGTTGCAGACTTCTAGCGCTAGTGAGTTGATAAATAGCAATAGATTATTACTGAATGATGCTGACAGCTAACCTAAGTCCTAGCTCCTGTCCGATATAACATCTGAGTACCTGAAATGGTGTTGCTGTTAAACTGGAGAGAAAATCAGAGCATAAAGAAGCCGAGTTCCAAAGAAACATACACTTTCTCTATGTTAACATGTTTATTTTATTTCGTCAAATACTGTCACGTGGTCAACTAACTTACAAATTCAAACCTAAATGGTTGGATTGGTTGTTACTTTGCATTGTTTAACAATATACACGCAACCTTTTTGGTATAGCAGGTCATCCAAATTCCAAAGTCAGAACGAGCATGACTTGTGCTGAATTTTTTATTCGAAGCTCTCCATTCTTCCGTATAGAATGTCAAGAAGGCGATGGCCAACCATAGGGAAAGTTAACCTTTCTTTACTTCCTCCACCTTTTACTCCCAGTATATCATATGATTACATCGTTCCTGGAGAGTTGAAGTATCAAGACAGGGCTCAAGTGATCATGGGAAAGGTATGTTCGTCTCGAGCATCTGAAATTTTATCCTTGCGTAGCGCTAGGCAATCATTTCCATATATGGTGATGAGGGGTCGTTCTGATTCTATGTCAGGAACAACGCAAGGACAAGGGCTATGGTTCAAAGACTTATGTTTTGAAGGTCGACATGCACTGCGAATGCACTGGCTGTGTCAAGAAGATCGCCAATGGGATAAAGGAAATTAGCTTTTCAGAAGGTGCGCATCGCTCGTATCAGCATCTCTTTATCACAGCAAGTTGTGCATTTCAGCTGTATAGGACTGTATTTGTATCTGACCCTGTTCATGTAATTTGTGTTATAGCGGTGGAGCGAGCTGATCTTTTGTCAGAGACAGGAGAGGTGATAGTGGTGGGGACAATGAACCCAGAGAGGTTCTGTTGTCTATTGCATGAAATTACGAAGAAGTCAGTGAAGATAGTTACCCAAAGCAACCTGTGTGAAGGACGCACCGCAACGTCTGAGCAAACCAAGAACCTGTTTCTCCAGGTACGGAGTATGCTTCTTCACTTTCATTCAGTCATAAAAACGAACTTTCTAGAAAAGGATGCTAAGATATGATGTTGCATAGAGGAGTGCAAATTCATGTGCTGATAAACCAATGACATTTCATTGGAACTACTTTTGCACTTAATACGTACTATACTCCCCATTTATTAGTTTATCGTTGTTGGGAAAGAAAGTTTGCAAGCCATGCATGTTATGGCCTTTCACTGTTACATATGTTTATTCAATGTTGTGGAATCATATCTGTCTGTAAGATAAGTACTAGGGTGTATTGTTTCCATCTCGAATCTTTCAGGCGCCTTCTGACTGGTTGTCTGGGGAAACTCCAAAAAGTGGATGGCAAGACGGAGTGAGTAGCACCTTGAAACCCGTAACGCCCAGCGCCCCGCCATTGCCGGAGGCCTGGAGCGAGACGGTGCCTTCAGAACGATGCTGGTATCGCCGGGCAGCGCCTTCCAGCACGGTTGGCGTGTGGGCGGCACCTGACGTCACCGGGACATTGGCGATGTACTCCGACCTCTGACCATTGAGAACAGCAGTAGGTGTAGTAGGTCAATGTACACTGGGTTGTACGGCGTTGGGTGCCGTGATGGCTCAGAAGAACAGCTCGCCGAGGCTAGTTGTCGTTTGGATGAACATTGTTCCTTTTTTTTTTTCTGAAATAGCAATTTGAAAATGTTATACGTGGGACAGTTCTCTTTTGCTTCGTTGTTAATGAGTGAGGTTTATTGTAATCATTGGAGGAACATGCACAGATGGTCGGTCAAGTTGCGCCCACAGGCCGGAAGGAAAAAACAAGAGTGATGAAGTGACATGGAAGCCGAGTCTAGCGCGTCAAGCACGCGCAAAAGGAGTAGCCATTGGAGTACAGAGATCTGATTTGTACGGGATGGTTCGTGTCGTTGGTTGGAGAAGCTGTTTTAAAACAGTGGTTGGAACATGCGCTGGATCGCGTCGTCCTGCTCCGGAGCCTCCGGTCCTTCCGCTGCGATAGACTTGCCTGGTCACGCGGCGTTGATCGGTTCTGCCGCTGTACTCTGCATGATCTCGCAAGACTGGAGCCCGGTCAATGCGTCCTTCCGTGGCTGCAGGTCCTACAAAACGCACTCCTCCTCTATGCAATGTCCGTGTAATTACCCCACCCCACATGCTGGTGATGGAGCCAAGAAACGGCACATGTGCATACTCCAACCCAGAGCTGCATAAACAAGTTGAAAAGAGATTAATGTTAGAACTAGAAGACGTTACTATAACACTATTTGGGTTAATTATACTCCATATGAGTGAGCTCGGAACGGAAGTGTAATTTTAGATGCGCGTTAATCTCTGATGAGTCCTAGACAGAATGTGCGAAAGTTGTGGCTGGGAACAGAAACAACTCCTCTGTAGCAGCCAATGGAAGAGGAGAATAATCTTGGCCTGGTAGAGCGGCGTGCCGTACCGAGTTGAGCATTGCATGGTCGCTTCGGTAGTTCCTTGTTTGGCAAGACAAGCAGGAGGAGTGAGTCGTCGCTTCGCTTCGCTTCGCTTGGTTCCATCCATCCATCCATCACCTCACGTCTTCCTTCACTGCTGTGGGCGGGCCGAGCAAGCAAAGCTCTCACTCCACTCCACTCCGCGGCCCCGTTTAGAAAAGAAAATCGTTGACTGACCAAGAAACACGACGACTCGGACGCGGGCCGCGGCTGCATGCAGTGCACACCCCACGAATCTTCTTCCCCCCGAAGCCAGCCACGTGGCCCACTCGTCATCCCCACCCACCCCAGCTTCTTCCTTCGGAAGTCTCACTCCCCGGGCTCTGCTCTGCTCTGCTCTAAAAAACCGGCACATCTCACACTGATACTCCACAACTCACAAGCCGGCCTCCCTCCCAGAGTCCCTTCCTGATCAGCTAGTGAGCGAGCCACCAGGCAGCAGAGCAGAGCAGAGGAGAGTAGACAACTAGAGGAGATGGGAAGAATTCGGGCCTGTTTGCTTCACGCCACAACTGGCCACACCAAATGTTCGGCAACTCACGAGGTGCTTGGTTCCTGCTAAGCTTTGTCCGCCACAGCAATTTCTTCTGTCGTTTTGCTTCAGCAGGCTGTCGTTTAGCGTGGCGAACTGTGGCGAGTGTGGCGGTGTTTTCCTACGCCACACTCCGCGGCGGCCGAACTTGCGGCGTGGCAAGTGGAGGCGGCAAGCAAACGGCCCGAAGAGCGGCAGCCACGGCGGCGGCGACGAGGGCGCCAGCAAGGAGTTCGTGCTCAAGGTGGCGACTCACTGCCACTGCGACGGCTGCACCGACAAGATCCGCGCCGCCGTCAAGGACCTCACCGCCTCGACGGCATCCTCTCCTGGGACCAGTCGGCGCTGGACTCCAAGGGCGAGCTCCGCCTCCTCGCCACCGCCGACCGGAGAAGCTCCGCCACCGCCTCCACAAGGCCACCCGCAAGAACGTCGACCTCCTCTTCCCAAGCCCGTCGTCGACAACAAGCAATCCAAGAACGCGGACAAGGCCGCCAAGGACGCTGCCGCCACCGCGATGCTCCTCAACGTCCTGCAGCAGCAGCAGCACCAGCAGCAAGGGCAGTTCGGCGGCGCATGGGCCAACCAGCTGCTCGCCGGAGGCGGCTACGTGGGCTACCCGTGGGCCGCGCAGCAGCAGCCGGACCCGTACGCCGCCTACTCCGGCGCGTACCCGGCTGGTGCGTGGGGCGCGTACGCGTACCCTCCGGCTGCTCAGCAGGGCTACGGCGGCGCGTGGCACGGCCATGGCTACTGATGCTCGTCACTTACCTTCGTCGAGAATCACAGAGCACGCAGCTGATCGAGCCCAGAGATCGAAGGTCACCTAGTACCTTCTTTCTTCCACATCTGATCTTGGAGTTCTAGACTAAATCAGATCATGCCAGTGGTCGGTCCGTAGCTGTAGTTAATTAACAGCACTAGTATATTACTGTTCTGTTCCCTTGTGGATTTCGTGGTTTTTAAGGCTAGTGATCTGGCGCGCGCTGTTTGTCCTTTTGTTTTGTTTGGGGTGATCAATCAGTAGCACACTAGGCTATGCTGCTCTGTAATATGTTTTGCACTTGTGTGGTGACAGACACCACCGAGGAATAACTATAGTATATATACTACTGTTGTTAGTACGCCAATGTTAAGGTCAATCTCCTTTATTTCTTCTTCATCTGACAGCAGCTTCAACTAATTCACCGATGTTGGACATGAGAAGCTCGCAATGCTCTTCTGTATCTCTCCCTTGCAAACCGTTGATGGTCTGTCTGTGTGGTCACCTGAATCTGAATCTGCATTGACGGATGTTCTTGTATTCTGCATCTCCGAAATGGTCAGTCCCTGTTGGCTGCATACATGCCGCTCTGACTCTCAACGGTGAACCAAGTAGCAACTCGAGTCGAATGGAATGTCATGTAATGGTGCGTTTGATTGGGAGTGTGAAGCTCTTTACAGTACAATGCAATGCTCTGTGGAGCTCATCTTTGCAATTGCAAATGAGCTCCGTACGTGCCCTCCTCCTCCATACCAGGAAAACTTTATCGGTAAAGAAAATTTATCGGAGGTGACTGGTAAACCCGATTTTCAGAAATATCGGAAAAAATTCAAATCGAATTCAAAAATTCGAAAAATTTGAAATTTTTAAAAATTTTGGCATGGCTTGGGATAAACTCATAAAGAATGTATGCAAAATGCACCAGAACGTTGTCAGGCTATACAACACTAATGGAGGATGCTAACCAAAAGGACGTTCTGCCTGCCATGGCGTTGGTGAATGGTGACACAGCGGCAGGCGGAGGCCGGGGACGCGCGACCCCATCTTGGCATCTTCAGCAGCTCCTGCCTCAGTCGTCATCACAGCTGGCAGCCGGGGCGTGGTGCTGAGGAATGGAGCTGCGCAGGCCGGCGTGAGGAGAATGAGATCGCTGCTGGAGGAAGCTGTCGCCGCTGCAGCTTGGCTGTGTTTGAGATGGAGCGCGGGTGAATGAGTAGGTGGGACTAATTCAGGCATCAACGCAGCTGCAGGTGTTTGAGATGGCAGCGTGGGCCTTTCCGCCGCGCTCATGCAGTCAACGGCGGTAACTCAAGATCCTCCGAAAATTTGGCCGATAAACAAATTTTATGGACCCCAACGATAAAACGGCATGCCCGAAATTTCGGAAATTTCTCGCCGATAAGTTTTCACAGCTCCATACAGTACCGATTGAATCTGCAATGATGGATGCCGCCGCGTTTGTTGTTGCTGCTGCTGTACTTCCGAAATGAAAGCTGAATTAGTTGGTTGATGAAAGCTGAATTAGTTCGTTCGTTGCTGCTCTGTTCCTCCCAGCTGGGCAAACTGTGGTAATTGAGTACTCCATAGTGGGACAAACTGTAGTAAGTAGCACTAGTGCTGCTATATCCGTTTCTTCATTGCGACGAGACGAGAGAGATCACAAATCGGACGGGAAGCTTTTCGTTGCGAAAGATTGATCTCCTTTTCTCCGATCCTCCTGGTGGTGTGGTGGTTCTGTGCTACTGCCAGAGCTGGAGCTGCTGAGCCTGGGGGCCAATGCGGGAGCAGGAAGAAACAGGACAACGCTACAGTGCAGTCCCGGTCCGTAGCGCTTCACTTTTGCTTTTGCGGCCGGCCGGCCTCTCGTTTCCCCTTCCTTGCTGTTGTTTTCATTCGGAGACAGACAGGCGCAGAAGTTTGTACTCCTTGGCTTTGTTCCTTCACAAATGGAGATCATGGAGCGGAGTGGAGCGCACCGTGTCCGTGCGCCATTTTATTGACCGGTCCGGTCTTCGCTGTACAACAACTGACTCTCTCTCGTTCTCGTCGCATGGGCATGGCATGCCTTCTTTTCCGCCGCCTCAATCTCGATCATCTACCTGATCGTGATGGATCCATAATAATCTCGCAAAGTACTTTGGTGCATACTAGGTTAAATAAATGACGCTGCAATGCAATGCAGGCGATCGCGTGGTTGGGACGTGATGGCAATTGTCCCACAGGATCACCGGCTTCTAATTACTTTGGCTCACACAACACAAACACGCCCAATCTCGAACAACAACCGCACCTCCCACGTGCCGTGCGATGCGAGCAGGAGCGGCATCCTCGCCGATCCATTAGCACCAAGCCGATTTGTCCATGTAAAATAAAATAAAAATCAGTAATTTCGTCCAAGAGCACGCACGACGCGCCACCGCACCTATGGGACCCACGCATCAGTCTCTGACGGTGGGCCCGTATCGCTCTGCGAGTGCACGTACAAGCAACATGCACATCGATCCTCTTCTGTTCCTTAAACCCTCCCTTGTCCCCCGAATCCCACCCCACTCGCACTCCCCTCCCCTCCCCTCGCGCACCCACAACTTCCATTCCTCATTCATTCCTTGATCTAGCAGCAGCAGCGCGCCGCCATGGGCAAGGTCATCATCCATTCTTGACTTGAGAGTCATACATTCCTGCCTCTTTTGTTTGTTGTTAAGCCCCTGCCTGCTTTGTAAATTAATTAACACGTAAGTACTCCGTTTAATTTTGATTGCAGAAGAAGAAGCGCAGCGGCGGCGGCGCTTGTGGCGGGGGAGGCGGCGGCGGGCAGCAGCCGAAGCCGGCGGAGGAGGGCGAGGACAAGGCCGTCGGGGACCACGCCGACGAGTCATCATGCGAGAAGGCGGCGGCGGACGACAAGGACAAGGACAAGGAGAAAGGGAAGGACAAGGACAAGGGGAAGAAGGCGCCGCCGCCCTTCGTCACGGCGGTGCTCAAGATCGACATGCACTGCGACGGCTGCGCCAAGCGCATCCGCGGCTCCGTCCGCCACTACCCAGGCACGCTTCTCTCTCTCCTCTCTCTCTCTGTTCCGATCAATCTAGAACAAGAAAGTGCGCGCCTTGTGTTGGTACATGTTCAGGACCACCAGACTGATCGATCGGTTCTGCTCCCGCCCCGTCCCGTCCAGGTGTGGAGGGCGTGGCCATGGAGGTGGACAAGGGCACCATGACCGTCGTCGGCCGCTTCGACGCCAAGAAGCTGCGCGATCGCGTCGCCAAGAAGACCAAGAAGAAGGTCGACCTCGTCCCCAACAAGGACAAGGACGGCGGCGGCGACGGAGGGAAGGGGAAAGACGACGGCGAGGGCGGAAAGAAGCAGGGAGTCTTCCAAGTGCACGAGTACGGCAAGCCGGACTACATGTACGACTACTTCTGGATCGACAGGGTGTACGGCTGCGCCGCCAAGCCGCCGAGAGAAAGGGCACGACCACGCCAAGGAAGACAAGAAGAAGGACGATCATCACAAGGAGGACAAGGGGAAGGACGCCAACAAGGGTTGCGGCGGTGGAGGGAAGGGCAAGGACGACAAGGGCGGTGGCGGCGGCGACGGAGGGAAGGGGAAGGACGACAAGGGCGGCGGCGGAGAGAAGGGCAAGGACGACAAGAGTTGCGGCGGAGAGAAGGGCAAGGGAGGCAAGGACAACAAGAAGCCGGTGGTGGTACGTACATTCCTCCATTCTGCTCTTTGCCCATCGATGATGCTGACGGACTAGGAGTACTCTGTCTGATTCCGTTGGCATTGGAATGCTGGTAGCCTTCGGTAAAATTTCTGTGCTGATCAGATTCGAGTTTTGCTGTACGGGCAGCAGTATACCACTGTTTCATAAAGAAATGAATTTTGCATCTTAACGCGCAGGCGATCTTGATTTACTGTACAATCTGAGCCTTAAATTAATTTGATGGTTGCAGCCGGTGGTTGGCACGGTGGTGCTCAAGATCGGCGCCATGGGGCTCCACTGCGACGGTTGCATGAACCGCGTCCGCGCCAAGCTCTTCAAGATCAAAGGTACCACTACTGCCACTGCTTGCTTGTACATGCATGCGTGATCGATCGCCTCTGTTAATTCCCAGTTGCTCATGCTGTCAATTTAATTCGCCTTGATTCTGATCATAGGACAATTAATGAGGTATAGTACTAAGTACTTGTATGTGTCCATTTATGCACGCATACCAATTCGATAAATTTTGGTCACGTATCTGACGCGTAAATTTCATATGCTCTGGATCCAGTTAAGAAGTACGTGTTTGTTAGTGTTCCTTGGAAGGAAATCAGTTCTCGATCATATCTAGAGATATTTCAAAGTTTTATTCGCCGCTTGATGTTCTGATTACTGGAGTAGTCTGCAAAACGTCCCTCATGCTCAGGTGTTGGCAGCGTTATAGATCCACTGATCCCTGCTCTGTTCTTGAAATAACCTTGATCGATCGTTGCTGCATTTAGTTACGCTGTGGTCACTGATCATGGATCGATGCAAATTAACCTTGCATTCACTGGTTGATGGATGGTGTAGGCGTGGAGCAGGTGGCGATGGACCTGGGCAAGAACCAGGTGACGGTGACGGGGACCATGGACATGAAGGCCCTGCCGGGGAAGCTCCAGAAGAAGTTGCGCCGCCCGGTGGACGTCGTGCCGGCCAAGGACAAGGACAAGGAAGGCAAGGACAAAGACAAGGACGGCAAGCAGGAAGGTGGATGCAAGGACGGCGGCAAGGAGAAGGAGAAGGAGAAGGACAAGGGCAAGGACGCGGCGACCAAGGCGCTGACGGCGGAGCTGGAGCTGTGGAAGACCGCCTTCTACGACCAGCGGTCGCTGCTCAACACCGAGCTCATGCTCAGTGACGAGAACCCCAACGCCTGCTCCGTCATGTAGGAGTACTGTAGTTCCTTCCATCGATCGAGTTCCTGTGATCGATCCGTCATTCCGATTTGTTTCGATTTCGGTACTTGTGTTGATCTGTCGCTAGGATCACGGACTGAGAACAGCAGGCAGGGTGGACATCAGGTGAAATTAGTAGTAGGATAGAGATGGGAGATACCGTAGTTGTAACACTGACAGACAGATGCAGAGTTCAAGTTACAAAGTCTCAGCGGGAGATGGTCGCTGCTTTTTGGAGAACTGTAGTTTTGATCTTGGGAGATACTTATACAGTACTAGTATCTGCTGTTTCTTTTCCCTGTGTCATCGATTTGTGATGTCCAGGATAGAAAATTTGCCACTGACCTGTAGCTTGAACGCATTCTTTTCTTTTGCTCGAAAGAATGTTGAGACATTTTTCTCCCGAATGCTCAAGCGATGTTTGTGCGCAGTGATAAATCGATGCAACTAGGGGCCAGTGTTGTCACTGGCATGCAACTTTGCTGGACGTTTCTGCGAATCGGTGGATGATAGGCTGTGGCAAAGGTGAGGAGGTGCTGCTGCTGCTGTTGGTATGCAGAAGTCTGCAGCTTCTTTCTTTCTTGCACATGAGTTGTGTTTTGCTGTTGCTACTTGGCCAGAGAAAGCAGCTGCTCTTTTGGGTACTGTTTGGCCTGGTCTTCACAGGACTGGAAACCCAAACAAACAAAAGAGATGCTCCGTCCTGAAGATTGCAGCACAAGAAGGCTGCCGTGCCAATGCCATGGACTGTCGTCCAGACGAGACGAGACCACTTTTTCGCCGCGTAAAACCAAAACTCTAGACTCCTCTGAAGCGTACAGAATCATGTGCCTATTTTGGGCCCGAAAGGACACGCTATTTCCAACGAAAGTTCGGTCGACTTTCAAATAAAACCTTGTATTTTTGTGCTGGTACAATTCACTGACCTTGCAAAAAGAGAGACCGTGGCCCCTTTTTTTTTTTACCTTGAGAGATGAGCGATAGCTTTTCCTTTATCTCAAGAGCAAGATTTCTCAACAGGTTAGCATGAACTATTTTGTTTCTAGCATGAACCACTGCTATGTACTACTATTTCTAGTTGGACATGAACTTAGTAAATAGGGATAGCCTTTTCAATAAACAAACAAAATAATAAATCAGACACGATTGATGGGCCTTTATATTGGCTCCTTTCTTAAGTTTGTTGAGTCCAAGGACCTAATGGGCTGGATTCGACTACCATTTTCGGCCCTAAACGCTCTTGTATCTTTGCCTCCTGCTGCTGCTCTCTCTCCGACGGCAATCTTTGCTCCTATCTTAGTCCATCGCTTTCTGCATGCCGTTTAGCCGTTCTATTCAAAATTAGTCGTTGATCTCTTCATCGAATATTCGTTTTGAAAGATGAGATGCATACCTAATTTCGCTATGTAGCACTGTATATATATATCCCCTAAGCTGATACTCTCTCTGGACACAATAAATTCTCTGGTAAATAATTAAACCAACTATGTTTCTACTAGGACTCTAGGTACGTATCTACTAGTAGCGGATTGATATTCCGAAGTAAGCGCGAGTCTGTTTTAATTTCTTTCAGATATATATATCCGGCCCATTCATTCAGACGTGCAGATCGAGCCAGTTTGCAAGCACCAACAAAAGTTGGCCACGACACATGATGCTGCCATGCTCGATCTCTCTCTCAACTGATGAAGAAAGGGAGGGCAGCAGGAGGTCACTATTCGACAGACTGCATGCACAAGAACAATGCTGTAGTCCCTCGCAAAAAAAAAAGAACAATGCTGTAGCGGCTCTCTTCGACATTATATTAGGAAGGATTAGAGATATTACTCTTTGGTTTGCGGATAATTAACCTCGATCTAGATGCGATGGTTCTTACATCCTTCGAAATTTGATGTGATGATGTTATATCACTCATCATGTTTACACTAATTGCCTTTTACTTTTGAGAAACAAGGCAGTACCAGATGAACCCGTGCTACATTCCTCGCCCAAATTAAACGCGCTGGCAAGTTTCATTGATCAGGAATGAGATGAGAGGATGTGGCTCTCCTTTTTTATGACACTAAACACCAATGAGTACCTTAAATGCATGCGTGTCATAGAGCTCGTACGTTTCGACAGCGCTTCTGGGGAATTGAATCTGAGCTCCGGCGTCGTAAGAGAAAACTTGCATCTGTACGTACGAGGGTTATAGTACGTGTGCACGTACACGTACATGCATATATAGAGTAGGTCTGATGACAGTGCAGTACCGTACTGTGGAGCAATCAGTAGATAATCACACTCAATTCTCGATCGTACACGCTGATTAGATACTATATGTAGCCCTAGAATGCGGTTCCAGTGTGAAGAGGTCGAGAAAAATTTAAAACATCATGGATCGACACGTAGGACGTTTACAGTGGCATGGCCGCCGTACAACAGGGATCCATGGGCGGTGGATGGGAACTGCTGCATCACGTGCATGCATGCGACCTCAAAAGAGTCGTCGATCCTTCCTCAGAAAGAACAGAAAAAACGCCGTCCATCCATGTAAAAGTAACCAAAATGGGATTACACATTAGGGCTTCTCTGGTTTTTTTTCCCCATTTACTTCCTCTATTCTCATATTAATGACCTTAGGATAAGTGATCTAATGCAATTTTGAACTAAATCACTTGATAAGTGCAAAAGCAATCCGATGGACGTCATGTGCATCTGATTTTTTTCCCAATGTCACTTTGAGAGCAGAGGGGGGATCTACTGTTCGGCTACGAAAATTATAGGTTGATTTTGTTTGTTTCTTTTAATTTTCTCTTGCTTAAATCACCACCGTATTGCTCTCATCTTTTGATACATTCTCTAAAAGTAAAGGATGGCTCACCACATTAAACAGCAAATAGACATGGACATACTACATATGATCTCAAGGCAGTAGTTAAAGGTATGATTATTGAATAATCTAGCTAGATCATGCATTGCATAGCACGACAACCAGCTGATGATCGTTGGAACAAGAAGCAATGCAAGTGGAACAAACATGATGAGAGAAGGCCCTGCGCCGTCCGTACAGCATACAGTGCGCCGGTGGCCTGGTGTTTGGCCACCGCACGACGCTGCAGAATGAAACAAGCACCAAGGACAGGCAAATCTTACCGGCCGGCCGTCTGCTAACGTCGTCGTACGGCCCGGGAGGCCGGGACCAATCGATGGAGTACGATCGATTGCCAACCACATGCACGTACGTAGAGCATGCACAGGCCGGCATTCAGCTAGCTGCTAGCTGGTCCACACGTACCGCTCAACCAGTGAAACGCCAGCGCTCGTGATCGACCACACCATGCAATGCATACCGGCCTCTCATCATATTAATTCTCAGATACTATCAGCAACTATACATGTACGCGTTGCTGCTGCAAGCTTCGTCAGTAACAAGCCCACCAATTAACCAACCCATCGATCTACACGTGACATTGCAGCAAGCAACTTGATTGTGCCTGATGAGTGGCATGCATGCAGAGCTCTGCACGAATGATCACTTGGTAGCAGTAGGAGTTTATGGAATCGATATCTGTGCCCATTAATAAGCCTGAAGCCCCCTGATGAAGCTATTCAACCAACGTCAGCAGCAGATGTTGTTCAATCATCGATCAGGCAGGATTCAGGCATGCTTCCGATCCAGCTTGCAACGCGTATTGTATGGCCGGCCGGGCCGCCCACTGAGATCATCTCGCAGTTCTTGCAGACTTTTGCAGGCATGCAGCATGTACGTAGTCATGTTTCCACGCCGGCTATAGCTAGCAGTACCGCGCGCTGTCCTTACTGAAACACATGCATGGTGCAGTAAAAAATGACTCTACAGTTAGCTTATGTACATGGTGCTGAAGTAGATACGTATACATGCTGTGTTGCACCCATCAGGCATGCATATTATGCATGGTAAACGTACTTAGAGCAACAAGCTAATTAAGATCATGTAAAACTGCAATTGGTCCATAATGCTAGCTAGTATATTAATTGTTGTCAATTCATTTGAAAACTGCAATATTAAACAATGAGATAGAGGTTAAATTCATGAGAGGAGTTCTACAGTGAATTGAGTACTTTTTAATTAGTTCATCAGTCGCACTTGGTCTAACTTAAATAAATCTCATTAATTTCAATCAAAACTGGCGCACCTACTTTTCCTGATCAGCTTATAGCATTTGTACGCTTGCTATAAGGCAGCATACACGTCACCTGTCAATCGCAATTGTCAATCTAATTGATTTGCAGGCTTTATCTATGGATGCAATAATGAACTGAAACTAAAGACCAAAGAGAGGCAAAAGCAAAGTAAAAGTGAGATGAAAATTTTCACCTTTGGAGACAGTAGTTGTACGACCAACCTGCAGGGGTTGTCGATCCGGCCCTCTGGTCTCGTCTGGACTGCTGCATCTCGATCGATCACATTATATCGGTCCCCTTCCCTTGGCCCAATAATAGCAATGTACTATGTACGTACCCCGGCCGGCCAGCCCTGCATGCCATGGTCCACTTCAAATTCAACGATCCAGCCAGCGCCGATGCCTTGCTTCAGGAGCTGTGCCTTGGTATTTACCATGGTTTTCACAAGACATGCATGAACACCACACAAAATCGAAAGAGGTGGATTCACAAGACATGAACACCACACAAAATCAAACAGCTACAAATAATCCTTGAAGTATCCATTCCAGTGGTACACTATAACAGCTACAGATTAAGAATGGGTTTTGCCTGCATTTGTATGAGATGAAACTCTACTAGCTACCAGGAACAAAGGCAAGCAAGCATGTGTGCTTAAGCTAGCTATATAATTTTGTACTACTCAAAGTGCATGTGCCTTTCGATCTTGGATAACACCGTTATGTTTAGGAAATAGCTAGGATGAAGAGGGTGTACAATGTAGTGGTATAAATTTAACTACAGAATATATGCTGTCAGCTAGAGTGACAACATCTCAACTAATGATGATTGGGAATATTTTGTGGAGCATACATGTACGTCAATCAGACGATGCAGACGCTAGTGCAGTGTTGGCACATTGGGTTGGGGACAAGAAATAAAGTATATGGATGATGGAATGATTAAGGAAACAGAACTTCTATAATATATACGGTAGCTATAGATTAATATTGTGCAGCTTATTTAAGTGGTGTGCCCTCTCGTGAGTTAAACAGCTAGTCAATCATACAAGTACTAAGGAATAATCTTAAGGGAGGATACTAAGAAAATGTGTGTCAAAAAATGAAAAAAAAAAAACACTAGGAAAGAGAGGGATACGACTGGAGCTGAATGAAATATGAGTCATGCATAAGATGGATGTGCAAACTTTAGGTCGTATAAGGCGTAAGCATCATAACTAGTATATATTCAATCACTTCATTCAGAGAAACTCAAGCACAAGATTTCTGAAACAGTTGCACTTGCACCGATGGAATGGATGAGCTTTCTACTGACACAAAAGGGAACCTCCAATTAAACTCATAATACACCATAAAATCATGCTGTCCCCAAATAATCATGTATAATCCCTGACCCGCAACGAACACACAAAACCATAACCCACCTCGCACCACAAGACTTGTTGAGAGAGCAAAGATTTCATGCCAATCAAAATAGTCAGTGGGGAAAAAGAAATTACTAAAAACATATATTGTTGGCGACACTTCTTTTTGGGTCCAAGCTCACCAATCTATATGTGATGCTAGCTCCATGAAAGAGTAGGATTTCTGCTTATTTGCAAGACGAAAATAATTTGCAGAAAGGGAAGAATTCAACTGAAAGCAACCAAGGTAAAGGCAACAAATAAGGACCGGCACTCCTCGAGTGACGAGTGAGTGTTTGCTGATGCAGCATCATCAAGATTCTCATCATACGTACATATACAGCAACTGTAAACCAGCCATCTTGTTGAAGATGATTTCGATGTGAATCTTGATGGTGCTGCACCTGCAAGCACCGACTGTTTTCTTCATCGGCACCTGCGTTTCTGAGGTGATCCGGCCGGCAAGAAGGGTATATATACCTGACTGAGAATGGGGATCCACAGATGCATCTAAAACTGAACCGAACCGAACCCATCATGAGGAAACAAGGCGATTCGACATGCATATGGTTGGATCCATATGTGCAGAGATAAGGAACGTGCTTGGATCAAGAAGAGAGAAAAATGCGTATATGCTCACCGATGGACAGGAGAACCACATGTGTGTAACTAATCGAACAACACAGATGTAAGAATGAGATATATAAAGGAAGGAAAAGGGGGAAGGCAGAGAATCAAAGAATCAAGAACCGGATTGGACGATCTGTTTATCTTTCCACGCGAAGCACCACGGTCGCCGCCCCGGCCGGTGAGGAAAGAGGAATTAGAAGACTCATCTACACGTCTATCTGGAAAGGAATAGACGAAGAAAGTGAAGATTGGGTGGCACTTTGGCATGGCCACCTCTTCTCACACAGATGGCTCAAGAAGAGAGAGGGAGGAGCGCTTAATTGCTGAGGATGAGGGGGCTGGCTACATCGATCTAGGCGAGATAGGTGCTTGGTATATATAAGGCCCTCGCTAGAACAAAGGGGGATCGATGATGAGGCGGCAAAAGCGAAACCCTAGCGAGTAGCTACATAGGTTTGTGGTACTGGATCTTGTTGATTGTAGCTCACCAGACTCGCTCCATTGGAGGTGAGGGCTGGCTGGACTAATGGAGAAGAGAGAGAGAGAGTAATGATAAGGTTTAGGAGCAGTGAAAGGCCGGCGCTTCTCTCTCTACTCCATAACCAGAGAGAGAGAGAGAGCAGTAAAGAAATGGGGCAGTGGGAAGGAGTTGATCTCTCAAAAGAAAAGAAAAGAAAAGAAAAGAAAAGAAACGGAGTTTTGAGGGGAAAAAAAAAACAGAGAGCTGCGTGCTGGTAGAGGTGAGACCAAGCAAGGTAAGCAAGCGTTGGATTGCTGACATGTATGCGCGCGCTTTTCGTCCGATTGGCCGGCGCACTAGGCTGGGGTTGTTTTCGCACGGCCACATGACAACGCCACCCCATGTCCTACCCTCCTCCTCCACACCACATGGACACCAACGCAACCTTAATTTGTTCCAACCTCAGTTGGAATTCGCATTCACATTTTTTAAACACACCAATACTAGATCGCCACGGACAACCATTATAAACAATATCCGTTGTACCCTTCGCTTCTCTTTTCTATCTTTTGTTGCGTTTACACGTCAGCAAGCCACTACACGACAATTACTTATGAGTGACCAGTAATTTAGTAGTCTCTTTATTGATTTTTACAATGGTTCGCTGCTTTTCCAAGTATAACCTCACAATTTTTCAACATTTTTCATTTGTAGATTATAAACAATAATATAATCTTTGACAAAATCACTCCCCCTAGTCACAATAAATACTTATTAGCTAATATACAACATGCCGATAGCAGTTCGAGAAGAAACCTTTATTAGGAATTGTTAAACTCTTTGTAACGAGCGGAAAATTCATGTTCATCTTCTTGAGAAATCTAAACAAAAAGGTTATATTAGTTGTTGTCAAGTACCTTTCTAAACTCACATCACTATAACTATAATACTGGCACGTCGACCTCTCACATATTATGTAATTCATTCTGTTAAAGAAAATAATTACACCCTTTTTTAAGAATGTTCATAAAAACAATTAAGTAGGTGTAGCAAATGCTGTGGATGTTTTTGCGTGTGAAATTATCATAGTGCATACATGGGGGCCACGAAAAGCAGGAAGCCGGGCAACAATTGGCGCAACAATTGGCAAGGGGCCGGCCTGTCACAACAGGAGACTGGCACGGGCAGGTCAGTCCATGTCTAAAGTTTATTTAGGTCCACACCGAAATCAAATTTCTCACTGTCATGATCCATGGTGTGACTCGGATGTGTCTGTAAGTTTGATCCGACTCTGACTCTGTAAATAATAATGATCACCAGTACCTTTTTTCATGGTGGTTTATTTTTGTGATCTGATACTACTCTATGTTTGCAAATGTTACTTTGAAGTAAAGAAAGTTACACCTCAGAAAGAGAATAGAAAGAAAAAAGAAAAGGAACTGCGAACAGCATCAACCATTTGTGGCTGCTGGCCGGAGCAGCCTGAGCTGTTTGTTCGGTGGCACTGTACTGTTTTCTGCCATGGCCACCATCAATGGTCCCCCAAAGAGAACATGCCTGCCTTAGTCACACCACCGCTCCAGTGCCTGCCCTAATCAACACTCTTACTGATTATCAGCAACTAATCGAATTATTGCACTAAGCAATCATCATCATATATAACCATCGACGACGGCTTCTTCGATCTGAATCCAACAAACGTATATTCGTCTGATCAGATCGGTTGATACTTAGCTCGATCGTTTACTCTCTCAGTGGAGTAGTCAGTATATATCGTGAATCTCGAGGTGCACACGGCACAGGCTGTCAGGCACGTTATTATATTTATTGATTAGCCAGTTAACCAGGGTACTTATTAATAATATAGTGGCCATTAGTGTCTGCTTGCGGGCGTGGTAAGCACGCTGCTGTCTTTATTTGCTTCTGCAATCCAGTGATGTCGACATATCCACAGTCCACACTCTTAAGTCAACCCATCTTCTCTTCTTTTTTCTCACCATATACTCTCATATCACGTCCAGATTCACAAACAACCAGCAATATGCACACGTAGAAACTAATGACCATTAGTTCCATCCTGCGGTGTAGATTTGATATCAAAAATCCGCTACTGCTGGCCAATATTTGATCGAATTGAGGGTGATATCAGAAAAAATAAGAATGGTAGACTTGTAATAAGTAATTTTTTTCATAAAAACTAATAAAATATTTTGATTAATCCGGATGTGTTTATTAATCTACTACTCCATCTGTTTACAAATATAGTGTCCATTAAGTTTTGTTTTAAGTCAAACTTTTTAAACTTTGACCAATAATATACATTGTTTCAAACTAATTAAAAGAAAAAGAGTTACATATTATGATAGTTCATTTCATGATGAGTCTAGTAACATCATTTTTGTGTTGTCAATATTTATGGTTTTTCTGTAATTGATAGTCAATGTTTAAAACATTCGACTTAGCATAAAACTCAATTGACACTGTATTTGTGGATGGGGGGTAAATAATTTGTTCATTATTATTAGTTATTGAGTAAATTTCATACAACCTAGCTTTGTGGTCCTTGTTGCACAAAACCTTGGACATTTTGGCTCATGTCATTTAACCCCAGTTATTCTGGTCAAATTGTTTCATAAAACTCCACCCATATCAAAAATATATGAATCTTACCAATGAGATCTACTTTTATTTTTGGAGACTTCATGGCTTTGCATCCAACTAA
The DNA here is from genome assembly GCA_012490785.1 of Eragrostis nindensis. Classification (NCBI taxonomy): domain Eukaryota; kingdom Viridiplantae; phylum Streptophyta; class Magnoliopsida; order Poales; family Poaceae; genus Eragrostis; species Eragrostis nindensis. Next base: position 586,030 of record JAAXCT010000054.1, on the reverse strand, counting down.
ATAGAAATAATATGACCATAAAACAGGAGGTTAAGTGACACAAGCCAAAATACATGTGCTTCGGGGAAGCAAGAGCCATTAAACTTGGAGTTTTACGAAATTTACTCTTAATTCTTATTGTGCCGCATAGAGAGATGAGCTGGCCTAAAATTAATAGTACGATTACAAATCCATTCATAAACTAATAATCATTAGTTTTGATTATTATTTTAGAAAATAAAACTGCTCTCGGTTATTAGTAGGTAGCTAAGACTGTGAACACACTTAGAATTCATTGATTCGCCTCTCCTGCTTAGCAATTTCAAGGTAGCTAGAAAATGAAATGCTACTCGTGCAGATATCGTCAATAAAGTTACCCATTCATTGATTCACTGCTAGGGAATATTTTCAAAAAACAAACTGTAAAAATGACAAATTATTTATTTATTAAGTGGTTGAAAAATATCTCTTGATGAGGGGGATATATCATAAATGCACACGAAGTAAATACATGTATACATATAGTTTTATCCAAAAAATTATGTACGGTCGTTAGCAACTCAAGATGCAGAGTAACTATAATATTTTCTCCAAAGCTCCTTTTCCTCACCATAACGCGACAAAGCGCAAGCATTTGACTGACAAGAAGAAAAATACTATGCAAATGGTTGTACGGGTGGTTCTTAATTAATGCCTATGTATCAAACATATATGACTTGATTTCTTTGCCGGGTGTAGATCGTGACGTCCATTAATTCATTAGTTTAACAATCCTATAAAAAATGATTTAAGTATATAGGCATCTAGTCTCTGCCTCCCCTCTCGAAAGATTCCTCCTCTCGATCCAAGGCAAATTACTTCAAATGTTCAAGTTTTTTTTTTGTTGGAGCTTGCACAATTTCTTCTTTTTTTTTTTGCAGTCTTCTTGTAAATTGTTACTCAGTAAATTGCAAAAAAAAAATGTAGAAGCTAGTATTAGTAGAAAAGTTATACAAGACCTCGGTAAATTTGTTCATGGTCAATTTCTTTATTTTGAGATATTTTGTTATGTGTATTCAATATAAGATCGTCGCGTGTGCAGTAGCACATTACGGAAATGCTGAATGTTTAGTCTAGGGCCACTTAACTACACAAGGTACCTTGCTAATGGGTAGGCGTCACCAATATTCTATGGGTACGTGCCCTTACTTGGTACTGAAAGGTTAGACGCGCATAACCCTGGGTTGAAGTCTGCGTATGCATGATATATCAAATTGATTGGTTCAATTATCATCTCTATGCTCAATTTCTCCTAAAATTTTGCATCTACTTTCATTTGCTGTTTTAATAATTAAATCATTATTACATAGGCCCAAAATTCATGTATGAGATTGTTCATGATTCAGCTTTTGCATTTTGGCTATTTAGCTGGATATGTTTTATATTATCCTAGGAGCGGAAGGAAGTGGGGGTGCCACCTGAATGATATTTCGGATTATAAGTTGCAGAGATTCTTCTTCCGAACATAGTCAATTGGTTGGATACACGTAGGCAAAGAATAAAGGAAGTTGCTAACCCTGTTAGCTTTAGATGGCTGAAGCTAAAAAAAGGCAAGCAAGTTCCTAGGCAAAAGAAGTTGGTGCTTCCAAACAGGAGTTGCAAAAATAAAGTTAGGACGATAGAATTAAACACGAATTCGCGGGTTTAGTCACCAAAAGCAACAGTTACCTACTAGGGAGTATTATACTAGTAGTAGTGGCGAGTCAGGTCATTGGCGGGACGTAGGAGAAGGAAAAACCTCAAAAGTTGCAAACCCTAATCAAGGACCCTGGATTCGTATGGAGTTTAGCCTTAAATAAATCATCGATCACGACGCCCACCCACTAGAATCACCTTACTCCATGGGCACCATGGTGTGTTTTGTTTATTGCAAGGAAACAAAGGGTAGTACGAGGAGGAAGAAGAAAAAAGGTTCATCGCTTCTAGCCATTGTGTGGCTGAGTACAGATGCATGATTGCATATATTGCATCTTCACTACTCTCTAGCTAGCCTCTACCCACAAAGGGTAAAAACTAGGAGAGCGTTTCATCATAGGACAGCCTATATCTGGGACAACCTAATCCCATGCATGTGAGTGTCTACTCTTTTGAAGGAATTAGTGGCTAATTAATTAAGCAAGTGTTTTTTTTTCAGTTTCTTGAAATATCTTTATGAAGAAGTCATAAAAACATACTAAATTAATCTATTAAATTTAGTTATACAATCTATAAACCACTAACAATAGGATAGAGGATCAACGACAACATATTAGCCGACAATGACAGCCCACTGGATGACTTACAACTACAATAACCATTTGGTGTGAATTGGAGCTTCTGGATCTAGTCGTACAAACATATTAGCTGACAATAGTCCAGCGCATGACTCACTGCCACAGAGGCCAATATGAGGTGGAGATTCTTGCCAACCAGACTTTTGACGCCTGTGAGTTAGCAGATACAGTTGTCATGTCCTACAATCAAGGTTCATTTTGTACGTGTGTTAGGTGGCATTTCTTTTCTTTGGTCACCAAGAATGATGTGTTTATCACTAGGACGACGTAGTGGACGGTAGAGAGTTGTCTATCTGATAAAGTAATGAATGGTGAATTTGAAAGATGGCCATGTTACATCTTGTGGTAAATAGCGTCACAATACTAGTATAAGACCACTCACAAATATGACACCTTTGATTGAGATGGTACGTGTCTAGGACTCTAAAGTTGATTTCATTTTTCTTGTATGTATAGAACGGCAGCGTCATCACTTGCAGGCATAAAAACCATTTTTCGCTGCAGGAGAGGAGAAACGAGCAAGAAAACCAATGGGAGTTGAAGAAAGGGAGTTGGGTGGGTAGATGGTGGGCCCGGATGCCCCTGATGTGGGCAACAACCTAGTACCGCTCCCATCGAGCCCAATGCAGTGTGGCCCCGCCAGCCCAAACTTCCACGAGCCACCACCACTCGTATTCCCTGCCCCTCTCATCCCCCAAAGTACTTGACCAATCAAACCATTGGAGTACTAAAAGAAAGAAAACATTGCTTTCCTAGTCTATTATCTCTCCTACTGGCTAATCCAAGGGGTACTGCTGGCTGCTGCGCTGCTGTTACGGTCCCTCTTTAAAACACCCCTCAACACAACTCTGATCTTTTTGTATTAACAATATATGTCTAGTCTGCAACTCCATTCAATACTCAACTGAGATATTATATGAAACCATAATCTCATATACATGTGTAAATTTGAAAAACGGAGTGTATAGCAGTAGCAATGATGTTGTGTAGCATTCCCTCTGTTTACAAATATAATGTCCATCTAGTTTTGTCCTAAGTCAAAATTTTCAAACTTTGACTCTTTATTATAAAAAAATATTAAGGTTGACAATATGAAAATGATTTTACTTGATTCATCGTGAAATGGACTTTCATAATATGTAACTCTTTTCATTAAAATATTTTTCTTTTGTGATTATGATGGACTTATTTGACAGACTGATGACGTAAGAAGATGTTCCCTGCATCTCATGTTGTAATAAGGTGCATGGATCTCGCCCTATATTTGGTTTGTACCGTAGAAAAACGCTGTTCATGCACATTCGTTGTTGAGCCGCTCAATCATAGTAGTGCCTATAATCCATTCATGTGTACCACACATACATCCTACGTACCATGGTAGTTGCGCGTACGTACGTACTCGCAGCGCGACAGTGCAAGCTAGGGAACAGGGAGGTACTCCGTGCTAGTACTATGTAATCGCGTACGGCCATCACAAAAGATTGGGAACATATACATGCACACACATGTAAACCAGAAAAACCATGTCATAAGTAAAGAAATGTAAGTACAGACACAAATTATTGTCCATGTAAATACTCCAGTATTTTTTTTACCATTTTCTGAATACGGTGTGTAAGTACATCTGTTTGTGAGGAAGGAACTTGATGGTGTGCACAATGATAGGAGCATGACAAACAAACTGATCATCAAACCATTTAGACGCTCTGTTTTCCCTCATTTTTATATCCTACCTTGAATGGTCATTGTTTGCACTGTTATAGTTAGATCGGAAAAAAGAGAAATAATATCCTATATATATGTAGCTTGCACATGGATGGAATCTAGGTTTGTTGGTTTCTGATCAGTTTAGTTTGGTCCAATCCAGAAAACTAGTCTCTTACGAACACCCTAGCTCTCTGTGCATTAGATGTACATATCCTGCAACCACTCTCCTTTGCTAGCTCCTAGCGCCCTTGCATAATGGAATTCGAGAGAAACGAAGCTAGCAGTACTAGTGCTGCTAGTACGACAAGGACCTCACTTACTTAGCTTGCAATCACTCAAGATTTTTGCCTTGCGCCTTCCGATACACGTTAACAGAATCTAAGCGTTCATCGCAGAAAATGAAAAGAGGGTGTAGAATCTAAGCATTTCGGTTGTTCTTAATCATGTTTGCTTTGCTCAGTGAGATAAAGTCTGCCGACGTGCCCACAGACACACGTACAAAGAATCCAAAAAACAAAACCTATCTTCTTCTTCTTTTTTTTTTGAGGGAACAAAACCTATCTCCTGCACACAAAAAAGGAAGTCTCCTACTCAATGAGTGAATTCAGGGACGTCCTATACGTAGAACGTCCGACGAGATCCGACCGATAGGTCAGGCCCACGGCCTGCTCGGCGTCGGCCCACGGCCTGCACGACCTTCTTCTTCCTCGAGCCGCCGCCGCGCAGCCGCCTCGACCGCCGTCGTCACGCTCGCCCCCGCCGCCTCGCCTCTCCCGCCCGGCTCCGACGGCGTCCCCGCCGCCTCCGCCGCCGCCCTCGACCGCCCCCGCGCTAACCCGGCGGGAGGGACGCCCCCGCCCTTACCCGCCCACCGCCGGCAGCCACCATCGCGGCCGACGGCGTCCCCGCCGCCTCGCCCCGCCCGCATCACGTCGCCCACCGCCGGTCCAGCCTGCCGGCCGTCCATCTATGCCCGGAGGGAGGAGGAGGAGAGATTAGGGTACAAACCTTACGCATGAAGGGATCTCCGGCGAGCCGCCCCCGCCCCGCCCTCCTCCATCGTCTCCGGCGGCTCCCGCCGCCGAATCTGCGGCCGCCGCCCTCCGCCGCGCGAACCTGTCGCCGTCGTCGTGGGGAAGAAAGGAGGAGGAAGAAAGAGACTGACCATTGGATGGCTGTGGAGCACGAATCCTAAAGCTGTCCGATCGAAAGGATCTTATCGCCCGCCCTACGTATAGGATGGGCGGTGAATTCACCCCTGCATCGGGTGGCCCGTTTTCCACATAATCTACAATTGGGCCTAATGGTACGAGCTCAGTCTCTCATCTTAGGGATCCAGGCCCATACTTGAGCACATTAAGATTACAGTCCAGGCCCAGAACAAGTTCTAACAACCTCCGGTAAGCGAGATCGGAAAGGAGCCCGAGAAAGCGAACGGCGAGCGGACCGGCAGCACTGCCTCCTCGCTCGCCGGAGAGATGGCGCGGAGGAGGGGTGGCGCCGCGGCTGCGGCGGCCTCGCCGGCCGTTGTCGGGGCGATCTCCGTGATGGCTCTCGTATACTACTCCACGGTGTTCGTCTTCCTGGACCACTGGCTGGGCCTCGGCACGACGGTCGGAGCCGCCCACGCTGCCGCCGTCTCCCTCGCCGTCGTCGCGTGCTTCTTCGCCTTCGTCTGCGCCGCGGCCGCTGACCCGGGTGCCGTTCCCACAAGCTTCGCCCCCGACGCAGAGGCCGGGCAGGGACAGGTCGGGGAACCGAGATCTCTCGCATTTCCATGTGCTCGTTGCTTCTATTTGTGGGATTTAGGTTCTTTTTTGTTGACCTTCAGAGATTATCAGTGCATTTGTTTCTCAAAAAACTGCGACGGTCATTTGGTTACTGCATCTTGTGTGTAAATTGAGGTCAGAATTGCAACTCGCACTCGACCTTAGCTGGACTCCATGTTTCGTTAAACCAGCTGTCAATCACCTTGAACTACATGGGAATCCTGTATATGTACTTGACTTTATTTTTTTGACGTAAATGTCTTTATTCATATTTGTTGTTTCACTTTGCACAATCAGAACTCTCTGGACATCCCAACATATAGCTGCTACTGCTAATTTCCGAATGATGGTACTACTCTTTGTTTAATAGAGCATGCTGATGATATTTTGTCGCAACAGGGGTTGAAATCAAGGTATTGTGATAAGTGCTGTATGTTCAAGCCTCCTCGATCCCACCACTGCAAGGTCTGCAAAAGGTGTGTTCTGAAAATGGTAGGTGCGGTTATCTTTGCTGGCGAAGATGCTATTTCTTGCAATTTGAACCGTTCATACTAAGGTCTTCGTAATGCTATTGATGGCAGGATCATCACTGTGTCTGGATCAACAACTGTGTGGGATATGCAAACTACAAATCTTTCATCATCTGTATCTTAAATGCTACTATTGGCTCTCTTTACTCATTTGTAAGCTACTATCCTGGACCAAAATTGGCACATCTTCGGCAGCCATTTACATAACCGCGTCAAAATATTTTGCAGGTGATATTTCTATGCGATGTCCTTCTGACGGAGCATGACTTTGATATTGTTTATGTGAAGATGGTCTATGTAAGTGTTCTGCCCATTATTTCAAGTCAGGGGTTCTTATTATGCTTGTTTGTTGGTAAACATTTACTCCATTGTCGGGTTAAGATTTGGCTTTGTATATTTTTTCATGGAACGAGGCAAATCAGACCTTTACTTACCCATGCTGATATGATATGTATATATGTAGATAGTTGTCAACTTGTATGACTCTTAATTTTCATGATCAGAGGGTACATTTGGGTAGAGCAGAATCGAGTTATGTACTGGACATTTTGCTTGCACATGTTATATTTTGACTTACCAAGACCTGAGGGAAATGATCTTGAAAATTCGTTACTTTGTACTCCCATATCACAACAAAGTGGACGCATTTATTGTAAAAGTTTTGTGAATTGTCTATTTGTCATGGATCTCAACTGAGATTGACTATAAGTATTAGTTGCAGAAACAAAAAGGGGCCTGGTAACCTTTTTTAGTTGTATATAATAGATGGAAAACAGCCCAAACTTGTAGAAGAGCCTTTTAGGTTTTTAGAACTCATGCCATAATGATGAAGCCAAGGTTTTTCTTCCGTTCTGGTCTAAGAGAGGCCTGTAGTGGTGTCACAGAGACCTGTATGATCCAGTGCCTCAGCTGTGACATTGCAGACTAGCATAAACTGAAGTTATTCTCTATTTAATTTTGTGGTATGATTCTTTTTTCTGTTTCTTATAGAACCAGGCTATGATGTAATTTTAAAGCATATCATGAAAATGCAGATCCTGGCTGGTGTCCTGTTATTCTTCTTAAGCTTGACAATAGGTTCTCTATTATGCTGGCACATCTATCTCTTGTGTCACAACATGACAACCATAGAGGTAAGCTATTATTTGGAATTCTAGACTTCCACCAAGTAAATAGTTCTGTGGCCATGTTAATTTGTTTACCACTTTCTTATGTCAGTATCGAGAAGCAGTAAGAGCAAAGTGGCTCGCAAAGAAGAGTGGCCAGAAGTATCGCCACCGGTTTGACCTTGGCATGCGGAAGAACATTCAAATGGTACTATCACACAACATCCCAAACTTTCGATAGAGTCCAACATCAGAATTTCAGTTTTGGGTCATCAACTTTGGTTTTAAGCGCAACCGTGCATGTTTGTTCCCCTTTTCCTTTGGTACACTATTTGACTGATCATGGGTTTCTGTCTGTTACAGATCATGGGTCCAAACATTCTTTGCTGCCTTTGCCCAACAGCGACGGGTCATCTGAAGGACGGCACAGAGTTCCAAATCACAAACAACTGATCGGATACATCAACTGGGGACCATACCTTGTAGATTGCGAATCTTATTCGTAACCAAATTGTTGTTCCATTGGCTTGACAGCCAACGCAGCGATAGAAATATTCACATTTTCCCCCAATTCTGTAACAGCGTGTATAGCTTCTTCGCCATTTTTCTAAATCTCCATGTATTCTATTCAATTTATGTGTACGAGTAGAGTGGTTTGAGCTTGTGAAGTGAAACATTGAATTGTGAAATTGGTCAGGATATGTTTTGCAGTCATAAGAAAGACAAATGGCAGAAAGATTCAGCAGTTTCTTTGTTTCTTTTTGGTATTGCTAGGCCCACTTGCAGTGACACGAACTGCGGCTGCTGCTGTAAATATAGCAAGCAAACAGGTCAAAGCGAAACAAGCCGAGAGAACACTCTCTCGTGTCTTTCTCCCACGTCGACAATGGCCGCCACCCCCGCCTACGCAGCCGCCGCCGCTGCCGGTGAAACGGCGGCGGCGTTAACCCGCGGTTGCGTTCGTGGAATTCGCCCTTACCCATCTCGTGTTGCCTTTCTCTCCAATTCGCCCTCCCGGGGGGGCACGATCTCGCTTTCTCCGGGGCCTCATCACGCGACTCCGGCGGCTGCCGCCGCCTCCGAAGAGAGGTTAGCGGAGGAGGAGGAGGGACCGGCGTGGGTGGAGCTAGAGCCCATCTGCAACGAGCAGCAGCTGGACCGGGCCCTCGCGCAGGCGCAGCAGCTCGACCTCCCCATCGTCCTGCTCTGGTAACCCTGCTTTCCTGGAAATTCAGATTAAGATCGATTAGTGTTGGCGGCAACATTAGTTTCCGGTTTAACGGATGAAATATAACGTTATTAGTGCACAAATCTACGATCCTGATCCCTGGATGAAATAGTCATCGTTGAATTAGAAATGTTAATTTCTTGGGTCAGGAGGTGATCTGGTGATGTTTTAGCTTGTTCCTCTGTTGGCGTTAGGGCTTCATGTTTATATCATGTATGTAAGTATTGCTCCGTATGGTTTAGATAATGCTCTGCTGGTTCTGTTGATCTGTTCAGGAATCTTCAGGTTTTTATCGGTGTTTACTATATACATAATGGTTTCCATTTTCAAATATATTGCATGTCTATCTCATACTGTCATATACATATAATTCAAGGAAGGCTTATACTGTACTTCTTTGAAGTAAAACGTTGCTCCTTACAATTTCCATCAATTCAAATGGCATGTTCTATATGCAACAAAATGCTAGACCATATGATAAAATATATATTGTCGGTGTCAACTGTATGTCAAGTAGTTTCTATATTAGTGAATGTTGCAAACTTGCACCTAGCATCTTTATGTTCATGCTGGAACTCATACTAAGCATTGTGATATGTAGGATGGCAAGTTGGTGCAGAAAATGTATATATCTGAAGCCTAAGCTTGAGAAGCTGGCAGCGGAATACCATCCGAGGTTAGAGATTTTTTAACCCCAGCTTAACGATGTACCAGGTCTCCTGAGCTGTGACAAATTGATGATTGTCATCAGAACTTGTCATGCAGAATCCGGTTCTACTCTGTCGATGTCAATGCTGTTCCACAAAAGCTGGTGAACCGCGCAGGAGTAACAGTAAGTCTTCTGTAAATTATATGATGAATACAGCTGAAAGCTTCTTTACGCCCAATTGTGTTTCTTATTGTACAAAATCAATGGTAGTTCTAGAGTTTCAACCTTTCTGACAAGCTTCTAGAATTCCTTTCTTGTGCTTCTTTCCCTGTTATAGTTGAAAACTAGCCCTGGAAACCTAGTTGCCGGCTATCGACAACTTGCATCCAATTTTTTTCTAGCCTTATCCTTTAGCTTTGGTAATAGAGTACCGTATCAAATATCCCCCCTTGATGCATTTGGCCCCATTGTTACCTTGTCCTACAGCAATTACATATCTACACATATGACAAAGTGGATCCTTAGTATATTTACTAAATTAATACACACACTAATGCCTTCCTTTGTCCAATTTGTGCGATCTGTTACTCGGAGCTCAAACAGAAGATGCCTTCTATACAGGTACATCTAAGGCTTGTTTCGTTATGGTTTCCATCATTCTATTGTCTATCCTGAGGACGGTATTTTGTTCTATGCAGCTATGGAGTGACTCACAGAAACAGGCCGAGGTGATTGGTGGGCATAAGTCTTGGCTGGTAATTGATGACGTCCGGAGGATGATCGAGCGGGAGGAATGATACATCATGTATTTTAGCGCGACAATACTGTGCAAGCGAAGATAATTCAGTATTGACACTTGCTCATTGTTTGACACATTCATCAAGCATGAACACACAGTGGAGCTCCTGCCTCCTGGTGGTGGGATTAGAAGAATGACGGAACTTGGCTACCGTGGCTGAGTTCCTGTGATGTCCTTGATGTATCCATGTGTATTATCTGGAAATTTCTTCTATTCTCATCTCAACATTAATTCAATATGGCAGGACTTGCTGCCAATGTACTGACAGTCCTTGATATTAGGCATTCGATGCAGAGTCAATGACTTGATATATGGTGAAGTGGTGATGCTTCAGTGCCATGCTGTCTGCACTAAACTACTCAATCGTGGTGGACTTCATCACAAATATAGTACAAAGTAAATACCAGGCTTTCCAAAAATGAGATAAAAAAAAGGGGCTACTCTGCTTCGGAACAGTATAGAAATATTGATCTTGGCTTTTTCTTAAAAAAAATTGAGAAGTGGCAGCATGTTCCCTTGTTTGCTTAATTTGCTCCCTGCAACGTTTAATATTTGTGCCTGAGAATATACTTTTTCTCGACCACCAACAGTATTCAGTGCCTTTCTTGCGCCATGTTTTCTTAACATGATCGCAACCTAAGCACTTTCTTGTGTCTAGCAATTTTTAAAACGCAACTGGGCAGCCATTTTCAGACACATCTGAGTCCTGCCTGTATACCATTTAGCTCTGCTCTTTTGACTTGTAAAATGACTCATGAAATCAAAGCATCCTATTTTTTGGCCTGGCCCCACCACACACATACACAATGGAGGAAGCGGACGGACCCATTTGTCAGCCAAAGGTAACAGAAGAACACACTAGGACAAATTCCGTTTGGAACAGGGTGGAACCATCGTTCCTTCCAAAAACAAGCACCGCATGAACAAGACATGTAAGTGGTGTTTTTTTTTTTTAATCATCAAACTTGCTCTATTTATTCATGACGTTCTGGTTCGGCGAGATTGCGACATGTAAATGGTGTTACTCCTACCCATTGAAGGAAGTTCCTTTTGTTTCAAACAGACTGAAGATATTGTCCGGTTTGTTAGGATCAAGTTCAGCTCAAGCACATATCTAGCCGATATCCATCTCTCACTCCTAATACGGTGACGTCATATCCCAACTACCTTCACGACAGTATCCGGAGCTGGGACTGCTACGTACAATACGGCGCTCCGAGATTCGTGCAAGCCCCGATCGGACGGCAACAGCGGACTCCAGAGGCGGCCTTACGGTCTCGAGGGCGTGGAAGAAAAGGCCGGACGTCGCTTTCGTCTTCCGCCTCTGCTCCCTACCTTTCCCATTCGTCCTTGCGCCTCTCTCCCCCTCCCTTCTCTCTCCCGGCACAGGCAGTCGCTTCCAGAAATTCCCCAATTCCCAAACCCTAAATAAATCCCCGCGTCGCAGCAATCCACACCACAATCCATCTGCTGAATCCAACCATCGTCTTCGTTCCTGGAGGCGCAACCGGTGCTTTGGATGGGAAGGCGGCCGGCGCTTTCGATTCCCTAGTGGATTGAAGGCGCTCGCGGGGTGGGCTCGACTCGTCCGGCCGGCTGTTTCATGCCGGAGCCCTTCTGAAGGTGAGGTTTTGATCGATTTCTCTTAGTTTATCGATCGGTTCCGGGGTAGGAGATGGGATGGTTTATGATGTTTATCTCTTCCTGTGTCTTTATCTCTTCCAGCTGGGGTAAGGAATGTTTGATTGTTTCATCCCATGGATAAGGATATTTCTCTCTCTGAAGTTTGTAGGGATTCGTCAGAAACTTTTGGCGTTTAGTTAGTGGCTTATAGTGTCCGTTTCATAATTCTTAAGTAACTTGATGCTGCAGCTGCTTAGTTCCTCTAAAGGTGGGATTTTTCATAGTTTTTGATAGAATCAACCAACAGCACAAACTTAGAATTGTCTTTTAAGCCTCATCAGATTGTATGTGTTCTTGTAGAACTTCAGATTACTACTGAATACTGATCAGTATTTGCTTGCCGGTTTAGGCTTTTCACCGAAGGAAGCAAATTGCAAGGAAGGCAGTCTGTGATGGCTCCGTCTCCAGCGCCAGCGGCTGGCCCTACCTTCGAGGATCTTGAGCGCGACTTACAGGCAGTCCTGATGGACCAGAACCACACTTCATCTCCCGATGAACTCAGCATGTTCCGCAGCGGCAGCGCTCCCCCCACCGTCGAGGGCTCTCGCACTGCCATTGGAACGCTTTTCTCTGGCCCACCAGCTCATGTCAACAACCTTGTTGGTGGCAGCAGCCGCGACACTGGTGTTGACATGCTAACGGAGGAGGAGATACGGTCACACCCAGCGTATCTTTCATACTACTATTCCAATGAGCACCTCAACCCGAGGCTTCCTCCACCGATGGTGTCGAAGGAGGACTGGCGTGCAGCGCAGCGGTTCCAGGCTGTGTCCGGAGGTATTGGTGATAGAAGAAGAAGGCCGTCAGAGGTTGGGAGTGGAAACTCGCTGTTTCCGGTACAGCCAGGGGCACAGGACACCAGTGGAGAGAAGGTGTTGCTGAATGATAGAATGGTTAGAGGTGAAAGCAATGGGATTGTACGGCAACAGTCATCTGAGTGGCTCGGGAGGGGTACTGATGGTCTTATCGGGTTGTCAGATGTCAGTGGCATTGGTTCTCGCCGTAAGAGCTTTGCTGATGCGTTGCAGGTTTGGAAATTCTTTCATCATGAGTTTTTGTTTTCTTTTGTTACTGTATTAGTGTATTTACATCTTCAGTAGAAGCTTGCATTCTCGATGGATGAATCTGAATTTCCATGTTATATTTGTTGACTAGGTAGCTATAGATGTTTGTGTTTAGATTGGATTGGATTGATATGCATTTATGGAATTAACGATTTATTCAGAATGCTTAACATTAACTCGCAAGACTCCTTTAACTTGATGGGTGCATGCCTATGTTATTTTTCTGAATTTGAAAAAACTAGACCAGCTGGGGGCAAGCCGCCCCCAGGGCTTTGCAGTAAGATAGAAGACCATCTCCCGCTGGCCTAGAAAACCCCCGAACCCCCTCCCTGGTCTTACACAGGGGTCCACAACCCATTTGGGAGCGACCACCACGACCGACCGGTCCGGCCCACCGACAGCCCCAGCTGACGGCTCGGTAACACGGCGGCATCGCAGGGCGACCGGGCGGGACCTTACCATGTGCTTTGGCACAGCGGAGGGCGAGGGGATTTTTTTAACCTCAGCCCGAAATTCGCTCCCACCGGGAATCGAACTCGGGACCTGAGGAGTGCCGCTCGGAAGTCTTAGCCATTCAACCAAGACCCCTTTGGCTATTTTTCTGAATTTGATGGATGGAAGTTTTTGTTCACCTCTGAATTTGATGGATGGAAGGTGCTTGCCTTTTTCCCCCCTCCCTTTTGAATTGTAATGTGAAACTGGTTGCTCAGATACTAATGAGCTGCTACAGCATTGTGTCACCGTTATATCTTTTTCAGCATCTTTATATTGTGTTTCCTTGTTTTCTCTCCTCATCTGGAATGGCTTCAATGGCAGGAAAATATTAGCCGTCCTGCTGCTACAGCTGGTCATCTTTCTCGTTCGAATAGCCGCAATGCACTAGAGAGCCCAAATCCAATTCGGCCCTCTGATTCATCTAGAGCTCAACTTCCGAATAGATCAGAATCCATGAATGGCCTGAGATCTGGATCCACTTCACCCAGTCTTGTGAGGGTCCAAAGTCTTGGTTCCTCGATGTCTCATAACTTCGCTTCTGCAGTAGGTTCCTCTATCTCAAGAAGCACCACCCCTGACCCCCAGCTGATTCGGAGGACTCCAAGTCCCTGCCTTCCTCCAGTTGGAGTTCGGATGGGAAATTCTGATAAACGGGTTGAAGTTGCAGCTGTTGCTTCACTTGGTCATGATAGTGCTGATATTGCTGCAACTCTGTCTAACCTAAGCCTATCTGGAAATAAGATGTCGAATGTGGAAACTGAAGTTCAGAATCATGCATACCAAAACTTTGGTGAGCAGACTGATGTGCTGTTCAATTTGCAGAAGGAACATAGGCAATTTTCACAGCAGAATTTAACTCACAATGTTGACGAAGGCTCGATAAATAACACTGAATATTCAGTTTTTCCAAATGGGAGAAATAACTTCAATAATCCGCATATTAGTAAGGTGACTTCTCCCAGCAACAGCAAGTTCCCAGTGCAATCAACGCACAGTAATGCCCATAAGAAAGGGTCGTTAATGAGTCCAAGTGGATCAGTTCCTCACTACCAGACCATGAATGGTGACGGCCCCAGCATTGATATATCTGGACGGCATTCCAAAACTAATGCAGGTGGTTTCGCTTCATCCAAGCTGAACAATCAACTGAATTATGGTACCATGAATACCTCATATCCCTCCCTTCCTCCCTCTCTCCCTCTCTACTATTGCTCACCTTTTGAAATGTTTTTTCATGTCCAGATGCTGAGTATGGCAGCCTTCTTTCGAATCAAGGGGGGTCCAGTTTTCAAGGACAACCAACAGAAACAATGTATGCGCAATACTTGCAAGCAAACCCTGATTCCCCCCTTGGTGCAACTGGAAGCATGAGTCCTTTCCACAGGAGGGCCTTTGCTGGTTCAGGACATCTGGATAGTCCTGGATACCAAAAGGCATATCTTGGATCATTAATTGCCCAGCAAAAGCTACAGTATGGGATGCCATACATTGGAAAGTCTGGTGCTCTTAATCCAAATATCTATTGCAACGATCCTGCATTTGGCATGGGAATGACGTATATAACAAGTCCACCATCCAGTCCTTTTATCTCATCCCCTCAAGGCCATGTCAGACAAGGAGAGCGGCTAAGTCGAGTTCCATCCATGGCGCGGAGCACTGCCGGAGGATCCATGGGATCCTGGAATGCGGAGAATGGTTTGATGGATAATGGTCATGGGTCATCTCTGCTGGAGGAGTTCAAGACCAATAAAACAAGATCTTTTGAGCTATTAGATATTGTAGGTCACGTGGTAGAGTTCAGGTAATATTCCTTGGATTCTTAAACTGTCAATTTATTTTGTGTAGATATGAAGCTAATATGGTTCTATCATTCACCTTCCAGTTCGGATCAGTATGGGAGTCGTTTTATACAGCAGAAACTAGAAACTGCTTCTACTGAAGAGAAGGACATGATTTTTCCAGAGATCCTTCCCCAGGCACGTACGTTGATGACTGATGTTTTTGGAAACTATGTTATACAGAAGGTGAGCGACCCTCTTCCGCAAAAAAAAAGCATCAAATTTGATGTTTCTTTTAATAATCTTTTGAATTATGTTAAAATTAAAGATATCTCAATTTTTAATTAGTAATTAATTGAGCTTGGCAGTTCTTTGAATACGGGACTGAAGCACAAAAGAAGCAACTGGCAAGCCTGCTCAAGGGTTATGTATTACAGCTTAGTCTTCAGATGTATGGCTGTCGGGTAATTCAGAAGGTCCGTATATTTTGACGGTACAAGTTATATAATTATCAACTACTTACCTCTCTAGAGGCTTATCAGCATACTGTTTTATCTATAGGCTTTGGAAGTAGTTGATGTGGAACAACAAACACAGATGTCGTTAGAGCTTGATGGATCTATCATGAGATGTGTTCGTGATCAGAATGGCAACCACGTAATCCAAAAGTGCATAGAATGCATCCCTCAAGAGAGGATACACTTTATCATTTCAGCTTTTTATGGACACATCGTGGAACTTTCCATGCATCCCTATGGCTGTCGCGTTATCCAGGTGCGATATTGACCTTTCTCTGGTTATACAGACTGACTTACATATTTTGCTAAACATATTACCTGTTACCAGAGGGTCTTGGAGCACTGTGACGATGAAAACACGCAGAATGTCATGATGGAAGAGATCATGAAGTCTGTGATTACTTTAACAGAGGACCAGTATGGCAATTATGTAATCCAGGTAACTATTACTTTCCTGCTATTTTTTCCTGATGTACTTTGTTAAAACTTCGATATTACACTGACCATTAAAACTACACAGTGATGCCTTATTCTGGATTTTTTTCTTGTATCAATCACTAACTTCCAGTGCAGCGCTTTCTTCCTATAAGCTTATGTATCTCACTGGAAATAGTCTTAGTTTTCTGCACGTTTCTATTAAGACATACATAACTGTCCTGTGACTCCTGTCCATACTTTTGCTTTGCTATCATGTGCCAATTTTCTTATTTGGTTTTGAGGTGGTGATGTACCTTCTCACCCTCTTCTTTCTCTTTTCTTTCTGTTTTTACCCTTTTTGTTTTTTGTTCTTTCTTCTTTTTGGTTGCCTCTCTTGTTGGTTCCTGCAGGTTTCATCTCTAGCCTACCCCAACTTGCTTGGGATAAAAAAGCTCTTTTTTTGTTGTTGTTGGTTTTGAGGTGATGTTTACTTGATCTTGCCAAAGTATGATATTAGCTTATATTAGCTATTGTATGTTGTGATGTGCTTTGTGTACTTCATGCCTTTAAATCTTTGGGTTCATGTCTTTAATTACAATTGTAGTTCAGCGTTGGTTTAAGAATGCAATCACTCCTTTAAAAAAGAGCTTCCAATAATCTTGTTTCATGTTTTCAGCATGTTTTGCAACATGGAAAACCAGAAGAGCGTTCTTCTATAATTACGCAACTCTCAGGACAGATAGTGAAGATGAGCCTGCAGAAATTTGCTTCCAATGTGATTGAGAAGTGTCTCACATTTGGTTCTCCTGAGGAACGCCAAATTCTGATCAATGAAATGCTGGGCACAAACAATGAGAATGAGCCGCTAGAGGTTTGTTTTCAACCGAGCTTGCTAGTTCTTTAGCGCATAACATGTTCTATCATAGGAAAGGTATAAGAATAATGATATTTTGTATTGGCTACTAACTGTTGATGTGATTTAGCTGCTGAATTATGGTAACATATTTACGAGTGAAATTCCCCTAAAAAAACATATTACTTGTTAGCTGTTTGAGTTACTCTAGTTCGTTATTGTTCCATGGGGCACGGGCTATTTCTAGTCTTACACACTTTAATGTGAACTTCTGTTCTCCAGGCAATGATGAAAGACCAGTTTGCAAACTATGTAGTTCAAAAGGTTCTAGAGACCTGTGATGATCAGAACCGTGAGTTGATTCTTTCGCGCATCAAGGTCCACTTGAGTGCACTGAAAAAATACACATATGGGAAGCATATTGTTGCACGTGTTGAGAAGCTTATTACCGCGGGAGGTAAACCCAAACATCTGAAGCTGTTACCAAATCCTTTTCGTTTGATCTTTCCTGGGCACTGATGTGTTTGCTTTTTGCTCTGTTTTTATCATGTGCAGAACGGCGTATTGGTGCCTCATCCTCTTCGTGAGATTGCCATGGTTAGTTGACAGAATAACCTGTACAGACAGACAGATAGAGAGGCTAGCTTTACCATTACCGCTAAGTACAACCGGAGAAGTAAAGGCTTGCAAGGCCTTTGATGTAAATAAAGGAGAGCCTCTGGAAATAAACGGAACAGATTTTGCTTTGCCTTAGGAAAGAAAGTTGTACATTTGTATGGATTACCCCTCACCAAGCAGGATATATAAAGGAAAAGGCAGAGTGTGGAAGCAATTAGCAGAAAGTTTTAGGATAGATGATGGGAAGCAAGGACGCCTGTAGATCCTTTTGCCTTGGGTTTCATCAGTGTATAAGGTTCAGTTCATGGTGATGTTTAATCTCTGTAAAAGCTTCACTTTTTACTGACATTTTGCAGAAAGAAATCAAGTTCATGTTTGTGTGTCAAATGCCTGCATACAGCTGTTGAAATATCAATTTCAAATTCGCCATTGCATACTGTTTCTCAAATGGTCTAGTTTAACTTTCTCATAGATATCAGTGAATTTGGTTGCTAGAATACACGGCCGTGAATGAAACCGAACCCATCCAAGAAGATGTGCCGTGAATTCTGAACCTGAACCCACGGAAGTTCAGAGAAAGCCACCTGGTTCTGGAAGCTTTGCTTCACAATTCGCGATGTTCTATCCTTGCAATAAAAGGGCTGGATGGCAAGGAGGAAAAACTTTTCAAGGGTACAAAGCTTGCCCGGCGTATTATTCCAAGGATGCATATACATGGCTGCCTAGCCAAAGCCAGGTTAGCTC
This sequence comes from Eragrostis nindensis, assembly GCA_012490785.1. Classification (NCBI taxonomy): domain Eukaryota; kingdom Viridiplantae; phylum Streptophyta; class Magnoliopsida; order Poales; family Poaceae; genus Eragrostis; species Eragrostis nindensis. The sequence continues at coordinate 567,781 of JAAXCT010000054.1, read as the reverse complement.
ATTCCGCATAAATACATGCTACACCCTCTACAGCTTAAAGCACCACACGAGGATGTGCCGAAGAAACACTACATTGACGGCCTTGAAAGTGCAAGGTGTCACCAAGGGCGTGGCCGTTATGTAGCGGCTACTTCCTTGGACATCTTGAGGAACAATTCCAGGCTGTGATGGTACCGGCTTCCCATTGCACCACCACCTTCAGCTGTTCCAGTTCCAGGCGTGCTCTCCAGGGCTTGCGAGTCTTTAGTTCTGCCCACCATTTGCTCATCATCGGACCAGTCACCGTTTTCCATCACGTCCCGCATGGCCAGGTCATCGTATTCCTCATCAGATTTGGTGGAGAGCTCATCAACCGAGCCTGCATCCATCTGCAAGCATTCGTTGACCAAAAAAAAGAAACATTCAGAATCTCAGACTCCAGATGGTCTAGTACGGTGAAGCAACTAGGCAACCAAACTGTTACATAGAAGACAATTTTCAATACCTCATCAATGTCTCTTTCTTCATCGCTTAGATCTTCATCAGTTTCAGCATCATGTGGGTCATCAGCTTCTTCTTCTTCTTCACTACCATACACCGAATACTCCTCCATAAGCTGAAAAGGTTAAAGCATCACGCATTGTAAATCAAGAAAACACAATATGCACAATCGCATTAGATAAAGCCGAGCATAGCCATGTCAAGCACTCTGGCACTTTCAGTAGATGCTATAACAGTTCAAATATATCAAAGGTCAACATGCTAAGCACAATATTTGTATCAAGACACACCTCCTTAGAAGTGGAATCTGACATCTTTGGTGAACTGCAGCATGATGAAAAATTTCTACCACCAGTCTCCACGCTATCAGCCCTAAGGTCTTCAACACTTCCAGCATGACTGGTTCCACCCGTATAACTCATCCAGGCACTGATCCCAAAAGAGCCAAACTGTAGATTGACTGCCTCAGCCTTTTCGGTGCTTGTAGCATGACTGAGATTGCCATTGCCATTGCCATCACTTTTACCTACGTGCCAAGCTTTGGTGACTGAACCATCAGTGTTAAGGAGAGCCATCAGATTCCTTGAAGAACCCTTCCTTTGGATCAACTGAAACATGCCCTTAGAACCCAAGGTGTTAGCTGCACGCTGGTTCCTGTATTCCTCATCAACCACGGCAACAGTGTTTGTGTTGAGGTCGTACAACTGCTCCCCAGCTCCTCGGCGGCGAAGACAGCTGAAAACTGTGGCGTGTATAGCCGCAACACTCTGGTCAACGTTAGTGTTGTTAATCTTTGGCACGAGATGCTTGTCAGCACGGTTGCAAAGGTATTCCTGGATAGCTCTGATATTCCGGATGTATTTGATATATCTGTTCTTTGCTGGGTCAAGTGTCATGTATTTTGCACGTACAGCAAATCGCTCCATGTGTTTCTCCTCATTTGTAATGTATACCATAAATGGTATTATGGAAGGATGTTTCTTCATAAGCCCCATCTGTTGGATAATGAAAAAGGAAAAGTCAGTTGTCGGAGAAAATACTATAAATGAACAGAGTGTAATGAGGTATCCATGTGTTTTGTATTGACTAATACGCACCACAAAATTAAGGCTCAAGTGAACTCCTTCAACAATCACAGATTCTTTCTGCTCTTCCCAGGATGTAATCAATCTGTCCAGACTGTCGATCACCATCTCACTCTGCGCCTTGTACCCTTCAATTGCCATTTGCTTGTTGCCAATCAACTCAGTTCTAGGAGGTAGCTCTGATGATCCGTAATGGGATTTTTCATCTGAAGGGGAATCTTTGCCGATGGTGAGTTTGTTTGCCTTGCGCTTTGCCTTTGCCTGAGCAACTGCAACGGGATCTAAACATTCGCCTGCATGATAGGTTGAGGCATAGAGAAGCGGGTTTTGTTTTTCATCTGCAAAGCCTCTCATCATATGTCGGATGGAATCAGTAGAAACTACTGTTGTGATACCCAATCTGCTACCCTGCGAAACACAAACAGACTGCATTAGGCATTGAACAATTGCCAATACCACTCATTTCTCTGAGTTCTGAACTTCTGATAAAATAACCTGAAGGTAATTAAACAGTTGGTGGAACTAGAAAGAATTATGTGCTTCAAAGTTGGTTCTTTATCATGGACACTTGTCAATAAATAAATGCACGCATTTACAGCAGATTACTGGATTACTGATATCGTGTAACAACAATAGCTTTTCAGAAATGGACAACTGTTTTAGATGATATAAACATACCAGCAATGATGATAGAGTGGACTTGCCACATCCGCTTGTCCCACACAAGAGTATTGTCACTGATTCCTTTCTCTCCTTGATTCTGGTTGAAATAATTGAAAAAGGCAAAAACATTAGAGTTACTAGTTGATTTCAGGTTGCTTTCCGGTGGCTGGGACGAACTGTTGATTTGTTGATACATTTTTCTGTTATAAAAAACAACTTCATTCAAATAAAGCATGTGAATCATGCATTTCTATCTAAAATGCATGGTGATCATGTGAAATGTAGGTAAATAGATTATGTCACATCCAGAAAGACAGCCACGAGGAACTTAGTATTACCTGCAGGCAAGAAGCAAGTCAGCTTTCTGGTTGGGCCCGACGTACTTGTACGAAGAGAGGGCATCGCATACAACACTTAGGAACTCCTCCCTTGAAACAACAACACTTGTCTGGTTCTTGTATAATTCAAATGGCATGCTGCTATCACTTGCATCCAAAGTTTCTGGATCTGTTTCAGCAGCAAGGACGGAACAATTTTCTTCTTTGGTTACCCTATCTGATCTGGATGCAGCCAACGCTTCACTCCTCATCACACTGAACACTCTCTTGCTGATCTAATTGTGCCAACAAGAATGGAAACAAATGTCATCTTTAGAAAACTTTTAAAGACAGAAATGAAAGGCTACAGAGCAGTACGTGTCAACAAGTAACTTCATTGCACTTTTGACTAACTGGACCGTCAGAGAAACAGAAGATGTCAACAAGCCATGACCAGATCAGAGTTAAACAAAGCACATCGGGTGGGAGCCCGGTGGCCAACTCAAGTCAATTACTGGACACAACGGCTGCCCATCAATCTGAAGCCCAAAAGCAAAAGGGAAGATCATGGAAGGAAAAGCAAACAAGTCCACATCACACAACATGGCGTTGTCTTTGTCGATAGATGGAACGTAATAACTCCAAGAAAGCAATAGTAATTCACACTAGCTAAACTAAGAGGAAACAGTTGCATGAAAGTATATCTATGATTGTGACCCAGAAGCAGAGACAAATTCCATTCGCAACAAGAACGAGAACTTAAAACGAAAGGTGGGTTTTTGCGCATCCTGAAAACGCAGAATTGGATCCACTTGAAGCGTTGGAGGGTCAAGCATGACAAGGCTCTATCTTCTTCGCTTGCCAAGACGAAAGGGACACGAGAGTGTTTTTTTTTTTTTTTTTTTTTTTGCGTGGGCATTTTGGATTGATTTGAGGCAAGAACAGATCTGCGTACCCTTTTGTATGTCAAAATCAGCAACCATAAACCACATACCCCCACTTCCCCCCAATAATCGACATGCGATTCGGTCACTTGAAACAAGAACAAGCGATTCGCGCAAAAACCCGACAGAAAGGAGCAACGTTTTCATACAGGGATCTATCAATCACAAAAAAAAAAAAGAATGGGCCAGTATCACTCGATCGGTCGATTAAGCAACTCCCATGGTCGGAATCGAGAGGAGACGCATGTGAAGGACAGAGACGCAATCCTGGGTAAAGGAGAGGAGGGAAAAAGGGTGGACCTTGAAGGCGTGTCGAGGCTTGCATCCCATGAGCTGCAGGGTGCTCTGCAGCACGGGGCGCGTGTACCGGAACGCCCGGCGGCCCCCGCCGTCGGCGACCGCAATGTAGAGCAGCTTGGGCGGTGGCGTCGGCGTCGCGTCCTCCGCCATGTCCCCCACCTGCAACCGAGGGAGCCGGATCAAGAGACGGCGGCCGGATCAAGGGAGCGAGGGAAAGAGAGCGAGGGAGACCTCGACCGGGGGAGGAGGAGAGGGGGGTTTTGAGGCGCATTGCGGCGGCGGGGGCATGGCGGGGGGGAGGCGGTGCGGGGGCGGCGCGCGGCAGGTGTCACGACTTCCACGCCGCGGTCGCGCATGGCGTCCACATGGCCGCCGCGCGGGACCCTTGGTTGCTTCTGATGAGTTCTCCCCCCTTCCCTCCCACCTCTCCTTCCTCTTCTCTCTGCCTTCTTCCTCTTCTCTGCTTCTCTAGTGTTTACCCCGAAGAAATTTTCTTTTAACTTTTGCCTGGTTTTCTTCCGATTTTCGAGGGTTTTCTTGCGCCGCTTTTGTTGCGGTTTTGTCACACCAAATGCTTTGCTCCTCTCCACCTTTATATTATGTATGCAAAGCAGTTAGGCAGCTCATGGGATTCTTGTCATACTTGTCGATAAATCGTATGTCCCGAGATTTAGTCATTAATATGAAATCATGAAACATATATTCGATTACTACTAAATTTTTTATTATACACGTGGCGAGCACCGGCTAGTAGTAGTGATTTACAATTATAACTTGGTAGTGCATTCATCTGTACTTTAATTTACGATTAACATCTGTTGCATGCTGCTAAACTTTGGTGTTCTCTCCTCGAATGCTTGGTTTAGTGGTTCTCCAACAAACAAAAAGAAAAAGTTAAAAGAAAAGAGGAGATTTAGAGCTTAGTGGTACAAAATCGAGCATCGTCTTAGGCGGACGAGGCGATTGCAGCTGCACTACGTGACGATCACTCTTGTTTAATTGTTGCGATAGGGACGAGACAAGTTCTTTAAACTATTAGCGCGGCTTCTAGCTTTTAATCCTTGGCCGCTAAGCACGTCTAGATACTGCTGATTCCGCCAGAGTACTACTATCTCTGACGACCACACCACGTCTTCAATTAATATTTGGCACTCGGTACTACTGACATATCCTCTTATGGTACTACAAATTAATTTTGTTTTGAAAAGTATTTTGCATTGTAGAACGGACTGCTTCAAGTAAACGTTGCGTAATGACTGGCGTGGCGACAATTTGTTAGTGGCCAACAAGTAAGCGATCCATTTGCTTTTCTTTCCTTTCTTTTGCGGGAAATCGATCCATTTTTACTTTGGAAAATAAATAAAACATGCAATTTGTAGTCCTTGTTTTCTCAATTTTTCTTGGCAATGGGAAAGATCGCATCGAGTAGCGTACCCTAGCAAAATATAAATACTCTCCCTAGCCGTACGTAAGTGGAGGAAAAGAAGTCACCGGCGGTGGGTGGGTCCCTTCCCGGCCGGCCTTCCAAGGCAGATGGAAGAAGAAGCGACCGCGTAATTAAAGTGCCGATCGAGAAGCCATCAACAACTTCATCTCGAATAAGATCCCTTCCTTCACCTCGGGGCAGTTCACACACGACTTTGACTAGTTAATAACCGCGTTCACGATAAGCATGAGCAATAATCTGGCAAATCTTAATACTGTTAGCTAGACGCGCGGTACCAAACAAACATTTAGATAATGTTCCGATCATCAAAAAAGGGAACCATGCACGAATAGCATCGATGCCATGCGAATCCAAGCTGACCCAGATGAGCGCCTCCAATCCAATTAAATGCTAAGATAGATGCTTTAATTTGGCCATTGCAGGTGCACGCAGAATCCCTTCCTCCCGCGGTTAGAGTAGAGGCTTTTCCTTCCTTTTTCTTGCAGCGCCAGGAATCGCTAAATTCGTTTCATACAGTAGCGAGTTGATCATCGGCCGAATTAAAAAGAAGAGATCATATATATTGTGCATAAGGATTCGCCTGTCAGATGCTCATTTCAGGGGGAAAAAAAGGCAAAGAAGAAGAACTCTTGCTTACTTCGTACTCCCTACGTCCCTAAATATAGTGCGTTGTTGACTTTCATACATCATGTTTGAACATTGGTCTTATTTAAAAAATTTATAAAAATATAAAAATAATTATGATGCATTTAAAGTATATTTACTGATGAAACAAATCATAACAAAATAAATATTATTTTTATAAATTTTTCAAATGAGATGAGTGGTCAAACGTGATGTCTGAAAGTCAACAACGTCTTATATTTAGGGACGGCGAGAGTATTATTTACCCTGTCCTATCCGCACATGTACTAGATAAAAAAGATACGCGACACGTGCGCGATTCCCGTTGGATGTCGGTCAACGCTAATGGCGTCCGTCCATTTTATTTATTAGGTGCCCAAATGGAAGAGGTAGAGTGGGGGGATTCGTTTTGTTTCTTGTTGCCCAAATGGAAGAGTACTCCAGTTGTTACTGTAGTAGGAATCTCTTCTTTTCCTGGGCCTGGCTGGAGCAAAACATGGTGGATGGGGACGCACAACACAAATGGCGGGTGCCGACTTATTATCTTTCTCTCTATTAATTTCTTTGCCAGGTCCCAGCAGAGAGGAGACCAAATACTTCAAGGATGAGCGCCGGACGACGGTGCTGACCGACTGACTGACCTGACCCCTTCTCTTCTTCCATGTTCAATTCAAACTTTTATTAGTCCTCCCCTCAACCCAAGTCTAGCTTAGGTGTCCTGTCTGGAAACCGTGACACGTACGTGGGTGGACTCGGAGTGTGTTTAGTTGGGCTGTGGCTGTGGAAAAAGCTGCTGTGGTTATGAGCTGTGGAAAAAAACTGCTGTAGGTTGTGAGCTGTGGAAAAACTGAAAGTCGTTTGGTTGAAATAGCTGTGATTGTGAAAAAGCTGTGAAAACACCTATAATACCCATAAAGATTTGAAAAATAATTTACATGAAAATTAATTGTAAATTTAAGTCTTGTACGAAAATTAACATGTAAATAATCATTTTACAAAGATTTGGTCCACAAAATATTTCTTTAGACGTTCAATTTCTCCTAAGTTCTGGGTGCTCTTTTGTAAAAACGTCAAGACACAAGAATAATATGATTAATTACAAGTTTCTACGAGGGCCTTTTAGCAATAACTTCTTTTAATGTCGTTCTCCTCCGTCCAGCCACCATTGACGATCTCTGAGAGCTCAAATTAGCATCGGGACAGGAGAGGATAGTGCCTGGGAAGTAGGGTAATCGAATCCCCAGGCTATGGCGCAACTGTTTGATGCGGAATTTTGGGTCGGAGTTATGGAGATGCGGATTATTTTGAGGAGGAGCCGCCGTGACGGGTTGAGAGGCAAGCTCCGATAGAAGCGCACTGCGACGGCTTGAGAGGCGGAGGAGGGACTGGGGCGCGGGCACGGCGACGGCTTGCAAGCTCGGATAGCCGCGCTGGCCTTGCGCCATGCCGACGGCCTGGGGAGCGGGCCCTTGCGCTGCGGAGCTCGCGGAGAACGGCGGCGACGGCACCAGATCTCGCGCGGCGGGTGCGGCGGTTCGGACCTCGCGTTGCGGAGCACACGGAGAACAGCGGCGGAGCTACCCGCAGCCCCCGAGCCTCACCAAAGCTCTCGCCCGTGGAGGGCGCCGCCGTGCTGCGTCGTTACATCGCGGACTGGAAATAAAAACGAACCAGTCTTCACTTCACTTGGCGGTGGCAGGCGGGTAAATAAGGAGAACTTTCTCGTCCCACAGCTAGAAAAAGCATGTCTCAAGCTGCTGTGAGTTCGACACTGGGAAAAAGCCGGTTTTAGCCCAAAGCTGCTGCGTACGACCAAGCCTTTGGTTTAGCTACTGACTTTTTTAAAAAGCCACGGCCTCTAAAAGACTAACCAAACACCCCCTAGATCTCCTCTCATCTCATGTGACCCCATGCATGCAATATCACATCACTCTTCAGTGCTCTTTATTTAGGGCTCTCCCTCTCATCTAAAAAAAAAGGATAACGATAATAAGAGGGCGAAGAATAAGAACTGGAAGAGATAGATGGTGCAGCTGAAAAGAATAGGCGGTATTCGATATTGGGCCAGATCCCATTCGGCCTTTCATCATTTTTTTTCTATTTTGGACCTTCTCTGCCCCAGTAATTGCTAAGTGGTTTTTTTTTTTGAAACGCTAAGTGGGCCTTCGTTTGTGCATAGTTTATAGGCTAGCCAATGTTTTGTCATCGGAGCTAGTGGGCAATTTCGCTACAAGGCTACAACGAAGTTTTCCACAATCGTCATTTTCTCCCTCTTTTCTTTCTTTTTTTTTCTGCAGAAATGGAAACACATTGAGAATAACTTTTGTATTCCCTTTTGTTTTCTAATCCTCCACTCGATCAGAGATTGGCCAGTCAGCATGTACAACGGGCATCTCAATTAATACAACCCAATGTATTATCAACAATTATTACCATCATCGTTTCCCGTTCCCCAACAATTGTTAGCCTCATTCCGGTAAAATTTGTAAACAATTACAAGCAATAAAAGGCACACACCGGCCTCAACTATATTTACGGGACGATCTCATGTTTGTTTCATCCCATCCCATGTATCTATATCAGGATATTATGTTGATTGGTCCTAATGCCACCCTGTTATCATACAGATGTTCAGCCCAGTATCCTAAGATCATGACGACAGACGATGGCCCTTCCCAGGAGAGCGCCTCCGGACCATCATCTGAATGACCAAAAGCTCCACGGTGCGACATCCCGCAAAGATGACGATAACGCGCCAAGCTCCATCAGACAAAGAGTCCGTCATCAATGGTGGTGGTGGTTCGAGAACGGCCACCATCTCCTCCTCTTCGTCGTCGTCTGAGACCTCGGAGCATCTGTTCACCAACCACAATTCGTTCTTCAGCAAGGTACCAGCGCTTGCAGATGATAGTACTATGCGCACTGAAGACTTGTGACAGTAATATGTAATGTTGGTTGCATATATTGGCGATGAAGATGCCATTGGCAGGCCTACTCACCGTTCTGCGGGTATATGGAGTTGTAGTGCACCTCCGCCCAGAAGCTCAGCAGAATGACTGCAGGCAGGCAAGGAGCACACTGAGATTTGTGATATTGCAAGCGCCAAGCACTCAAGGGGCCAAGGATCAATGCATACCTTTGTTAGATTTCTGAACCTTAGGTATGATCTCGATGTAACATGTATCCTTGAATGATGTCATCACGAAAATTTTTACACCATACTGCATCAGATTGTTGCCTCACATTAGGATGTCTAAAAATTCATATTCTTGTCAGCTCATATTGTACATCAGTATATGCTACGCCAGGTGTATGACAACTGGGAAGGTAGATTGTATAATAACCTTGTCAGAAGCAGCCTGTAAAGTCACATGGTCACCCCATTCACCGTTTCTGTTAGTTTTATGTAGTAAAAATGCAAGTCAGACAGCCATTCACGTGCACTTATTTTGTATAACTCACAAATGTTTGGCACGATGTGGAACAAACCGTGAAACTTTATCCAGATATTCATCATATGCCATCGGAACGTATCCGTCATAAGCATCACGGTTAGATGTTAGCTGGACGGGAAGACTTATCAGAGAAAAGATAGAAAAGTACACATAGGGCAGGGGGGTGAGATGGGAAATATACCTGGTTAATTATCTGCTCCCTCACAAACTCATGGTGATCGGGGCTCTGGTAAAGCTGATGTGATAATGCTCGGAACTGTAGGATCACGGATTTGCAATTAGTGTCAATTGGTTGCGATGCAAGAAAGTAATAATGAAACAACCAATAAAACAGTATATACTGGTTACTGTGTACTCCCTCCATTTTTATTTAGTTGGCGTTAGGACAGCTGAACTAGTGCAAATTTGCACTAATCCTGCTGTCCTAACGTCAACAAAAAGAAAACAGAGGGAGCATCTTGTTAAGTAGTTCCCACTCTACAGTACACAATCATTATGTGGAGCAAAAAGAACAGATAAAAGTGGAGTAACAAAGGTAAAAAGTGGAAAAGGAAAGAAAATAAAGAATTCAGGTAAGGGAAAATGGCATTGTACACTACCTGACAGTTGCCATCTCCTTTCACCTTGTGTTCAACCAGCTCATACAACTTCAGCCTAATAAGGAATGGGAGAAAAATAGTATACTTATGCTGGTAATCTAATCCATTATGACAATGCAATGCTTCAAAATCATGTAATAACACAAACAAATCCCAGGAGATGTTCAAGGCTTGCATATAAAATAACAGCAGGCATTCATGACGAACTGAAACTGAAGGACAGACCTTTCTGTCAGCCTTTCATGGTCCATGGTGGCTTCATCGACTGATGGAATTTCCCCATTGATTTTAGGGACATGCTGAACAAGGCAGAGACAAATCATTTAATAAGAGTACAGAACATAGTGGGAACACACAAAGTAATTACAAATACAAAGCAGCAACTCACAACAGTATCATTTTCTTCTCAACAGTGAGGAATTGAGGATAACAGAAAATGAAATTGGACAGTTTGCACTGCTGCTATCAGCAACATTCAACAGTATAAATATATGACTAATAGGATTTTCAGTTCATCGCACTGTGCATTTAGTACCATTATTTAGAGGCACTGAAGCAATATGACCACTAACATATACCAATAAATCATGATGTATAAGAAAGTCAAGATCTACAACTTTGTTTGCAAAGCTATTATTATAAACCTTTTTAGACACAAAACTGTGAGGGAGTTGGCAGGCACGATTAACGAATGGGATTCTGGTAATTTTTCTGGCGTTTCAAGTATCGAAACACACCCATTACAGGATTTTGATGTGCCAAAGGACTTATGGCCAAGTGGTTAGGAGCTCCAGCGGCACCTCCTCAGGTCTCGAGTTCGATTCCTGGTGGGAGCGAATTTCGTACTGAGGTTAAAAAAATCCCCTCGTCTGTCCCATGTCCAAAGCACAGGACTAAGGCCCGGCCCAGGTCGTTGGTCGTTCTCACACGGGCTACGGTGCCGCTGTGTAAGGGTGGGGCAGAGGTTCGGGGGTTTTCTCGGCCTGCGTGAGAAGGTCTTCTCTCGTAAAAATTAAGCCCGGGGGCCGTCATACCCCCGCAGGTCGAGTTTTTTTTTTTTTTTTTTTACAGGATTTTGATGTCAAAGCCTATTGCTTTTAAGGTTCGTGGTCCAAGTCCAACTGAAAGAGATGTCCATATTTTCTAGTGAGAGTTCTACATAAAACATATACGGGTTGATCTTGGCAAGCTTCCTTGCAAGCAAACTTTCATTACTCTTGCAGTTAAGGAAGTAGATCAATAACAACATGCAAACCAAGCTAAGCTATTGTATTTCTTAACCTGACATCAAAGGATCAATAGACTCACTGGAACTGGGACCATGGGGTAAAACCGCTTCCCTACTTCCTCCTCCATTTCAAAACAACCGTCGTTGCCAGCTTCAGGGGATGAACCAGATGGTTCTATGTATACTGCCTCATGGTCATTCTCGTGAGCACTTCCTGAAGAACACCCAAAACTTAAAGAGGAAAATTAGAAGGCGAAAATCTTGTGTTTAAACATTTGAGTCAGTTATGGATATTTTCAGCACCTGGATGGTATATGCCTACTGATGGATTGTATTGATCATATGTGAGTGCAGAAGAATGTAGCTGGGCCTCATCAGGATGTGATGTACCTGCATATAGATATGAGGAACACTGTTGTCTTGGTTATGCACCAAAATGAAAGGCTTGCATGATTTCCACAATGTTGACTACCTCTACCATAATGGTGGTCACAACAGATACCATCACAGTAACCCGGGGGAGCCCCATAGTACCCGCCCGGGTGGACAAAAGGGTCGTGGAAAAGATCGTATCCCCAGGGCAAACTTTGATCTTTGTCACACATGCTCATCCGTCGTACCACAGGTCCCCGTGAAATGCTGTCCTGCCAAGCAGATTCATTGATTCAGTACCATGGCAACAACACCAAGAGCAAGAGAAATTATCACGCAATGCCAGATAGATACACTATTAGCATCAGAGACAGGCTTAAAGTTACAAAAATTTGAGAAAACAAGCCGATACTAGAACAAGATAATCAACTCGATTCAAATCGGCGAGCTACTAACGCCAGATGGAATGAAGCAACTGCTAAGGAAATAAAGATTTGGACTGAATTGCTCACAGCAAAAAGAAGAATAAAACACTACTTTTGGACTGCGTGCGGTAGAATTTCCTATTTTGACCACGTATAGAGGTGGCTTCGCTCAAATGAGCGCGAAACCGAATGTTTCTAAAACCGCAAAACTGTCACCACTCCTACCATCTAGTATTTTTTTTCTTAGACAAAATTGCGCTCGCCCTTGCTTCTTCCTCTCGCTGCCATGACGGGGCCGGGCGTGCTTGCGTGGCTCTACGGGAAGTAGTAACCTTGAGTGCACAGCTTTTATGGATGAAATTTTCTACCCTCTCCACTACCGCAGAAAGCTTTTCCGCTGCACAGCCACCATCATCACGGGCATCATCATCAGAGTTTACTGCTGTAAAGGCTGGGGAAAAGAAGCAGGAGAAGGGGAAAAGCAAGATCGGGAGAGGGAATCTGGCTCAGAAATCTTGCAAGGAGATGGAACCCAACCAGCACCACAAATTCATCAGGTCACTCGCCTTTCGCAGCAGCTCGGATATCTCCAAAGGAAGAGTGACGACCTACTCTCTTCCGGGCTCGAGTTCGCCTCCTTCTCCTCTCTTCCGTCCACCTCGCCGTCCACGCCGTTGGAGTCGGAGACCGGCGAGATGTGGTGGTGGTGGAGGTGGAAGTCGAGGTGGATGGATGTGGACTTGGAGGAGGGATCGAGGAGGTGGCGCGAGGAGACGGCCTTGGACTTGGGCTTGGATCGCCCGTGTGGGGCGGCGTGGGCGGTGGTGATACCGTTGCTGTTGGCGTTGGACTCGGCCGGGGAGAGCGCGGCGGCGACGGATTGAGCTGGTGGGGGCGTGGCGAGAGGAAGAAGAAAACAGCGGGGCAATTTCGTAAAAGAAAAAACAGTTTTGGTTATTTTAGCAAAGCTCACCGGTTATTTGAGCGAAGCTGCCGTCTCGAGCACAGCTAAGGATGAGTGCCTTCACCTCCAGACGGCGGCGTTCCGGCGGAAGGGGTTCTGTGCGCGTCTGCTCCGGCGCCGGAATTGGATGGGATCGTGAGGGAGGAGCAAGAAGTCAGGTATATATATGGATACGTTTTTATTGTGAGGAGAGGCGAGATGATAGAATTTAATTATTATTTATTTTTGCTGGCACGCGGCTTGCGTTAACTAAACATCTTTTTCAGATAGGACCTTACGTCTATGATTAATTGTGAGGTTGCTAATACTTCCTTTCTTCCATGACTTCATTGTTTTCGTGTGGCTTGGAGTGAACAAGACGATGTTCTCATCTGGTGGTGGCGGGAGGACGCCTCTTCGAACATAGTTTATGATTTTTCTTTTCTATATGTGTTCAATTGCGAAAAAAGTAAGTTGAAAATTGTGTTGAATTGGTTCAACTGATGTAAGTATAGTAAAAGCGAAGCATCATCTATTAGTACAACACCGTGCACACATAATAAGCACTTGCCTTTATGAACATAAGCACGCGTATCCTACACTTATAAACGCCTACAAAAGATTAACTTGGCTTATCTCAAAAATTACGAATTCGTCATAAATATCTCGTTGTCGACGCGTCACCTTCCGTTTAAAAGATATTTTGTTGTAACACTTTAAGATTTTATGTTTCTCTGCTTGATGGATTCTTGAAGCGAATTAGCTTAGGTTGAGGTCTTTTTTTTTTCCCCTCAGCTGGCACTAGTGCGAGGGTAACTGTTGTTTATCCATCATGGAGGAATATGGTCTCGGTTGGGATAGGGTGATATGCATGACTTGCTCGATATAAACAGTAGCATCATAGACAATTCAAAATTCAAACACAGTAGCATCATAGACAACTCAAAATTCAAACTCTCAATATGCAATTTTATGCATTGTAAATGGCATTTTCTATCTTTGCAGGTAAAGATGGAAACATATACGTTTTGCTTGTGCGCTCGTGGATAATAAAAACTCGTTGGACGCGAATTCAAACGTCAATTTGTGCCCTTGCCCGCAGACGTGGATGAGGGTGACAGTCTATACCCAATGGATATTTCTAGAGGGGCAGGCAAAAGCCTTGCCCGGAGACGCGTATCCGTATACCCGCTTAACTAGACCTAACATGTGGAGGCAAATATAGGTTTAGTATATATATTCAGAGTAGGGTTTCATTCCACCCTACCCCAGCAACCCTATTCATAAGGCGCCGCCACTTTCTTCCCTTCCCTTCCAAATCATGTCGATTCCCCTCCCAGACCCCGCCGCCCTTCCATTTCAAATCCCGTCAACTGTCCTCCCCTCCCCTACCCTCCCAGGTCCCCTTCCTTCCCTTCTCTCCTAGATCCCGCCGCAAGCAGCTTTTTCGTGTGGCGTTGCGACCCGGCACCTCCCTCTCGTGTGGCGCCGGTGACTCACCTGCTTCCCCCCGCGCTAGATAGCCTCTCACAACCCCGATCTTCCTCCTCGCCACCACCCGTCGAGATTCATTGATGCGGAGAGACTCCATGCGACGCCACCACCTTCACGCGCGATGGCATGCCCAGCTGGCCTTGTGCGTCGCTGTTGTCGCCTGGCGGGCATGAGTTACACACGGACACCAGGCAAGGGTGGTGTTTGCTGCCCGCAGGGGTAACATGCGCCATTATCCTCGAGCAATAGGTAAGTTTATGTATCCAAATTCTTTAATAAGGTAATACGTGTGCCATGTAGCATCATGCATCGTATTGATTTACATTATAAGGTTTGCTTTTGAAAATAGGAAGAAATCGTAATCTCATTTGCATGCTTCGTTTTGCTAGGGATAACCTAAGTGTTTTTTATTTCGGGTGAAAGAGGTAGCCAAACTCATTTGCAAGGAAAACCGGGGGGTGGAGAACGCAAAAAAGCGTCGACCACCGGAATCGCGTCAGCGGCGTGGGGGCCCCATGCGATCAGTGGGCCGGGACTGCGTTGACGTCATGGTACGCTCTCGTGTTCCGAGGGAATCTCAGCGCTCTGCTCGGCATCTGACGGATGTCAGAGACGGTGGGCCCCGCGGATCGTACCGGCGCCCGGATGCGTCCAAGTGGAGAGCGGCTTGGCGTTCTCTCTCCCGGTCACTCAGACTGACTCCAACAGTCCAGACCCAAATCGGACACCCAAACATGTCAATAGGTGCTCCTGAGGCTGAAAGGGCATGACCCAACGATAGCTGTCTCCAACAGAAAACCCAAAAATTGACTACGCCGCGGCCGCGGTTGCTGGGGAAGGCGGACGGCGCTGCTGCAGGGGCGCGTGTGGCGCCGCGCGGGTCGCGCCGTCGACCGCGCCGCGCCGAGCGCCTCTTCGAGGTCATCAACGCCCGCGAACGCGAACGCGGAGGTGGAGCTGCAGCGCGCCCGCCGCCGCACGCCTCTTCGAGTTCTCCTGCAGTTGCCGACGCGCGTGAGGGCGACGCCAAGTACGCGCAGTCGTGCTGCTTCGAGCGGGAGAAGAAAGGGGGCGCCGCCGACGACAGGGCACAGGCGTCGATGGCCCACACGCGGAGAACTCCGAGCGCGCCTCGGCCGCGATGGAGACCCGCCGCCGTCCATGGCGGCCGCGGCCATGCCCGCCACCATTGACGCGCGGGCGCGCCCATGCCCCGCGCGCATCTCGCGGCGCCTCCACCCGGCCAGCATCTGCCGCCTCCGCCAGGTGCAAGCATCGTCGACATCCGCGCCGCGAGCCGGGAGAGACGCAGCTCCGTGCCGGACTCCGTCACCGGCACCAGGTCGTTGTCGCGGCCCTCGGCGCCTTCCCCTTCCCCGCCGGCTTCTTCTCCTCGGCTCCGCCGGCCTCAGGGTCCGAAGGGGAGGAGGGCTTCGCCCCCGCGGCGGCGACGGCATCGGTGGGATCATCCTCCAGGTACATGGGGCGCTTGCCCTTGTCGACGGCGGCCGTGGAAGCCATGGATTTGGGGGGATTTTGGGTATCGTCGCGGCGATTGACGGTCCTCTGCGTCCGATTTAGGGGGTGGGGGCCGTGCAGCGACGCTCGCTTGGGCGGCGGTGGTGGAAGGGCGGCGACCTCGGCGACCCACCTCCGCCACGGCCCGCGCGGCCGCTCCGCCGCGCGCCTCCGCCGCAACGCCTCCGCCGCGACCCGCCTCCGCCGCGACCCGCCTCCGCCCGCGGCTCGCCTCCGGCGGCCTCCACGCGGCCGCTCCGCCGCGACCCGCCAATAGCACCTCGCCCTCGCCCGAGCGCAGGAGGAGAGGGAGGCGACGAGGAAGACAAGGAAGCAATGGGGTAGCAGGGCGACACACCCCATCGGTAGGTCTCCCCTCCCGCAGCGCTCAAAATGGGGGAGGCCTGTGGGTGTTCTGTTGGAGATCGTTTTTGGAAGTTTTGATACCCAGTTTTTCATTTAACACCCCATTTTGGGTATATAGAGCAGCTGTTGGAGTCAGTCCCGTCCCCTCCCTCTTTCAGTTTCGTCCCTTCCCGCTTTCAGTTTCGTCCCTTTATTTGCGCGTCTCTAAAAGAAAATTATTTAGCGAAGGCGCTGTTTCAAGCCCAGCGTTAACTATGCGACAATGCTACGAGCTGCCTGTACTTTCACTGCTGCTGATAGCGAAATCAATGAAGAGGAAGCAGGGCCACAGATCCTAATCAAAGATGACTTGGATCCAGCACGAAACCCGTCAGGTTTGCAGTTCCTGACGAGATTGATCGATGCAGCGGCGTTTGGACGCCTCCAAAAGGTGGATCCGTGTGTATGGTAAAAGTAAATAAATACACAGACAACCAAAGAAAATTTCGCTTCTTGTTCTTGTCATCAAGCATGAGGTATCCAAATGGACAAAACAACTTTTAACTTGCTGTTCTTGTCAAGTGGCCTCGAGTGAACAACAGCAACGAGGATTCATTCATATGGAAGTTTCAGTCCGGGACCTGAGCAGAAAAGTTGGGGAAAGAAAGTAGCAGCAGCCAAGGTTCGGTGACGATTGGACCGAGAACTGATTTTCTGCCTTTTTGGGAACCTGTTGTTAAATCCAGCCAGGTTTCGTACGGTTTCAGCTTTATATGCGAGAAAAAGGAGAAACGCAATCTGAGGAATTAAACATGTGCAGGAATGATGCCGCAATTTTGGCCCTGATGGGCGATTAGGCAGCAGAGATAGAGACCCGTCAGGAATTGGGAACTTTTAAGGAATGGGCGCTCCTGCCGAGCTGTTTCGTTTGCTTTCTCTTGAAAAAAATGGAGAAATATCAGTGTAGTAGTAGTCATAATTTCCTCCCTGTTGCTTGCAAGCTAGTACTATTATTTGAAAAATCCATCAGTTCGTGATCGACGACGGCTAGGCTGCATAAGAAGAGAATACCGGCAGTTCCCGAGGAGATTCTGCATCCAGCTGGTGCTCCCTTGGATGAGGTGCAAGAAAGACAAGGCAAACCATGTGGCTGATTTATTGGTCAGAGACACGAGCACTTGCCATAACATGCCGCATGTGTTTGTTCCCGCCAACACTGTAGAGAAAAATTCCCTCCGGATTACGCAGCACTGCGCAGCGACAGGAGGTTTGGCACCCTTTCATTCTTTCTCAACAGGATACGGATCCTCCTATCTCTTTCCGCCACAAAAGATGCAGACAGTGGCAAATTTGATCCTGAAAGCTGGAATCTTCAATGCTTTTAATCCTTGGGATTGATAGAGGTCACAAAGCATAGGGTGATGATGGCTAAAAAAGATACAGCTTCAAATGCACCATGTGCAGTTAACTCTGAAGATGATAGAACAAACTAAGCGAATGATGATGATGATGCCCCCTCTGAATGGCATTCGACGACTTTCAGAAGCTCTGATGATATTCTGAATTATTGCCATCCGAGCACTGCTCTCGTTTGGATGGGCAGATGAGGGTACTAACCGGTTAGTCAAAACTGAAAGGAACCTTACAGTTGCTGCACACCACCTTAAATCGGCAGAATTCTGCCCATCGCAAATATCGTGTCACAGAAAAGCAGAAGTTGATATCTGATGGAACGGAAAGCACGCAGAATCCCTTGCTTCCAGTCACAGTGCTTTCTATAGTCGGGAACAGCCCAGCATAAAGTTTTCACAAGTCTTTACCATTCATATGAGCACCACATAATACTCTGCACAGAATCTAGAGTGGAGATCCGATCATATTGGATAACTGACAGCATGCCTTGTGAAGCCCAGTCGCGCCCGGTGGAGTGAAAAAGCGAAGGCCATCGTCAACAAACGAGTGAAGGAGAGCACGAATTTGATGAATGAAATCAAAGCAATTCTTTGTATTGCAGTCAAGGTGGAAGATGATCGCCATGCATCCAAAGTACAAACCTCTGTTCACAAATAATTGGCAACTTTTTCAATCACTATTTGACCATTCGTCTTTTCTACATCTTTTTTGCAACTACATAGGAACAAAATACATGTTTGAAGTATTTTTTGTTACAAATCTATTAATACAATTGTTAGCGCCAAAGTTATTGTCAGTCAGAGTGTAAACAGTAAAAATCAAAATTGCCAAGTATTTGTGAACGGAGGTTAGTACTCCATGGAGTTCCTTTGTGGTGGCTGCTGTCAGGTGGGGTATTCTCTTGCCCGGACTCATCGATGGCGCCGGCAGATGATGCAGCAGCGTCGTGGATTGGGCCAATATCTCACCTTATTGGGCCGCACGGACTGAAGAAATGAGCACGGGAAATGTAGCACCGTAATCTCAAAAAAAAAGAAAATGTAGCACCGTCAGATGGCAGATCAACGCCGGCGCTTTCCTCTCAAAAAAAAAAAAAAAGAGCAAACGAAAATATAACACCCACCGTCTGCTTCCCAACCCACCACGGTTCGGTTCGGCGGCTACTTCGCCGCTGAAAGCTGAATCCGCCGCCCCCAGTCTCCTCCGCCGCCGTTCCTTCCTCTCCTCCGCCGCTACCACAACAAGGAGAAGAACGCCGGCCTCCCCCCTCACCGACGCGTCAAGTGGCATTGGATTCGACATCCATCCCAGATTACCGTTGTTCTCTATCTTTGGTGAGGAACCCTAACTTGCTTTGATGTACTCTCTTGACGACTTACTTTTCTGGGAGAATAGATATCTCATCTACTTGAACGCTTCTGTGACCAATCGGTTCTAAATTTCAACAAAGGAAAAAAGAAATGAGACTCGATCGCCTTTGTGAAAATTATCTGTACGCTAGCTTACAAGGTTTAGGCTGAAGAATGAATTGTGTCTCTTTTGCACTCCACTCAATGCCTCTATTTCTTATATTGTAGATATATGGCTGCAAAACTTGATCAGTCTTCCGCTGCCGAGTCACGGCAAGCAAAACCATCCTTGGCACCCAGGCTCTCAATTTTTGGGACAAAAGCTGGATTTGTTATACCCAAAAATAAGCTAGCCGGTTCACTTGTCGTCCGGGGCACAAGCACCAAGAACGAGACACCAACTGCATCCAAGGAAGAACACAACAAACATGTTCAAAGGAAGACAAAGTGGGCGCCAGACCTCGCCATGGAGCCTGCCGTGTGCAAAGGCAGAGCTTCGGCCTATCAGGTATGGTACAATCCATTACTGGTCTCCTCTATGAGCTCAACATGACTTTTTTTTTTATCTGTCATCCATTATGTTACACTCGACTCTGATTTTTGCATTTTGATACAAGACGTTTTCTTCAACTAGCTACTAGCAATTACAACATGTCACTATTTTTGTGGTCAATTATTCCTGAGAAACAGCCTTACACTAGTCACTTGTCGATAATCCCATGCCACGCTCAATCACAGTGGCATCTAGAATATATTTTCTTAAATATCCTTTTTTTTTCCTTTGTAGCCTGTAATCTGTATATTTCAAACTAAGGATGCATACATTTTTTTATCGACTTAGCAATTCTAGAACTTGCCTGGGATGCTGGTTTCTTTGATTAGAAAAGAAATGTGTTGAAAAGCAGGCTATTGAGTTGCATGTAGTTCCACATTACTTAACCTCAAGACATTTCTAGTTGAGGGATAAGCCCAATAACTATTAGCAGTTTTTTCCCCTCCCTGGTTGTGCTTTGGCAGAAATAGCCATCTCCCTTGTGATTCTGTCATGCCGGCTGCTTGAACTACCAGGTAACATTAATTCATGAGTGCATGAGCAGATTCGATTGGAGCAAATCACCAAGAAGCTGAAATCTGGAGCTATGGAGATGGAAAAACTTGAATGTTCATTGCCTGCTGCATTGGGGTCGAATTCTGACGGCGTTGACAATTTGAAAGAGAATGAGGTATTTCTAATCTGAATGCCATGCTTAGTTTTGTAGCCCCTACTATCTAGATTGGGTCTATGGTCTAGTAAAACTTTTGGATCTTGGCCTATAGTGTGTCAAATTGTGCTTTTGAAGGCTGCCTAATCTGGTTGTGGTTGTGTTGTAATAAGCTATAGGCTCTCATTTGATAATCATATTTTTACCCTTTTTTTATTTGGCAGCAGGGAAAGGTTCAGCACTTGGAACTTGAAAGGCGAGAAATTATTGGTGAGAAGTCTTTTTTTCTTTCTTTATATTTGTGCACTCTATTTATTTTCTGAATTGAAATTTACTATATGCTCATATAATGGGATCATGGGAGATTGCTCTATCGAGTGACGTCTCGCATATTAGTGCATTAGTTGCCTAGTTGGTCTGTATCTGTTAGGTTCTGGACAGTGCTGGTATATTGGTCCTGCAAAACATCTGTACTTAGCCTCGAAGAAAGTCTGCAGTCTGCATATTAACTCGAGTGCATATTATCTTTAGGTGAGATACTCCGTTTGAATCCGGGTTATAAGGCTCCTGATGACTACAAACCAGTACTTAAAGAAACAAAAATCCCTCTTCCGGTACGTACACACAATACTGCTTGATGTTTATTTTGGATTAACCTTTCATCATTAGCTTATCGCTTGTATGCAAGAAGTTTGTCATATTTCTGCTCTTGTGCCGAGATTCTTTTTATACTCTTTAAGATATCCATTTACATGAATTTTTATTGCACCTATATGAGCTTACCTCAGTTTCCAGTGTCATCTGCTAGAATAATGTGTCATTGCTTGAATTATCTCTGCAAGCGATGTATTGTTTGTTCATTCAATTTATCTAGAATGTGCCGTTGGCTGTACCTGTCATCCAAAGTTTTCCTTTTTCAAAAAGTTTAGCGAATCTCTGTACAGATTTGGAGAATTTACCTTCTGCCGTTGGCTATTTCAGGGTAAAACACATCAAGGGCATAGTGTTGTTGGAGTTCTTATAGGACCGGAGAGCAATACCCAGAAGCGACTACAGGAAGTATGAGCTACTCGTGGATATCTTTTATTTTATTTTGCTGAAACTTCACTGAAAGCAGTACATCTGTTGGAGTGGTAAGACTTTGCTGACCTCGTATATGTATGGCAGGAAACTGGAGCTATAATCAGAGTATATGGAACTAAGAAAACCAACAGAGAGAAGGTAAATTTGTTCTCTTGATTCTCCGAGATTAATTGTTAACATAATTTTCAGTGTGTTTTTGAATGTTCTGTCCATTTTACACTTGCTTTTGACATAACTCTTCTTGGATACATAGTGTGGTAGAGATTTTGGGACAATACCATATTATTGAACTCTATGAAATATTTGGCTACAACAAATAGTGTGGTTTTACAAACTATAGTTTTCCTAATACCATGGTAGTTTTGGAGTCTACGAATCCACCTGCAAACCTCTTCCTTACGAACCTGTATACGCATTTCTCGTGCTATTCTGACTGTGTGATGTGCACCACTTTCTGCACTGAATAAAGCAGAGTGCCAGAGCCAAGATAAATTGCTCTGGTTAAAAATCCGAAATCACGTTAGCTATAATCCTCAGGACTGACAAAACATCACTTCGTATGGGCTGGGCTGTACCAAATCTGAGTATACCATTATATATTGGCCGATTTGAAGGACTAAATAATTATAATCCTGACTTATAAAGTCGGCACCTCTAACAGATATCATACACTAAATAACAATGCAACTAATTTTCTTAAGAAAATACTGTACCAGAAATGATGCTTTCCAAACTTCCTCAACTTCGTTAAAAATTGTGATAATCAATAATCACAAACCATGGTATCCTACAGGCAATGCTTTTAATACTTCTTCTTCTTGTTCCTTTTTTTTCTTCGAAATACAACAAGGGTAAGCCCTGCTGTGGTGAGTATTGTGGTTTTCAAATACTGTGGTCTGTGAATGCCATGACATCTAAACAGGCCCAAAGTTTCATGAGTGGTCATGACACTCAAGCTTTTCAGATCTACAGCACATCATTTTCTTGTGTGTTCTCCATGCAGTAAATAATTTCGATAGCAAATTCAGCATGCTAGAGAACTGAGGTACTGAAACATTTTTTCTTTAATCGTGCTCAGAGGGAGATTTGTCATCAAGACATAGATGAGGCTCAAGCTGCTTATGAAGACCTACACATCAATGTCTCAGCTGACTCGTATGATAAAATAGATGCTGCAGTTGCGTTGATTGACCTGCTTCTAGCTCCTGTATCTGTAAGTTCATCATTTCAGAAAGCTTTCTTTTACAACAACGGCAATAGAGCCTTTTAGTCCCAAGCAAGTAGGGATAGCACAAGAACTAGCAAGAAAAGTTAAAAGAAAAAAAAAGAAAAAGAAAAGCATGAACAAAAGCAATATACAGTTGTTTCTTCTCTCTATATTGTGCTACCAACTCACTCTGAAATCACGTTTATCTTACTTATTCAGGTAAACTCAGCAGTTTCTACTGTCTCTTCTGAAGTTACTTCCGATGCTGTAAATCCAGCTGATGGGCAGCTGGTGCAGAGCACCACTTCACAGCCAGGTTTACTTCACTACCAATCACATAATGCCCCTTGGCTCCCCGCTCCACCAACCAATGCTCCATCAGTTCCTTCCTCCGGACCCGTTTCAAGTCCATTACCTAACAATTCGTTCCAACTACAGTCGCCTCTTAGTTCTTTCAGTACTCCATATATAGGTGAACATCATCACATGAATATCACGCCAAGAAATCCACTTCCTAATCCTGGACCGCTGCCATCAATACCAAACATTCAACAGCCTCCACCTCAGTTTCGAGTCAACCCCTCAGTTGGGCCTCCTTTTGGTCAACCACCTGGAATTGTAAGCCCACAACCGACACCACCTTCCATGGTGCCACTGCCAGTTAGGCCCCTTCAACCACCCCATGCATCTGGTGGATGGCCATCTTTTTCTCCCGTTACGTCTCAATCTCAGAGACCTCCACAAGCTTTACCATCTTTTATGCCAGTGAGATCTCCCAATTCTGTGTCTCCTCTTGGTGCAACATTACCACAAGGTCCCATGGCAATGGCACCTCCGTCAAATACTCCCACTCACTATCACAATCAGCATCCCCAAGTAGCAAATTTCAATCCTTCAGCGACGTTGCTTTCCAGGCCTCATGGTGGAGCACAGTCTTTTACTTCAGTTCTGCCTCAAGGTCCTTCCTCGATGCAGGTGCTTCCATTTCCTGCTGGGGCATCATCACAGTCACCTTACCCACTTCCCATGCAAGGGCGCCCTACAATGTCGACACCTGATACAGTAAGGGGCCCATCTCCAGCTTTCTCTCAAGTTGGATCAACACCTGGCATGGTACCTTCATTGATTGGATCTTCCTGCCCGCCTGCCTCAGCTCCTGCCAGCACAAGCTGTAGTCAGTCACCAAGAGCCGCTTTGAGACCTCCACGTCCAGCTGCTGGTGATTTTACATTTCGTCCTGTTGTATCACCTTCGCCTACTCCAGAATATCCAGCATCAGGCAGCCAAATGGGAATGCATGGCGGCATAAAGCCTGGTTTACCTCATGCTCCGTTCTTCCCTCCTGGCAATCAAGGTTTCCAAAGGCCTCTTGATGGCAGGCCCATGGGTCAACCTTGGATGCATGCCCCACATCCACATATGGCTGGAGCCTTCCCCAGGAATCAGTTACCTGCGGGGTTCCATCCAGCGGTTCAGCCGGGTGGAAGGATAATTTCTCCCCCAATGCCAACACCACCAAATGTGTCCAATTTCTCACCTTCCCGACCATTTCAGTTGGTGCCGCGGCCACAACAGAACCCGTTCACGAATACAAACAGGCAAGGTGACAATCCGATCTATGATCCTTTTGCACCAACGGCAGCCTCAGGAACAAAGAAGACAGACGCGGACCCTGAGTATGAGGATCTCATGGCGTCTGTTGGTGTGAAGTAATTGGTGTGAGAAGGTCCAAGTCGCTGTTTCCTTTGGAATGTATTAGTTTGAATTTCATTTGCTACTCCTAGCTATGAGCTCCGTTAAAGAAATACAGCGGGATTTGACCTAGATAGTTTTTGAGAAGATGCTGTGGGGTGTAAACTGTAAAGATTGTGTTGTCTGTTACTTGCTCTGGAACAGCAGTACATTGACTTCTATACTGTAGAAAGGAATTATTATGCTGTCCGTTTAGTTTATGGGTTTCCCTGATGTGCATTATGCTTCATGTTTTATACGAACGGCGAGAATATGGAATTGAAACATAAAGTGGTTGAAAGAAGGTTGGATTTGTATTAAAGCTTAACCCGGTTTTGAAGATAACATCAATTCGAAATCAGAAGGTCAATTGCGGACTGCTCTCTGCTGACCCAATATAAGGTAATCATACCAATATGAATTGTAAAATTAACCGGTCTCTGCAAGTCAATATATCAATAACGAGCTACCCCTTATCCGATCGAAAGAACGGTACAACGGGCCATCAGATCATTCTCTGGCTAAGGTGTATTGGCCGGCTTCAGTCCCTTCGCTCAGGTCACACATTGCCTGAATCTAAATCATTTCTTGCATCCTTTGTTGAAGAAAAGTGACGATTTTTATGTTTTGCGAAAACAATATCTGCGTTCTACCAGAACCGAGGTCATAAGAGGAAAGGCCAGGAATGTGCACTGAAAACTCGGGGGGCATCATCATTATCTTGCAGCTGTGTCACTAGGAACTAGGTGAATTACATAGAACACTATAAGATAAAGGTTGCACACGGCCACTCAATTTTGCATCTGGCATTAACTCGCCCTATTGACAAGCATACAGAGGAACAATATGAACAACTATAATTACAGCAAGGAGCTACTATCGTTTCAGAAGGTCTTAATGATCTCAGGCTTCCAGCCCCGCCATACTATATGCCGGCAGCCAAATTTGAATTCTTGGAACCTTCTCTTCAGTGATCCTTTCTTTGTCCGCTTTGCTCCTGGTTCAGAAACAGTGCCATGGTAGTGCAGGGGAGGCTGTGGTGTACCGGTCTCAATGCTGTCAACAATCTTCTGAACCATCTCATACACATCACTCATTTTCGGGCGAGACTTTGGCATCCGAACAAGGCAGCGGTTTGCGACGGTGGCCAGCTTTGTCATGGACTTGAGGTTGTAGTGCCCTTCAAGTCGCGGGTCTATGATGATGGGGAACCTCTTGACGTCAGAGATGTATGGTTTCACCCACTCGAGGAGCTTCTGTTCGCTCTTTGGGCGGTTCCGATCAATGGGTCTGCGACCCGTTATGAGCTCGTAAAGAAGCACACCATAGCTCCAGATGTCACTTTTTGCAGTGAGGCGTCCAGTATGCATGTACTCAGGTGCTGCATAGCCTAGAGTTCCAACTACCTATTAATATTGAACAATAAGAACATAAGATGGCAGTTTAGATGGGTGTTAGGTTCAAAACGTTATAGCAGCAAATGAAATTGGCAATAAAAAAAAGGAAAAACAGAAACTTAATGGTAACTGCAACTTGCACAAACAGTTTAAAACTGAATTCTTGTTACTTGCAGTTGGCAAAAGGAGGCGAGTTTCTTTTCTTTCCTTTCCTTTTCTTGTAACTTGGATGTAGCACTTAATGTTAGTCGAAACTTTCTATTACTTCAATCGCCAGTATCAAGTCAAAAAGTTTTGATTCTTTTGTCATTACTTCAGATATTAAATATATACATATATTAAGAGGTCACCAATGAAAGTAGTACCCAAAAATATTTCCGTTACTCGATGTTGAACAACTCTGTATTCATTCCCATGAGCATAAAAAAAATGAAGTAGTAAAAGTACAGCGCAAGAGCTTCCTAGTTGCCTATTTGGCAACAAGGTTCTCTTTTATCAAGTCATAGCACATTCTGTTAACTGAATACCTCCAGAACGCGTACTTAGTTACCAAAAGAACATGGAACATAAAGCAGTCACAACTTATTAGTATCATAACATATCTTGTCGGTTGAATACTGTCAGAATACTAGGTACACAAGTACTTTGTTACCAAAAGAGAACATTATTCTGGCACAATAGTTTACTATCACATAATTGTTTTTGTACACAGATCTACATACCGCGGTGGAGACATGTGTCAGACCTTCTGATGGTCCATGCCTAGCCAAACCAAAGTCTGACAATTTTGCATTCCAGTTCTCATCCAACAGAATGTTAGATGTCTTCAGATCTCGGAAAATAACCTGCATACATATCTTAAATTTAGCAGGATAGATGAAGCTTACTGAAACATCTGACACATATTGCAGTTTTCAATATTTCAATTGTCACTGCTGCGGGATGCAGATGTGGAGATGGGAGAGTTGCTAATGACAGACAGATGTGGAGATGGTAACAAGCCGTCTGGTATTGATCATCAGAAATCAAACGGGTTACCTGAAAATCCATTTCTTCATGCAGATACTTCAGTCCCCGGGCAGAATCAAGAGCTACTTTTAGTCTCATTGGCCATGATAAAGTAGAATTTGATCGACTGGACAAGTGATCATCAACACTTCCATTAGGCATATATTCGTACACTAGAAGCCTTTGTACACCTCGTTCATCATCTTCAGCACAGTAGCCTATTAGTTTAACAAGGTTTGGGTGCTCAACAATTCCAAGAACATTCATCTCTGTTAGCCACTCCTTCTGCCCTGGAGAAAGATCATACTGTATTAGTAGGAATCAATACAAGAAGCTAAATCGAAATTTTAGTGTGTGCGACTTCAGAAGGACTAGTCAAGCAAGTGGGTCTGAAAAAATTCCAAGGCATGTTTGACTTACAACTTTAGTTTACTACTGTTTTACATATGCTGGCACTAGTTTACTCAGCATACCGAGACAATATGTAGAATTAATTATTGTGCACTCCCCAAAGCTGGACCTACAGTAGCAGCATAACTGAAGAACAAAAATCTGTAATCATGTTGCCTTGGTAGTGAAACTCAGGTAAACTGATCCTGGTTAAAAAAAAACAGAGAGAACCTACTGAACGGTTTCTATTATGAAGAAATGATAAATTCGGGAACTTGGTTCATTTTCACTGTGCATAATTGTCAAGTCCAATTAAGGTTGTTCCATAACAATCAAAATGTAGGCGGTGATATTTGTGTTCAACTATCATTTGGTAACCTTAAGAGTGTACCCTAGCAACCAGATATGCCTGCTACAATTAAGTGCTAGGGAGTCAGAAGATGGTGAAAGAAACTTGCCTGTAGTCCTTTACGATTCAACTGCTTAACAGCGATCTCGATTCGTTCAGTTGGTTCGTCAGATGTCTTGATGATGCCCCTATACACACAACCAAACCCACCCTCCCCAACCATGAGGGACCGACTGAAGTTGCGGGTGGCATTCTTCAATTCAGAGAAGGAGAACACCCTGAGGTTAGAAGGCCGGTCAGTGAAGCTGGGATACTGTGTCCTCCTTATCGACTCGGCGCTCATGTCGGAGACATTCATGGAGTTGAAGTCTGAACCAGAGCGAGCATCACGTTCTGTCGATGTTGTGCTAAAGGACCGTACAGATGCTGAATTGGTAACGGGATCCGCCTCTTTGATCTCTCCATGGAAAAAAGGCAGGCACCTCATTGCTGCAATGCAATGGGAATTAATCAGGGGAACAGTAAGGTAGGAATGATGCTATACTTTACTCAAAATGCAAATAAAGAATGGAATTAAGAAAAATCAGTAAGTTCTGAATTCAAGTTTCCCTAAATCTTTTGCCAACCAAAGCAACTGTCGTAGGCTAACAGCAGCTACCAAGTTCAGAGTTTGATATGGTAAAATGCCTCTTCCGTGACAGAATGTTTCAGGTGTAGCAAGTGGTGATAGATTCACATGACTAGTACCTAATAATCGAATGGAAGCTGAACTTGAGAACTTCGCAGATTGCAGACTTGACTCGTGCTATGCCAGCGATCTTCTCATGTGAAAGGAAGGCGAAAAAAGATGGCAGTTGTAACAAATCATTGAAAAAAAAAAACTTAGGCCTGCAACTGCAACAAACCCACATAAACCTGAAGTTCAGACAAGGTTGCGCTGAAATTGGGCTTTGAACCTTAGTGACAAAATTTCAGTGCAAGAATTCTGCGACTGTAACACGTCCTAATCCAGATGTACAGAGTGAGGCCCAAACAACATAGAAAGCATGTGAGAAGCGAAATACTAGCATCAGTCCTGAAGCTACATAAACTACCAACAACCTTAATAATCTTATAACAGCTTGGATCTTTCGGGGGAAAAAAAAAAATCTTATAACTGCTTGATACCAACCTCAAACCTATCAAATCTTAGTCAAATATCTGGCTCAACTCTACAAAATCTATGTTTAATCTGCATGGAAAACGATGAGCAAAAACAACAACAGCAGGATGAATCACACCTAATATCCAAGAAAGCTCTAGCACAAAGACATCAAGAAACAACAAACCTTGCCTATCTTGCGACGGCCGAGATGCTCCGAGGGGAAGAGCTCAGCGTGCCGCGGGGAGGGGAGCTCCGATCCGGGAAGCGCCGGAGAAAGGGGAGGCAGAAAGATAGAGAGAGACTTTGCAGTCGGGGCTATGCAGCAGCAGTCAAAGGTAGGAGCTCGCCTGATATTTTCCTCTCACCAACCAAGAAGCTGCTTCTTTCGTTTATACATCTCTATCGATCTGTGCTCTAAATTTTCTTCGCCAGGTCCCGAATGCAAGTGAAAAGCAGAGAAGACGACGGAGGAGGAGGAAGAATTCCTCGTCGGTTCACTTGTGAACGAGACGGGGAGTTGGACTGATGAGCTGACGGAGGAGGAGCACGAGGGGGGGCTGGCTGGATGGAGGGAGAAGGGTGACGGATCGTCCGAACGCGACAATTTATTGCAGACCCTGCGCAGCACGAGCAGTGTTTGTAGTAGTGTCACTCTTCTTTTCATTTTTCCTTTTTGGCATTTCTGACCGGTGGCCTTTTTGGTTGGTACGTAATCCTAAAAGTGATTTGGCTGGTTCATCACCCATCCTCTAGCAATCAACTGCCCCAACTAACAACGTCCTGGTTTCCTCGATTCAGCGCTTCCGTTTACACGACACCCCTGCCACATCTTGCGCAGCCGTCTGGATTTCGTGCGGAGCTAAAAAAAAAAAAAGCACAAGAATTTTAATCTCAGGATGGTTTTACAGGTCAAGCTAAGCTCACTTGGTTGATGAGGAGGTCTACGCTTGGCTTGATTCGTTTGTAGCTAGCCAGTCACATGATACATTGCTTTTGCCTAGAAAATTCTTGAGCTGCTAGACTCGAACGACGCAACTGCCTCGATCAATGACATGTGTCTCAATACTAGCAATACACAGATTGCAGTATTGTGATTCGAATGTTTAACAAATTTAAGAAAAGAGCTAGTAGTTCAAATAACGAGCCGCATGCAGCGACGACTAGAAGACACAGACGGCTATTTGGCGTCGTCGCATGTGAAACGGGGCCAAATATTAAAGCGTCCACGGAGCTGATAGCGACCGTCTTAGTTAGTATCAAACGTTGGAGCGCGCCAAGTATTACATATAATAGTCTTGGATATCCATCATCCAATATAATCAAGAAACCTACTTGCCGTCACACCTCCAATCAGAGGGGTTGCTTAGAGAGGCCGAATGAAAGCTGTCAGTTGCAGTCAGCACCCTTGAAATGAATGAAAGGCCAAGTTAAATAATCCTACTTGCTTGCATGCATGTATCACTGATAGCGTACTAACTACGAAGCCTTACAATCCCTTCCTCCTAATACATACACTTGCACCTCTTTTCTAAAAAAAAAATATTTGTATCATAAATAAAGGGTTAGTAGTGTTTTTTCGACAAGCTTACCTTTTTGCAATAAGAGTAGAAAAAAATGCAACATTCGATCAAAATAGTTCTTCCAAGTTTCCAATCTTCCCATGTCCTGCTTGTGTCTTGCGCATGAGAGGACGTTTAGGAAGTCGTGGCTCATGTGGGTGGTTTTTTAAGTTTACTTGTGATTATCATCGATCGTAATAAAAAAGTTTGCTTGTGATGAAAGCGGGACAATAGACGCCGCCAGAAACAGACAAGTGTGAGCTTAATTAAATTGTTAACGGCGCCGTGGCGCTCACTGCATGGGCTAGCTGGTCTCCTTCCTTTTGCTTTAGTTTTAGTTGTAGCCGTGTCCTCCTGAATCCTGTGGCCTGGGCTCATGCCTAATCATCATCATGAGATAGCTTGGATGGGCTGCCAATGAAAGCAACGTGTACCATCGTCCCGAGTTAAAGATCCGGTTAAACACATAATCACGGTTTACCTCGGACGGGAGACGATTAGAACCGCGCTGTTTCACTGCTTGTGCCGGCGTTGGGACCTACGAGTCAAATAGACCACGCGACGTGGTGAATAAAAATGACCTTTTTATTTGGCTTTTGAAGCCAAAGGAAGTTCCTTTTTTTTTTGGCATCTTTCCCGTTCATCATGGTCCTGTTTCTCTTGGTGCGGCATGCACATGTCTCTCTTTCGCCTCCCATTACCATGGCGAGTAGGTATGGTTGGCCTCCTCGCACTAGCTCTCTCTCATGGCAAAAAAAAATAATTGGCAAAGTCATCGCCTAATATATATATATTTATATTTTTGAGCAAAGTCAGCCGGCCGTTGTCCTTGACGTGCTGCCGCTGCCAATATGCCCTCCCATGGGCCCGCACCGAAGACCAACGACTTGGACCAGCGGACCTGGACTTTTGACTTGCTCTCCTTCGTCAATCATTTCATCACTCTCGTGGGCCAGCCTTACATATGTGGCCGCCCGTAGGCCAATCCCAAATTGGGCTACCGCCCAACAAGGGTAGACAGTGCTTCCGGCCCGCCCAACACGCGGACACTCACTCACGCTGCACCAAATCCACAGAACCGGACAAGAATCCAACCATCCACACGACGTCAACCAGCATCCCGACCGTCCGATGCGTAGACCAAGCAACCGCTTTGTTCCCCACCATCCTTTTCCCGCGCTTCCCCTTCGCCTCCCGCCCACCGCGCTCCATCCACCGGTTTCCGTCCGCCTATTTCTCCTCGCCATCAACGCCACCCGGGGCCTCCTCCTCCATCCATGCTCACCCCGACGCTCGCGGCGTAGCACCGCCGTTTCTCAGACCGACCTCACCGCCGTCCACCATGGCATGGGTGGCGGCGCACCTGCTCCTCCTCCTCGCCGTCGCGGCGCCCGCCATCGACGCCCCCCGCCTCTCCTTCGCCCAGACCAGCAACGACTACGACGACGGCACCGGCGGGACGGGGGACAAGGGGGCCCAGGCCATCGCTGGGAGCCCCATCGTCGCTGGAGTCATGAACGAACGACTCAAGGCGCTCACCTCCTCCTTCGCCAAGGCCATCGGGAAGCAGCTCGACTACTGCATCAAGGACACGTGAGTAGTGCTCGTCGCAACACCAGCACGAATGCACTCGTTCTGAATTTATGATTCTTGGCGATCGAATTCATGTGACAAATTTGCGCTTTAATTTGCAGGGACATGGAGTGGAATGCCGCCTTCGATTTCTCAAAGGATACCACCTTCCTTACCAATTGCATGAAGGAGACCGAAGGTATATATATGCTCATTCATGCATGCATTTCGATTTCATCCCTGAGTCATCGTCTTTTGCAACGGTCACCATTTTGACTCAATGTATCGATGTTTCACAAATTGAACCTTCCTCGTACTCAACGCATTTCATTGATTTTTAAATCGACATTGCCTGGAATGTAAAAATGATATATCTATCTCCATGCTGAATAAATGAACAGGAGACTTTCAGCAGCGCGTGTGCACAGCTGCTGAGATGAAGTTCTACTTCAACAGCTTGCTCGACAGCGGGGAGAACGGGGAGAAGAATTACGTCAGGCCCAACAAGAATTGCAATCTGTCCTCCTGGATCGATGGATGCGAACCTGGATGGGCGTGCAGCGTCGGCAAGGAGCAGAGGATCAACCTGCAAGATGACAGGGAAATCCCTTACAGGGCCCTCAAATGCCAAACCTGCTGCCCTGGCTTCTTTTGCCCCCATGGTCTCACTTGCATGATACGTAAGCAACTCTCATCGCAATAGCATCAAGCTACTGCATCAATCAATGACCACATATAATCACCGTTTACTTCTCATCATATTTTCTTTCGTAATGACATATCCTATTTGTATCAATGGTTTTTCTACATCACACTAAATGTACGCTCACAAGCATGCATGTTATACACTAAATGTTATTTCTTTTAAGTTTTTTTCTGCCACGTCATGTTAATTCTACTGATTCTCATCTGTTAATGTGGTTTGCAGCGTGCCCTCTTGGTGCATACTGTCCACTGTCCAGCTTAAACAAAACTACAGGCATCTGTGACCCGTAAGTTCGCAGTCACTATTTTGCTTAATTACACGTACGTATGGCATGTTCGCTCTTTGATTCTCAAGATGCTTACCAGATACAACTATCAACCACCTCCCGGGAACCCAAAGCATACCTGTGGTGCTGCTGATAACTGGGCAGATGTGATCACAACGGATGATATATTCTGCCCACCTGGATTCTACTGCCCGAGCACTATACAGAAACTTCCTTGTAGTAGTGGGTAATCCTATCTATCTATATATTGTTTCCTATACTATAGTAACATTTCTCTGGAAATAAATTTAGTGCTTCTTCCTTCTTTTTGTGACAGATCCTTCAGCCTTTTATTTTTAGCATTATTGTTGTTTTGGCCACATTCTGAGAGTATAAGGTGCATTTTTGCAGGTTTTATTGCAGGAAGGGGTCAACTTCACAAACTAGTAAGTTCAGTCTTCTTCACAAAGTCGTAATCTACACCATCAGAAATCCCTTTGTTTCGAACCAATTCTGAATTCTGGGTTCTGCTGCTTCGTTTCTGCAGGATGCTACAAGAAGAGTTCTTGCCCACCAAACTCTGCCACTCAGGACATTACGATATTTGGTGCATTGCTTGTGGTAACATTCCCGTACATTACTACCAGAAGAATGACATGTATCTCTTGCAAGATGCTGTGATTTGAGGCTCGTTGAACTAACTTTTTGCTTTTCCCCCTCCACATACGTGGTTGTGTAGGTTGCTTCCTGTTTAGTCCTTTTGATCATTTACAACTTCTCTGGCCAAATCCTGACTAACCGTGAGAAAAAGCAAGCAAAATCTAGAGAGGCTGCTGCTAGACATGCAAGAGAGACTGCACAAGCTCGAGAAAGGTGGAAATCAGCTAAAGATGTCGCCAAGAAGGCTGGCGTGGGTCTGCAGTCCCAACTGTCTCGCACATTCTCGCGCAAGAAGCCTGGCACGCAGGCGGGACCGTCGAAGGTAGGTGCTGGTATGTCTCAAGATGCGGGTGGAAAGAAGAACAATCTCACTGACATGGTGCGCTCGTTCGAAGAGAACCCGGACAACGAAGAGGGGTTCAATGTGGAAATAGGAGATAAGGCCCTGAAAAAGCCCAGAGGGAAACAAATGCACACACGCAGTCAAATTTTCAAGTATGCATATGGTCAGATCGAGAAGGAAAAGGCCATGCAGCAGGAGAACCATAACATGACCTTCTCAGGTGTGATATCAATGGCCAAAGATCATGATGAAAGTGCGAGGCCAGTCATTGAGATCGCCTTCAAGGACCTAACTCTGACACTGAAGGGGAGCAAGAAGAAGCTTTTGAGATCAGTGACAGGAAAGCTCTCGCCTGGCCGTGTAGCTGCTGTCATGGGCCCATCAGGTGCAGGAAAGACCACATTTCTGAGTGCTATTGCCGGTAAGGCAACTGGGTGTGAAACATCGGGTCTGGTACTCATAAATGGTAAAATTGAACCGATCCGCGGGTACAAGAAGATCATTGGCTTTGTTCCCCAAGATGACATTGTCCATGGGAACCTAACCGTTGAAGAAAACCTCTGGTTCAATGCAAGATGCAGGTAACCACTGAAGTAGAGCATGCCTTCTCAGGATACTCGCTTTTATTCAGCTACTACTATTAGATTAGCTAGTAAGCTTATTATGTCCGCTGAGCTGTTGCATTTCAGGCTGTCAGCAGACATGCAGCTACTACTATTAGATTAGCTAGTAAACTTATTATGTCCGCTGAGCTGTTGCATTTCAGGCTGTCAGCAGACATGTCGAAGGCTGATAAGGTCCTCGTCGTGGAGAGGGTCATCGAATCCCTGGGGCTGCAGGCAGTTCGAGATTCACTGGTTGGGACAGTGGAGCAGCGTGGCATTTCTGGTGGCCAGCGCAAGAGAGTCAATGTCGGACTTGAGATGGTGATGGAGCCCTCAGTGTTGATCTTGGATGAGCCAACGTCTGGTCTGGACAGCGCATCCTCGCTGCTGCTTCTCCGCGCCCTTCGTCGTGAAGCTCTCGAAGGCGTCAACATCTCCATGGTTGTTCATCAGCCCAGGTTGGTCTCCAGGCTTAAAATCTTAACATATTCAGCGGTGGAATCATGGATCCTGAGTTAGTGAATAATCGATCTCTGTATTGTTTCAGCTACACACTGTATAGAATGTTTGACGACTTGATACTTCTAGCCAAAGGGGGTATGACAGTGTACCACGGGCCTGTAAAGAAGGTGGAAGAGTACTTCACAGGGCTGGGTATCGTTGTGCCGGAGCGCGTGAACCCACCGGACTACTACATTGACATACTTGAGGGCATCGTGAAGCCCAGCTTAGCAGCAGGTGTCACCGTGAAGGATTTGCCTCTCAGATGGATGCTACACAACGGGTACGATGTTCCGCGGGATATGCTGCAGAGTTCTTCAGACTCTGAATCGTCGTTCAGAGGAAGCACGGATCATTCTATAAGCGGCGATGATGCTGGGCCATCCATTGCTTCAGTACTATGGGGCAATGTTAAGGACATCCTCGGGCAGAAGAAGGACGAGTATGATTATAACAAAACTTCTGAAGATCTATCAAATCGCAACACCCCTGGCATTCTAAGGCAGTACCGGTACTTCCTGGGAAGGTAAGATCTCATGTCTGACTTGCAGAGTTTTCTACTCTGAACTTGACTGTCTGAAACGTATTCTTCAGGTGCGGCAAGCAGAGGCTCCGCGAAGCGAGAATACAGGGAGTTGACTACTTGATACTTTGTCTTGCCGGGATATGCCTGGGAACCCTTGCCAAAGTGAGCGACGAGACGTTTGGGGCGCTTGGATACACATACACTGTCATTGCTGTCTGTAAGTATGCATAATCTCTAGTCTCTATCTTGAGCATATGGTGCATTCAGTCAAGTAATGTAAACTGTGCCTGTGGTTGCAGCCCTGCTATGCAAAATCGGAGCCTTGAGATCTTTCGCGCTTGACAAGATATACTACTGGCGGGAGAGAGCCTCTGGGATGAGCTCGCTGGCTTACTTCCTATCCAAGGACACCATAGATCACTTCAACACCATCGTCAAGCCGATCGTCTACCTCTCTATGTTCTACTTCTTCAACAACCCCAGGTCATCCATCTGGGAGAACTATGTCGTTCTCGTTGCGCTTGTCTACTGCGTGACTGGCATTGGCTATACCTTCGCCATATTCTTCCAGCCAAGCTCGGCGCAGCTGGTGAGTTCATGTTTGCTCAACTCCAATATTCATTTTTAGCTAGACTTCTCCTAACACATGCCGTTCTTGCAGTGGTCTGCATTACTTCCAGTTGTTTTGACTCTAGTAGCAACTCAGCAGAAGAACACAATCTTTGCTGATTTGTGCTACACAAAGTGGGCTCTGGAAGCGTTTGTCATTGCAAATGCTCAGAAGTATGGATTATCTATTTTGATCCATAGAAGTAAAAATTTCTGTCTGGCAGTAGTAACACTGTAACCACCATTGTTGTTTGTTGTTGCAGCTATTCTGGGGTGTGGCTCATAACACGGTGTGGTTCACTGGTAAGGAGTGGCTACAACATCGAACACAAGGCTCTCTGTGTAGTGGTTCTCATTGCTAATGGTGTAATCTCCCGCTGCATAGCATTCTTCTGCATGGTGACCTTCCAGAAGCACTAAGGCAAGGAAAACAGATAGTTTTCTCTGTTGATATAGCAGATTCATTTCGTTATTTTTTACGTAATAGAAATGTACATTTAGAGACCCCCTTGTTACAGCACAGGTGTAGATTGTTGAATAGCAAGAAACTGTCAGTGATGTCTTAATTTACGGAGGTTTTTATCATTTCAGGTTAGCTGAAACAAAAGAGTTCACTTTTTAACTCCAGTGTAAATTTGAAACGCAAATGTCAGTTGATGTATGGCTGAACTTGTAGCTCTTAACTTCAAAAGCAGCTATGTTACTTTGACAACAATTTTTAGCAACAACAGCATAAATTCAACACATGCCCAAAATGATCCTTCGTGAGCTCACAATGAGAGAATCAATAATCAGGCAATCATGAATAGTGACATGCAACTGTAGCACTGAATTAGGTTACTTCACAAGAAAAAATTACCACTGTCATATTCATGGGATTAAAAATCCTGGATGTGGTTTTTGGCAAGAGAGTGATACTGCAATCAGTGTCTCACAGACATGTTTTCAGTTGAACTTAAAACATGAAACAAAGTACTCAAGACCTACACATGAAAAGCAATGAAGTTGGGCAGAACTTCTAGGACTTCCCTACTACAGGTACTTACTGGACCAAAAGCTACAATGTTACGAATATTCCTAACCCTAGCTTTGGTCAGAAGGTCCCTTTGAACTGACCTGAGACCCAACCAAGTCGTCCAGGGTGAAGTTGAGAGTGTCTGTTGAACCTTTCTTCACCTCCTCTCCTTGCGCTGCTAAGAACTCCTCAATGCTCCCTGGCTCCCCAAACCATCCCAGTCTATCAGCTATGAGGTGGAGGTTGTTGCAGCCACCGCAACGCGCAACCACCACTCCTTTGTCATACGATTCGCGGCTGGCCATCTTCATAGACCTAGTCTCGCACACCTTGCATGTAAAGACCATGGCCAGGTCATGTCTCGGTGAGATCTTCAGGTTCGAGGCGTCTCTAACTTTAAAGCTGGACCCCGGAGTAGGGACTGAAGCTGGTGCTATATCAGTTTTGGACTCCTCTTGGTCCTGGGAACACTCATCCGAAGCTGAAGCATTACTCCCCTCTGCGGTAATTGTTTGGAGGGCTCGTAGTCCGGCAGTTGTGGGCGCAGGAAACGAAAATCCTGCAAAAGACATGAATCTCCGGTTCAGTGCTCAACTCATCAGTACTGCAAATGTGCAAATAGCAATAGCACACGGGGATAAAACATAAAGTAGATGTGGATAGTCGTTCTCATAAATTGGGAGTAAGCTGATTATATATATAATCAAACATTTCTTAACCCTTCACAAGAGTTCCCTAGCAGATGAGAGGATGTAGCTATCACTCAATACAACATAAGGAACAGTTGCAAGAACAATGTCAGATTCTATTTCAACATTAGAGACGGGGAGCTTGACTCGCAAATACAAATTAACCCTTAATAGGGCATACAAAAAACCTAAACAAAACCTGGATCACGGATAGGCCAGGAACCCTGGATTCATCGGACCCCGTCAATTTCACAGCTATACACAAGGAACAGAAGAATCACTGCTAAAGACAAACCCGGCAACAGACAGAGAGAGGTCAAGATGTCGGGGGATCACCTCGGGTGGAAGGTACGGGCGATTCGGATAGGACGGCGGCGAAGCGGCGTCGCAGCAGCGGCAGCAGGCGGGCGGCGGCCATGGCGGCGGAGTGAAGGGAAGCCTGAAGACTAGAAGAGAGAGACAGAGCACAGCAGAGGAGAGGCCTAGAGGGTTGTCTTTGCGAAAGTTTCTTTCTTGTCTTGGGGACGAAGAAGGAAGGGCTGAGTGGACCGCGTCTGGTAACCAACGCGGCCCATACATCAGCAGGGGGCGGCTTTTACTATGGGCTTTGTTATGGGCCTTTTGCTACACTTAAATTGGGTGGATCCTATACGTAGAATTTTTTAAAAATAATATTTTTATTGTCCAGAATTACAAAAATAATATTAAAATTAGAGAAATTACAAAAATAATACATTGTCGAACGTTGGCTGCACGAAAATCCTATTTTCGTGCGTTGGTTGCACGAAAATAGAGTTTTTGTACATCCAACGTTTGAAAATACATACGCATCTAGAAATAAATCAAAAAGTCACACGACTATTAATAGTCCCACGACCAACACACGACTATTGATAGGAAAATAAAAATAAAAAGAGTCGTCTTCTACCTCCGGGCTGGCCTGCTGTGCTGCCGAGCAGAGAGAGAGAGAGAGAGCAGCTCAAAGAATGGCTGAAGTACAACGCCTACCTGAACTCGCTAGCCAAGAAGGAAAGGCAGCAACTTCGTTGGACGATGACAAACTATGCAGAGCGATCTCCAAGTCTCCAACTCCGAGAACTAGGCAAGTGTAGATAAACAAGCAACAATGGACAAAAGTAATCGGCCCATGACCCATCGGCCATCGTCTTCCTTCTCCTATCAGTCCAACCAATTCTCACTCTCCAAGAGGTTCAAAAAAAAAATTCTCACTCTCCAAGCTCCATTCATGGTGGTGGGCAGGCAGGGCTGGCCTGCCGCCTC
This sequence comes from Eragrostis nindensis, assembly GCA_012490785.1. Taxonomy (NCBI): domain Eukaryota; kingdom Viridiplantae; phylum Streptophyta; class Magnoliopsida; order Poales; family Poaceae; genus Eragrostis; species Eragrostis nindensis. Next base: position 528,938 of record JAAXCT010000054.1, on the reverse strand, counting down.
TCCAGCCGGGCCGCCGCGCAGCAGACCGCAGTTGCACCCCGCCGCCACTAAGCCGCCTCCCGCGCTGCCCAGCCGACACCGACGCCCCCGCTGCTCCGCCTAGCCCCGACGCCGCCACCAGCCGCGCCCGGGCCGTTGCCTCGACGCGCCAGCGTAGAGTGAGATGAGAGAGCAAGAGACACAGAGAAACGAACAGGCCGGAGGCAATAATGGAGTTCGCGAAGTAGTCGTGTATCCAACGTTCGACAACAGGTTTTCGAATATTCATCGCACGACTATTCGTATTTCGACAACACTGTATTTCGTGTTTTGAAAGTTCGAAAACAAGTTTTCGTGCATCCAAAGTACGATTTCCTAATTTTCGTGCGTCCAATGTTCGACTGAGTATTATTTTTGAAATTTCATAGATTTACGTATTATTTTTGCAAATCTATGAATAAAATATATTATTTTAAATAAAAACTCCTATACGTAGCCCGTCCTATAAAATTCTTTTGATAGAACGGTTTGAGATGAGTGCGGAGGCAATCCGACGGCCCACGTGCGCTGCGGGCTGAGAGGGGGAGGACAACTGGGTGACACGTGGCGCGTTTTGATTGGGGCGGATGGGAGGAGGGAGAAAAAGAAACGAATTTTAAACTTTAAACACATTTTTCTCTTAAACCGTAAGTCTATTTTCGAATCCGTTTGAAGCATGATGTTGTTTGGAATTAATGCTACAAGATGAGATCCAATATAAATATTTTTTAAATTTTTTTGAAATTCGAATTTTTTGTCAACATTTTGAATGTACCATGTCAATATTTTGTGTTTCACTATGTCAACATTTTTTATGTGTTATGTCAACATTTTTGGCAAAAATATTGATTCTGTTGTTTAGAAATATTGACGTAGGCTTACAAAAATGTTGACGGTTAGTTAGTAAGCTAAGTTGTTTTAAGTGGGCTGAATTTAATAGGCCATTGACTGACCTACAAGTTGAATCTTGTAGAACGCCTTATGCAGAGGGTGTCCCTTAAATTGGGTAATAGACGAAATTCCCGTTGCTGTACCAGCCGGTCTGTTTCTCTACAGTCCACACAGTCAAAATCATTTGCAGTATTTGTGTTAGCTCATCGTAAAGTATACCAAGTCTTTTTAATCAGCTTACGAAATCTTTGTGAGGCATTCGATGCATGGTTGGTGATGGTTATACAACTCGGTCCTAGGGGACCTGACGAGGTCCTTGATTCCAGCCTTCCAGGCGGCTGGATGAGAAGGGGCAAACACGTATATGCTCTCTCGTTTCAACAGATTACAGATAGCATAAGAAATTTGACTTGTTCTTGGCTGCCCCTAACAAATTACTGGCTAATGACGACTTGACGAGAGACATATACGATGCAGTATAACCCAGTGACGGCATGCAGCACGAAAACCATCTTTAATATACGATGAGATGTCACACGAGCGAACGAAGGAAATGTTCTTTCTTTCCATTAGAGAAACAGCGGCATCGTAGACTGGTAGGAGAACAAAGGAGGACACTACTGTCATACGTTGTGCTGGTGGGGCCTTTGCTTGCTTGCTTGGTGGAGTAGTACTAATAACTACGGACGGGAGAAAGGACAATAAGGGAAGAGGTCGTCAAGTTGATTATGTGATAATACTGGACAGGCGTCGCAGTCACGTCGCTCTCACACTCAGCATACAATGTCTTCTCTTCTTTTTTTTTATCATCTCTTCTTTTCACATACGATCATCTCTACCTATCTTCTAGTTCTGCTTTGTAATTTTATTTTATTTTTTGCGATGAAATTCTGCTCTGTAATTAACGACACCCAAGCTAACCTTTTGCTTTGCAAACGAGCACCATGCAGGTGCAACTCGAGCATCAGTAACTACGGAATGGCAAGCCAAGCATGATCCTTTTTTTTTTCCAAGTTACAAAGATGCCACCACCGTAAAAAAAAGGGTTAAGTTAAAAAGACGCCGTTTTCTTTTTCAAGAAGGATAAAATGTTGACGTGAGAAAGCATTCCATCAATTTATTAGTGTTTACTTTGACCTGTTTTTGACCCGAGCAGCCATTCCCTCTCTCTCTGTTCTGTTGTACCCGCCGGAGCAGGGAGCAGGGCACCACAAATTTGCGAAGACGATTGGGAAGGAATTTGGGAGAGAAACAAGGGGCATCTCCCATGGTCGGCCCCAAGCCCACGGCGAATCGGATGTGCAAATCCAAGAGCGCCATCGCCACCACCACCGCCTCCTCCTCCTCCACGGCCGCCGCCGCCCCGAGAAATCACCGCTCGCCGCGCACCACCACCACCTCCACGTTCCCGGCCTCCTACTCCTTCTCCGCCTCCTCCTCCACCGCCTCCTCCTCCGCCGCTTCCCTCGCCGCGCTCCGCGACTCCCTCCCGGAGCTCCCCCTCCTCTTCACCTACCACGACCTCGCCGCCGCCACCGCCAACTTCTCCTCCTCCCACCGCCTCGTCCCCGCCGCCCCCTCCTCCTCCTCCAACTCCTTCCGCTGCTCCCTCCGCGGCCACCCCGCCGCTGTCTTCCGCCGCCCGCTCCGCCGCGACGCGCGAGACGTCTCCGCCCGCCTCGCCGTCCTCGGCCACTGCCACCACGCCGCCATCGCCCGCCTCCTGGGCGCCGCCGCGTCGCCCGACCGCACCACGCTCTTCCTCGCCTACGAGCTCGTCCCCGACGCCGCCCCGCTCTCCGCGCTGCTCCGGAACCCCAAGAACCCGTCCTTCACCCCGCTCGCCTCCTGGCACGCGCGCCTCCAGATCGCCGCCGACGTCTGCGACGCCCTCCACTACGTCCACCTCCAGGCCGACACCATCCACAACCGCCTCTCCGCCTCCTCCGTCCTCGTCTGCGGCGACGGGCCCCTCTTCCGTGCCAAGATAGCCCATTTCGGCGCCGCGGACCTAGCCGGCGAGCTCCCGGACGACAAGAAAGACCAACAAGAAGAATCCGGGCACCGCCGCACCGGCAGCCGCGGGAGGCGGATCGAGGGCACGCGCGGGTACATGTCGCCGGAGCTCATCGCGGGAGGCCCGCCCTCGCGGCGCTCCGACGTGTTCGCGCTCGGCGTGGTGCTGCTGGAGCTTGTGTCCGGGCAGGAGCCGGTGCGCTACGAGCTGGTGAACCGAGCGACGGGGGAGTACGAGCGGACGTCGCTGATCGAGACCGCGGAGGCCGCCGCGGCGGAGGGCGGCGGGGAGGCGATGCGGCGGTGGGTGGACCGGCGGCTGAGGGACTCGTTCCCCGTGGACGCGGCCGAGTCGCTCACGGCGCTGGCGCTGCGGTGCGTGGCCAAGGATCCCGCGGCGCGGCCGGACATGTCGTGGGTCGCCGCCAAGGTGTCCAAGCTGTTCCTGGAGGCGCAAGAGTGGGCCGGCAAGTTCCGCATGCCTACCGACATCTCCGTCTCCATCGCTCCCAGGTGAAGACAGCCGATGCTTCCTCGTGCCGGCGTTTGCACAGTCGCTGAATCCGACTGGCATCGACACAGAGTGGCTGATCGCATAATTCTAACGACACTTGCTTATTAGAGTTGATGAGTGCTTCTGCTTACAGATTATAGTGCTAGGTAGTAGCACATAGCTTGTGGTGCAAATAAATTGATTGCTCATTTGGGATTCAGACTTTGGATAGATTTTCCTTTGTTTTCTCTCTTGTTCTTATTGATGATGTACATAGGAGTTTCTGTTGAGATATTTGGCAGATGTACATTTGCTAACAGTGGAAGAAAGCCCAGAGATGTTAGAAATCTGTTAATGATCTGTCTATGTATGGATTAATGGTTTGGTTCCTTTCGGGATCTTGACTCGCGGCCAGAAAATTGCTATCGTTGATTTCTTGCCTTGATGTGGATGTGTCTGATCGTCAACTCAAAGGAGAGAAAATAGCATCTCAAGCCAGCATCAGTGGAATCAGGTCGTCAAGTGTGGTGTATGTAGCACGTCTAGACGACGGGGAATCATCTGACGGTGTTGCTGTGCCAGATTGCTCTTCTTCCAGCTCCCCCAGGTTCACATGTTGCAACCACAGGTTGTCAAAATCCTTCGTACAGGCCGAATTGATTCTCATCATTTTGCCAGGACCTATCCCTATGCTTTGGGAAAAGAGAGAAAAGATCGAATACCAGTGCTGCTACTATATAGGATTTCATGTAGCACTAGCAACTTTGATTCTCTACTATGGCAAGTGTACCGAGGAGTACAGCAACACAAAGCTTCAGAGTTCGACCCCTTCTTTTTCTGAAATTCTACCCCTCTTGAAAAGCACGTATTTTCCTTTCCAGTCAGCTTACGTGCTGGATATATAGGCAGAACGATAAAGAAAAATAAAATCTGAAAAATGCTGCTTTGCATCATGTATCCATTCCTCCTTGTTGGCCCATATTGACCATAATCATATTCAACCAGCTCAATCGATAAAGAAAAAAAAATCTAGATAAAAATATTCAGATGAGCAGACTCAGAAATCGGGATGAAATGGTGCCCATTGTTCTAAATACCCATGCTCAGCGGATGGGAATTCCTTTCCATCAAACAGCACCCAAAAGGCTATACCTATTTTATTGGTGCATGCTTCCTGAATCTTTCGAATTTAGGATGGAAAGACTTCGTACACATCCGCTCACATGATAGGAGATCCGCACAGTAAAAACAGATAACACATTACAGGAGTGTTAATCCAACATCGAAAATGTACAGTTCCATCAAGGAGGTACTTGTACAAATCTGCTTAGCTGTTTCAGGCCTGTGGTATCCGCGAAAATGCCAGTTAGACGACGCAGCCGCTGAAGATATCTGTCCAGTCGATCGCAGCTTTGCTCACCATCAGGCAAATGTCACCACCCTCTCAATGACTATCAGGGAAAGGCGGGGAAAACGAAAGTTAGGTGTTTGGAGCCACAAAATTATAATATTACAAAAATACTTAAAAGTCACGATAATTGTGAATGATAGTGTTCTTTTTTCCCTGTGGCTAACAAAGCTTCAAATCCAAATTAAACTCAACTCCCTCCAATCTTTTATATATGACGTTAGTTAGTTCAATTCATATATAAAATATTAGAGGGAGTAATTGCTGTGACAATATATCAAGGTAGTGGAAGTTCAGAGCTGGTCAGTTCCTCATTTTTATTTGAAAATCCATTATGCATTGATGGGTCATTCAACCATTCAAAGATATCATGATATTTCCTTACATCCTCATCTGTGATATAGAAATAACAAATCAGACCTGTATCCGACCTAACCATCTGCCATGTCCTTGTTCTGCTATAAGCAGAAGGGAACAAGATAGGTCAATGTCATAGAGTGTAACTTGAAATGTGGGTTCAACTGTTCTGTGACCTTTAGTATGGGTTGAATTGTATGAAAGATACCATCAAAACTAACTATGACCTGAATGATTATGACACACTGCCACGGCATAAAACTAAGAACAAAATACAGTGGGAGAGAATCAAATCTGCTCAAAGATATTCTAAAGCAATCTGACAGACAATGCAACTTGGCATATTATTTTTCACATGAGAAACTGAAAAAAAAAAAACAATACAATGTCAAAGCAGCCATGAGCCCATGAACAGATCAAATTGCGTAGTAAAGACCAGCAAACCCCTGTGCCAAACTAATAATAAAGGAGTTGCAGTCAGTTGTTGATATAATAGGTAGCCACCAGATATAGGCTTAATAATGTCTATAATCACTGAAACATCCAACAAAACGAAGTTGGGAGTGTCATTAAACATTGAAGTTCCAGTATGAGAACTTTGACTATCTCAACATGAAAGAAGGAACAACTGTACTGGGTCCTGCAGGTTTCTTAGTTTCAACATGAAGTTTTTTGGAGTTCTAGTGAATAGTTTGGTGCCCAAGCTGAGAAGTATTTGAATAATCACACATTCAAAATTATCACACAATATTTCGTAGCGAATGATAACACTAGCATGGCACACTAAGAATTTATAGTTTTTGCAAATTAAAACACATGACCAGACAATTTTATAGGGCAATAATAGTGTACTTAGCAGAGGGTACGCGTAAACTACTCCATGCAAAACATGCGTACCTTGAAGCCTGATTTTGTATTAGTTCCACCTGCCAACATCTTCCTTGCAGGCTTCAGTATTTGGAAGGAGCACATCAATGTCTCGTCTACACTCATCATAGCACCAGCATTATCAAATTCTCCACAGTAGTTAGGTGCCGAGAATATTGTTACGAGTTGGCGGTTAGCGAAAAACTCATATCCATCTTCGACAACCTGAAATTCAACATGGCAAGCATAAGTAAATAATTGACTCGCTTAGAGTAAGTTTCTGCATTCTTTCAGAGCACAGCACACCTGATGGGCTCGGCAGATGAGGTCCAAATCATGCTTCTCAAGGAATTCAGCCACTTTATCAGGCCCAAATGTATATGAGACACCTCGATCATTCATGGCCCAGCCTTGTGCTTCATTGGAAGGATCAGACCAAAGAAGATCACAGAGCAATCCAGTATCAGGCACATCTGTGGGACGATTCAGGTTGAGTATTTGATCCAGCTTGTTCAACTCAGGTGAAAGACCACCGTGCATGCAGAGAATCTTTTCATCTATCAATGCTGCCACTGGTAAGCAGTTAAAACAGTCTGTGAAAGTTTTCCAGAGTTTTACACTGAATCTGCGCTTGCACTCATCATAAAAACCATAGATGCGATTTACTGACGCACACTCATGGTTGCCCCTTAGAAGAAAGAAGTTCTCTGGGTACTTGACTTTGTAGGCCAAAAGAAGGCATATTGTTTCCAGGCTTTGCTTTCCACGGTCCACATAATCACCCAAGAAAAGGTAGTTGGCCTGAGGTGGGTATCCACCGTAATCGAACAGCCTCAGGAGATCAGAATACTGTCCATGGACGTCACCTGATCAGAAGAAAATGTCCAAGATCAACATTTGTTAGAAGTTTTATTAAAGGAGTTTGAGGCTAACAAATCATTACAGATATCATTATAAATAGAGTTGAGATTCTTTTTATCTGCCAAGATATTATTTTAGCTAACATGAAAGGCAGCCCATGTATCGGCGTGAACTTTACTACGACCATTGTCTGCGTGACCAGTAGATCCGCAGAATGTAGATCAACTACACAATGCAGGGAATGCTACAGCATGAAAGCCAATAATGAAGCCAAAATGGTCATGCTTTATTAGAAAATAAACACATGTTAACTGTCAGTGGTTTATATTAGTGTGCAATCTTGTCAACAATACATACTCGAGATTTCCATATGGGACAACTATGACAGCTATCCACTTTACGGTTATTTGCTCTAGTAAACCTACTTTTAAAGTACATGGCTTTGATTTCCTACAAGATGTTCAAACGGTTATAATCATCTATGTTCTCTCCAAAATTTTCACATGACAACATCCTGAACAAGAATCAATGCGTAAACTATGATAGCTCGGAAAGATTGAGGATATGCTGGATTTTAGAACATCTTAACGTCATCATTTCACCAAATGCATTTATACCTCAAGATTTAGCATCTTTTGTTAGTATATGTACAAAATCTAGTAGGAGCACTAGAATCGACCGTAAGTATTATCAGTTTTTTGTCTGCAAATACAATCAGACACTTTATATTGCCAGTATGCCTAATTACACGAACAGCATCCAACATACAGCAAACATCTACTCCAGTATTCAATCGATTCTTCGAGCCATAAAAGACCTAAAAGGATTGGAAATATATAGCTTTCAATCAGAAGATCGGGTTTAGCGCAGATGCAAGACTCCGAAAAGGCACAGACCGAATAGCGTGCAACCCGTTGACCAACCAAACCAATCCCCAAGATGACATCTTAGGAGGTACTGCCGACATGTAGAAATTGCTCAAGCGCTACAAGGAAGGAGGATGTACCGCAGATTTTGATGGGGGCTTCGAGCTCCAAGAGGTTGGGCTGCTGCAGGAAGATCTCCTTGGCGGCGGCGCAGAGCTGCTTAATCTCCGACTCAGAGAGCTGCGCGTTCTTCCCCGGCTTCAGATTCTTCACCTCCAGCAGTCGCCGTATGAAGTCGTCCAGCAACGCCGGATCCATCTCTTTCCTTCCCCGGGTTCTTCAACTCTTCTTGAAACTTCTCAACAGCGCAGCACTAGTAACAGTTGAAGAAAAACAAAAACTTTACAAGAATAACTGAAACAGAGATCAAATAAACCTTGTTTTCTTTGATCTTGGCAGGGGCTGGACGAGGGAGAGGAGAGATTCGGTTTGTGATCAGCGTATTTGGGGCACAGTGAAAGATTCTACCTTTCCTTGTCTTTTTGGGCTTCTTTATCCTCTCTTTCTTTTCCTAGGATGCTCTCTTGTTCTTGTTCTTGGAGACGGGGGAGGAGGCTGTTTGGTGGGTTTTTGGAGGGGATTCGGATTGGATTCGTGTCTGGCCTCCCTGATTTCTTGTTCTTGGCATTGGTAATGGGTCTCCCTCTCTAGCGCGGACCTGTGTGTGCCTGTCTCTCTCCTCCCCTGTGCCAATTCCCCAAAGACTTGTATTGGACTTTGGAATAAAAGCAGCCTACTTTACGGTTAAGCCCCTCCATTTGCTCGATTTGTTTGGTTTGGCTCCTCAGTTGGCGATTACAGAACTTTTCTGGGTTAAATGTTTGCTTTGCAGTTCTCCTCTAGCCATCTCTTTTTCATTTGACATTTCCTTGTTAGGGTCTGTCAGATTTTGGTGGTTTGCAGACTAGTGGTGTGTTGGATGCATGGAAGCTGCTGAAGAGTCACTACCAATCGTCTGATTTTTATGCAAAAAAAAATGTTGGAAGGAGTATTTTGGTGATTTTAGTATGATTTCCCATGCTACTTGTATGCTCTGTCCCCACAGGGCTAGTTTTAGCTGTGATGTTCTGTGCAGCATATGAAATGATTGTCATTCTGAAAAGCAGTTCTTTGCAATAGGAGAACGTATCTGGTGGAAACCAACCACTCTGTGCAAACTATGAAAACTTCAATCTCAGCCATACGATGTTGATCCAAGGGGGCGCACAGGAGAGGTGGGAGGGTGATTTGCAAAGGCGATTTTGCAAATCACCCCTTCCACCTCCACTGAGTTTTCACATCACCCCTCTCACCTCTCTTAAGTGCCCCCCTTAGATCAACATCGTGTGGCTGAGATTGAAGTTTCCATAGTTTGCACGGTGAGGTTGGTTTCCACCCGATACTTTCCCTTGCAATAGACATATGAATAACTGAAAGAAAGTATCACAAGCATGTTTTTCTTCACCCTTGTGGCTCTATATCACTGAAACATTTTTCCTACACGGCCGCTAGTGATGATGACCAAAGCCAAGTCTTAAACTGGAAGAGGCCTTTACAACCACTGCCAGCACTAGCACAGGATACTGCGTTCTTCAGAGTAGTCTATTCCTAGCTACGACAGCATAAGTTGTTACGTTTCTGAACACGAGTGAACTAACCTTGTAATTATGCAAGCCCGAGCATGTATGCATGATTCTGAATGGCACGGTGGACCCTTCTCTCTCACTTCCTTTTCCCAGCGGCAGGTAGGTGTGTTCTCATGTGTGATCATGCGCATAAGTATAGATGGTGATGACTGAAGACTGATGCATGTTGTCGGCTGGTTTCATATTTGTCATCCTGCCTTTTGGAATCTTTGAACACGAGGATCCATGCCATGGAAACTTCTCTCAACGATGACCCACTCTAATCATTGATGTTCACAAAAATATAAAAAAATCGCGCTGCAAGTGCTCCGACATCAATGAGATTTTAGTCGTCAGATTTCTCGCTGGAACAGTCGTTTAAGCATGTGACGGGATAAGTCTGTCTGTTGCTTGGAATGAATGACCGGTGCGGTGAAATGTACAAGATGTTCTAGTAGTTCATAATTTAGCATAATCCCAGTTGCTTACAAGATACTGTTACTGGAGAGATGCAGTGGTACGCATGCTTTTGATTCCGTCGTCATGCTAGCTTCGTGTCCCCCCTGTCATGAAAATGGGGCGGCGAGAGCATCTTTGAATTCTAAGGCAGCAGTAAAAGGTGACTTGTCAAGAAAGATGGAGGCTGAATTTCTAAAATTTGAAGAAAACGAAGGCTTTTGGTGGTGCCAATTCTCGGATGGGCATGCATCCACACGACACGGGCAGAACAGGTAATCGTGAATAGGGCAGGTTTTGTGCTGTTATGCATTTTTTCCAGCAGGATCTGCAAGCTTCCCATCCCAGATGTATAGTTTTCTCATTTCTGTTGCGGCGTTCGCACGACACTGACATTTGTTTTTCTGAGACCACACACTGGCATTTTGTTGGCCACCACCAACATGCATTGTGCATGATCTATCTTTGATGCCCTTAGGATCCGTAGTCCTTGTTATTTGCAGTGTATTCCACACAAAACCAAACAAAATACATGATCGTGGCAGGAACTAATCACACGAATAAACAAAATTTGCTCATGAACTGGTTTCATTTGATTCTGGTGTTAGTTTAAGCAAAGTGAGGCTCTCCACATACAGTTGTCCATTCTGAAAGAAATTCATGTGCTCGGCATGCACCATCAAACATTTGGAGCGAAGAATTTCCGTGTTAGTATTATTTTGGCCTGCAATCCCATCAAGCAAAGTGAGTACTTTTGTTTTGAAAAAATCAACGCTTGCGGATAGCGTACTCCATGTGACTACAAATATGGATCTTCCCTGGCTGCAGTGCAGTCAGAGACCCTGAATCCTAAGATGCTTCTGTTCATCGTTCTTCACGACATAATAAAGTCAAAGAGTATCTGGGTGGGATGGATGAGCAAAAAAGCAAGAGCTCACATGCTAGGTGATGGCAGAGCTCCTGTCCAATGGCGGTGCCTACGATTCAGTTCCTGAATCCCGTTCCCATTGCACAAGAGACCGGGGAGTTGCACGTCTTGTGCAGCAGCGATACCTATGGTTGACCTCGCCGGAGAAGACCAGGACAAGATCGTGAAGCAGATCCTCGACGCAGGACGAGAGTTTGGTTTCTTCCAGGTGAATGTGTATCTGAATTTTCAGTACGTGACTTGTCAGACTTATTAGTAACCGTCTGGTACCCTGTAACGAAAAACAGGTGATGAACCATGGCGTGGCAGACGAGGTGATGCGCGGCATGATGAGCAGCGCAGAGGAGTTCTTCAGGCTCCCCACGGAGGAGAAGATGGTTCACTACTCCACCGACAGCAAGAAGGTTCCACGGTTCTACACGAGCATCGGGCAGGAGGAGGAGGAGGACGTTCTATACTGGAGGGATTGCCTCAAGCTCGGCTGCTACCCTTTGGAGCGGTTCAAGGATCAATCGCCTGAGAAGCCTGCAGGGCTCAGGGCGGCGCTGGAGGCGTACACGGCGGCGGTGAGGGCGGTGGCGCCTTCTCTGTCTGCTGGAGTCATGTGCTGTGTACGTATGCGTTGATGGTGTCCTGTTTGGGGAATATTATATGCTGTCAAATGACTACTAAGTTACGATGTTGATGGTGATGCGGAAAGATTAACTGGCTGACAGCGACATTTAGCATACATTGGAAATCTATTAAAGCAGCCAGTAGAGATGAAAGTCGTCGAGCACGTAACGTTCCGAGTAATGCTTGACCAAGCGGAGCTCTCCTCCGTGTCCGCTCACCACCTCCACGCCGGCCAACGTGATGAAGTTCTCCACCGCCTCGTAGCGAACCAGATTTCTGTAGCAGACGCGCGGCGTGCGAACGTTGAAGAACCTGGCGATGCAGAACTTGCCGGAGCCGAGGTACACCGATCGGGGTGCCGACACCAGGCGCCACTCCTTGGGCGCGCCGGCCATGTCGTCGTCCAGCAACGCCGCCGCCACAGGCGGCCGGCCGTCCTCCTCCGAAGCGACGGCGAGGTCGGACGCGCAGAGGACGTGGCCGCGGTCCGCGGACGAGATGCCAAACCAGAGGCCGCCGAGCTCGGGGATGCAACTCGGCGCGGCCGCTGAACTGCAGCGCCCAGTACGCGGGCTCGCTGCTCCACGCGAGCCGAAGCCGACCACCGCGCCGGCGTCGATGCGGACGAGGTCGTCATCCAGGCCCGGCGGCGGCGGCGGGAGATCGCGCCAGTGCCAGTGCCCCTGCCGGGACGGCCTCGGAGGGGGGTACGCGAGGGCCTCGAACCTCCGCCGCCTCATGTCCATGAGGTAGAGGTCGTTGCCGGCGGCGACGGCGAACGCGAACGGCTTCTTGAGCTCTTCGCGCCGGCTGGGAAGGGAGCGGACGGCGCCCGCGTCGGCGTCGTACATGAAGGCGCCACCGACGCCGTCCGTGGCGACCACCTTCTTGCCGCCGTCGACGAGCATGAAGTCCATGGTGCCGCAGTGGCCGGGACGCTCGGGGGAGTAGAACTTGATGGTGGGCTCAGGCAGGGAACAGTCGAGCTTCATCGGCGGCGGGTGCCGGCCGAGCAGCAATCTCCGGTCCCCGTTCTGCGCGTCGAGGAAGAAGCGCGACATGTCCATGCGGCGCAGCGAGTAGACGCGTTTTGAGCGATCGGACATGACCAGGTTCACAAACCTCCGGAAACTCATCCGGTCCCCGAGCTGCGCGCGCACTCTTGAGACGATTTTGAGTTCCCTGCTTTCACAATCTATTATACAAATCTCACACTGTAATAATATGCAAGTGCATCTGTTGATGAACCAAACAGTAACAGCAAAATGGCGGCGGCGGCTTTTCTAATCAAGATCGATCAATCTGGAATCCCTAGCTCGCTCCTCGTACTACCGTATCTGGAGGCTCGATTTGTTTCTGGGCCCACATGGTTCCGTCGTCCCCTCTCAACTCATTTACATATACGGAGTAGCTTTTATTCCCAAAACTGCGCCTGCTGCTGCGGGCATTTTAGCCTCGAGGAGGGCCGCTTCGACGGGGAGCTCAGCGGTGCTGATGAACGTGAACCACTACGTGCCCTGCCCGGACCCGAGCCTGACGCTGGGCCCGGCGCCGCACTGCGACCCCAACCTCGTCACCATCCTAATGGACAAGGGCGCCGCCGGCCTGCAGGCGCGGCGCGACGGCGGCTGCTGGGTCGACTTCAAGCCCCTGCCCGGCGCGTTCGTCGTCAACTTCGGCCATCAGATGGAGGTGAGCGAGGCTCCGGTCACCATGATTCATCAGGGAAGCACTGATGATGACCATGTTCTTCGATTTGGGCGTGATTGCCTGCACCACCGTGTACTGCAGTTTCTGTGGAATATTGGTTAGTACTAGTATAAACTGTTATCTAGTAACCTGGATGGTAATTTCCTGAGGTCGGGTCGCCGAGTCAGTTGGTCAATGCTGCAGGTCTCATGTCTCTGCTGTGCTGCCCTGGAAATGACGAGTTCATGTCGTGTTTCAAGGGCACGTTGATGCGATCAATTGGAGGACTGGTCGGGACGGGGGACACCAACATCTCAGCATACTGTCACGGATGATACCATGACAGATGATGAGACTCGAGACCATTATCTTCAGCTAATCAAATCCTTTATGCATCTCATCGTGCGTGTTTGCCTTAAGCAGTATGATGTGTGCGGCAGCTGGCGATCCGCAACGAAACATATAACATAATCATCAATAGTATCAGAAGAACATTGTCCCCAGTTCAAAGTTACAGTACTAATAATCTTTTTTTTTCCCCTGCAGATGAAAAGATTTATTTGTGGCTGTGGCGTTGCTAGCATGTTTGTAGGCTTTTCCGCGGTCTATTCCTGACCATAACCTCTTCACCTATAAATTGGAGGACGCAGTTTCATTTCGCATTGTTCGAGAAAAAAAAAAGTTTCATTTCGTCGTTTACCTTTTTTCTCGCTGTAGCCTCAACTATTTTACCATTTCCAGGTAATAGTAGCCGCAGTAGTTTCAACAAATAATTGGGCACCCGCAAGAACGTGGACAAGACCAAAAGCGAGCTCACTCGATATGTTGACCAGCGAGGAAGGCGCCACTCCAGGCAACAAACAACCAGAACCATCCAAGGCATGGCTTGTGGCTGCATCAATCAAGCAACGGCAGCTGTGAAGAACGTGTGAGAAACGGGAAGCAAAAGCTACCAAGTCTCGCCGGGAACACCGGCGTCGTGTACGTCGGGGGGACAAAGAAAAATGCATCAATGCATAGCCGCGTGTTCTTCTTCTTCTTGTATCAGTCACTCAACAGCATCAGCTTCATCAGTGTCCCTGTCTCCTCCGTCTCCTTCAGTCTGTCTCTCTCCCTCACGGGTCAAGGCGACCCAACAAGCACGCCATTTCCTGGAGCTGCAGTCAGTGAATAGTACAGAGTGTAGGACTACACATGCCTTGATTGGTACAGTCTTCTAGACTTTGTGCTTGCGTTTCATTCCTTTGCTAAACCGCGTTTTTCCAACCCGACCATCCATTCTTCCCTCCTACCTCGCCAAGGCAGCACACTACATATGCATCAACAGCAAACACAGACCTTCCCTTCATCCTCGTAATCCAATCCATTTGCAGCTTCTAGCTGAGCTCAAGGCAGCAAGTTGCAGGTCCCAGCTGCCTGGCTCATCATCAATGGATGCCCAAGGAGCCGGCCGGGGCATCGTCTTCCAAATGCCACATATTCCGGGGCTGCTCTTCACACCACCGCCGCCGCCATCAATCCTGTCTTACTCCAGCTCCTACTCTTCACCTTCCCCACATCATCCGCCCATCACGAACTTCCCGATCCTGGTGCTCACCGTGCTTGGCATCCTCATCACCTCCGTCCTCCTCCTCACCTACTACGTCTTCGTCATCCGGTGCTGTCTCAAGTGGCAAGGCTCCTCCGACGCCGGCAGCCTCATTGGGCGCCACAGTGGTGGCGCTGCCGCATCCAGCAGCCGCCTTCATCTTCCTGTCACCGGCACGCCTGCCGAGGCGCGCGGGCTCGAGGAGTCCACCATCCAGGCGCTGCCCACGTTCAGGTACAGAAAGGCCATCAAGAACGCCGCTGATTCAGCTCCCACTGGCGAGTGTGCAGTGTGCCTCAGTGAGTTCGAGGATGAAGAGAGGGTCAGGATGCTTCCCAGCTGCCTCCATGCCTTCCATGTCGACTGCATTGACACTTGGCTCCAGGGCAACGCCAATTGCCCACTCTGCAGAGCAGCCATCACCGCCCACTCCATGCTTCCATTGGATCAGCTCCAGCGGCCCGAGGAGCTAGTCATCCAGGTGGCCGCTCGCACTGAGGAACAGGACATTGACACACAGCCACAGCAGCATGAAGCCACCATTGCAGTTGCTGAAGCTGCAGGAGATGCTACTACGGTTCAACAGGTCAGTAGTGGGAAGAGGAACAATGCATGGCATGATGTTGATATCAGCAGCAATGGAGATGAGTGGAGTGCGGTTAAGAAGGACAGAGATGTTCTTCCATTGCGGAGATCCTCCTCCATGGGCTCACTCCGCGGTGAGGAGATTCGCCTGCAGATTCAGAACATTTTGCAGAGGAACGCTCCCTTCCATAGGGATGACCCTGCCAGCAGCAGCAACAGCAGAATGTAGTTTATAGGGGTTTCATTCAATCAATTGGCTCAATATTCTTTGCTGAAAATGCGCAAGTTTAGGGCGTTATCTATGCCGCTTTTATTGTCTGATCTTCTTTTTTATTCATTTTGTAGCAATATATTCAGCATATATGGAAGATGATTTTGATAGGTTTTAAGCTTCAACTCAAGATGCCTAATATTTTACCAGAACATGAATATAGCATGGCCAGCTTCATGTGGCTGAAATTTGTTATGAATAGAACTTGTATTGAATCATAGCCCCATGGGATAATATATAGAGGTTACACGAGTGCCCTATTGGAATAGGAAAAGGACTCAATACTAAACACTCCTATACCCTTAACAAAAATTGCCTTTGAGTTGTAGACCCGTGAGAACCCAGAATGTTCATACTCAATATGGCATGTGAAAAAATGACCACGATTTCGACTTTCAGGTTTAATAGAAAAGTGGGATAACCATCCATAACAGAAAGTGGATCAGACGCCTCAACCTGAAGCTGAAACCTCGGTCTTCAGATATATTTTTTTTTTAAAAAAACATAAACTGAAAGGACAAAAGGAATAATTTACAGTCTATATAGATCTATAAATTCCATGCCTAAAAGTCTCACCAAATATTTCTTTAAAAGGACATTATGTGGACATTTCTGCCTTAAATACATCATAGCTTGACTGATCCAGTCTTGTTGCAGGAAACTGGTAGTTCACCAACCATTGATTTCTAAAACCGCATGCAACAAGAAAACTCACTTTCCTCAACCAATAGTTGCATCAAGATTTTTTACTTTATTATAGAGGCAACGGTACATTTTGGTCACTTTAGATAGACTAACAAGTCTTCTAGATGTTGCAAAAGGTTCCTTACTGGAAATAGCTACATACACATGCAAAATTTCTTCTACCACGAACTAAACATTAAAAAGAAAAAAATATAACAATAGTAGAAAAGATACTAACTCTAGACCGAATGCATAGATTACTGCCGCGCAGCTTTGGCAGAATCAGAATCTGATTCCTGCTCCTGAGGTTCAGGCAATGCAGTTGTCGAACCTTCAGGTGATAGGGATGCGAGAGCTTTTTTCTTGATTTGGTTGTAGAGTCGAATAGCTTCTTTGAGCTCATCTCTAGCATCGGGGCCATGGTTCCGCCATGAATCAACCACTCTCTTTTGGAACTCCATAGCTAGGGCATAGCTGCAACAAGAGGAGATATTACCGATCAACTCAAAGTTGGAACACAAAATACATTACTACTCCTTAAGTGCAATACTAGTAAACAAGACTTGCCAATACCTTCAAATATTTCACATTTAAAAACTCATTCTACTATTGGAAAGGCATATCTAAAGAATCCTATGTTTATGATTACAAGAGATAAAGGGATATTTGACTGCCATGTAATCCCAGTATATAACAACTCGCACTCTACAGCATAACCTATATATTCCAGATATGCTAACATTCCACAATAGCTTATAAACAAATATACTACAGAAAATATTTCACTTGCAGAGTGCCATGTGAATTGTCTTAGCATATCCAAACTATGTTTTATGATTCTGAAGCTAACAAAGGCGTTTCTAAAGTATTACCTTCCCATTGCATTGTATGCATTAGCGAGGCTCTGGCAGGCCTCGATGGTATCTGAATGGTGAGGCCCTAAGGAAACATCCATGACTTCTTTTGCGAGTGCAAACATCTGTGCAGCAGACTGCGGCCGGTCCATCTCCATATACGCAGCACCCAAATTGTTGTACACATACCCTACTCCATAATGCTTCGGACCAAAACTGTCCTTCATCCGCTCCACCGCATCCTCCAAATAGGGGACAGCTTCAGAGACCTTCCCGGTCAGAAGCAACAGCCACCCAATCCTCGCAGCAACATTGCCCTCCATGTGCTGTGCCTGAGGGATCCTCTCAAGCATCGCCAAGCTTCTCTTGAGCAAAGAGATAGCCTTGTCAAACTCATTTACCATCTCATAGAGCGAGGATACCTCTACATAGGCCTCTGCCACCTTGTCGGGTGCGGCCATTTCCATCTTCTCCAGAATGTTACAGGCAATCTCCAAGCACCTCTTGGTGTCCCCGGCCTTCTCCTGATTAGCGAGCGCCTTTGCCATGGATATGAACACCAGAGCTCGCATCTCGCTATCCTTCTCCACCTGCTTCGCGACATTCTTCAACACACTGACAGCCTCATCGAATTTCCCCAATGCAATCTTGATGTTGGCCGCATCAATCTCAGCATGCAGGAGATCAGGGCCAGCCGCACCCCAGCTCTTCATCACCTTCTGGGACATCTCGTTCTGCTCCAGCGCCTGTTCATGCTGCTCCAGACCGGTGTATATGACCCCAAGCAGGCGCCTGTCGTGCGCGACCTCGACGGAGTTGTTGCCAAGCGTGGACTCGTGCAGCTGAAGCGCCTTCTGGCACAACGGCAGCGCCTGCTTGAAGTCGAGCACGGCGGCGTGCGCCTCCGCGAGGTCCCTGTACGCGGCGCCCAGCTCCCGGCTGCCAGGCGGCAGAATGGCCTCCTTGAGGTCGAGGCAGGCTCGCATGTCGGCGAGCGCTTCCTCCCGCCTCCCCAGCGCCGTCTTGACGTTGGCCAGCTGTAGCCGCACGGCGTGCGCAACGGGCCTGACGTCGAACCCTTGTTCCCCAAGGGCGGCGTCTTTGTCGGGGAGGAGAGGGGTGAGGAGGCGGAGGGAGCGGGAGAGGAAGGAGAGCGAGTCGTGGAAGCGGGAGAGGTCGAATGAGGCGGAGCCGGCGAGGTGGAGAGCCATGGCGAGCGAGACGGCGTCGGAGGAGGACGCGTCACGGCCGGCCTCGAGGATGCCGAGGCAGCGGAGTGCGAGGTTGAGGATCCGTGAGGGCTCGGCGGAGCCGGACGCCTCGAGGTGCTGGCCGAGCTTGAGGCAGGCGAGGGCGAGGCGCTTGTCGTTGGCGGGAACGGCGGCCTCGAGGCGGGAGAAGGACGCGAGCATGTCGTTGGTGGTCCTGGCCGCCTCGAACGCCTCCTCCGCGGCATCCGCAATCGCGTCGAAGGAAGCAGGGACGGGAGGCGGCGGGCGCGGGGAGAAGTAGCGGCGGGGCGGCGCGGGGAGAGGGTTTAGGGTTCGACGGGTGGGGGTTGGGAGAGGGGATCGCAGGGGCGGCCTGAGAAGGAGGGAGGCGGCTCGGCGGAGCGCCATGGCGAGCAACTGTTTGCTGTGTTGTGTTGGTTCGACGGCGATGGCGGAGGCGGCGGCGGCGCCAGTGAGGGGGAGAGGCGGATGGACGATGGAATGGGCTGGGCTTGGCCTTTAGCATTGGGCGCAAAACGCCCAAAGCAAAACAAAGCCCAGTCGTGTGAATTCCATCCATACTAGTCAAATGCCCGTGCTACGCCACGGTTCAAAAAAAAAAGTCTCTGCAATTAGTGGCTTGCGGGCATACATTGTTGTGCAATTTTTATTTATATTACAATTGTAATTAACTTCAGTTTTATCCCTTTATTCATAACCTTTCAAAAAAGAAAATAACATCTCGTATATCATTCAAACAACAGGTGGTCTTGGCCTGATCTGCCATTATCAAAAAAAAAAAAAAAAAAATCAACGTTGCCATGCATGCATGTTGGGAACTGTCCACAAAACAATGTGCGGGCATTTGAAGGTGGACCCCGCCGCCAGCCCAACTCCCCACACGGCCACACCTGCAATCACTCCAACCTTATCGTCTCCAGCACCGAGTCCCTTCCTCCGTCCTCATGGCGAGCTCCTCCTCAACGAAAATCTCCTCAACGTTTCCAAATCCTTACGATTTTTCCCATGAAGAGAAGGCCCCGGCCTCTTCCTCCTCCCACGCGCTGCCGGGGGTGCCGTAGCTTAGGGGGGAGCTCGCGGGCGACGTGCACGCCGGGAGGCGATGGGCCCCTAGATCTGAGCGAGGTGGAAGCCCCGGCCTAGAAGGAAAAGGGCCACGAGGGGCCAATTTTGCTGTAGGTGGGACGCGTCGGCGTGAACCGGGGAGCAGAAGGCAGAGGCGGGCTAGAAGGGCAGGGGAAAATGGCGGCGGGGGCGGCACTCCAACCCGATGCAAAACGCGGCGAAGAAGAAGAGGAGCAGCAGCGCGGCAGCGGCGGCAGCCCAGTGGCTTCGTGCCGCGGCAGGTGGCGGCGGATGAAGGAGAAACGGGCGGCGCCACGCAGGCTTGGGCGAGCGGCGGCGCAAGGAGAAACAGCGGCAGAGAGGTCGAACACCTGGAGCGAGGGCGGGAGGGAGCAAGGGAGCTCGCCCGAGAGCGCGTTGCCGGAGTAGAGCTTGAGAGGGTCACGGGCCCACCTGTCGGCGCTGAGTACTGTAGCATGGAGGACGACGACCGGACACCACCAACTCGTGTTTTTATAAGTAGTAAAGATATGAGCCTGAGCCCCGCCTTGCCGCCACGGTCGTGTGTCGTGAGTCTCGTGAGATTGCCGCCGCCGCCGCCGCCAAATTTTCCGTTCTCCTTCCTCCGCCGCCGGCAAGCAGATAGATCTGATTGGAGTAACCGCACTGGAGATGGACCTCAGAGAACCCAAGAACTACCCATTTCCATTGCCATCTGCAAGGCCTTTTTCGAGACGACGATGTGCTCCAAATGGGCTTGCCTGTGCTTACACCAACCAAGATGCCCACCGGTGGTAGCTACACACAATTTGTGATGCTCTGTCATGTGTTGCAAGTTGCATTCCTACGTCTCCACTGAAACTCGGGAAAATGAAAGAGACAAGGGTGTGTGTCCTGAGCTTGCGAGGCCAAACCTCATGCTCTGGTACTTGACGTAGCTACGCCGGTGGTCTTCTTAGCTGGCTGAACCAGCAGCAAAGAGAAAAGCTCTCTTGCTCATGATTGAGACACCTAACGAACCAACCGACAATTCTACACTCAATATTTTAGATTGCGCAACCTGAATTCTGAAAAGAACCTCCTCAGTCTAATGGAACGACGCTCTTCTGATTGCGACCAGCCTCTCGCTCTCCGAATTTATAACACGCGAGACTATCAATTGAAGCTTAAAAAAATTTGGTTACCTAACCATCGTTTTCATCATCGACTAGCCAGAACGCTAGTATTCAGCAAAGATTCAGATGCTTCAGAGAAGGGTCATTTAAAATGCTGGTGAATACTTCCTAATGCCCGGCGTTTTGTCGATGGACGCCAGCTCGACCTTGGATGGCCAAAATCGGTGTCGTAAACGCCGTACCGCGGCGAGGCGCTCACTGACATCGAATGTTCCGGCACCAGCGACAGGATCTTATGGAACCACCCGTCGGCGCCGTCTTGTCCCCTGATCGCCGCGGCCGCTGTCACGACGCGTCGGCGCCAAGCTGCAGGTCGCCCATGTCGACGTCGACGAAGCACGGCCGGAGGTACTCCTGCGGAACTGGAGGCACGAGGCGGCGACGGCATTCCACCGAGAACAGCAGGTGCGTGCGCACGCCGCTTCTTGCCATCGACTCGAGCCAGGCAGGCCCACGCCACCGTGAACGCCGAGCAGTGGACGCGTCCGCCGCCGTTGGCACTCCCCGTGCACTCGGAAGACCTGCAGAGTCGCAACCATTTTATAGTGCCCTCTTGCTCATGCTGTTGAGAGAATTAGTACTCGTGGCCCATATCATCGGTGGTTGGTGCCCGTCATTGGTTCACTGCTCATTTTGTGCATCATTTTTCTTCCCGACGAAAGTTTGTGCATGGGTGCATTTCTAGTTTCTTTTCAAATTGATTATTTTTTCGAACAATTGTTTCTTTATAAATTGATAAGGTCCATGAAATTGGAATTTCCGTGCAGCAAAACACGGTCTCTGAAGAATGTAACAGTAGGAAATTTCTGACAGATTCAGTTCATCAGTTGGACGGCATAGAACCAACTAACCTTCTGGGAGCAGGCTCAACTACTGGGACCAGTAAGTAGCTGATGACCAGTGGATTTCTGAAGTCTTCAGAATTCGACTGAACATTTTCAGACCGAAAATAAAATAGTGAAAATAATGCCGATGCCTGGAGTTAGAGACTTCATCATCTATATACTAGTACAGAAAGATTTACTCCACTACAGAGCATTTTATTCAAGCCAGGGGGCGGTTGGATGGATCTACTATATATCATCTATATACATATATACGCAATGATCGATGCCTGGAGTTAGATGAGCTGTGCTACTATATACGAGTACTACTAGCTTGGAGCTTGCCATGTGTCTTAGCTAGGGAGATCAACTTCGCACGACTACTACTCGAGCTTGTAATTGAGGTCCAGGGACGCGTGCACGCGCTTCCTCTCCCGTGCCTCGAGGTCTGCCGCGAACTCTTCCCCGCCGGCGCCGGGGTTGGAGGAGGACGCCGAAGCGGCAGGCTCTGTCGGCGGCGGCGGAGGGGTCACGTCCCGGCAAGGGAGGTGGAAAGCCTGCGGCGGGAGATGCAACTCCCCCTGCCCCTGCTCTATGTTGCCCCCATAAAGCAGGGTCTCTACCTCCCGCGCGAACGGAGCCTCGGGGCCGAAAAGCTTGAAGTCATCGATCATGTCGATAAGCTTCTGCTTGCACTGCTGCCCGGTCCGCCTCCGATGGCCCAGGTCCCACAGAAGGCGGGCGAGCTCGTCGTAGTGGTGCTGATCCTCGTCGTCGCCGCCGAACAAGCCGGGCATCCCGACGCGCAGCCGAAGCAGCGCGAGCGAATCGCGCCGCAGCCAGCGATGCTCGCCGGTGGCCATGGGCCGGGGAAGCTAGCTGAGTGGGGTAGGCGGTCTGTCAGAGTGTCAGTCTGGGAGAGGAGGAGTGCACGGACGGACTCGTTGGGAGTGTCAGAGTGTCAGTCAGGGGGGTATTTATAATCTGCCGGCCCGGCTCCCAAGGATCTCACGGTTGACGTCAGCCGCCCGTGCTGCGGGCGATCATCCCGGGCCTGCTGATGATGCATGCCGGGCGGCGGGCGCTTTGCCTCGAACAAAGATCGTACTAGTATCCTTTTAGACGGTATTATGCTCTACTAGTAAGAGCGTCTTCAAGAGTGACTTTAAGCCTGACTCTTAGAGTTGTTTAATAGAGAAAAAAAAGAGAGAGAAGACAGCTAGCTCTTACTTAAGAGCTAGTCTCTAAATATAATAAGAAAATGAAATATAGGACCCACCTCTCATCATTTCTTATAAGAGTTGACAACTAGCTCTTAGCTATCTTTACCTTTATGGAAGCTCTAAGTAGAACCTTTTTTTAAAAAAAAAAGAAAAAACGCTCTAGTATAGCACCTTAGCAATACCCGAGACATGCAGGGGAGTCAGTCTGCCAAATACATGCAGGGAGGTATCTAAATTTTGGATATGCATTCAAGAACACTTGTTCTGACTTTGAAAATGCGAATGAAAATCAAATAAATTATTGAAATATTCTCGATTCTGATGTCCAATCGTTTTACCTCTACCTGCACATTTTAGAATCCCTGATTTTGGCGTGCATCAACACATTGCTTACTGTAGTATATTGTGTTCATCTACTCCACCCAATCATGCGGCACCAGCAACTATGGGCTGTTGGTTTCGTCAACGCTAAATTGGAGTAGTCCTGTCGCCTGAGCCTGCCGCTCGGCCATGTATCTAGCTACCGAAAACAGTTAGTCACGTGGGCCACAATCAGTCTCCATTAGTTTAATATCGTCTGATAGTCTCAAACCGTCACACGGAGACTTTGACAGCTACCACCCTGCTTTTTGGCAGTGCCCTTGATATGATGACGCCAATAAAAAAGACAGTGGCAGGCACACTGTACCACCTCGCTGATGACAGATCGAGAGCAATAATTCCCGATGAGTTTTTCTTCCCCGATTTAGACATGTCACATTAATAAGAATCTTACTCTAAATTTAAAAGTATTAAATAAAATTTTATTACAAATTTTTTGTCTTATATCGTGAGAGTTGGTCAAAAACATTTTGTAATCAGAGTTTGTATAAGCATATTTTGTCTCACGACTTTTCTCTACTTGACTTTTCACCTACCAACACGTAAGTTACACGTAAGTCTGCAGCTAAAATCTAACCGCGATGCTTATGACGACGGATACGTTCCTGGATAAAGTTTCACGGTTTGTTCCACATCGTGCCAGATATTTGTGAGTTATACAAAATAATAAGTGCACGTGAATGGCTTGCGTTTTTACTGCATAAAACTAACAGAAACGGGGAATGGGGTGACCATGTGACTATACAGGCTGTTGCTGACAAGGTTTTTATACAATCTACAACCTTCTCAGTTGTCATACATGCACCTGGCATAGCATATAAGTACAACATCAGCTGACAAGAATTTTTAAAGTGCGTTCGGCGCATGGGGTTTAAATTTTAGAGGGTTTTTTAACAAATATTCTAATTACAAATAAAGTTTAATTACAAAATTAATTTCAGAGCTTCGCTTGAATTCGCGAGACGAATCTAATAAGGGTAATTAAGCCGTAATTAGACGATGGTTACTGTAGCATCACTGTAACAAAATATAGCTTAATTAGGCTCATTAGATTCGTCTCGCGATTTAGAGAGGAGGTTATGACATAGGTTTTGTCATTAAATTAATAACAGTAGTTTTAAATAGCAAGATTCTTTTTGATGTGATGGGTGCTAAAAATTAGAATGGGTGTGCCGAACGCACCCCTTAGTCATGCTAATGTCAGGCAACAATCTGACGCAGTACGATGTAAAAATTTTCGTGATGACATCATTCAAGGATATACGCAGTTCCGCGTACCTCGTCTAATTTTTAGCACCCATCACATCAAAGAGAATCTTGCTATTTAAAACTATTTTTATTAATTTAATGACAAAACCTATGTCACGATCTCCCCTCTAAATCGCGAGACGAATCTAATGAGCCTAATTAATCTGTATTTTGCTACAGTGATGCTACAGTAACCATCGTTTAGTTACAGCTTAACTACATTAGATTCGTCTCGCGAATTCGAGCGGAGTCTTGAAATTAGTTTTATAATTAAACTTTATTTGTAATTAGAATATTCGTTGCAAAAATTCTCTAAAATTTAGACCCTATGCGCCGAACGCGCCCTAGATCGAGATCCAGCCTAAGGTTCAGAAATCTAACAAAGCTATGCATTATATTGATCCTTGGCTGCTTGCAATATCACAAATCTCAGTGTGCTCATTGCCTGCCTGCAGTCATTCTGTTGAGCTTCTGGGCGGAGGTGCACTACAACTCCATGTATCCGCAGAACGGTGAGTAGGCCTGCCAATGTTTACAACCAACATTACAGGGATGTTCGGCGCACGGGGTCTAAACTTTAGAGGGTTTTTTCAGGGTTTTTTCTTGTGATTACAAATAAAGTTAAATTACAAAACTAATTTCAGTACTCCGCTCGAAATCGCGAGACGAATTTAATGAGAGTAATTAAGGCGTGATTAAACGATGGTTATTATAGTATCACTGTAGCAAAACATAGATTAATTAGGCTCATTAGATTCGTCTCGTGATTTAGAGGGAGGGTCGTGACATATGTTTTGTCATTAAATTAATAAAAATATGTTTAAATAGTAAGATTCTCTTTGATATGCCGGGTGTTAAAGTTTAGAGAGGGTGCGTCGAACGCCGCCTACGTAATACTGTCACAAGTCTTGTGTGCGCATGGTACTATCATCTGCAAGCGCTGGTACCTTCCTGAAGAAGGAACTGTGGTTGGTGAACAGATCGATGCTCCGAGCGAGTAGGGTCTCAGACGACGAAGAGAAGGAGATGGTGGCCCGTTCTTTGTCTGATGAAGCTTGGCGCGTTATCATCATCATCTTGGCGGGATGTCGGCACCGTACGTGGAGCTTTTGATCATTCAGATGGTGGTCCGGAGGCGCTCTCCTGGGAAGGGTCATGATCTTTGGATACTGGGCTCAACATCTGTATGATAACAGGGTGGCATTATGACCAATCAACCCTAATAATATCCTGATATAGATACATGGGATGGTATGAAACAAACATGAGACCTGTATTGCATAATTTCAGAATCCCTGATTTTGGCGCGCATGAACAGACGGATGCTTAATTGTTTTCATCCAGTGCACTGCGCTTGAACAGATGAGAACTGGAGGCACACCCTTGGCCCAAAAGTCATCATCTCTACTGATCAATCGTGCATGCATGTGTCGCACTTGTTGCTTCCAGCTGAATCGCAACCAACCACAGGTTTGATCGATCCGGTCACGTCGACGCCACTTGAATTGAGGCAAAATCTTTTTTGGAATGGAAGGAAGGGTCGGTGGCCATGTAGCTAGAGTATCCAAAACGAGACGGGTTATCGTGGGGGCTCGCTCCATCATCGCTTCGTTCGTAGTGGAGTACTCCTACACTGTACGCATCCGCAGGCGAAACGCAAATAAATTACCCAAAGCATGCACGCAGATGGGAACTGCGGCATTATTGGCTGACTCTGACGTGAAAGCGAAACAAAGCTGTGCTCCGTCGTCGTCAGTAGAATCCGTCGATCGAGTCCCACCCCAACGTCAGTTCAGAGCCCATGGACAACAAGTCTCCGTGACAGTTAAAGGTCTCTCAGAACACTGGGCTACCGTTCATCCAGCTTCGATTAGTCAGTCTCAGTCCGGTAGAATACTGATCGAACAGTTTGACCTTTTTGGTAGCGCACCTGTCCGACCTTCCAAAATTGGGTAGTATTAGGAGTAAGCAGCACAGCACTACTCGACGCCAATAAAAATATATGGTGGCGGACACGACACACTGACTGTACCTCCCTGATCAAGCGACAGGAGAATATTTCCCAATGAGTGAAGCTGTCCACGGCCGGGTAGATACGTGTCCCGCCCGGCGCCGGTAAATATCTGAACTTGACGAGTCGAACGCTACTGTAGAGGCCATAATAAATTGACTTGGTGTCATTGTCGCCTCCTTGTGCTTGCCAGTTCCGACTACTAGCATCCTCCACCGGCCTTCATTCATATCGGAGTGGAGTGAGAGGATGCAGATCGATCGGAGCTCCACCTTAGCTTCTGGGTGTGAAGTGATGTCTTCATGCTTGAGTGATGCTGGGTCGCCCAGAGCACCTGGTTCACACGTACGCCTTCTGGTCTGGTGCCCTTGACAGGAACAACAGCCTGCCTGCTTGTGCCTTGTTCATCTGATTAATTGCACCCATGAAGGTCTCATAAACATTCCTTTCTGCCTCCGAGTGTAGGAGATAGCTAGGCTCATGGCCTGAGTTCTTATTACGCTCGGATGGGGAACCGTTGGTTGAAGAATTTGAAGCATTAATTGTGCCCCCCTGGTCGCGTGGTTCAGCCCTCGGGGCCTGTTGCGCGAATCCAGATCAGGATATTGCATCAAAGATATGTAGGATGAGTAACAATATTTACTCATGAGGAAAACCAAGTGAATTATGTTTCCTTTTTTTCTCTTTGATCGTTTGATTTCTCCGAGTAGGTACTAGCTTGTTATTATACATTTACGTTCTGTCCGACTAGGGCAAGACCAGGATGTTGGCGCTAATCCTGTTGCACCTACAGTGTTCTTAGAGTTCAACATAAGACCCCCCCAAAAAAAAATATTCAAGAGAGAATGTGAATACAGCATATGAAGAATGACTTTAGCAATTGTTGATGCATGTAGTAGTCGCGCTTGAGCTTGTGAGGCCCCCCTATCCGCGTCGCTCGGTGAAGCCGACTGGTACTACCGGAGTGGATCACCATGTCCGAGTGGTCCCAATCTCCACGCGTGGTGGCTGCCCAAAACAGCATGGCCGAGCGGCGACGGCGCGTGGCTCACGGATCGATCGACCCAACGACGCAGCGCATGTTCTCAAGTGCTCGCGTCGGCGTTGCGTGGATCGGGAATCCGGGAATCTCGATCGCAAGACTTGAGCCGCGTTGAGCAGCGGCGCGACAGGCGAACGTGTGCGCGAGGCTGGCATACCTTGTAGATGAGACCCAGCCCAGCCCAGAATAGAGGGAGAAAACTACCAAGCCCAACGCCTAACGCTTCCGAAGCCCAAGCATCGCACACGGATATATTCTCCATGGGCCGGCCCACCCCCTATCTGGCAGTCGGCCTTCCTTGTCGTTCGGGGGTATTCTGGGTGGGTGGGGTCTAATATATTCCACACACCTGACAAGGTATTTCATTGCTTGGATGATGGAGGATATCGTTGGGGGGATCATGACAAGCAATGGTTCTTAGTCAGTAAACAATGTATTCGAGTATTCGCGAAGGTTACCAGTGGCAGCCATTGTCTAGGAGACTTTTCCAAATTGTCTAGAAAATGAAGTGCCCTAATGTTACTTGAAGCCGGCAACCTTTGGGCTCAACGGGTTGGAAATTTATTGGTAAAGCGAGGCAACAAGACTGGACATATGCATGTCATTTCCTATGGTGATGAAGGTGGGGTGTATGAGTTGAAGGTTAAGAATGAGCTTGTCCCAATCCTATAGAACGAAATCATGTGATACATCGTAGAAAAGATTTCGGTCAAGTGTAAGGTAACCTAGCTTGCAACCCAATAATGTCCCAGCTTGCGACTGCTTGAAACCAAACCTCGCTGGTGTGCCCTGTGCTCATGTCCTAGCTGTTTGCAAACACAAAAAATTGAATGAAAGTGATTTAGTCCCCTCATTATACTCTTCATTCAAAGCCCTTGCCAACACGTGGGCTGGTAGGTTCCATCCTTACGGAAATCAAATTGACTAGGTGAGTGCCCGTGCGTTGCTACGGAGGTTTTGAACATTTCATGAAGCCCAATGCAAATACTTTAATTTCAAGAACAAGAATTTTGCTATGTCAGATGAACTTTTAGATGCTCTAATGTATAGCAAGAACTCGACGTGTCACATAAAGATTAGCAAAGCATTAGGATTTACAGAAGAATGTGACGAACAATTTATATTCATCATTGTGATGATGACACACTTTGGAGTATTTAGATGACATATATATAGATGAACCAAATCGTACAGAAAGAACACATATTCACATCACGATTAACAAATAACACATGTTCACATGGATGGTAGTACAGAAAGAATACATATTCACATCACGATTAACAAATAAATAAACATCATCCAACAAGTATTGAAATAACTAATAAAATCAAATAAAGTTTTTGACTACTAAGAACAAATGTTGAACGGAGTACCTGACTGCACCGCTACTAAAAACCAGAACTGCTTATGTCTATTTCAATCAGACCACAGTTGCCAGGTAAGCCCATCGCCTTTCGAAAAGTTCCTATGACCAATTTGCTCCGGATTGCTACATTTTGTATCAGAAAGAAGCTAAGTTCCCCTAACCCTAGACTTAACTTTTCTCCCACCTCGACGGCGACTCGACGCAAGCGAGGGCCGCGGCGACAAGGCTGTGCGGCGGTCCCGCACGCAGTGACAAATGCCGCGGCGCAGGTGCAGTTGCACGCACACCCTGCGACACATAGGTAGTAGAGATACTTTCTGTCATCACGCCTTGACCAAGCCTAAAGTGCTTAGCAATCTTGTTTACCACAGAAATCTTCATTGCCCAGTGATCACTTTTCTTCAAATAAGGTGGGCTGACGCGCTTCGCCGTGCCCGTAGGTAACTGGGCCGGTTAAGATGCAGTCCTATTGGAATCAAGCAGGCAGGAGTTGACAATTTGAGCTCATTCAAAAAATTGGAAGTACAGTAAGACGGAAAATACAGACAGCCTAAAGCAGCTCACGTAAAACAACACTGCATCCATATACGAAATTGCAAAGGCAGTAGTAGACAATATACTACTAAAGAAGGCATCCAAGAACATGCAGAATAAGGTATTTTGAACCATCAGTAACAAAGAAATGTTACAGCACTGAATATGACTTATGTATTTTTCTAACCATCATTAACAAAGGAAGTGAATTCAGCTCAGCTTATGACGTAACAAATGAAAACTGTGCAGGCCACAACAGAGGCAACCATAGGCAGGCTAATGCACGCATGTAAGGACATGGGAAAGCAGGGATTTTTAACCATCGGTTCAAAAAAGATATAACAGAATTGAATGCGAATTTATCTACACAAGCAGATATTGACGAACAGGTTGAAGAACATATACCAGGCATTTTGACGAACAGGTTGAAGAACATATATCAAGCAGATAACAGAACTGAATGCGAATTTAGGCCACAGGTTAGCAGAGAAAAATCTAGGACGAAACAGTAAAATATGGTAAAAGCGAATCAGACCAGACATTTTGACGAACAGGATGAAGAACATATACCTGAATCAAGCGGAGACGGCAAGGAAGGCAAGCAGCATGCGACCCCAGTGGACAGCGACGATTCAAACTGAAAACGAAGGGAAACATGCCTTAATTGATAGGTGCTTCCTTCTGTACAGGCTTAGCTAGGCTTGTAATCGGTACAGGCTAAAGCCTGTAATCCATCATTGTAACTAACAATGAACTCGACATCTAGCAGAATGCAACAGCATGATTACTCCGATCGAAAAGAGTGCGCATAATTCTGCAATATTCAGAACTCTTGAGCTGGAAAAAATCAAAGCAGAAGGTTGGAAGGTAGCAGGATTAGAACTCAGCTTCATCACCTAAAAAACAAACATGTGTTACCTGTAATTGTGGCAACTTGCAGTAGGGAAGAAAATACTGCAGTTAATACCAGTAATCTGCAGCTTGGATACAAAAAAAATAAGGGAGCAGAATTGTCTGAGCTCCAGTACAATTTGTTTGATTGAGGCTAACTAACTAAATTAGATGGTAATTAGAAGAAACAAAGGGAAAGAGTGATACTGGTAACCATTTACCTCTGCATGGATTTTGATTAGCAAAACATAACACTACATCCAGTTCAATTTTTGCTGTAGCCTGTAGGAGTGAAATGGCAAAACACACTACATACTATCTCAGCAACGAACTTGCACAAAAGATCATAAGCCAAATTAGTGAAAGCAGCAACCGCGCAACTTTCTGAGTATAAACTTCTGATTCATCAATGAAACTGAAAACAGAGAAAAACAATTACTTTGCAGGCATTTTGTCGAACACTATGTGGGCGACCTGGATAATCTCTTCACTGTTGGAGGTGAGAGCCGCTGTGATCATCAGGATTGAAGAAGAGGCTGACAAAGCCGGAGATGGCTGTCGTCCATGGATCCGTGCGTCAAACGCCGCACCCACCAAGGTCCCATTCCGCCACATTTGCGCATTGTTTGGGCTTAGGCGGATCCAGCGGCTCTTGCTCCTGGACGGCTCCTGGGCTGCAGCTTGGGCGCAGGCAGAGGACGAACGGGCGACGCTCGCGAGGGAGGAGAAGAACGGGGCGAGGTGCGATGCTTGGGCTGGGGAGAGAGAGAGGAGGAGCGGGCGGCGTTTGGGACGCTAGCGAGGGAGGAGGAGCAGGCGCAGCATGGCACGGCGCTTGGGTAGGGAAGAAAGAGGAGCGGGCGGCGGCGGCGGGGCGTGGAAGGCGAACGCGACGCGGCACAATCAGGATCCGCTCGGGTCTCCTCTGCGAGGTGTCCATCCGCACAACCACCATGGATCGGCGGTGACTGCGCTCCTCGGCACGCCGCGATGGCGCCTTCCACAGCGGCTGCTCACCTCGGCTGGCGCTACCCTCCTTGGCGGCGGCCTTCATTGGTTGGTGGTGACGAAGATCAACGACGGCGACCTAGTTTGCGGCCGGCGTTGCGCAAGGAAGAAGAAGAGCACGGCGGAGTGGAGGCGTCGCGCGGTGGAGGTGGAGTTGCGCGAGATGCGGGAGGGGAACGGGAGAGTTGCGGCGTGGTGGGCGAGCTGGGCCAATCGTGGAGCCGAGTGCACGATGTTTTCGAACCGGAAAAGAAGGCGCGCGATCGGGGAAGCAAGGCGCGCATTACGGTTTTTGCGGGGGCGGACGACACCATCGGAATTCAAGAGTTGGAGAGATTGGCCACCATATAGTGGTCCAACTATTGTTCCTGAGCCTCGACGTCTCATAAACCGTGACCGTCGGAAGCACAATAGGAAGGATTCCAATGTACAAGGATGAAATGCAAGGCAGACGGCTTGGACACCAAGCACACCGATCCACAATGCACAATAACCAAGCAGGTATGGATACAATATTATTTGTTACTTGATTAATTATGTTCGGATAGCAGTTAGAGACTCTGACTTCGTTTGTATTTCCAGGTGCATCATCAAGTCAAAGACAAGGCTGATTCAAGAGTTTAGTATTTTATCGTGGGGGCATCAATGTGCATGGGATAAAAGTTACATTTATGTTTCTGTAATAAACATTAAGGGATCTAAGACATATCGAATTACTGTGTGCTTCGCTTGACGTTTATCAGTTCTATCCTTGTTACTATCCTAAAAAAATCATTATAAGTAATTGTAATTCCACACAAAAAATCATTATGCTATGAAATTTATTTATATTATTTATTTTATTACCATGACCAAAGAAATACATGAAACAAAAGATATGTAATAAGCACATGTTTAGTTTGAAGAGTCATGTCCTATTAACTCTCAAGAATTTGTCCTTCATGGAGCTGAAGTCGGTGGTGTTGGAACAGTAAATGCTGCCAAGCAAAGTTCATATCATATTAGTTTATTATCCACATAACTAGTAGCTAAATGTTTTTTTAAATGAAATTTGTATTGCATAGGTACTTACTTCCACATTTCCTTCCAGCTGGCACAACCTCGTGGCACTCACGTGCAAGACGAAGAATCTTACTTATGCTTATTTCACGTTGATCTTCAATGGTGATAATACGACAGATACAAATCATATTAGGATCTTTTACGGCTAGCTTGAACACAAGGGGAACTAGAAGGAACATAGTCTCCCTTTATTGTAATTGTTTCCATACACTTTTCTTTTACCAATACTTTCGCATCATAACAATCTTCCTCACCCCAACCTTGTTGCGCTGTAAATTTGGTAAAAACAAACTCAAAGACTAACACTGCTTTCGTAAGCATCATGCACCGGTGTAGATTTGATATGACTGGGACAAGTATCACTTTATACTAGCACACAACTTATGCATCTCATGTTTTGTTGCATGCTTCTATATATAGTGGATGCAAAGTGGAACATGGCATTGCTTAATGTCCAAGAATGCTCACATGATATCAAAGAACTCTTGCACGATACTACCCCATTAATTGTGTCTCATAAAGAAAAATAATGATTGTTTACAAAATCTTCAAAAGAAATTGTGAATCCTACGTTGAAAGGATGCCATTTGACCAAAATAAAAGTCCCAATATCTTCGAACCGATGACGTGCAACATGGATACGACTCTTGGATCTTTGATATATCTTTGGACTTCAAGCCATAACATTGATTATTAAATTTGTCACTACTTTAATTTGATATCTTAGAGATCTAAAATCGATGCGGTTAGGATTGTGTGGGTAGCCTTGGGTATAGATAGTTAGTTTTCTAGTACTGCGATTGATGGGAACGGGGGTTGACACACACGATCTGACTTCTAATCACAAAAACTCGAACCCCACAATCGCAACACCACGACTACTTTGGTTGTCAACCGCGCGTACCCCATTGACCTCACCAACAAAGGATTATCCTTGCCCGCGAATCAAAAAACGCAAGCATAAACAGGGATGAAAGCATGTTCATTTGCAACTATAAATTAAACCCTTGATTTTGGGGATCTCACCAACCGATGAACGAGAAACTGTTGAATGACTAATCGATCCAAGAAAAACCCAAACTCTAATTTAGGCAGCGGCTACTGAAAATGTAAGGTCAGCTAAGGACCCTTGGACGCAACCCAAATGCACCGCGACACGCTACACGGACCAACAGGACCCTAACTTATTCAATACACCACTTGTTTTGAAATTTCCCGTCGAATCCTAAGAAATTTTGGCATAATACAAGAGCCATTAGAAAGCATCTTTTTCAGTTTTCCATGCATATGCATTACGTTGAAAACGAAGTTCATATGTGATCTAGGTGAACATTTTAGTGCGTGCTGCTTCTATATTCTTAGATGGAGTTGAACATGATACTGATTGGGCCTCCAACTTGACTTGGATGTCTTTGAAGATCTTGTAATCATCCACGCCCCTCCTCAAATGCTTGCTGGTCCTCTCCATGGTTCCTAATCATAACGATACTATTAGGTACCAATCTAATCACAAAATCACTGTGAGAAGAACGCATGAATGAGATCACATGTTGATTCCATTGTCCAGCTCGATCTTTAATGAACTAGTGATTGATCCTTGGATAATAACTTTCAGGAGTGTTGTGTGCATCCAAAGGAGTTTTGGATTGTATATACTATATAATGTCTTTACATACAACATCTGGGGAAGGACAACCAGATTTAGAAGGCCGCATCTATTCCGCCAACCCGCAGGACCGACCGTAGCATCGCTTTATCCATGCATAATGGAATTCTAGTCACGGCTCCGACGTGTGCAACGCAAAAATAGAAAAGAGAAATCAACATAGATAGTAGCGGGTTGCGAGTATGAGATAAACAAATCCAGCCCCCACCATACATAGACCAAGTTTGCTTTCGCGTGAAGTGGCTCATCATGCTGGACAACCATGGCAAAATCACGGTCTTTCGAGTGCGTATCTGAGCCTATGCTATGTTTCAAGCACGTCTCCACATTGGTCGTGTGCCATTCATTATTGACACTCGATCTTCCTTCCCATCGCACGTTAATTGTTGAGCGAGGAATCAAGGTTATTGTTATAAGTAATTGTAATTCCACCACAAAAAGACCATTATTCTATGAAATTTATTTAATATTATTTATTTTATTACCATGACCAAAGAAATACATGAAACAAAAGATATCTAATAAGCACATGTTTAGTTTGAAGAGTCATGTCCTTCCTTGGGTCACTTGGCTTCATTAACTCTCAAGGATTTGTCCTTTGTGGAGCTGAAGTCGGTGGTGTTGGAACAGTAAATGCTGCCA
Source organism: Eragrostis nindensis (assembly GCA_012490785.1). Classification (NCBI taxonomy): domain Eukaryota; kingdom Viridiplantae; phylum Streptophyta; class Magnoliopsida; order Poales; family Poaceae; genus Eragrostis; species Eragrostis nindensis. The sequence goes on along the minus strand of JAAXCT010000054.1, from coordinate 494,454 downwards.
AGCAAAGTTCATATCATATTAGTTTATTATCCACATAACTAGTAGCTAAGTGTTTTTAAAAATGAAATTTGTATTGCATAGGTACTTACTTCCACATTTCCTTCCAGCTGGCACAGGCTTGTGGCATTCACGTGCAAGACGAAGAGTCTTACTTATGCTTATTTCACGTTGATCTTCAATGGTGATAATATGACAGATACAAGTCATATTAGAATCTTTTACGGCTTGAACACAAGGGGCACTAGGAGGAACATAGTCTCCCTTTATTGTAATTGTTTCCATACACTTTTCTTTTACCAATACTTTCGCATCATAACAATCTTCCTCACCCCAACCTTGTTGCGCTATAAATATGGTAAAAACAAACGCAAAGACTAAAACTGCTTTCATAAGCATCATGCACCAGTGTAGATTTGATATGACTGGGACAAGTATCGCTTTATATTTGCACACAACTTATGCATCTCATGTTTTGCTGCACGCTTCTATATATAGTGGATGTGAAGTGGAACATGGCATTGCTTAATGTGCAAGAATTCTGACATGATACCAAAGAATTCTTGTAAGATACTACCCCATTAATTGTGTATCACAAAGCAAAACAATGATTGTTTACAAAATCTTCAAAAGAAAATTGTGAATCCTACGTTGAAAGGATGGCATTTGACCAAAATAAAGGTCCCAATATCTTTAAACCGATGGCGTGCAACATGGATACGACTCTTGGAGCTTTGATATATCTTTGGACTTCAAGCCATAACATCGATTATTAAAGTTATCACTCTTTTAGTTTTGATATCTTAGATATCTAAAATTGATGCGGTTAGGCTTGTGCGGGTATAGATAGTTAGCTTTCTATTACTGTGATCGCTATTTCGAATAGCAACCACACCCCCTCGCCACGGGCGCTGCCATTGCCTGCCTCTGTCACCGGATGCGGAGAGGTCTTGGGGTGAGTGGACGCGGCTACTCCGCCGTGCGGACGGCTGTTGACGGCCATTAAATCATAAAATAATCGTCAACTTATCGACGAATAAAAGGTATGCACCAATGTTTTATACATTAAACTAATAAAGTTTCACAAATTTTGGATGTAATCTTGTTTTGCAAGGTACATAGAATAATCTGGAGGAAATTGGACCTGTGTCGACAAAAACACAAGCCGGCCGGCCCTACCCATAGGCCAACTCTGGCCCTGGGTGGCCTGGTCCTTCCTCGAGTGGGCTGTGCACAGCACAACCACGCAGAAACAAAAGCCTAATCTGAAGTTTTCCACCCACGTTCTAGAAGGTGGGCCAAATGAGTCAAAACTTGGCCCTTACTCCTCTTCTGCCGCCCCCAGGAGTGCACCGACTCGACAACCACCATCAGAAGAGCATCAGGACCGTCCAGAGCGAAGGCGGTGGCGAACCGCCACAATGGGCGGGCGTCCGGCCCCCTACTTGGCCGGTCGGCCTACCTTGGCGGGCCCGCCACTCTAGCTTTGGGCATAAATACTCCCTCGCCCTGATGATGCTATAAATAGCCCCGACCGGCTCAAGAACAATTTGTACCTCATGGAAGATCACTCTACTTGTGTAGTTTAGAATAGGATTAGTATTTTAGTTGTGGGAGTTAGAGTAGAAGTGAGAGCTTCGCTCGGAGTTCCGGAGTTCTCTTCGGAAGTTTAGGTAAAGTTCTCTTGTATCTTTTCTTTTAGATTTTATTTAAAATAATTATTTTCTTATTTATTTAATTTAGTTTTTCTTTTATTTTTTTATTTATTTGCTTGAGTAATTATTATAGAAAAATTCTTGTGTTGGCGCCAGTCTGTGTATGGTAGATCTATCTGCATGAGTTGTTTACTGGTCTATGCTTACACAATTCACATAGATTCATTATGCATGGTTGGCTTGCTCTTACGCGTAGAGTCTAGGATATTTGCTTGTATGGTTCAAGGAACTATTCTAGACGTGAGTGTGCACCCAACCCCACAGAGGATGGTAACCGCGAGTGTATGTGACAGCTGCACCGGTCTCCGTCTGGGTTGGACAGACAGGGTCTTAATTATAACGGGTGGTTCGTAATGGTGGTGGCCTTGGTTGCCACTATGACACATCCGTGCCTCGATATGCAGGAACGTATCTGTAATGAAAGCTTAAGTAAATAATTGTAGACTATCAGGAAATACTAAATGCTAACCCTTAGGCTGACTGATACCTTCTTCTTGCCAAACTAAGTGCTAACTCCTTGTTAACTATATCGATGGATCTTTTTCCTGAGTACCACACATATCAAACATCTGTATCCCTGTTTTGGTCTAGTTTGCAAGTTATAAATAATAGATGTTTCCTTGTTAATTAATGATATTCTTAGCCCTGCTTCCCTGTGGAAAAATATAAATACGATACCCTTGGAATACTTCCGGGTGAAAAGCTACAACGATGTTCCGTGCGCTTGCGGAGTTGAATTTAATCTCTGTGCGTAAGAAACGCCAACAACGGCTCGTATGGTCACTTCGTCGCAAAATCCAGCGCATCTGTGGCCTGTCGTTGTGAGCCGCGACGCCATAACAACTCCGTTTTGCTCCTTGACTACGTGCCCATGTGCAACTAGGTGCTCTGGTTCGGCGTCTCTTCTTGCAGGGACCGACGATGAGCCGGCCACGTGCTCTGCGCGTCGGACCTCGTCACCGCCGTCGTGCAGCCGGGGAGCACACCGTCGGCGTACACAACTTTCCAGACCGTGCATGTCAAGAAGGGTTGGCACTGACAGATGCCCACGCCGTGCACCTCGGCTCCGGCAAGTTCTGCGTTGCCACCTTCTTCAGCACCTTTGTTACAACACACGTCCGCGAGCATAATCCTATGATTCGCAATGACAAGGAGGAGTACTTCCTTGTGCTTGCCAGTGTCGTGGCCGTCGCCGACGTCGAAAGTGGAGAGATTCATCACGCATTGTGCATGTGCTGAGCCTTCCAATTAGTCATGCGGACCAGGCGAACCATGTGTCTCACGCGGCGGCGACTCGCCAAACAATCTTGGCCGGCCCCCTCGCCTCCGGCGGCCTCGCCGTCGGCGGAGGAGGGAGGCCCGACATCGATGCGTCCTCTGTGCTCGCTCTCAAGTTTAGATAGTTAGGTTTTTCGCGATGGTCACTATTGACGGTGGTCGCGGTGGTTGTTAGGGTTAGGCTTCTTCTAGTGGTTCGGTCGAAGAGGGTGGCGGCGGCTGTTGGCGGTTCTTATGCGATAAAATTAAATTCATTAATTCCGCAAGCGCACGGATCACCATTGTAGCATTTTACCTTGGAGTATTCCAGGGTTATCGTATTTATATTTCTGCATGGAAGTAGAGCGAAAGGGAGCTGAATAGTAGCAATGCATTGGATAATTTGGAGAAAGAATAATGTATCAAATTATACTTGAGACGGGGGTAAGATAGGCATGATAGATATGGGTGGCACACACATCCTCAAATCAAAGTGATAAAAGAAAACTGTAGTATACATTTGGGAGAGCAACGAGATAGAGTTAAGGCTACATGTATGTTTATCTATTATTTACTCTTTCTAGCAGTCAAGTCTACAAAGATTATCTACTCTATTTAAGCTCATACACATACAAGTCATGTCGTTTCGGGGCATACACGTGCTAGGTTAACCAATGATGCTAGTTCAAACCTTGGGAACCGTATGCTATAATTAAGACCCTGCTGAGTCCAACCCGGACGTGGTGGATTACAGAGACCGGTGCAGCTGTCACATACACTCGCGGCAACCATCCTCCGTGGGGTTGGGTGCCAAACGTGCATAGGCCAAGCTCTAAGCGCCATGCTTACAACCCGCCTAAAGGAACTACTCTTGATCAACGGAGCAGCCCTATCTAAGAATAAACAAGCACAGATTTCACCCGACGTCATCTCGACGAAGGCACTCTCTCGTACTTGCGTACTCCAACAATCACGAATCCCACAACAAGACTTCTACGAGCACTTACTTAACAGAATAAATAAACTAAATAGAAAAGAACTACTAAAAGAAATAAATAAAGAATAAACTAATTATATATTAAATAAAATAATATCTCAAAAGAGTAAGGATACAAAGAACTATACCGAACTCCGAGAAGACTCCGGAAGCCCGAGAGAGCTCTCACTCTACTCTACTCTACTCTAACTCCCAAAGCTACTACTAAACTAAACTAATGAACACTTGGATGAAGTGTGATGGTGCGAGTTGCTTCTGAGGCCGGGGGGTCCAATTTATAGCTTGCAATGGCGGTGGGAGCACCCTGGCCGAAGCTGGAGAGGCGGTGGCGCCAAAGTAGGCCGGCCGGCCTAGGGGGGTGGCCGGCCGGCCGTCCCTTGTGTCGGTTGGCCACCGTCTTCTGCCTGAACGCTCCAGATCGTCTCCTGATGGCGGTCCGAAGGTCGGCTACTTCGTGGGGTCGGCAGAATTGCAGTGGGGGCCAAGTTAAGGCCTAAATGGCCCACCTTCTAGAATGGCAGTGCAATTCTGCTGGGCTGGCCTTGAATTGTGCGTTGTGGATTAGTTTCCAGCCCACTGGAGGAAGTCCGGGGCCTGCGGCCACCAGGTGGGGCCGGCCGGCCAGGGAAATTCCCTGGCTGGGCCCACTTTCCTCCATTATTCACTCCTGCATCCAAATATCCACCAAAACTTGTGGAGTAGCATTATTCCTATCTACTATGCACAAAATCTTGGTGTTATGCTTTTATTTACCGGTAGGGTGGCGGTCAAATCATGATTTAACGACCGCCAACAACCTCCCCAAGCTTAAACTTTGCTCGTCCCGAGCAAACTCAACTCAGGGTACCGGCGGATCAGGAGTTACAAAGAAGCGCCCCATGGGTAATAAAGATGCAACAACATACTCCCTAAACAGTGGTAAGTTTACGAGAGCACAAAATATTCATAAGTGTTGCAAAAATCGTGGGGCTTATATGTTACACCTTGTCATGCAGCATGGAACGGCACTTTTGGACAAGTAAACAATTCTAGCAGGTATGCATCCAGAGTTTTTATGTGCTGCAAGGTAAGGTGCAAAAAATTCTCCTTTGTTTTGGCAGGCACTTCTCTCATCCTACCTTCTCTCATCCTACTAATGTGAGTCTTATTCCTACAAGCTTCACTCATCCTACCTTCTACCAAATGAGGCTTTGTATGTGGAGCTTGGTAAGGAATGCACAAATGTCATGCATATATTGTAAAGCTAAAGAATGAGTCTCAATCAACATAGCAACTCCATATATTTTGGTCATAAGAATTGATGTGATGGAGGGGGAGAAAATGAACTCACACTTGTGGAAGGGGGTTTTGAAAACATTGGTCCTTTATTTTGCTCAAGATGTTTATGATAAGAACCATATAGCCATTGACTTTTGTCATGCAACCATGGAGTTTTTTTTTGACTACTCCATGGTGCAAGGGGCTATAACTTGCATGGTTCAAAGAAACATTTTGAAATATTCTTGAGCTTTTTGGATGGACCAAAAGTTTTGCAAACTCTGAAAAATGTTTGGTTGATTTATCCAAACATTCCCCTTTTTATTTGATGGAGAGAAATTTTCGAAAACACACGCGAAGGAGATATGACCAAAATTAGGAGTGCTTAGTTTCAAGAGTACATCAAACCTTAACAAAACTCAATAGATAAACAAATGGCTATGAGTGGGGCTGTTTCGAATATTATGATATGGCTCTGGTAGGTAAATAAATCCTCACACTAAGAGAAGTGTGTCAAAACAGAAGGGTTTTAGGTACTTGCAGCAATTCAAAAAAAAACATCTCTGGATAAAACCATACTAAGAAATTGCAACAAGTCCTAATCATGCCATATCACAATCCACAATGCTCAGACTTGGTGTAACAAATGCAACCCACGGAAATAAGCAAGACTCATGATGTGATCATGCTCAAATAAAAATAACACATATGTCAGGAGTAGAGGTTGCATCTATGCGACACATGGGAAGCTAATTTGTAACTCGATCATCATTTCCCTTAAGTGTAGCATAACACCAAGATTCTAGCATTTATTCGAAACAGGGAGTTTATTTATTTATTAAGAAAGTTAGAAATACTTACCTGGGGGTCCTCCCCAAGCTTGAGTCTTTGCAAGACTCGAGCTAGTGTTGAACTCCTTCTTACCTGGGGGCCCTCCCCAAGCTTGAGTCTTTGTAAGACTTAAGCTTGATTCAGGCTCTTCCTCCTCCTAAAAAAAAAAAAAAAAAGAGTGAGGATGATACAAGTGGCTAGCCCCTAATGGGCATCGCCGGGAATCCTATTATTTTTGTTGTTTTTAAATTTTCTACTTTTTATTTTGTTTTTATGGTTTATGAAAGAAAAACAAGCGCTAGGCCTAGCTAGGATAACGATTGGGATGGCCTCCCCAATCGGAGGGCTCTCATTTTTACGTCTTGAGCTAGACGTTCTCCATGTCGCTTTAACTTGTATGGACCTCGCTCGCTGGAGAATTTGAGGGGGCTGAGGTTCCTTCTTTCTTCCGCCACACTTTGGTTGTCTTCTTTGTGTTTGTGGCGGCGACCTTTTCTTTACTAGGCGCCTTTGTTGTACTCTCATCGGTCGATACCGTAGCTGCCTTCTTCTTTCTTGAGCGCCTCGCTCTCCTTTTCTTAGGCGATTGTGACTCGCCTACTCCTTCTTGCGGGGGAGGAGTAAGAGAGGCTTGAGGTGTGTTTGGCAGCTGAGGCATCCTCCTTGGAGTCCTCCAATAATTTGCTGGCCTTCTTGCATTCTCTCTTGCCAAATAGTTTCTCATGTATGCAATGAGCTTATCTGGCTGTGGCATGGGTGGAGTAATCTCAATCTTTTCCACTTCCCTTGGGTCCTTTCCATATATGACCCTTACTTGCTTGCATTGCTCAACCTTGGGTTTAAAGCTGAACGTCTCTTCCCTGCCGTTGAAGTCCAAGTGAATCTCTCCTGCCCCCACGTCGATGTTGGCGTTGGTGGTGCTCAAGAACGGCCTCCCGAGGATGAGAGGAGTCTTGACATCCACTTCCATATCAAGCACAACGAAATCGACGGGGACGAAAAAGTTTCTGATCTGCACAGGCACGTCTTCGGCAATACCCGCAGGATGGCGAACCGATTGATCCGCAAGTTGCAAGCACATGGCCGTTGGTGATAACGGGCGGTTTAGCCTGTCGTATACTGTCTTGGGCATGACGCTCACACTTGCTCCTAAATCGCAGAGCGCCTGTGAGAAGTGCTGGCTGCCGATCGAACATGGGATGGTTAGACACCCCGATCCTTCTTCTTTTCTGGAAGAATGTTCAAAATGGCCGCGCTGCACTCTTCTGTAAGCTTCACTACCTCCATTGCTGGAATGGGGCGCTTGTTGTTGAGGATGTCCCGGAAATACCTAGTGTAAGTAGGTACCTGCATGGCATCAAGCAGCGGAATATGCACATATATATGCCGGATGGCCTCAACAAATTTATCGAAGCGCTCATCCACGGTGAGCTTCTTCCTGCGGTCAGGATAGGGCAAGCCTGTAGTGTCAAAATATTCATGAGGGGCTGCCTTTGGTGGAGCTTGCTCAACGGGAGGATCTGTCGTTGGTTCCTCCTCGGAGCTCTCCTTCTCGGCATCTTCCTTTTCAAGGACCTTCTTTTCTGGAACCTTTTTGCCGGCCTTCTCCTTGGGGGCTGCGTTTGGTGTCTTCCTCTCTGCACCCTTGGGGTATGGTGGGTCCACAGTACCTCTTCCGCCCCTGGTGGTGATAGCACTAACATTCTCCTTCGTACGAGGAGCCTGCACAGCTGAAGCTATTTGCGCGATTTGCGTTTCTAGCATTTTATTATGGCTTAGCTGATTCTGCAGAGCAGTGCTGAACGACTCTAGCTTAGCATCTATGCTCTCTAAAGCCTTGTCGGTAGTAAGAAACTTCTTACTAATGCTATCATTAATCTTGACCTGGCCGAGAACTAGATCCTTGATAGAGGGCTCATAACGGGAAAGATTACCATTGTTACCTCCCTGATTTTTGTTGAAGGAGAGGTCGGGCCTGGAGTTCCAGCCGTAGTTGTTCTGGGAGCGGTACCCATTGCCATTGTTGAGGAAATTGCATTCCTCTCTCGCATTCGGGCAATTGATGCCCATGTGCCCTGTGTTGCCGCACTCTTCACAAGTCATGCGGGAGTCCGCAACTTGCAGGTCCTGTGGAGATTCCACCTTGCGGAGGAGCTGGTCGAGCTTGATGGCGAGCATGTCCATCGTCTCCACTTGGTGCACTCCACGGGTCTTGGTGCTCGCCGCTTGGCGTTCACCATGAGTTTGATTGGCCGCTACCTTCTCAATCAACTTCTTAGCGTTGTTCACGCTAAGAGAGAAGAAAGAGCCGCCTGCTGCGTGTTGGTCGTTTGTACGCACCCACTTATATACCGCAAGAGGACGGTGTACAGTTGTAGCACTTTTTCCCTTAGAGTATTCCAAGGTTTAATATCGATCCACAGAGAACAAGCGGGACTTTAACTATTATCTAAACTACTAAATTAATATGGCAAAGATGTGTGTGAGAAGGGATGATTAACAGCTAGAGATGAAAGGGGCCTGCGGTTGTATCAAGGTTATGAAAGGATTCTCTCCTATGGTTTGGGGTACTGGCATGCAACTCAGCTTATAGGTCAATTGATAGGTTTAGTATTCTACAAGACATGGTGGTTTCGTTCGCCCCGATCCTGTCACGACAAGGTACTAATAGCTCCCCACTGGTTTCTTGCACTATGTAATAAACACGTATTGATCGGATACGAGTTCAAAGCATCACATAGACCAAACACATCAAAAGAGTATTGTAAGTGTGAGAGTTACATAACCAGATTTCCCTCGCCACGGAGAGAATATGAGATCTACTCACGCATCATACTGCAACACATGAACATGGGTACAGTAGGACGCGGGAATTTGGCGTGGTCCCACAGGTGCCGATCGGCACGGCAGTGTGCCGGTCGGCACAATCTTCCTTTTTGGTGGTGATGATCGGTGATCGCCGTCTTCGCCGCCACAACCTTCAACCTAGGTCAAAATCTCCGTGTGTGTGTCTGTTGCCTCCCCCTTTTCCTTCGCGACCAAGATCTCCTCTTTATAGTCTCTTTCGGTTGTGGGCTGGATTTCACCGACTCCGACTCTGATATTTCTTCTGGCTCCATATTCTCCGAGTGGGCTTCAAGTTTGGGCCCGACCTCCACGGTGCCGGTCGGCACAAAGGCCGTGCCGACCGGCACGGTCTCCAGTTTCCTCGCTCTTCGGGCCTCCGGCTGCTCTTTGCTCGTAGTCTCTTAATTCTCACCTGTTTCCTGTAAATCTTCCGAATATACAGAAACTACGCATATATATGATAATGGGGGTTAATTGTTAGCAATTATGACATAATAAAGTATTAGAAACACCATATTTGTCATATAAAATGTGCACCTAGAAAGCACCAACAGCTCCCCCACACTCAAATCATTGCTAGTCCTCGAGCAATTCAAATCATGAAAATCATCACCGTGCTTTCGTCATGCTAAGAAACAAAAACTCTCACAAGTCTCCAACTCAGCTATCGTCAATCATCTCATCCAATTAGTATCCCTCCACAAGACTTTCTCTCGATTTTTGAAAACAATTTCACCTCAGAACTTGAGTCGACCAAATCAATCACAAGGCTTATCAAACAATTATTTTGTCTCCCTTCATATCACTTAAGAAGAATGCAAAAGCTTCAGACTTCACTCAATCGCTCAAATGTATTTCCTTCCCTCTCCTATTCTATAATATAAGGCTCTTTTGTGGATCTCGGAAAGTAATATAACCAAACTGAATCGAAAGAACAACTAAGTCAACAATTCGCTCCATCATGCCTTCTAAAAGGGAGTTTTCATCATGAGAATACAGAATATAAGTACAAGGATCAAGGGAGGAGAAAACAATCGAGAATGAATGAAATAGAATTAAGAAGGGATCAAGCCTGAAGTATATACAGATCTTTTTAGAATTTTAACTCTTGTTGCAGTCTGCTTCCTCTGATATTCATTTTTATCTATATTTTTGACTCTTTTCTTTATTTTTCCTTTTGTGCCGATCGGCACAACGCTGTGCCGGTCGGCACCGGATCAATTTAGCTCTTTTTCTCCTCCCCCCTTTTTTTTTTCCTTCTTTTATTTCTTTGCAGACTGCTATCAGAGCATACTTTGGGTCGAAATCTGTCTAAACTTCACATTTGCTTGTAGGTTGTATCAAGGAGGAGGGGAGAAACGATGAAATATCGGTTTTTCGGATAGAAAGAACTTGATGATAGATGGCTAGCAAACTGAGATGAACAAATGAAACTTCTCCCTTCTAGCTTAGTCGTAATCAAGAGCAAAGAGTTGACAAAGACGTCTTCCTATCAAAAGGTTTATGTGTAGGCTTCTCTCATCTCATTTGGCTTAGTGCAATAGGTACAAAATCAAACCCTCAGCTAAATGCTTCAACTTATGATGATAGAAGGGGTTTTCGAAAAGTGGGTATATAAAGCCAAGCGATTATTCGATGAACTCAAGTAGATTGGCAAAACGATCGTCAAAAAACAAGATCAAGAATATGGGGTAACGCATCGATTCGACAACTAACACTAACTTTATTCAAGACATTGCAACAATTCTTGACCTCAAAGGTTAACTAAGCACACCATCTCAAACCTCTCTAAGAAAACTCTCACACTTTCACACACTAACTCAAACCATACTAAATCGAAGCAAACGACCTAAAGAAATGTAAGGGCGAATCCCCCACACTCAAATCTTGCAATGTCCCTATTGCAAAAGAAAGACAACTAGACCAACCTAATCTGAAATGCCATGCCTCCTCAACATGCTAAAGATGCTTCGAATGTTCCTCATGAGGAAAGAGTAGTCCGCCGCGGCCATGCTCTCCATGTCATCAATCCGTATATCAATGTCCCGATGGTGCCTATAGCATCTCTCCATATCGTAATAGAGACGTTCGATGTTTCTCCTGCAGATTGGGCAACAGTTGGCAGGACGATCATGGCGCTCATCTCGCAGGGGCGAATTTGTGTCAGAACCCCGAGGTGCCGGTCGGCACGGTGCCCGTGCCGATCGGCACGAGGCGCCGTTCACCTGATAGCGCGGCCCTGAATTGCCTTGAGCTCCTGCAAGGCCTCCTGAAGCTCCCTCTACACTGGGTGGTTCGGCATCAGCTGGCTCATCTTCCATCTCTTCCTCCTCGGGATCTTCTTCCGGATCCTCATCAGGATCTTCGTCATCCTTTGCAACAAGATTAGCTAATGGGTGTTCATGCACAGGAGATGTCTCTATATAGCTCACTGATTCCGAGGTATATCTTGCCCTTGGCTTTGAAGAAAGACGAGCGGAACGCCGAACTCCCTCTATTTCCTTTGATCTCTTCTGTGGAGGCTCATCATCAGAGGAGTCATCAGATATTTCGACAAAATCCACCACCTTGATATCGTGCCGATCGGCACATGGGCCGTGCCGGTCGGCACGCCGGCCGTTTCTTACAAAATATGCTTCTAGGTCTGCCAGGTTGCGCGCTCTCCTCTTTGCAGCATTGTCCATGTCAATACGCCTCTGAATTTCATCATTAATCTCCTTAGGTGTCATTCGTCCTTTAGCAACGGGAAAGCCATCATCATAGACGAAGGTCGCAGGGATGCATTCAGGATCAGCTAGATAATTCTCAATCTGCCTCTGATGGTCCTTCAGACAGTAAAAGCACTTACATCCAAAACCTCTGGTGTTCCTGTGCAGAATCTTCTCTTGGAGGTCTTCCCAGTCGGTCAGGACGCGTGGGAGTGCAGTGTGCCGATCGGCACCTCGCATGTGCCGGTCGGCACCTCCATCAGGATTCCTTCCATCGTTCAGCCGAGACCTATGGATGGTCAGAAAGCAATCTCTGTCTAACTCTTGCTTCTCGCTATCAGTAAGGATTGATTCAAAGGTGATAAGATCATCATATGTCAAAGGACGTTCCATAGCGAGAAGTCGATCCATTGTATACCTATCGGAAACCGGTGTGCTATCATCAATCTCGGATTTACCTTTGCGTACTAGCACTTCTCTGACCTTCTTCCGAAGGGCTTCATCCATCTCCTTCTTCTCTCTATTGAATGCGTCCGCTTCACTCTTCATCATCCATCGTTGCTTCAGGTGCGACCAGACGATTGGATCGTCCTCGGTGGGGTTGAGGCTCCTGCTCTCCCATGGCAGAGTTGGGCTCATTGGCGAAAGTGCGGTGGCGTGCCGGTCGGCACCGACGTTATGCCGATCGGCACGGTCGCCTCCGCTTCCGGTTTCGCCGCCTTGCATTTTTTTTCTGCTCTAGGGTTTGGTGGGAACTCCGGCGGCGCTCGATGTTTGATGATGAGATCCGAGACAACACTTTCATATATATATCGATAATTCTTTTGGTCGAACCGGACTCTATCTCTTAAATTTGGAAGTCACCGAAGCATGTCTTGGAGGAAGGGCAAAACTCGACTCAAAAATGACACGGACTCTCCCGTGCCGATCGGCACGGCAATGTGCCAGTCGGCACGGAGGCAAAATTGCCTCAGACGACTCAATAAAATCAAGAAACACAAAACACACAGAAAAACAGTAAAAACAACAGTGCTTTTGTTTTACGTCGTTAAGCTCGACCACCTAATCACTCAATTCACATAATATATATCGAATGACTTTAACTCAAAAGTGTCGGGTTCAAGATATACCTTTAATCGTTGGCCATTCACCGTGTATGTATTTTGCTTTCCATCCATGATGACAACAGCTCCGGAAGGGAGAACTTTATGAACAAGATACGGTCCATCCCATTTACTTTTCAATTTGCCTTTACCGAACAACCGAAATCTTGAGTTGAATAGTAGCACCCTATCTCCTTCGTAAAATTCCTTTTTCAATAGCTTCTTATCATACCACTTCTTTGTTTTCTCTTTATAAATGGCCGCATTCTCATAAGCTTTTAGGCGCATCTCCTCAAGTTCACTAATTTGAATCTTCCGTTTTCCCGCAGCAGCATCTAAATCCAAATTCATCTCTTTGATCGCCCAATATGCTCTATGTTCTAACTCTACAGGCAAATGACAAGTCTTTCCGTAGACGAATTGATAGGGTGTCATACCTATTGGTGTCTTGAATGCTGTGCGATAAGCCCAAAGTGCGCCATTCAACTTGTTTGACCAATCCTTTCCTTCTTTTGTAACAATTTTCTGCAGAATTCCTTTCAACTGTTTATTAGAAGTTTCTGCTTGGCCATTTGTCTGTGGATGATAGGCTGTCCCAATTCGATGCTCAATACCCATCTTCTTCAAAGCTTTAGTAAACTCATGTCCAGTAAAATGACTTCCACCATCTGTTATTATAACTCTAGGAACACCATATCTTGGAAATATGTACTCATTCAACATTGCCTTGGATTCATTAGTTGTACTGTTTCGACATGGTATTGCTTCTACCCACTTTGACACGTAGTCCACAGCAACCAAAATATATTCATAACCATGAGAATTAACAAACGGTCCCATGAAATCCATGCCCCAAACATCGAATATATCAACTTGCAAGTTATACTTCAAAGGCATAGCATTACGAGCATTAACGTTTCCGATTCGTTGGCATTGAGGGCATCTAGCTACATACCGTTTTGCATCTTCATGCATCGAAGGCCAATAAAATCCACTAGCCCATACCTTTGCTTGTGTTCGAAAGTGCCCATAATGTCCACCGTACTCAGATGAATGACACTTGTCCAATATGCTTTCGCGTTCGTCGCGAGGTACGCACCGTCGAACAGCTCCATCTTCACAATATCTGTATAAATAAGGATCATCCCATATGAATTTTCTCATTTCACTGGCAATCCTCCTTTTTGAATTCTTGCTACAATCATCTAGCTTCCCTTTGAATCCATTTATGATGTCTTGCATCCATGATTCTCTATGATCCTTAACTCGAAATAGCTGCTCTTGTGCCATGGCGTCACCAATGCATCCTTTCTTGTCCTCAATCACCAATCGAGATAGATGATCTGCTACTGAATTCTCAACCCCTTTCTTGTCTCGAATCTCCAAATCAAATTCTTGTAACATCAAAACCCAACGAAGCAATCTAGGTTTCGACTCCTTTTTAGAGACAAGATATCTAATAGCAGCATGATCCGTATAAACAATGACCTTAGAGTTGAGGATATAGGATCTAAATTTCTCGAATGCAAATATAACAGCTAGCATCTCTTTCTCTGTTGTTGTATAATTAATCTGGGCTTCATTGAGAGTTTTACTAGCATAGTAGATAGCATGCACTTTACCTTCCTTTCGTTGTCCAAGAACCGCTCCTACTGCATAATCACTTGCATCGCACATAATCTCAAAAGGTAAATTCCAATCCGGAGGTTGCATAATAGGTGCAGAACATAATGCTTCTTTCAACTTCCGGAAAGCGGTAAGCCTTTCATCATTCATCTCAAATTCAACATCCTTTTGCAGTAATTCCGTTAATGGCTTAGCAATCTTCGAATAATCCTTCACAAATCTGCGATAAAAGTTTGCATGTCCAAGAAAACTTCGCAGTGTCTTAATATCAGTAGGTGGTGGCAACCTTTCAACTGTGGATATTTTAGCTTTGTCTACCTCAATGCCTCGGTTAGAAATAACATGCCCCAAGACAATCCCTTCGGTTACCATGAAGTGACATTTCTCCCAATTAAGAACTAAATCCACTTCTACGCATCTCTTTAGTACTTTCTCTAAATTTGCTAAGCAGTGATCAAAATCAGTACCATGAACAGAGAAATCATCCATAAATACCTCCATAATGTCTTCAATGAATTCAGCAAATATAGCATTCATGCATCTCTGAAATGTGGCTGGTGCGTTGCAAAGACCGAATGGCATTCGTCGATAAGCATAAGTTCCATAAGGACAAGTGAAAGTGGTCTTATGCTGGTCTTCAGGTCTAACAGGTATTTGAAAGAAACCACTATATCCGTCGAGATAGCAAAAATAAGAGTTCTTGGCTAACCTTTCAAGCATCTCATCGATGAACGGTAGTGGATAATGGTCTTTCTTTGTGGCTGCATTCAGCTTCCTGTAATCAATGCACATTCGCCATCCTGTAACTGTCCGTTGAGGGATCAACTCATTATTCTCATTAGGCACAACTGTGAGTCCTCCTTTCTTTGGCACGCAATGCACTGGGCTTACCCATTCACTATCAGCAACTGGATAAATCATTCCTGCATTAAGAAGTCTCAGCACTTCTTTCTTCACAACTTCCTTCATGCCCTCTTTCAATCGTCGCATGCCTTCAACGACTGGCTTCGCTGATTCTTCAAGATTGATCTTATGTGTGCAAAAAGCTGGACTTATGCCTTTGATATCATCAAGACAATATCCGATCGCCTTCTTGTATTTTCTCAGAACAGCAAGCAATCGTTTTGTCTCTTCTTCATTCAAAACACTATTGACGATGACGGGATAAGTTTTATCTTTGCCTAAGTATTCGTACCTCAGACCGTCAGGAAGTGGCTTCTGTTCTACCTCTGGTGCTGCACCAGGATCCAGATTACCCAAAGGCTCAAATTGAGGACTTTCACTTCCGTTCCGGTCAGCACCGCCTCTGTGCCGATCGGCACAAATGTTGTGCCGGTCGGCACCGTCTTGAATCTCGGCCTCTTCTCTGTCTGACTCTTCAAACAGTTTATTTAACGGGTCTGAGTATCCTGTACTGATTTCTTCATCCTTTTCTGTGAAGAATTCTTGGAGAGAGGGTGGGTCGTCACTTTCTTCGACGACGGGTGGGTCTTCGAATTCAAAGAGGACTTCCTCTCCGCCCAGAGTCAATTTGAGGTGACCTTTTCCAGCATCGATAACAGCTTGTACAAGCTTTAAGAAAGGTCTTCCCAAAATAATATCTTCGACTCCAACTTCACCTTTATCAAGAACAAAAATATCCACCGGAATAGTATTCCTTTTTACCTCTATGTTCAGATCTTTGATAACTCCCAGTGGTTTAGTTCTTCTTCCATCCGCCATGATTAGCTCAAGCTCGGTTCCTAGCAATCTTCCTTTTATGTCATAAGGCATATCCATGAATGCTTCATACGTCATCAAACTGACGCGGGAACCAAAATCACATAATGCTTTAGGAAAGCTTCTATATCCAATCTCGCACGGTATGTAAGGATCAACTTCCGTTCGTTCCGTAAGGCCGACTGCATATACTCCGCACAATCCTTCATACGGCGATGGGACGAAACAACTATCAAATAGCTTCTTTGCTTGTTGAACCTCCATCTGGTCAATTTCCATATCATCCTTATACAATTTCCCCAATACTTCTCCAATGACGACATTATCCAGTATTTCTGAAGTTCTAGTGTCTTTAGGGAAGTTATACTGAACTCCTGTAGTAGAGGCATACCTTGGATCATATGTTCTCCTCATACTTAGCAGATTTGAGCTGAAATCAATGGGGATCCAATCCAACGGTTCAAACTCGTCCAACGGTTTAGCATTGCTCAAGGTTGGATCTCCTACTGGTCTTGGAAATTTATTCACGAAACTGTTTTCGTGCTCCTCTAATATTGCAGCTTCAGTCTTGGAAATCCCTTTAACAGCATTCAGTGTGCCGGTCGGCACAGGATCTGTGCCGGTCGGCACGACGGACTGAGGTGTGCCGATCGGCACAGGTGCCGTGCCGGTCGGCACCTCCTCCAATCTGGGTCTTTTCAGATCACCTTGCGCTGGTTCTTCTGTTCTTACTGTTAATTCCGCTTCGGATACTGTACAGCCTTCCGCTTTAGCTCTCAAATCCAAAGAACCTTTTGCTGGCGTCGACTTTTCAGAGGGAATTGGATCTTCTTGGAATTCTTCCCAATGCTTATGCATAGCTTCAGTCTTCGATATCTTACTCAAAAGATCCAGTCCTGCAGTAGCAGTCAAGTCGAGGAAACTCCCTCCAGCTGAACTATCCAGATGCATCCTGGAGGTTCCTTCAAGAGACATGTAGAATGTCTGAGCAGTCAAGTTATCATCCATGCCCAAATCGGGGCCTTGCTTCAATAAGGATTTGAAGCGTAACCATGCTTGCGTGAGGGTCTCTTCTTTCATTTGCTCGAAGTTAACCACTTCTCTTCTCAGTTTCTGCACCTTCGGAAGCGGGAAGAAATGCAAACAGAAGTTTCCTACAAGCTTATCCCAGTTTCCCTTAGCTTCACGGGCTGCAGATTTATACCAATCTTTGGCTCTTCCATCTAGAGAAAATGGGAATAGCAACCATTTGTACCAATTCTGAGGCACTCCCTCATGCTTAAAGGTCTGACAGAGAACTTCTAGATCTTGCAGATGTGTGTACGGGTTCTCGTCCTTCGTCCCAGAGAATTTGCTGTTCTCGACCATTTTGATGATGGTCGGGTTGAGAACGTATGACGAAGCAGTGACTTTCTCATCGGAAGTTTGTGGAATCAGCAATCCCGGAGACGGTAGTGAATGCTCCCTAACCGTATGAGCCGGTTCAGGAGTACCCATCCTGAAAACACAGAAAGAAAACACAAAAACAAACTAGAAAAGAGAGGATTAGAGGTTAGTAGAATAAATAAATAGTGAAAGAACTGGCTTGTTCCCCGGCAACGGCGCCAGAAAACGTGCTTGTTGGTCGTTTGTACGCACCCACTTATATACCGCAAGAGGACGGTGTACAGTTGTAGCACTTTTTCCCTTAGAGTATTCCAAGGTTTAATATCGATCCACAGAGAACAAGCGGGACTTTAACTATTATCTAAACTACTAAATTAATATGGCAAAGATGTGTGTGAGAAGGGATGATTAACAGCTAGAGATGAAAGGGGCCTGCGGTTGTATCAAGGTTATGAAAGGATTCTCTCCTATGGTTTGGGGTACTGGCATGCAACTCAGGTTATAGGTCAATTGATAGGTTTAGTATTCTACAAGACATGGTGGTTTCGTTCGCCCCGATCCTGTCACGACAAGGTACTAATAGCTCCCCACTGGTTTCTTGCACTATGTAATAAACACGTATTGATCGGATACGAGTTCAAAGCATCACATAGACCAAACACATCAAAAGAGTATTGTAAGTGTGAGAGTTACATAACCAGATTTCCCTCGCCACGGAGAGAATATGAGATCTACTCACGCATCATACTGCAACACATGAACATGGGTACAGTAGGACGCGGGAATTTGGCGTGGTCCCACAGGTGCCGATCGGCACGGCAGTGTGCCGGTCGGCACAATCTTCCTTTTTGGTGGTGATGATCGGTGATCGCCGTCTTCGCCGCCACAACCTTCAACCTAGGTCAAAATCTCCGTGTGTGTGTCTGTTGCCTCCCCCTTTTCCTTCGCGACCAAGATCTCCTCTTTATAGTCTCTTTCGGTTGTGGGCTGGATTTCACCGACTCCGACTCTGATATTTCTTCTGGCTCCATATTCTCCGAGTGGGCTTCAAGTTTGGGCCCGACCTCCACGGTGCCGGTCGGCACAAAGGCCGTGCCGACCGGCACGGTCTCCAGTTTCCTCGCTCTTCGGGCCTCCGGCTGCTCTTTGCTCGTAGTCTCTTAATTCTCACCTGTTTCCTGTAAATCTTCCGAATATACAGAAACTACGCATATATATGATAATGGGGGTTAATTGTTAGCAATTATGACATAATAAAGTATTAGAAACACCATATTTGTCATATAAAATGTGCACCTAGAAAGCACCAACACTGCGGCGTCGAGGTGCTCTCGAGCGGACGGCCTCAAACCGTGGTAGAAACTCTGTATAAGGAGCCATTCCTCCATGCCATGGTGTGGGCATGAGAGAACGTACTCCTGCATCCTGTCCCAGGCTTCCGCGGTCGACTCATCTGCGAGCTGTTGGAAGCCCGATATCTTGTTCCGCAGGGCAGTCGTCTTACCCGACGGGAAGAACTTGGCGAGGAAGACATTGGAGCATGCCGTCCACGTGTCGAGGGACTCTTGGTTCGCGTAGAACCACTGGAGAGCCTTCCCCAACAGAGAGAATGGGAAGAGCTGCAGTCGGATGGCGTCCTGAGGTGCATCTTTCATGGCGAAGGTGTTGCACGTCATCAAGAACCTTTGGAGGTGAGCATTTGCATCCTCCGACGGCTTCCCACAGAAAGGACTAGCCAAGATCATGTTGATCAAGGCTGGCTTGAGCTCGTAGTCTTTGTTGGTGATGCGCGGGTTGGGTCCCACGCGGATGTTCTCCGTGGTTGGCGCGGAGAAGTCATTGATCGTCTTCTCGACAACGGGGTCGGCCATGTTGTTCGATGAGGAGGCTCTGACAACCGGTGGAGGAGACGATTCAAGAGCCAGAGCGTTCTTGCGGATCTGTTTGGTGAGTTTTGCTCGAACTTTCCTCAAGAACTGCTCTGGATCTGAGTGGAAGTTTTCTGGTAGGTCGAAACCAGTCATGCACTGTCCTGTTTCAAATTTCCACAACAAAGAAAGACAGGACAAGGGTAAACCCGCAAAAGTAAGTGATAATTACTCTTCTCACAAACTTCAATGCATTTATTCAGTTTCCTAGCTGCTACTTCCCCGGCAACGGCGCCAGAAATGCTTGTTGGCGGTTTTTATGCGATAAAATTAAATTCATTAATTCCGCAAGCGCACGGATCACCATTGTAGCATTTCACCTTGGAGTATTCCAGGGTTATCGTATTTATATTTCCGTAGGGAAGTAGAACGAAAGGGAGCTGAATAGTAGCAATGTATTGGATAATTTGGAGAAAGAATAATGTATCAAACTATACTTGAGACGGGGTAAGATAGGCATAATAGATATGGGTGGCACACACATCCTCAAATCCAAAGTGATAAAAGAAAACTGTAGTATACATTTGGGAGAGCAACGAGATAGAGTTAAAGCTACTGTATATTTATCTATTATTTACTCTTTCTAGCAATCAAGTCTACAAAGATTATCTACTCTAGTTGAGCTTATACACATACAAGTCATGTCGTTTCGGGGCACACACGTGCTAGGTTAACCGATGATGCTAGTTCAAACCTAGGGAACCGTATAATATAATTAAGACCCTGCTGAGTCTAACCTGGACGTGGTAGATTACAGAGACCGGTGCAGCTGTCACATACACTCGCGACAACCATCCTCCGTGGGGTTGAGTGCCAAACGTGCATAGGCCAAGCTCTAAGCGCCATGCTTACAACCCGCCTAGAGGAACCACTCTTGATCAACGGAGCAGCCCTATATAAGAATAAACAAGCACAGATTTCACCCGACGTCATCTCGACGAAGGCACTCTCTCGTACTTGCGTACTCCAACAATCACGAATCCCACAACAAGACTTCTACGAGCACTTACTTAACAGAATAAATAAACTAAATAGAAAAGAACTACTAAAAGAAATAAATAAAGAATAAACTAATTATATATTAAATAAAATAATATCTCAAAAGAGTAAGGATACAAAGAACTATACCGAACTCCGAGAAGACTCCGGAAGCCCGAGAGAGCTCTCACTCTACTCTACTCTACTCTAACTCCCAAAGCTACTACTAAACTAAACTAATGAACACTTGGATGAAGTGTGATGGTGCGAGTTGCTTCTGAGGCCGGGGGGTCCAATTTATAGCTTGCAATGGCGGTGGGAGCACCCTGGCCGAAGCTGGAGAGGCGGCCGGCCGTCCCTTGTGTCGGTTGGCCACCGTCTTCTGCCTGAACGCTCCAGATCGTCTCCTGATGGCGGTCCGAAGGTCGGCTACTTCGTGGGGTCGGCAGAATTGCAGTGGGGGCCAAGTTAAGGCCTAAATGGCCCACCTTCTAGAATGGCAGTGCAATTCTGCTGGGCTGGCCTTGAATTGTGCGTTGTGGATTAGTTTCCAGCCCACTGGAGGAAGTCCGGGGCCTGCGGCCACCAGGTGGGGCCGGCCGGCCAGGGAAATTCCCTGGCTGGGCCCACTTTCCTCCATTATTCACTCCTGCATCCAAATATCCACCAAAACTTGTGGAGTAGCATTATTCCTATCTACTATGCACAAAATCTTGGTGTTATGCTTTTATTTTCCGGTAGGGTGGCGGTCAAATCATGATTTAACGACCGCCAACAGCGGCGTGCGGCGTCGCCAAGTTCATCAACATGGAGCATTGGAGGATGATGCGTCTCGACGGTGGTGGCAAGTCGAAGACGCCATCATCGATGAAGAATAAGGTACTCCGACCCTTCTTTTATCTTGTCGTGGTTCTTCATGGTCATGGCTGTGGGGTAATGAGAGTTTGGTTTTTAGTGACATTTAGATGTTGTTTGGATTTGTGTTTCCCCAACGCGAATATGGTGAAGGAGGCGACGATTGGCTCGGCTACAGGCTCGTCGACGGCGGCGGGTTCTTCGTACTTGCATGTGGAATATCAGTCTACCTCTTTTTCGCGAAAAGGTTGGATTTCAGTTTTCCCGTTGGAGATGAGGGTGGCGGTGGTAGATGATGAGATGGTCATATTTGTTCAGATCGGAGTTTTCGTCCGTGACATATCTGTTCGAGATGATGATCCTAAATGGTGGAATTTGCGGTTCTTTAAAAAATTTTTTGTCTTCCATCAAAATGGAGTTGGTGTTGATTGGGATGGCTTTGTAATCAGAAGATGTAATACGCTTTAATATTAATAAAATTTCTTTTTCGCGAAAAAAAGAAAGTGCAGAGATTCAAGTTGTCCAGCACAGATCGGAACGTTACATGCTCGTCGACCAAAACGACCACTGGGTACTTTAGTTTAAGGGCCTCATTGTTTCAGCCACTCTTCTTAAAGAGCCCAAGAACTAGCGGATCCATTGCCATCTGCAAGGCCTTTTTTGAGATGACGATGTCCACTTGGTTCCTATAGAATGGAAAGATTAAAAAAAAAAAGAAAAATCATCATGTTACAGTTGCTGGTTTTCGTTTTTTTTTTGTTGATATATTATGTAAACTTTGCGATGTTCTGCCTTAAGAGAAGACACGCAATTTGAGTTGATAGTGGTGGACATCCCTACTGATTGCAAGTTGTATGTCTCCAGCAAAACATGTCAAATTTCAGGAAAATAAAAAATTCAAAGGTGTGTCCTGATCTTGCGAGGCCAAACAACATGCTCTAGTTGACGTATGCCGCTGGTCTTCTTAGCTGGCTGCACCACCAGCAAAGAGAAAAGCTCACTTGCTTCATGATGTGGACACCTAACGAACGAACCAACAATCTTTGACAATTCTACACTCAGTAACTTGGATTGCCCAACCTGAAAAAGGACCTCCTTGGTCTAGTGGAACGACGCTCTTCTGATTGCGACTAGCCTACCGCTCTCTGAATTTATCAGAGGTCAGTCAATGCCCAAAGAACACGATAGACCATCAATTCGAGCTTTAATTTGGTTACTCATCATCGTTTTCGTCAGCGAATATCCAGAACGCTATTCAGCAAAGATTCAGATTCTTCAAAGAAGGGTCGTTTAAAATGCTGGTGAATACTTCCTAATGCCCGGCGTTTTGTCGATGGACGCCAGCTCGACCTTGGACGCCAGCTCGACTCTGATTTGTCAAATATACTCTAATGATACAAGCAGGTTGACAAATCAGAGTTCTTAGGTGGCGTTCGGTTCCCCCTGTAAAACACCCTCTAAACTTTATACCCCTCTAAAGTAAAAAGAATTTTACTATTTAGGGGTACTAAATAAAATTTAATTGCAAAACCTTTCTGCAGACGGGCGTTATTTTTCGAGACGAATCTAACGAGCCTAATTAATCAATGTTTTGACACAGTGATGCTACAGTAACCATCGTCTAATCGCCGCTTAATTACCCTCATTACGTTCGTCTCGCGAAATAGATGGGGGGTCCTGGACTTAGTTTTGTAATTTGACTTTGTTTAGTACACATAAATTGTGCTGGCATCTTTGATGTGACTGGTACAGCACCCTCTAAAGTGATCCGAACGGGGCCTTAGACACAGCATGGCATAGCAAAACATATTCAACTCTGCAGTCTGCACTTCTGTCGCCGTTCAACAATTTGCCTCATTTTCCTTCCATCATACTCAAATCTTCAATTACAAAAAGCCTCACATAGAGGAGATTATGTCGTTAAACAAAACATATACTAGGAGATTACAAAAGTATATGCATCCATCTCTGAAATATACACTTCGCAGTTATCTATTTAGCTACTACTCAACCAACGATTTATGCGACTAACAATATCAATTTGCAAGCTGATAACACCACAACTGACATATCAACACCTCCAAGACCACCTGTTTCACAGCTGCTTCAGTCCATCGGAGAAGCATGAACTGAATTGCGCCATCTCGGCCTCCGGCAGTACCACGCCGATCTCGATCCCCATCTGCGGGTCACGGCCCTCTGCCAGGGACACCGTGCCCGGCGTCTTGTCGATGGACACCAGCTCGACCTTGGATGGCCGGCCCAGGCCGAAATCGGTGTCGTACACGCCGTACCGCGGCGAACCGCCCACTGACATTGGCCGTTCCGGCACCAGTGACACGATCTTGTGGAACCAACCGTCAGCCCCGTCCAGCACGCCGTCGTCCAGCCCCCTGATGGACGCGCCTATCGCCGCGGCCGCTGTCACGATGCCGTCGGCGCCAAGCAGGTCGCCCATGTCGACATCGACGAAGCACGGCCGGAGGCAGTTGCCGAGGTACTCCTGAGGGACCGGAGGCGCGAGGCGGCGACGGCATTCCACCGAGAACAGCAGGTGCGCGCGCTTCTTGCCGGCGCAGCCGCCGTCAACTCTGGCCAGGCACGCCCACGCGAACGCGCACGCCACCGTGAACGCCGAGCAGTGGACACGTACGCCGCCGTTGGCAGTCTCCGCGCCCTTGGTCACCACACGCTGCTTGAGCTTATCAATGCAGTCGCGAGTGAGCGCGAACGACGCGATGACCAGCTTCGGCGGCGGACCTGGCGGTGGCGGCGGGGGTGGGCCGTTGGCCGCCAATTGACGCATTTCGTCGAGCGTCCTGGCGGCAAGGCCCTCGGGATCCGCGATCACGCCACGGTCCAAGAACGGTGGCGGTGGAACCGCGGCGGCGGCGTCCTCGCCGGCAGACACGCGGCAGTGGCCGGCCCAGGTCTTGACGAAGTGCATGTAGCTGGAGTCGTCACAGGCCACGTGATGGATGGACACGCCGACGGCGAGCCCCTTGCCGGCGAACACCGTAAGCTGCGCCGCCGCGAGGGCGAAGCTCCCGTCCTCCGTCCGCGAGAGCTGCGGCACCAACGCGTACAGCCGGGCAACATCCCTCGCGCTGCCGCCGGAGAGCTCCTCGAAATCATCAGAGCTCTCGGCGACGGTGAGCTCGACGCCGCCAGCATCCCCACCCGTGGAGCAGAACTCGTACCCGCCGGCCCCGTCCGGGCACGGCCGCAAGCGGCCAAGCAGCGGGTAGAAGCCGTGCAACGCGGCGGAGAGCGAGGAGGTGAGGTTGGGCAGGAGGCGGGCGGTGAAGTGCTCGATCGGGTGGGGGTAGGGGTAGAAGAAGACGCGCTCCACGGGGCCGGTGAAGAGCCAGGGCACGTCGAAGAAGGTCAGTGGGAGCACGCCACCGGGCACCGGAGGCGATGCGGCCACCGTGAGCCTGTCAAGAACCTTGGTGGCCATGGGAATTCGAGCGAGGCCCCCTGGTTCTTGATGCTGGTGGTGCTGTGGAAGTGGAGCCGGCAGCTGCAGCAGCAGTGCAGGGGGGAGAGAAGAGGAGAGGAGGGAGGGAAGTGGTGCCCAGATCAGAAGGGTGATTCAGATCCACCAAACACAAGCACTACAACAAACTGTTTAGTACTTGCTGGTAGTTGGAAATGTGACCAAAACCCGTCCCTCTCCTTCTGCCTTCTGATTGCTTCCAATTATTAACTGATGGTCCTATCGCCTTCTCTTGTCTCGCTGCTTCTCTATCCAAGAGCACAAGAAGAAAAACACTGTCAGTGACGAACAGACAATGTAGTTCTGCAGGAACAGTAACGAAAGTTCTGATCAAAGAATAAACTGACAGATTCAGGAAGCACAGAGCTCTACAAGCTGAAATCAATCCAGTATTTCCAAAGAACTGAAGACTTGTGCTCCAGCAAGACCTGGAATCTACAGACGAGCAGGGAAAGTTAGGTCTGTGATTGAAAAAGAATTGACCTTTTTGTGTCGGCGCCATGTGCTTACCATCACGAAAGATTGTCTGGGCCTTTGGCTTTCGAGGTCGTCTGTCTGTCTGATTGTCCCATCTGGATCATGTACTTGACTTCAATTTTTTAAGAACATCTGCGTTATCAAACTTAACCATCCTGCTAATCACATAACTTAACACGAGGTTACAGCTGAAATAATTCCTAACTTCACTGTACACAGAATCCTACAAGTAACAGGACCATCGTTGTTGTGGTGGAAAATTTTGCACCAGATGTAGTTGCTAGACATCACCTGCAGATGATAGTTACTTGGCTAGTACCAGCCGCTTTTGGTAGTAGCCAGCAACCAAGGCAGTTGCTTTGACTTGAAGGGATGACTAAACAAACATACACGCAAAAGCCGACTGAATGTTCTCTAAGGCCGCAACAGTATCAACTAAAATGGCAATAGATGCCAGGAAATTAAGAATTCAAATTCACACAGTCAGCAAATGATCAAAGGTGAACCTAAAGAAAAATATCAAAAAGATACTTAAAACTGAAGGAATTTGCAAGTGAATGTTTGAAGCAACCGGTTCATCAGGAAACCAAGGGTTCGCTGAGGCACAGAAATGCTACCACAATCGATGGCATATCTCAATTGTAAAGATGCAATGTTTAGTAACTAATCAGCCAAGAAAAACAATTCAACATGAATCATGTTAATTAGGTAGTCGTATCAGAATCTCAAGAAAGAATGCAGTAGCATCTCTAAAAAGAATGTAGTAGAATCAAAACATATGGTTGACGCTGATAAACCCTATTTGTGAAGCATTAAATTACCAAGATGCAAATCGGCAAGTCACAGGAGAGATATAACCAAGCAATATCTCTGCCAATATGATTTGGTTTCACCACAAAAGCAGCAGCTGCACGCAAAACTCAAGTGAACTAAGTAGCTATTGACAATTTGTTTGGGTATATTTCCCACATCCTATCATTATTAAACTATTAATTGTTAACAAGTTCTTTAAGAAGAGAAATCAATAAATTACCGACTACTATGTTATTTTTCTTCATGACACATGAAAAATACGAAATTACCAAGACGCAATGGTAAATCAAAACCCTGATATACCCCTTACATCAAACATTTCCCACGAACTAAATCTCAATATCAGTGTGATCTACTTTCACACTGAACAGCAATGTTGCAGACTAAAGTGAAGCAGTTATTAGCATTGCTAAACAAATTTATTTTGGCATACTATCTCGTTCTTCTAATATCAAAGATACCCATAAGTTCTTTAAGGGAAAAAAAAACACAATGACCTTGTAGTAACTAGTGGTCTAGTGTGGTAACTTCATTCATGACACAGATACAGAGCTTATAAAGACGCAGCACAGCGACAGGTTTACCTTCTAATATTTTCTCCTCACTTATGTCTGAAAATGAACTGCAACAACAATCACAAAAAATCAGTAGAGGTCAGCTCCTTGATTCACATTAGCCTCAAATGAGTCCATATCTCTTCGCTTCGCTGACCAAAAGACAAACTATTTATGCACTGGCATATAACTACTCCCTCCGTCCCTAAATATAGGGCGTTTGACTTTTTCAGACATCACGTTTGACCATTCGTCTTATTCAAAAAATTTATGAAAATATAAAATAATTATGTTATATTTAAAATATATCTACAGATGAAACAAATCATAACAAATTAAATATTATTTTCATAAATTTTCAAATAAGACGAGTGGTCAAATGTGATGTCTGAAAAAGTCAAACGCCCTATATTTAAGGACGGAGGTAGAAGAAAACACATCGGAATATTCAGAGATAGAGAAACAATGAAGAAAGCAAAATGAGAGATCAGTACGCTGCCATATCCGCAAACTGAGCATCAATGGGCAAAATAAAAGCTAATCCTAATTCATGTTCGTAAAACACATAGAAGCAAAAGATGATGGATTTTCCCTTTCACCTGTTACGCGTCACATGTGTGATGAGTGACATTGCCCATTTGCATAATTGGAATTGGATCTTTGGGCCAGATAAAAGCTCGCCCATCGCCGGATCACCAAACCAACTGAACCAGAGAGAACCAAATTAAGTCAGTGCTTGAGACTCATCTCATTGTCGCAGCAAATTGGATGGACAGACTTCACATACCTGAAGCTGAAAGGCAACAAATCGAACAGCGCAAGAGCTTGGGGTGGCCGGAGGTCGCCGCCTTGCTGAAACTCCGTTCAGGCTTCGTGATCAGCAATGAGTAGGGATAGGCCGATGTAGATGAGGTTTTCCGGCGCCGGGGAGAAATCCTGCCTCGTTGTCGGCAAGGCCAACCTCCTGCACAGTGCTCCATCCTCCATGTAGGCGGCTGGGGTCGCGAGACCGCGCGGGGATACAGGAATCTGCCAGGGCGTGGATATGATGGAGGCTCACGGTGGATGCACGGCTGCTGGATAGCGGGGGTCGCCGGCAGCAGAGCGGCCTCGCCGGCCGGGACTTTTACACATTGTCCCTATTTGGATCGCGAGAGAAATTTATATAAAACCCCTTCATTTGAATCGTGACTATTAATCGCGATCCAAAATAGGGGGCATTTTGAAAATAATTGGATCGCGATTAATAGTCGCGATCCAAATATTTACAAAAACAACCCCGGCTCCCTCTGTCTTCTCCCTCACCGGCTTCTCCTGCCGCCCGTCCGGCGATGCCCGCCGTCGACGATGTCAAACTAGCAGCCGCACTCTTGCGCTCACGCGTCCGGGAGTGTTTCGCAGGCAGCGCGCCTTCGTCTCCTCCATGACTGGGATTCTGCTTGCGAACCACTACATGCTAAAGTTCGTCGTAATTTTCTTGAGAGGAAGGAAGCTCGTGGCACTTGGGTCGAATTGCCTTTGGGCTTCAACGTTGGACCGTAATCTGGGAATTCCATTTTTGATGTTTGAATGTCTCAGGCCCAGGACTATTGTGTTAAAAGTCTTCAAGTATTTTTATTCTCCTCTCAGGAAAAGTATTTTTATTCGCTAAAAAAAAGGAAACGTATTTTTATTCTTCTCATGCAATGATAAGCGGCATACTCCACGATAATTTGTTGGGTAGAAAAAAATAAACAGTGAGCAGCAACCTATCTTCCCATTTCCTTTTTATTCAGGGAAAAAACAGAAGTCTGACCAAGCCGAACAAGCTCTTTGAAGAAAGGGGGAAAATAATTCAGAAAGCTATTGATCAGAAATGATGGGAAGGCGCCACAAGCCACAAGCACAACTCCCGATGCATCTGGTTATCGTCTATAGTAATGCATCCCCGTAGCATCTGCTCTTTGCCTTTCAAGCTTTATCCTGTTGGCAGGAAGTGTTATTATGGTGATCACTGTTGGTTTGGAGGGCAAAGGTTGCATATTTTGACTCCTCCATTACAAACCATCTTGCAAAGAGCCAAAGACCTCACCTTCTTTTGTTCCAAGACTGCATGTCTGCACTAAAGCAGTTGCGCACACAAAATACAAAAAACACCGGTTTTGCTTTCCGATTGGTTTCTTTGTGGTTCGGGATCAGTGCTAAAGTTGGTTGATTAGTGGGGTCTAATTACTCTCAAGTGCCATAATAAGCTTGCTTTTGCAGTACTGAACTTTGTTTGACTGACGACCGGCTTCTTGACCAGCTGAATCTAAATAAACACTAGTACTCCATATAAAACTTACAAGACACAAAGAGGCAAAGCAAAACCTAAATAATGAAACTGCATTCAACTTTATCAGACAACCCATCCAAACTTCAGGGTCCGTTCTCAGGACATTTGAAAGCACAAACCATACTATGTGCAAACTGCAAAGAGAAATAGATACATAACGCAGTGGTTTACGGAGTGATAGCCCTTGTCTGTTTTGCAAAGTTTCAGCTTCTGAAGTGGTAAGCTTCTTATCCTGCGACAGTGATAAGAACAAACTTGACATACTGTTAGGGCCGTCTAATGACTGGCTAGTATCCTAGGCTACCTAACAATGTGTAGATCCTCTTATACTAATCCACATTAATCACGCATTAAATCTACGGCTTTGCTACTATCGATAAAGAGGGCGGATCACAAAAGTCACTGACCTATCCCCATTGTTAAACCAGCTACACATTCGTCGTGTTCAAGCAGATTACTCAAGGTTTTGAGGTTCCTGCATGGAGTAGCTTGCTTGCATTTGCATCGCATACAGCAGATAGAAGTTCTGAAATTAGCGTTAAGAGCTAGTCCTAGCAGCTATTGGTGGTAAAAATAAATAAAAGTATGCCTTAGCTTCTGATGTCAATCGTTTTAGCCTTTTCGTACGAATGAAATTGTAGAGTTCCAAGATACCAGCCCTACGAACCTATCACATTAGTATTGTTCTTATCTGATGATTAAATAAAAATACGGTAGTATCGTAGTATCATATCTATCTCAATCGTTGCAATGCGATTCAGATTATGAAACATTTCTATGACTGCTTCTCTAGTTCGATCGTTTAGTACAACAACACAATACTAGCACTTTGGGGGTGCCGGAGTCTTTTCTTTTTCTCTGCTCTGGATGTAAGAATAACAGCAAGCGCGCGTAGAGGTAGTAGCAGGAATAGTAATTTATTGCTACCGGCTAACTTGGTCGATCCTCAAATTACAGTCAATCCTACCAAGAAATTAACCATTGGGATCAGTGAGACCTAGTTTCACCGTGTTTCTGTTTCTGTGCTCAAGGTCAACATTTATGTAAAACATACACTTCTCCCGTTGTAGGAGCCAAAAGTAAACGTTTCTGTGCGGCTGAGGGATTCATACCTGTCCTTAATCAAGGGGACAGACACTATACATGGCATGGAAAACAAAGATTATCAGCAGCAACGGAAGAAGCCTATGAATGCAGACAAGTCCGTTTATGGTCTCTAGAGAGCAAGAACTTGGTGCCAACTCAAAGCTGCGCAATTACACTCTTGCTTCAATTTTTTGCTGAAGCTTCTAGTAACAGTCATCATATCCCTTAATTTATTTTAGGAAAAAAAAAAACTTTCATGCCGTGTTTATCTTGTTGGCTTGCAAGGAAGCATCACCACTTTTGTTAACAACAATGAGGAATCGAATCCCATGAAGACACGAATGAATGTTTGCGCAAAACTTGGAGCAGATGCAGTTTTTCAGGATTCATCAGAGCAACAGTACAAAAGTTCAGAGTGCAGTTTGGCTCCACACTGTCAGCTGATTACTGTACTGAACTTTCCATGAAACAAGTCTTGTTGGAGCCTATCACTCGATTGTGGCCAAAGCATACATTCTACAAGTTCTTATTTAGATAGGCGCTGGTAATGATCAAAGCATGCTTGCCCACTATAGTATAATTTCTAGTACTAATTAATTAAGATCAGAACACTCGTCGTAATACAAATAAAGTTCAGTACATCATGTTAATTTCCTTTTTTTCCATTCTAGCTCTCGCACTCAGCATTCGAAGAGCGGAGACAGCAGCAAATAAAACGCATGGTGGTGTCTTATTCTAGCTAGCTAGCTACATGGAGTAGTTGGGGCTCCTCATCATGGCCTGCGCCAGGTACTGGAGGTCGCCGGCGTCCGCCTTGGCGCAATGTTGTTGCATGGCGACGTCGTCCCTGACGAAGCTGGCCATGAGCTCCGGCGAGATGGCGGCGCCGGGGAAGTCCTGGCGGAGCAGGGAGCCGATGCTGGTGTTGTCGGCGGAGGACCACTGGTGGTGGCTCACCGGCGAGTGCGCGGTGGGCTGGACGCCGCCGCCGCACGCGAGCTGCGCCTTGGCCTGCATCAGCTGCGCTTGCAGGATCGCGACCTGATTGATGATGGATCGATCGAGCAGGATGTGAGCATACAGTGTATGGCAAGCAAAGAATTACCAAGAGTGACAAGGTCGAAAGAAGATGGCGGTGATCGAAAGAAAATGACAGACGGACCTGCTGCTGGAGCGCGAAGATTTGTGCGACGCATCCGTAGACGGGGTCGCGGAGCCTTGCCTGCGCCTCGTAGGTGATGGTGACGACGGCCTCGCAGCGGTCGCCGACGGGGAGGTGGGAGAGCAGCTTCGACGCGTTGCTGGCGCCGAACACCTTGTGGATCGCCGCGAACCGCGCCGCGCCCTGCTCGCTGCTGAAGTAGGGCGCGAACACGCACTCCGGTACGCAACGCCGGCGAAGGAACTTGCACGCCCCGCACGGCGACCCAGCCCCCGGCGCGGCGGCGGCTGCGCATCCTCCTCCATTAGCAGCAGCTCCGGCCATGTCGTCGCTAGGTGGATCGATCACAAGCTCTAGCTGCTGCCTGCTGGTAGGAGGAGACTTCCTAATTAGCTACTCCAGCTGCGAGCGAACGTGCACAAACTACTGGTGGTGTTGGAGGACTAGCTTAACTACTGGTGCAGTGCAGCTTGAGACGAATTTATAGACGGCTGGGGCTGGGTGGTGAAGAGGAGGAGGAGGAGGAGTAGACAAGTAGGACAGGGTGTCTGGTTCGAAGGGAGCAAACGTGTTAATGCTGGGTTGAACAAAAGGACCCCGCTTGCTTGGCTTTGGTTTGGCTTAGCTTAAAATAAGCACCTCCCTCTCCTGCTACTGGTACATGTCTACGCGGCCGGCCCTGCAATTTGTGTAATCTTTGATTTTTGTCATGAAGAAGATACCACTAATTCATCCGCAAAAAAGAAAGATATACCAATAATTGAGAAATGCATCACAATCTCTAGTATAGGACGACGTCCAATGGCAAAGATGTAGCCATATTTTTGACTGGGTCTTCATATGTGTATAATAGTTACTTCTAAATAAAAGAAGACAAGTAGAACGAGAATGTTATCGAGAGTTGCAGAGGAGAGAAAGAACAATGGTGTGGTGAAAACTGAAAAGTAAGGGGACGAGAGAGCAGGGGAGTGCGATGTACTCCAGTCCTATCAATCAATGTAGGGATTGGTACCGATGTGTGTTTGAATTAAAAAAATGCAGGTGAGTGTGCACGTACGTAGTGTACGTGGTGTTGGCATAAAACAAAGCATTTCCCGCCGAACAGCCGCACCTTGCACGGTCGACTCGTCTTCTTCTCCACCTGCCCGCCGCTGGATTTATCCGCCTCCCTCCCCCCATTAATCTAATCCGAGCTCATCTGATGACGATGCCCATGCATGCTTTGCTTGCTTCTTAATCGTCTTCGTCGACTCACCTTCCCTTGTCTCTCATTTGGCATCTTCTTCCTCCTCTCCTCCTCCCCATCTTGTGTGCTTCCAGTTCTGTTTTGCGTTCGTTGCCTCTCCTCCGGTTTCAGCTCGCCTCGTTTTCTGCACTCGTGACAGTTCGATGAGTGGTTTTCTGCGAAGCAGTTATTGCCTCCGGGGCACTGAAGAAGAAATCAGCGTATCATCACCGACTGAAAACTGCAGGTGCCGCGTCAAATAACGAGGGTTTTGTTCGCCGACAGTGCACTGCTCTCCCCACTGTCAATGCAGCGTTGCTGCTTACAAAGGGAACCAGACACGAAAATAGTCTTACAAAGAGAAACATTCGGGGAGCCTCGAAAGAGAAACAAAGAGAAAACAGCAGCAGCCATAAAAGGACTAGGGTGGCAATGTTAGCTCATGAAGTGAGGAAGGTTCAAGGGAACAGACACACAGCTTACCATACTACTCTAGTTATATTAATCAAAAGGGCTGCTGCTGCTCCATCACCACTTTCACATGTTTATACAAGTAGTAAAAGAACATCGTCAACACCCAAACTTGCAGTTACGAGGAGACGACGCAAAGAATCGCGAACGGCCAGTCGACCACACGTGAACACGCGCACGGTTGCCGTGAACAGCAGAACTCGTGCATATGCAGCCAGATAAAGAGGTTTTACATTCAGTCACAAGGTTACAAACAAAGATGAGCTCATGAGAATGGGGATGGAAACTCATACACGAAAAACACCGTATAATTCGCATGCTTGTCACCGAAGCAAGGGGGCCGTTGCGTCATCAGTATTGATCACATCCTACACTGAAATCCATGGTGCCAAGTCGCCGTTGTTGTTGAATCAGAACTTACATTTCCTTGCAGGCCAAATATTGTGCACATCATCAAGAGAGAAGCAGGCAGCTTGCCGACTTAACCGAGCCACTGCGTCGCACGCCGCTCACCACCACCGCCGACAGCATGGCGAATGCTGATCTTCTCACGGGCGTACTTCTCCTGAAGGCGCTCGAAAGCGTTCACATCAAGCTTCCCGTTCACCGACTTCCCTTGCTTCCGTCGGATCTGCTGCTCCTTGATTGAATTCCACAGCTTCTCGATAGCGTCCCTCTGCTGTTTTGTGAACCGCTTCACATTATCATAGGCGTGCTTGGCAAAGATGTCAATGGCAGTTTGCGTCCTGGAAAGAAAGATATGATTTAAATAAAACCATACAAGAGAAACTAAATATGATATGTTCCCCAACACCACACCACAGGATGAAGAGAACTCACCATGGTATTCTGTAACGCCGAGCGGCTATTTCTAGACATTTCAGAAGGGCCTCTCGCCGTGACTTCAGAAACCTCTTTGATTCCTCCTCGTCTGCTTTTCTGTTCAGAGCTGCAACTGTCTTCTCCCGAACTTTTTCAGATTTCTTTGACTTGCGCTCAAGGAGATCATCTAAACCAAAAGGATCAGATGACTCTTCTCTCGAGTCGGAGGCTGCCCCACGTGTGATATCATCTGGCAAAGAGTTGGCAGCTGAAGCAGGAACACTATCATCTGCATTATTCTCTGTTGTGCCAGTTTTGCTTGCAACTGCAAACGCTACAGCTTCATCATTGTCATCATCTACTGTTGCTATTGGCAGCGCTGAGATGGCATCTTTAATCTTACCTACAGCCTTTGAGAACTACAAAAATAAAAGATAATACGTTGATCAAATACCCACCAGTTGATTCATTATAGTATGGGAGATGTGGTCACCATGAATGCAGTTTACAGCAACTATCACATACAGCTAAGCATCAATTTCATATTTTTAGTTTTTTACTGAGAAAATAAGCAACATGGGCGAATAGAAATAGTACTCACCACAAAACTGTCATCAGTAGAAAGATCATTAGCCACCACCGCATGCAACACCCATATGTCAAACTGATTTTTCTGCTGTTGGTTAAACAACTGCACATTAACCGCAAATTGTAAGTGCAACATAGAGTGACTTCAAACTAAAAAGTTGTGTGTTTCAAGGACAGTAGAAACTTCACCTCTGTTACACCCTGAGCAGCATCAAATAGTGTGTGATAATCTGCTTGTATAGAAGGCTCATTACATGCCCCCGGTGAAGACATGGAAGCCTCTAGTATAGCAAAGAAGTGGCTGACTGTCCCAGGCTTTACACTTCCAGCCTCAATAAGCTGCAAAGCTAACTTCGATGCCTTGCTGAATTTTGAACGATTCCCTATATGTGAAGTTATCTTCTGCATTGCTTCAATTATTTGTGTTTCTGAAGCATCAACAGTTGTTCTGAACCGAAGACGTTTCTCAGGGACTGCATGAAAATACGAAACAAAAAACATAACCATGAGCCGAGGAAAATAAGTTTGTTTATTTGTCCATTGTCCTACCCAGGGATTGCAATATCGACGGTTACCGGTCGGTAATCGCGATAACCGGACTTACCGGTCCGGTTCGGTTTCATCGGACATCCGGTTATCGGTAAAAACCGAACCCGTGTACTGTAGCATAATAGGTTATCGCTCGGTTTTGTCGGTAACCGGTCCAGTTTCTTCGGTTTCGATTTTGCCCGGTTTCTCGATATTTCAATCCCTGGTCCTACCATAAGCAATTCATGAGAATAGAACATACATAAATTTCACATACCCAATCAGGAAAAATATGTCAAGGCAGCCAGGTAGAACCACAATTTTGTGGGGGTGGAGATATGATAAATTTGCTAGAGGACATGATTTGACAGTGTCCTCCAGCAAATTTTACTCCGAAGCGAAATAGATAATTAGTAGCGCCTTTCTGCAATTAACACACCGAAATCGTGTGGGCAAAAGTTTGGTATTGGTATTGATAAAATTCACACAGGGGATGAGCTAAGTAAGCAACTCCAGGCAATCATTCTAAAGAATGATAAAATTGTTTTCGTATCCGGGTAATAAACTAAGAGGGTGTTGTCACTATTTGAGTCATACAGAAGCACTAGGGCAATAATACAGCTAAGAATCCCAAATGTTGTCATTCCTCGTGTTTCACATGGCCCAAGTAATTTCCTCAAATAAGAAATTACGAGCGGTCCGATAATGAATCTCAAGTCACCCATGGATCGACATCTCAGCATCTGAAGCTATCTTTTCTGCCCTAAATTGAGCTCGTTCTGGGATACGGGGATTGGGAGCTCTATAATCATCCCAACCTATAAATTCCTCCTACGAACGACACTCGCAACTCAATCTCAGCAGAAAATCTGCCCGTCCGGTTGGTGCTAAATCCTACCGTGCTGCCCCATTCGAAGTCAAACGTGTCCAAACTGAAGGAGCAAGGAGGTTCCAGTTATAACCGACAGGAGAACCAGCGACACGGCTAGGGTAAGAAAAGGTGAAGAAGTGAGCTTACCGTGGTCTACCGCTGCGGCAGCCGCGGGGGCAGTATCGTCGGCGGCGGGTGGAGTGGAGGCGTCGGCGACGGCGGCGGAGGAGGGCTTATTCCGCTTGAGGGAGCTCTTCAGCGCGGGCCTCGGCGCTGGCGCCGACGGAGGAGGTGGTGTGGGGGACGCCGCGCGATCTCCGCCGGCGGCCGGCGGCGGCAGGCCTTCGAAGAGGTCGTTGGAAGACATGACGGGGTCGGTACGCGTGTGCCGCGGCAGGCCGATAGATAGCAAATAGATACAGCCGAAGCCCACGGGCCATCAATAGTGAACGTAATTTAGGCACACCTGAAGCCTAAAGGTCCCATCTAAAAAAACGAACGCGGCCGGCCGAGTGGCCCGTAACAGTTTATTTGGTGATCTTCTTCCCTCCTCTGGACTTCTGCAGACGTGGACATCACATGCTCCAAAACTTCAGAAGCTGTTCCAGAAAGGGAAGAAAAAAAATCAGAAGCTGAGGGGAGAGAAGGGGAAGGGGAGGGGCTGACGATTAGCTGCGCAGACACATTTGACAAGGCTAGCTCACTCTGTGCTTTACCACCAGAGCTAGCGCGGAAGGAAGTACAATGCATCGTAGCTTCACTCTGTGCTTTACCAGCAGAGCTAGCTCACTCTGTTACAGAAGATTTTGGTTGGTTTCTTTTGTGTCGACGCAAGAGAAAGTGAGCAAAAGATCAGCTTCAATTCGAACTTTCCTTTGTTCAATCGGGACATGCGCTTCTTCGATTGGGAATTTTGTTCTTATATCTGAAACTCGCTGTTCAGCGGTCGACGCGGCTGTTTCCTCTGGCAAATTGACTGTTTTCAATCTACACAACTGGAGACTAACATAAAAGAAAAACAATCAATTGATCCTGATCCCGAATTATGCAACAATTTTTCAAGCATCTATTAAAGTATTCTCGCATTGCACATGCCAAGAAGACCAGTAAAGTCATGGCTGCAAGAAGATCAAGTGCTTATGTCTTTTTGCTCGAGTTCAATTTTCCACAACAACAGTACCGTAGAAGGGGTACAACAAATAATGGGGTTCATCCCCTGCACTAACTGAACCATTCGCAGATCGCGAGCTGCCTCTTACTTGAATTCTGGCACTAGATGACGTCAATCTTCAGTTAACTATAGTTTGGACGAGTCAGGACTCCTGCTCCACATGAGGAGTCTGTAGAAAGAGAAACTGCACAAAAAAGGCCACTATTTAGAGTTCACATGGGATAAGTACTTTACAAATTGATCTATGTTGATCCAGACAAGTACCTCGAAGGACTTTCCCGATCTCTCATACTCAAGCATACTGAGAGCTACTTCACAACTTTGTGAGACTATGGGCTCAGGGTCCTTCGCAAATTCCTCCAGAAGTGCAATGCTTTCTTGATCTATAGCACAGCACGGCCATAATTTTAGGGAACTATGAAGAACTATGAAGTACCTATGCATGAGATGGCAAATGGTATTCAGCCAGAAGTTACAGTTTTCTTACCTGCGATTGATCCAAGGGCTTCAGCAGCTTCATGCCTGACCATGGGATGCTCACAGACATTCTTCAGGACAGTAGAAAGTGCATCTGAAGCAACTTTATTTTGCAGCTGGCCTAACACGTAAGCAACCTGCAGGATAAAAACAGAGAGAAAGAGGAATATGTCAGATAAAACAATAGGCCATGGAATCTTAAAACAAAAATGAGTTATTTCGAGTTATTTCAATGAATTATTGATCAACACGAATAAGTGAGTATGGCACATTATTAAACCAGATAATGTGCCTTCTGAAATCTAAAACACTACCATACCACCAACCGTATCTTTATCTCTTGGTACTTGTTTTCTTATTTTGAAAATAGGACTCCCTAAATTTCCATGAATAGCTTAATAGTTCCTAAAGAAAATAACTTCACGGCGATCCTAGATCATAGTTATTAGAAAATTGAGAATGGGTAACTAGAAACTTGATATTTCTCTAACACAACAAGACATTTGACATTGTAGCAACTCATCAGTGATAGACTATAAAAAAGACATAATTGCACGGCTGCTCATATTTATCCTTATCTCCATGTCTATTGCTTATGCTGATTTACAGAATCACAGTTACATAGGATGTCCACCTTCAAAAGAGCTCCCATTCTTAACTGCCAAATGATAAACTGCATTGCTAGAGACACAAATCACGGGACAACAGAAAAGAAAATCGTTTCAGAATTTATACAGAATTTAACAGAGGGAGTCAATATTTCCTGATCTATCAGTGGGAAACAGGCACAAGGAGGATTAGCTCAAGTTTTCAGGAAACCTCGTGACGTAGAAGAGCACTTTTAACACTTAGTGCTGCAACAATAGCTGAAACAGCAGCATCCCCACCATTATTCCTAAGTGCAAAAAGAGCTGCATAACGTTCATACATGCTTTCTTGCTCATTGAGGAGAAGATCCCTGAAAAATATCCACAACGTTGGTAACATCAAGGTTATGTAAAATATAATGAAAACATGTAAGACTACCTTGAAAGACATACCTAAGTTGGTCTACTGAAAGTCCCTGCTTTGCAGGCAGTGCTGGATCAACCGAGAGAAAGGGTGATATAGTTGTACTTTCAGCACTACTTGCATTCTTCTGCTCTTCTATCCGTCTTAGTGCCAACTCACAAGTTTCTTGAACCTCTATAGCAGGATCAGTGGCTAAACTCTCCTCCAACAGGGGAATGGTCTTTTCAAGGCCAATAGCTCCAAGAGCTTCAGCAGCCTTATCAATAATATACAAAATTACTCAAATGGACCGCTATGCCCTTAGAATCAGTGTATAACATTAAATTCAGTAGCTACCTCATGACGGACAATTGGATGTAGAGAAAGATCTTTGAGAACTGCTTCCAGTGCAGGGATGGCCTCAGTATCCTGCATTTGTCCAAGTGCAAATGCAGCCTCATGGGCAAGCAAGTTAGACGAATCCCTAGCAGCTGACCATAGTAGCAAGAATGTCAGGTTTTCATAATCCTTTATATTATAGTAAGAGCAGTGTTTCCATAATTTCCCCCAAAAAACTAAGTTGCAGAAATCTATAGCAGCACTGATAGAGGTGGTTATAAATCAGAGAGCATAGAAGTGCTACTGGTCAAGCACAGTTTTTCATTAGTGTTAAGAAAATACTGAAAGACACTAAGAGCCAGAAGATGGGTTTGTAATTGCCACAAGCCAAAAAAACAAAAAACAAAAAACGGGGTATTGAAAACCAGACTGAAAAGTGGTAGGATCAAACTTCCAGAAAAAATCATGCACCTGACAGTGCGCAAACATCAAGAAGAAAAACTATTTCGGATAAACTCCCTGAACAATATATGTATTGGTCTTGTGTTCAGTAATTCGTACAAAATGTAGCCGATAACATTGACAGGTTTCCTGGATAAATACCCAAAATCACTGCCGTCATCAGAATTTTAACACACGGAAAATCCAAATGCACCATTAGCTCAAACATGACCTACTATTATCAAACACACCTACATAAATTAAGTGGAAAAGGTGAAAACTGCCAAAACTTGACAACTAATCAGTTAAACCACAAGATTCCTTGGAGGGTGATTCACACAAGGATACTAGCACACAACAACAAACAGAACGTCATGACTGTTTTTAATGGATGCTATGAGGATCATTGAAACAACCTCTTGCAAAAATGCAGGGAAAGGCTGCGTACAAAAGACTCAAAGTGGTCGGAGTCGGACCCTTCCCCGTACCCTGCACAAGCGGGAGCTACGTGCACCGGGCTGCCCCTTACGAGGATCATTGAATTGGGACGATTACAGAGACTAAAGCTTTTGAGCTACATTGAAGAACTACTAAAATCAATATTATCATCAGCAAGGTAGGAGCTTAGTAAACTACTCCTGCATACCGTCCACGGGACTAATTCAGGCAAGCTCTAGGGAGGAAAACATTTAAAGTATCGGTCGCTGAGACATACGAGCTGCTAAAGCCTTCAGCTCTACATCAGCTGAGAAGACCACCACTGCTCGCCCATACAGATCATTAATCTGTGAAGAGTAGAAGCAATACGAGCGGCGAGTAAGTGAGCTGGGGTGCGGCGAGACCTTGAAGAAGGGCGCGGCGTGGGGCGTCTCCGCGGAGGTTGCGGAGGGAGAAGAGCGCCCGGAAGCGTTCGGCGATGGGCTGCTTCGCGTCCAGCAGCCGCTCGCACAGGAACCGCTCCATCTCCGGGGATGGCTCGAATGCGGAGTAAGCTACCGTCGCCGGCGACTCCATGCGATCTGCTCGGCGAGGTGCTCAGCGGCGGCGGCGGCGGCGGCTTCGGCTTCCTGGTAAGAAAAATCCCGCGTCCGGAAGAGAGAGAAACAAAAGGGAAATTCGCGTTGAGTTGACGCCAGCCGTCCGATCGAAACGGGCCACGTCACTGACCCTCTCCGGAAGCTGCCACATAGACGACAGGACTTATCCCCAGTGGCTACTGCCAACGGGTCCCGCGCCTTTGACCCGTGACTCGGGCCCATGTGGCAGTTACAGACTACTTGTAATCTCGCGTCGGCAAAGCAAGCGTCTTCCCCTTCTTCACATTCTGCCCTTGGCTTCCACTCCTCACGACACCGCGCAAGCCCCAAATCCGCACCGA
Organism: Eragrostis nindensis; assembly: GCA_012490785.1. Lineage (NCBI taxonomy): Eukaryota > Viridiplantae > Streptophyta > Magnoliopsida > Poales > Poaceae > Eragrostis > Eragrostis nindensis. The sequence goes on along the minus strand of JAAXCT010000054.1, from coordinate 454,044 downwards.
TCCGACGCGAATCGAGAGGTAAGTTCGCTCGATTCCTCCTCAGATCCGCGCAAGCGTTTGTCCCTATCCGATTTTTTGGGTATTTTTTACGCCTTCTTTCGTCGTCTGTTTCTGATCTGTTTGGTGTTATTCGTGGAGACAGGGGAGACGATCTGAATTGAGACGAGCGCCATGAACTCGAGGGGGTAAGCTTCCTGCGCATGATCCTGATTTAGAAGAGCTTTCGGTTTTGTAGGATGCTAATCGGACTTAGGTTGATAAGTGCTAGCGATTTATTGTTTCACTGAATGTGGCTGGCTAACCGGAGGGATCATCTGCCAGAAGGTGCAGTGCTGTAGGAGTATAGGGTATAACAGCGTGAGATTTGTGCGATTGGTACACTCCGCTTATTAGGATTAAGATGAATGATTAACAATGTTGCCCAGCTATGGATGTGGAATGTCACCAATGTATTGCGTAGGCATTTTCATTTCCAGTACCATCAAACTTGTTGGAGTGCTATCTGTCTGTCATTATCGTCAAATCATCGTCTGAAAGTTTATTTGTATAGTTGGTTGAAGGTGAAGAATATGTGTTCATAAGACATAGATGTTGGTTATGACATGATTATTTCAACAATCCTATCATACCGGTTAATTTGTAACATGGATTGGGAGAGCTACTGATCTCTTAATTTCTATCTGCTCATATTTATTGCCTATGCCTGCTTCAAACTTTTTGCTAAATGCTTAAGTGGTTGTGGTACTGTGTGCAGCACTAGATAATATTACCTCAGTCTTATTAGGAATAACTAAGAAGCTCAAATGATACCTTTGTTCTGTCTCTCTCTCTATCTCAAGCTCTCCAGCTTCTTAGTTGTGCCTAACTAGGTTAGATAAAGGGCCTTTTAGAGCGATTTTAATGCTGATTTTCATTGGTGTTAGCTTTGCTGATTAAATTTGTAGCAACCAGGAAACATTTCTTTGTAAGCTTTTGTTTTTAATGGTGACTCTATCGAGTCCATTAATCACCCAAGCATCTATTTCCGGAACACCAACTTTGGTAGTCTGTGTCCATTGGAATGCAGTTGCAAATTGCTATATGCGGAATCTTATTTAGCTCTGTATTCTCATTCTGTAACTTGTTTATAGTAGTTTTATACTTACATTTCGTCTGACAATGATATTTTGGTTTATTTCATGTTATGGTAGTTATTGATTATTGTACAACTGAGTTGACTTGTGTCAAAGTTAGAGGCACATATTTTGTTCCACTGAATTCAATATGCAATTTATTGCTTGGATTGATTCAACGTATTTGTTCAGCTTCTTTATAAAATGCATAAAGATGTCTTTGCTTTCTTTATCCCTTTGATACACGTGCCTAGATGTATCATATAGTCATAATTATTTATTTTTGTTTGCTTGAAAACAAAGAAATGTTAGTACCATCATACTTATGTATTTGCGAACCTGATGTTAGGATGTTCCATATTTCCATGAGATTCCTTTTTTCTTATTATTTGTAAGGTTTATGGTGCATGTTCTTTTGTCACGTGATTTAGTACTCGTGGGTGCTTAAGTTTCGATTGCACGTGCTGACGTGCATATTCTGTACTCTGTCTGCTTTGCATGTTATTCCTCGTTATGTGCACCTACAATTCTATGATGACTCTCATATGGCTATTTTTCTTCACTTTTAGCAGCTACCGAAGCACCAGAACTTCTCTTTTTGATGGCATTGAGGAGGGCGGAATCCGAGCAACATCCTATTCTTCGCATGAGATAGATGAGCAAGAAAATGATAGAGCTGTTGATGGATTGCAGGATCGTGTCAGCATTCTTAAGCGGGTATTGGGCAACTTAACAATTGAATTTATTGACGTTTTGGTTTCATTAATGTTGTTGCATTTACAATTCACATCTAATAGTTATGCCTCTTGTAAGTCATGTTGCATAGATAAGATCATAGAATAAGTTTCTTTTTATATAAGAAATCTTATTGTTTAAAATAGTTCCTCTCAGGACTGCAACTTCTATGTGAAAGTGCAACTGCAGATTGTGGTGTTAGTTTTTTTTTTTTTCCCTTTCCCGAACAGCGCAGAACTGTGCGTCATTTCATTAATAGGAGAAGAAAAACTGAGTTCAAAGACAAGCACAAACACTCCCTCCAGAAATTACAAACAAAAAGAGAAACCCAAACCGCTATTTATCAAAGCCATAGCGATCCTATTCTGGTAACCTTTCATTGACTACCTTGAGCTTTGTTTTAGTGTCCTACCTATGGCTACCTATGGGAATCGCCCCCCACCTCACAATTTGTCATTTTCGAGAGGTCTCCAGACAATTCTGTTGGTTTAATAATACTGAAATTCTTTTACCTGCCAGCTGTCAGGTGATATCCATGAAGAGGTGGAGACTCATAACCGCATGCTAGATCGGATGGTACTTTATATTAGTCTTGTGAATCTTTGAATCGTAAGGTTTCAATATTCTATGCTGCTCCCTGACAAATCATGCCTGGTTCAGGGGAATGATATGGATACATCAAGGGGTTTTCTCTCTGGAACCGTGGACAAATTCAAGATGGTAAGCTGCACGAGCAAGATACACAAATAATATGCTTGTTATCTGCCCCTTATATTTTTCTGAGAAACTGATGTCCAAATAAATATTATTCAGGTTTTCGAGACCAAATCAAGTCGGAGGATGGGAACCCTTGTAGCATCATTTGTTGCGCTTTTTCTTCTTGTGTACTACTTGACAAGGTAGAAGTGTCCATGACGAACCTCTGTGCTCTGGGTGCTCAGGATTACGCAGAATTAGATAATGCCTACCTGCTACAACGATATATACCTTGAACTCAGTGTCTTAAAAAGCGAAGTATGCTGTTCCGAGTTTACTGAACTCTGCACTTTATAACTGTTACAGCCTGTTGCATGTACCTTTTGCTCTGTTACTCTTGTAACTACAGAAAATGGTAAACTTCGTCCTCTGTTCCTTTTTCATGCTGTACATGTATGACTATGTATAATAGAAGCAGTAATTTGAAAAAGCAATTGACAATGTGGAACATCCAGTCATCCTAGAAATGCTGAGAGCTAAAGGCTTCTCTGACAAGTGGATCAGTTGGATACAAAAGATCCTTTCTTCAGGCTCCTCTTCTGTTCTGCTCAATGGGGTACCTAGTAGGCCTTTTAACTGTCACATAGGAGTTCGACAGGGTGACCCTTTATCATCTTTGTTGTTTGTTCTGGCTACTGATATGTTGCAGAGCATAGTCAATGAAGCACACAGGAGAGGTGTGATCAAGCATCCCGTAGATGAAGCCTTCTGTACAGTAGCATATGCTATGCAACTACTCTCGTTCAAAGGACTTCAGCAAACTTATACTGATTCAACTGGTTTAAAGGTTAATTTTGAGAAATCCTTTTTGGTGCCAATAAACATGGAGCCTGATAGAGCAGCACATCTAGCAAACACTTTGGGCTGCAAGGTAGGTGCTATGCTGTTCACATATCTAGGCCTTCCTTTAGGCACTACTAAGCCAATAGTGGATGAATATGTGCCCATGTTGCAAAGCATTGAGAGGAGAATGATGGGCCTAAACAGACTGCTCTCATATTCAGGGAGATTGCTTATGGTGAACTCAGTCTTCTCAGGATACCCCACTTTTTTCATGTGCACGCTCAAAGTATCTAAATCCATCCTAGATCAGATTGAAAAATATCTCAAACACTGTCTTTGGGATGGTGGTGATGTCAATAAAAAAGGAGGTTGCCTTGTTGCCTGGAAAGATGCTTGCCGACCTAAAAAGGAGGGTGGTTTGGGCATTGTAGACTTAAGAACTCAAAATACGGCACTTCTCAAATACCTGCACAAGTTTTATAATAAGCACGACATACCTTGGGTGAATCCTTACTTGCCAAAAGTTATACACACGAGCTGTTCCTCCACACTTGTGCAGGCCGAAGGGATCTTTCTGGTGGCGTGCAGTGATCAAGCTATCCCAACAATTTGTCATGATTGCAGCCTGTCAAGTGAAAAATGGCATCACTGTCTCCTTTTGGAATGACACGTGGGATATGGGTGTCTTAAAGACTACAATATCCACAATTACACTCTTTTGACGTAATAAGAACATCACAGTAAGAGACTTTCTGCAACAAGAACCTGAATCTCTCTCTTTTGGTTACCACTCTCAATGATTGCCTCTAATCAACTAGTGGATCTGCAACATTCTCTTGAGAACTTCATGCTGGACATGGAAGTAAATGACTGTTGGACCCACATCTGGGGTTCCAATGCGTTAGTTACTAAGGAAAGCATATAAACAACTCATAGGGACTAGTGAGGCTTCCCCCTGGTTCAAATGGATGTGGAATTCTTGCTACAAAAGCAGGCTGAAATTCTTCTTTTGGCTCTTGCTCAGAGATCGTCTGAATACCAGAAATATCTTGAGAAGGAAAAATAGAGTGCTGCCATCTTACAGTTGCGTATTGTGCAATTCTAATCAAGAGGAAACTTCTCAGCATATTTTTTTTTTTTGAATGCAGTTTCAGCAAGTGGTGTTGGCGCTTTGTTGGAGTGACTTGGGATCTTGCTCTAGAACCCTCAGACATGCTGTTGGCTGACAGGCAAGCTTTTGGTAACAGAATTTTCAGAGAAGTTATGATAGTGACATGCTGGTCCATATGGTGTCACAGGAATAGCATCATTTTTTTATCACAAGAGTGTTTCACTAAGGAAATGGAAGATAGATTTTAAGAATGAGTTCTCTCTGGTTGCCTTGAAGGCCAAACCAAGTTTGAAACCCCTGTTCGAAGCTTGGTTACGTAACATACCGTAATAGTTTTTTTTCCTGTTTTAGTTAGGATCTTTTTTGGGCGCCTTGTATCATGTAAATATCTTTCAAAATTATAAATAAAAAAAAAGAGGTGGGGGGCTCCCCTGCCATTCGGGTTAAAAAAAAAAAATTGAACCTTTACTACCAGGCCCAGTATTCGTCGCCTCGCCGGTTGCTTTTGTAGTTGGATTTTATTTTTTTGGTTTAGACACCTGTTTAGGCACTTGTGAGGTCGACACGTGTTGTTCGGCCTCATGCAAACAAACACAGATCTGAGGTTATGCGGTTGTTGCATCATGATCTGAGCAACTGGTATAATAATACTTGTAAAGATAAAGACTTCAAGTCAGCGGGTGATTTAATCACAGGAATCGATCGATCGCAACTAACGCAATGATCAAAGATGCAATTATTGACGGAAGATGCCCTAATCGTGCAGGAACTAGCACTAGACACCTGTAACTAGCATACATAATTGAACCTCCCGGTCCTAATCACATGTATTTCTGGACAAGGCTCGTATTTCTATACTATCATGCTAAATGTACCAGTTTAGGCATTTTGCTTTTGAGTTGTTAAGTTCGTCATGTTTAGTTCAATACTCCACTCACCATATCAAGACTAGTTCGTCCTAATTATTCGTTTTCTTTTGTTTTGTCGTAAACTTGCATAATGATACTATATCGGTTTGGTTGGACTAGGTTAGATATGTCATGCACATAACCCCATCAATGTTTGACAAAGTTTAGGTTATCCATCTCTGGGAGATGTGCCACTAGTTTAATCAGTGGGCAAGGCAATGCTTTATTAAAATGCTTAGGGGTTTGTGTAATGTATTGGTTGCAGTTAGCTTTCATTTGTTCCTTTCTTCTTTAGATCAAAGTGAAGGCATGATCATGGCGGGATCTTTATTTTGGTGCCTTTGTTGTACTTTGCAAAGCCATATTTCTCATGGACCACAAGAGCTAGGTAGTATCTGTACAGGGTTTTCATCTCTCTAAACTTCAGGTTCACACACACTAGATGTAGATTGGAGCAACGTTAAGCCACAATTTTAATTATGAACTGTTGCCTCTGACATTTTTAATTATGAACTCTGCAGCAAGGATACATGAGGAACAATATTGTAGATGTTAATTGTGTAGCATTAAAAATGTTAATTGTGTAGCATTATTTGATATATGAAAGGATCGGCAATAGTTTAAGATGAGTACTAGTAAATATATTTGTCTGGTTAAGGGGTTGCCAAGCTATATATTGGGGGGCTATAAAGGCTTATTTAATCTAGCGAAGATGCTTTGAATGGGAATCTCATGTCAGAAAATTTCTTAATCTCTAACACATCAACAACGTACGCTTCAGGTCACAAGCGACATCATCCTTTTGTATTGTACAGAGATCTAACATAAAACGAAGACATTGTTTATACTTTGCCTTGATTTGTTAAACAGATGGCTACTTGTAGGCTTGAGCTCCAAAATCTTATTGTTCTCTTTTGACATGACCTCAAAGGTCCGCCAGAGAACTCTGAAGCAGTCTAGGTCTCTTTACGGCTGCTCCTCATACCTGCGTGTTCGAATGGTTGGAGGAAAATGTCAATTAGGCAGGATCAACGTATAACTAGCCAAATTCCGTCTCATTTTTAATTGACAGAAATGCCAAGTAATTGACGGCCTCTTGATAACTCCTGGTTCATATTTCAATATAGGGAATGGGAACTATATGTTTACATGTAGTCTAGTCCAAGTTATACATGGTCGTCGAGTCCTATATATACTTTGAAGGTTTTTTTCTTTTTTTTTTTTTGCGAAGGATATACTTTGAAGTTTGAAAGCAAACAATAAAGAATTTGTTACAACCGGCAACAGTCGAAACAGCGACATTGTGCACGCCATAATATTTCGACGCTCCGCTCACGATAGTGTAATCTATAAAGGGCGCCAATATTCGTTATTAATCACTTCCAATGGATAAAGAGACTTCTTATTCAAGAGTACTATGTATCACTAGCTTATCCAGAGCTAGCTAGGAACGAGTTGACTGGATGCGCTCAGGACCCCGATCACGTACTCTTTCTCGGAAACTAAAAGCATGCCCTTCTTTTATAGAAAAATAGTGAAACCTCTTTGTTTTTATGTATTTCTAAAATTGGTTACAATCAACAAAGGCTAATACCGTACAAAATGCTGCTTATTATTAAAAGATCCGTCGCGAGGTAGCCGGCAGAAAGAGACCACACATGCACGCATGTGTCCTTTTTGTTTGTGGTCAGATGACAACCTTGCAAGTGACATGCAAACGAAAATATATTCATAGTACGGATAGAAACATGAGTACTTTTCGACCAAAAAAAAAAGAAACACGAGTACTTATGAATTAATCAACTTGTCAAGTAGGGCGATTTCCAGTACCATGCATATATATACACATGTGGATATTTTCTGTTCAAATCAAAAGTTGTGTATTGATATCATTTTGCATATGTCAGAAAGTACACATGCAAAAAATAAAGAAAAATAGACATAGTACTACATTGGATTTTATTCTACCACTTTCCATAAACAAATATTTCATCAGATGATTGCAGAATTTAAAATTTTCATTGGTAATAATATTCTGAAATAAAGGCACTTGACAGTCCATATTTTTGCTCCTCCCCAAGATATTTAAATACAGCACTCCAATAAAAATGGAGACGCCTTTTCTCAAAAAAAAAAAAACAGAACACATTTGATTTACTCATGTGGAGAACACTTGTCAGTGCCAATTATTGGACAGGAAAGTATGAGGGTGTGTCTGTACGGTAGGAACGTGAAATGAAACAAAGCGCTGGTTTGTTTAGTTGGGACGTCTGAGTTTTGAGAAAAGGACATGCACCATCCGACCTGTCTTTCGCACACATTCCGACACAAAAACCCTAATCTCCCACTAGACAGTAGTACACGTTTCCATCCTAGCTAATTACCATCTGCAACAAAACTAACTCCACCCAAACCTTATCACCTTCCTAATTCAGGACCAACATCACACCAACAATTAATTCTAAGGGATGATGGAGCAACATGACATTGAAAAAGTTTTGAAGTGTTAAACTATATATAGCGATCGTGTGGGTAAAATGGTCATTTCAAACAAGAATGATGCTACCCATCGACCTGTTAGATTCTTACCCGTCGCCTATTAAGGGATGTTAAACAATGTTTGGACACCAATTCTCGGCCACGATAGCATATATAGATAAAAGTTTAGTTGCTACCTTCTTTTTTACGTTCGTCATCAGAACACCAAACAACGCACCACCAGCTCAATAGCTAGGGGACCCCTCTAAATATGTGTGATCTTTACGGTAAAGAAAATTCGTCGAAGTAAAATGCTAGCCTGTGAGTACATAAACTATACGTAATCTTGTTTGAATTCACATGGCAAAAGGGGACCAGTAACCAGTCAAAACTAAAATCAAATGACCCATATGGAGGAACTTTTTTTTTTTGGGGAGGCATATGGAGGAACTTGCTAACAGGGAGATGGTGTGGGGTGCGAGCAGTGGAGTACCCGTTGCTAGACCACATATATATTGTAAAGGGGCACCTAAAGTCTTTCTCTCTCGTCTTCCTACTTACATGTCCACCTTCCTTGTTGCTCTTCTTCCTCCTCTTGATCTCTCCAGTCCAAGCTCTCTCTGTCTGCTCAACACGCACCCAGCTTCCGCTTCCACAGAACCAGCTGCTTGAACCTAAAGAGAGATACTCAGACACTGTGAGCATACAAATCACTAGCTCTTGACAACTATCTAGTGCAGCAGTTCTCATCCAAGGTACATATATGCAAATTCTATGAATTCATATCTGTGTGCGTCTAGATCTCCTCTCAGATCGATGTACGCACACAGTGACCTCTTCTTTTGCTTCCATGGCTGCCTTTCTTAATTAATTGTCTCTTCTGGTGCAACATATGTATGCAATTATATAGTACTATCGATCTGCACATGCATATAGATGCATGTAATTAAGCTGACATGACAATCGGCTGTGTTTATTTGCTTGTTGGTTGCATGCGCTCTAATCAGCAGAATTAACTGAACTAGTTACACAGTGACCTCTTCTTTTGCTTCCATGGCGAACCGGTGGTGGACGGGCCATTTGGGCCTGCCGGAGCAGCCGTCCGGCTCGTCGGGCGGCCCCAAGACCGAGCCGCCGGCCATCAAAGAGCCGGAGTCCAGCCCGGCAGCAGGAGGCGAGCACGGCGATGAGAACAACGACGAGTCCGGCGGCAGCGAGCCACGCGAGGGCGCGGTGGTGGCGGCGCCCAACCGCCGGCCCCGCGGGCGGCCGCCGGGGTCGAAGAACAAACCGAAGCCGCCCATCTTCGTGACGCGCGACAGCCCCAACGCGCTGCGCAGCCACGTCATGGAGGTGGCCGGCGGCGCCGACGTGGCCGACGCCATCGCGCAGTTCTCGCGCCGCCGCCAGCGCGGCGTCTGCGTGCTCAGCGGCGCCGGCACGGTCGCCAACGTCGCGCTGCGCCAGCCCTCGGCGCCCGGCGCCGTCGTCGCGCTCCACGGCCGCTTCGAGATCCTCTCCCTCACCGGCACTTTCCTCCCGGGCCCCGCGCCGCCGGGCTCCACGGGGCTCACGGTGTACCTGGCCGGCGGCCAGGGGCAGGTGGTCGGCGGCAGCGTCGTCGGCTCGCTCATCGCCGCCGGGCCGGTCATGGTGATCGCGTCCACGTTCGCCAACGCCACGTACGAGCGCTTGCCGCTCGACGAGGAGGAAGAAGGCCCGGCGCAGCCAATGACCGGCGGTGGCGGCGACCCGCTCATGGGCTACCAGGGGATCGCCGACCCGTCGGCGCTGCCCGCCATGTTCAACTTGCCGCCCAACAACGGGCAGCTTGGCGGCGGCGATGGCTTCCCATGGACGCACCAGCGGGCGCCGTACTGATCAATCGACGGCAAGCAATAACCGGCATTGCGATTGGCGCCTGCACCCTATGCATGGTCACAACTAGCTGTTCCATTGGAGATGATGATGACGATGATGGAGTGACGCGCTCGCGCCAATAGGTTAGTACATGTACGATGAAGCGGTGGTTAATTAGAGTATTGATATTTTGTTATCGTACGAAATAATTTATCAAGCAGTGTGTTGTGTGCTTATTGTACTTCAATTGAGCTAGATTGCTCGGATCTGTTGCATATGCTACGTTTCCTTCCTCATGGTTTTCAGATAACTCACGGTAGAGTAGAGGGGATTAATTTGTCGTCTCTCTCGATGCAATGATCAACTTGTTTTCCTTGGTAATCTCTTTTGAGTGGTGTCATGCAACTTGTACGCATGCTCCTAGCTCGCATTTATTTATGTGTAATGCCTGCATAAATCGAACCTGTTCCACACTGCCTGAGCATTATAATCTGCCACTTACCAGACTTCGCTTTTTTAAGAAAAGAAACTATCGTCCACTAGAATCACGGTCTGGATAGTAATCAGGAGTTGTATACATGAAGGATTTGGATTGGTTCATTTCAGCTTTCAAACTATGTTGAGCGCATGTGCGCATAGCACATGCATTTGAATTTATCTAATTATGTTCATGCCTTCAATGTTGTCACACCCTAAAATTTCAGTTTTGGGATGTGAACCCTTTTTCAACTTTAAATGCCAATTTTCAATATTTCAAAGATTTTTCTTGATTTTTATTTAAATTGAATTTATTTTGTCTTATTAAATGTTTGCATCAAGTGATTTATTTTATTTAGTTTGAAAGATCTATTAAAGAAATGGTTTGATTATGAACATATTTAAATAAGAAAATTTTTAGTTTGTCTCAAAACTTTGAAAATGCTTGTCTTGGATTTCTAGTGTTTTATTTAAAAGGGTTTGAATCTTTTCATTATTTTAGACCAGTTGGTCATTCTTATACTAAAGTTATTGGTCTAATAAAGATATTATTCTTTTATCACATAAATTGTCATGTGTGCGTGAAAACTTGATCCTGAGCACGCATACAGATGCATTCAGTTTTGGTCTCAAGAACCGGGTGCGACAAACGTGCATATGCAATATTTACACTTTAGTTACTAATTAGCATGCATGCAATATGCACGCCAACTATATATGGAGAGAAAATGCAAAAGAGCAGCGGTTCTGCACTCGATACATAGATTTTGATTCTTGGTTTAACAATTTGATAAATCTTGTATTTGGAATTAGCATATATATATAATAATTTAGCCATCCATTTACTCTTGTTGCATTATGCATAGTGCCACACATTCTTACTTTGTATTCTTCGAACTATTCTTTTTTTTTTCTTTCTCAATCTCTCACCATTTAGCACATTAGTTTGTTTTGGCAAAGCTAAAAGTTACAATATAGACGTTTTCATTCTAAAAGAGAACTTGGGTGTATATTCAGTGAAACCTTTATGTGCCGTTGTGATCAAATCTACCAAATGAGTGACGACCGGTGCGATGTAGTTTTGATATATATATATGATGGAGAAAACTAGCAAAGTGCTATATTATTTAGTTCCATATTAGGATTTTATCCCTTCAAAGGATGTCCAAGGGGATTTGTTTTCCAGTCAATATTTTGCTAAAATTGAAAGTGGATGTTCTATTTTTTGATAGACTAGAGCAAGTTATCAGGATCCTGATCAAAGTGCCTAGGTTTACAGTTCCTGGAGTAAAACCATGCATAACATAATGGATCTATATTTTGATGTAATTTTTAATGATAGGATATGAACATATTCAATCCTATATTTTCTTCGAACAAGAGGTTAATAACTGGAATGAGCCACATACACACACACACATATACGGCCAGTTAAAGCGTGGTCGTTAAATTCATGTGATGCATACACACGTGCTACTCATATATGTGGCTGTGTGGCTGATACAATTTCGCAATCAGGTATAACGCATTAATTAGGTATGCATGAAGTGTTGCTCCTTATTGCATAAAAATATGTCATAGTGTATCTCCTCATTTAGTTTAGCTAGTTTAATTTCTCGAGATTAATCTTGTTGACTTTGCTTACGGTGTGACGTGGATCTGTCTGGTGTACTTGCCTATAGCTTATTGACTTAGTTATCGCGCAAAAAATGCATGATTGCTAAATGCGACGAGAATGTGGATGATGACGAGAGAAAGAGAGGAAGAGTTTATGATGAACAATTTTTTTCACGAGGCATATGAATTTCACTTGTTCACCCCCCTTCTTCCTCTTTCCTTTCTCTTTTTTTACTTTATTTTCTTGATCTCTTTTCTTTTTTGTTTGCCTCTCTTGTGGGTTCCTACAGGTTTCATCTCTAACATACCCCAACTTGTTTGGGATAAACAGGATTAGTTTTTGTAGTAGCAAAGTTAACTTGATTTATTTGATCCCCTCTATATATTGATCATGTCTTCATATTTCTTGCGAACACCAAAGTGTAAATCTCTCTATACTGCTGCTTAATTCACAACTGTACCTACCTAAGCTCCCTCGTTTGGTTTCCTCGAAAAGAAAAGGGTTTCCCGTTTCATGTCGATTGCGGCGTTCTCGGGCGAAATAGATGTTCCAGTAAGTCCAAAGACACAGTGGAATTAATATATGTGAAAACGATGGTGTGACATGTAGCATGCAGCATGCTGTTGCACCTCTCTCGAAGTCTCGATGGTCCACGACAGCTAAGCTGCAAGACAACACTTAACGGATACGTGGCTTTCTCCTGATTAATCCCACTTGCTTTTTGTAACGCACTTGTTGCAAGCAAAGCGAACGCAGTGTTCCAGTTCGAGTTGATCTGATGTCGACACACACTGTCAAATAATCTGTTAGAGTTAGGGCAGCTGCCAGCTGATCGACGATGATGACTGCGTAGGGGACCATGAGATTTTTTTTCACTGCATATATAAAATCGTAGCACGCCACTGCTTGCCCCAATTAATGTGGCAAGCCAGGATCTGGCCAGCAAAGTATATATACTAGACAGCTTACGTAAAGTGTCGTTATGTAATTTGTATGTATCATCTATTTTTCTCCAAGTGCGTACGGAGAAAGTTAGTAGTAGTAGTTATGATTAAAGCAAGCGCGACAAGCAAGTCCATAACAACAAAGGAATCAATCGATCAGTTCAAGCTAGCTAGGAATTGCACACGGTGAACATTCATCCATGAAAGAGCTACGCCATCTACGTACGATTCTATCACATATATACTCGTGCTATTCTCTAATAATTTTGATGATGTTAGACCCGTCTTCTTAGTGCAAAAAACGCATTAACTAATTGATTAAGAGTGTTGGCCTAATGCCATCAAGTAGAAACTGGATATACTAAACAAACGATAAAATAGATTAAGAGATGTCGAGGTCGGTACGTAATATCTCATGCGATTGCAGAGGGATGTGCGGGACGTTGGAAAGCAAGTGATTAGCCCGTTTGCACTAATGTTAGCGGGCTGGATCATTTGGTTGTATGTGACGAAGGCCCATCCGTCGATTTGATTTGGGCCTCCTAGGACCTGGGCCTTTGCTTGAAAATGGAGGTAGCGAGAGAAAACAGAGAGGGCGGACTTGGTGAAGAAGCTAGAGGCTCCATGGCGATCGTCAGCTGAAGTGTTTGCAGTGAAAGGGGTCTTGGCCTAGTGGTTAAGACATCTGAGTAACACCTCTTAGGTACTGGGTTCGACTCTCTGTGGGAGCAAATTTTTAAGGATTTAACGGCATTTGTGCTTTCAGTGGTAGGCGACGCTCCCGTCGACAGCGAGGCGCCAGTGGTGACTTCGTATCTCTAGATTTGCCGGCTCAGTCTTCGAAGATGCTCATAGGGGTAGGGTTTGCGTACGTGTGTTCATAGGGGTGAGTGTGCGTGCGTTGTGAGTGTCTGAGTTGTACTGTGTAATCTCAACAAAAAAAAAGCTGAAGTGTTTGCACGGAGCAGGTCGCAAGCTTTTCTGCAGTCTTTTGAAAGAGATGGATCGGATCAAGTTCACGTGCCGGCCGCCATTGCCGTCATCCATCAACGCCTTCATCGATCCTTTAATTCGTCATAGAACGATCGCGATCCACCGCAGCTTTCTCGATCCCCTGCGCCATTGTTGCATTGCTAGCTCGCTCCTTGGCGATGGATATGGATGCAGTTACAAGCTAGGCATGGTACCTGATATCTAAGGCCCCGTTTGGAATAGAGCATTTCTTCTTTATTTCTGCGGAAATTGAACTGTTTCTGTGAAATTTTTGTAAAAGTTCTGTGTTCCAAAAGGAGCCTAAACCTTATATCATATGCCGTAGATGCGGCGACTTACATATAGAGACCAAAGGCCTGTTTGGTTTGTGGCTAACTTTGTCACGTTGAGCAACTCCAACGGGCTCGTTAAATGTCTCGAGATCGGTAAATTTGCAAAACTGCCAGCGAAATCGCCATCCAACAGGCTCGTCTTCTTCCTATCCTCTCCATCGGGCTCGCAATCCGCTCGGCCCCGCTAGCCAATTTTGCCGAGCACGCGCGACTCGCCAACTCCATCCTTCCGCCCGCGCGCGTGCCGCTCGCCCGCCATCTGCTCCCCTACGCGCGCGTTCTCTCCCTCGGCCCCTTCTCCTCCAGCGCGTAGTCTCGCCCCGCGACCAGCCGCCCGGCCGCGCGCCCTCCCGCCCTCACTCTTGCCGTCTCTCCTGCCCATGCGCCCTCCCGCCCTCGTGCCGTCTCGCCCGCGCGGCCGTGCCATGTACAGGCTGCCTGAGTCCACGACCCCCTGAGGCGGAGCCGCAACATCAAGCCCGGCCCCGCTGTCACCATGGCCACAGGAGGCCTTGCCAGCAGACGGTGCCCCCAAGCAGGGGCGTCGTCGGCAGAGTGAGCGCTTGGGGGCAGCAGGCAGAGTGGCGCCCCATCAGGCTGGAGGTGGCGGTGGTATTTTTTCTCCATTTTTCCGAACCCGTTTTGGTCTATCGAGCTGACCGGAGCTGACCGGAGAAGAACATGAAGAGCGAGGAGAGGTAGAGAGAGAAAGAATACGATGGATCTCAGGTGATGATGTGGCAGGTTTGGAGAGCGAGTCTGTTGGGTTCTTTATTGTTTTTAGAAGGCTTTTAATTTTCACAAAGGAGATGAATCTTTAAATTTGACTAATAATATAGCTAACTTGTTGGAGACGCTCTTAGTCTTAGTCTCGTCACAGATCCTTAGGCAGCTGTTTGGTGCACTGCCGCATTCTCTTAGCTCGCTGGCCCACACATCCATGATCCATCATACATTTATTTATTTATTTGACTAACTTTGCCACATCTATTTGCTAAGAATTTTGTTGGCCACACTTTCTGTGAATGACAATGTTAATATCCAACTAAACATGCTCGAAATTTACAGGTACTAATTAAGTACTACACGTTGGTACTTAATGTATCACATGCAGCGACTTGTCAACAAAAGTGCATGCGGAGCAGATGGGCTGTCCCTCTCTAGCTTGTTTCTGTTTCTGAGTACGAAACTGTATGTGCGGGCGTTGAATGACTGTATATATAACACGTCGTTTGTTTAAGCTAGCTAGATCGACGACCCTAGCTAGCCTGGTCAAACTAATCTCGATTCAGAGACCATGATCAGGGTGAGCACGCGAATGAGTACTACTGTACAGTATATATTAGTATCTGCAGACCTTCCTTTCAAAAAATAAAAATAAAAATCTGCAGACCAGGCAGCTCGATCGCATGAACAGCTCAGTTCAGGAAATGGGAGATGAACCTGGATTGGACCAGCTGCTAGCTCATCTTTCGATCTGACGCGTACAGCTTCCCTATATGTACCTTAATGGAACGTATATACACACCTTGCTACTAGTAAGAAATAGTAAAATATATAATCTCTCTGTTTTTAATTATGTGATGTCGTGATTTTTTTGGTTAAACTTGACTAATAATATATATTTAAATAATTACTTTTCGAATGTGAAATAAATATCATTGAATTCATCATCAAAAACATTTTAACGTTAACTTATATACTTAGCTATTTACACAATATAGATAAGACGAATGATCAAAGTAAAAAAAATATCAACAGCGTCATATATTAAAAACGGAGAGAATAATTATTAGTCCTTATTGCACTTACTTACAGTAACATTATTCCATCGTACTATGCAATTGGATAAGGAAGGCAAGCTACTGTGTAAATCCTGAAACGATCCAGAGAGCAGAGAGGACAGGGAGGGAGCAGCTGGGTCGGTCGCCGCACAAGATCCGGGATGGCTAGGTTCTCCTCACCTGGCTTTGGCGGTAGAAAGACCGAGGGACAGCGGGGCCCACCAGCCACAGATTAGGTAGTTTCTGCACGCAAAGTGACGCTTAGTTACTGGCCACTTACTACTAATAATCACCCTTTGTTTGGTTGACACTCCAGCCCAGCCTGCCCCGGTTGAGTTCAGATTCAGAAACTCGCCGAAAAGCGATAACATCCTTTTCCCGTTTCTTTTCTTGATTGATGTAGTGCTGTTCCATTTCAGGCATCTGTTTACTGCCAGTTTTGAGATGAGAATGAGATACTGAGCGCGTTCGTTGCATCTCCCTCTAAAGTTTAGACCTGTCACATCCAAAAGAATCTTACTATTTAAGAATATTTTTATTCATTTAATGACAAAATCTATGTCACGATCCTTCCTCTAAATCACGAGACGAATCTAATGAGCCTAATTAATCTATGTTTTGCTACAGTGATGCTACAGTAACTATCTTCTAATCACACCTTAATTACCCTCATTAGATTCATCTCGCGAATTCGAGCGGAGTCCTGAAATTAGTTTTGTAATTAAACTTTATTTATAATTACAATATTCGTTACAAAAACCCTCTAAAGTTTAGACCCCATACAACGAACACACCCACTACTGCTGAGCTCCAACAAAGGCCACATCACTACATCAGCAAGCTGACCTCAACAGTGGATGATGAATATCCTCCGGGACCGGCCGTAAAATATCTCTATACAACTGCAGCTCCTCCCCTCCCCGATAAAACCACAAGTTGCACTGCAATCTTGTTATCTTACCACAAGTTGCACTGCGATAGAAATACATTATTACTCCTGAAAGGCAGCAGCGATCCTGTCTGCAGTGCTAGTCTTTGGTCACAAATCCCTCTGCCGCAAAAGGGTTGCGGTTAGTTACACCTCTTCACTTGCATATACGTCAAAGTACCATGTTGCAGTAATAATTTCATTTGAAATGTTCAATTCCAGAATTATTTTTGTATTCAGGAATGGCACTAAATTAGTATCTGGAACCCCATAGATTTGTGCTCATTTTCTCAGCCAAGTTGGACGGCTACAAGTGTTTTTGTTTCCTTTTGTTGACTGGACAGGAAAAGGTGGAATAAAAAGAGCAGTACCTCATGTCCAGGTGGTCCTCATGTCCCTCTCTCAGCTCTCATCGTCTCACTGACACTGGGTCCACATACTTCAAGGGCAAGATGTCAGCGACGAAGAGCCTCACCTGACCTGAGCGATATTTTGCGTCGTTAAAGGAGAAAAGGCTTTGTGGGGTTTCCGGTCTTGATATTTTTCCGTCTTCTCGCCGGGCCAGCTTCCTCGGCAGTTGAAGTGATGCATAAATCACATGACGATTAGTCCAATAAAGAAAGGAGGTGTTCATCAAATTAATTAATCAGTGGCAAATCATCGCCGGATCCCTCCTGTTCTCCCACTTGCAGCAGCAGCTTGATGCATCGGTTTCTTCAGCGACTATCCAATGCCTCCCCTTGCTGTGTCAGGCATCTCATCCTCTTCCCCGTCCTCTCGGCCTAGGCCTTTCACTGCCCTGTCCTCTTCCTGGTTCTTCAGGTTGATCCATCGGTTTTAGGGTTTTCTTTTGTTTTTGGCTTAGTCTTTCTTTTCTTCTACTAATCAAGGCTATCCGTTTTCCTATTGTCCCCTGCAGATCTGGATGGTGCCCCTCCTTGTCGCCAAATATCGCAAGGATCGCTGCGGCAGGCGAGGACGATTGCTGAACTACTGAGCTTCTAGGTGCCTTATTTCCTTCTCTAAGGCTGTTTTCTGATCTCTGCTGCTTCCATATTTCTAGATTTTACTTCCCTTGTTCAAAGATACAAGTGCGATAGAGGTCGCCTCCCCAAATAGTCCTCTCTTTCACTCTTGTCGATACACGGCAGTGTTTAGTTCGAGGCAATTCGTCGATTGCTAATCGTAGACCCCCTCCTTTCTCTTCTCTGATTAGGTTTTGGCGGTTCCAATTCCTGCGTCCCAATGCTGCAGAAGCAGCTGAAGTTTTGATCTCATCTCTTCAGGTAAGTTCAGCAAAAAAGAGAAGAGTTTGGGATGACTAATCCACCGACTGTTCTCGAATCGAAATGGTCTTCGATCCTAATTGCTTCGCTTTCCTGCTACAGCTCGTGGATGATGCTGGAGAGATTGCCAAGCTTTGTTCTTTTTTTCGGCCAAGTCAGAATAGCCGCCATTTCGGACTAACCTGTTGCTTGCTTTTCCACCTGGACGCTACAATGCTGCCAAGATTATAAATTGTGCTAATCACATGGTATAGTCTTAAATTTGTGTGAAAGTTGCAATTTTGTACATTCTTGTTTCGCAACTTGTGCCAATTTGTTCATCCATTTGCGTCCTTGCATTGGCGCAGCTGAACCTGACCGACGATGCCTCCAAGATTCAGATGCTCGGCGAAACGCCGTGTCCCAATCGCCATGCGCTGGCTCCTGCTTCTGGTGCTTGCTGCTGCGCCCGCCGCCGCCGGCGACGACGGGTACGGGCATTGCCCCTGCGACGGCGCCGGCGCCGGCGACGGCGCTGGATTCTGGACCTTGGACAACATCTTCAAGTGGCAGAAGGTGAGCGACCTGCTCATCGCGGCGGCCTACTTCTCCATCCCCCTCGAGATCCTCTACTTCGTCGCCGGCCTCCGGCACCTCCTCCCGTTCCGCTGGGTGCTGGTCCAGTTCGGCGCCTTCATCGTGCTGTGTGGGCTCACCCACCTGCTGGCGGCGTTCACCTACGAGCCCCACCCATTCATGGTCGTCCTGCTTCTCACTGCCGCCAAGTTCCTGACGGCACTGGTGTCCTTCCTCACCGCCATCACGCTGCTCACGCTCATCCCGCAGCTGCTGCGCGTCAAGGTCCGCGAGAGCCTGCTCTGGCTCAAGGCCCGCGAGCTCGACCGCGAAGTGGTGCTCATGAAACGGCAGGAGGAGGCGAGCTGGCATGTTCGCATGCTCACCCGGGAGATCCGCCGCTCGCTGGACCGCCACACCGTGCTCTACACCACGCTCATTGAGCTCTCCAGGGTGCTCGCGCTCAACAATTGTGCCGTCTGGATGCCCTCCGAGGACAAGTCCGCAATGTGCCTCACCCACGAGCTCCGGCGGGGCAGCGACGGCGAAGCAATCGTCAGTGCTGACGATGCTGATGTCGTCGAGGTCAAGAGCAGCGACGGCGTCAAGCTGCTCCCGCCGGAATCAGTTCTTGGTTTGGCAAGCGGCGGCGGCAAGGAAGGGACCGGCACGGTGGCTGTGATCCGGATGCCGATGCTCAAAGTTGCGGATTTCAAGGGCGGGACCCCTGAAGTGATCAAGACGAGCTACGCCGTGCTGGTGCTGGTGCCGCCTGCTGACAGAAACTGGGCACCACACGAGCTGGAGATCGTCGAGGTGGTGGCCGATCAGGTGGCCGTCGCGCTCTCGCACGCCTCGTTGCTTGAGGAGTCCCAGGCGATGCGCGACAGGCTGGCCGAGCAGAACCGCGAGCTGGTGCAGGCGAAGCGGGACGCACTCATGGCAAATGAGGCCAGGGATGCGTTCCAGCGCGTCATGAGCCAGGGAATGAGGAAGCCCATACACTCCATACTGGGACTGGTGTCCGTGGTGCAGGAGGAAGGCTTGACGCCTGAACAGAAGCTCGTCGTCGACACAATGGCGCGAACAGCTACTGTTGTCTCAACGCTCATCAACGATGTTATGGAGATGTCCGCTGTCAACCAGGAGCGCTTCCCTCTGGAGACACGGCCATTCCGCCTGCACTGCATGATCAGGGATGCCGCCTGCGTTGCGAGGTGTCTCTGTGACTTCAGGGGGTTTGGTTTCGCAGTTCACATTGAGAATGCACTCCCGGACATTGTAATTGGGGATGAGCGGCGGATTTTCCATGTCTTGCTGCACATGGTTGGCAATCTGATTGGTCGGATTGATGCGGGGCATGTCACGTTCCGGGTCCGTGCTGATGATGAGGCACTGGAGGACAGTCTTGGCCAGTGGTGGGATCCATGGCGACCCAGCTACTCCAGTGGGCACTCGTCGGTTAAGTTTGTTATTGGGGTGAAGAGGCAGCAGAGTGCAGACCCGTCAAGCTCGCTTGCGAAATTCTTGCGGAAACCAAGTGCCGAGGGGTTTGATCTCAGACTCAGTTTCAGCATGTGCAGGAAGCTTGTGCAGGTATATTGATTGTTCTGCCTCATCATGATTAATGGCATATTGACATTCGCATTACCTGAATCTAACAGCTACCCTCAAATGAATAAACATCCGTCATAGTTTTGTCTAAATGTTTGTTTGAAACATGTTTTGCTTATATCGTCTGCATACTAAATTCTTCAGTTCAGTATCTGAATATAGACTGTAAACAACCACAAGTACATAGTGCACTTCTGTTTTAATCACTAATGTTGCTTTCTGCCTTTGTATGTGTAATTACGACAGATGATGCAAGGAAATATATGGGCTATTCTTGACGGGCAAGGAGTCCCAGAGAGCATGACCCTTGTCCTGAGATTCCAGCTGCAATCGTCGGTCGCGAGTTCCACCCTTGGGGGTTCATTTGACCTGCAATACCCATCTCCATCAAACCAGATAACAGGTCTGAATGTTCTGCTCATCGATGACGATGACATCAATCTGGTCGTGGCTCGGAAACTCCTGGAGAAGCTAGGCTGCATAGTTTCCTCGATCCCCTCAGGTTCAGGATTCATGAACTCCGTCGGCCCTTCAGCTGCCTCATTCCAGATCGTTGTGGTGAACCTCGAAATGGGAATTGTAAACCCCTTGGACGTTGCGGCGAGGATCGGGCAGTACAGGAGCACCCACTGGCCTTTGGTTATGGCCATGACATCGGAACAAAATGTGTGGGAGAAGTGCGCTCAGTCGGGAATCAACGGTATCCTGAAGAAGCCGCTTATCTTGCATGAAGTAAAAGAAGAGCTCGCACGACTTCTTCAGAACACATGATGTTTGCAGGTTTCCTTTTGCCTGCTCGAGAGCCCGAACTCTGAAGTGGTGAAATCTGGCATTGCTGTGCTGGCGATGAATACAACCTCACAGTCACGCGTTGCAGAAGAACCTGAAAGATCTTTGGTCGAGAAAAGGCCACACCGACGCCCAGGACACATTGGCTGCTGAGGGCATCTGGTGTGCTGGAGTGCTATGGACCTGCTGGAGATCATCTTCTGTATATACTAGTGCAATGGCAATGGCATGTTGCCATCATCATCAGTATTCAGTAGCTGGGTGGTGCACCTGAAAATGAGTTTCTGATACCTGGACATCTTCATAGAAACTTAGGTTATATGTAATGACCAGTACTGGCAATAAGGCTGAAGTTTTGTAACTTAGCTAACCAAGAATTCGAGGGAGTGAGAGATTGATTTCTGTTATGGGGAAAAAAGGATCCAGAATTGTATTTAGGAAGCGGATAATGACCCATTAGCAGAGATCTTTTTGATGTATTTGTATCAATGCAGCATTGAGATAAGTACTGATCTCAGCCATGCTGATATGGTGCAAGAGCGAAGTCTACAGGTGAACAATATTGTATTCAGAAATGTTTGATGGAATCCTACATGTTGCTTGTAGCAGTAGAGGTCTGCCGCTAGTGGTGGTGGATCCCATGAATATCTAGAGAAGTTTTTTTTTTAGATAATGGAACATCGTTCCAGCTTCTACATCATCCGAAGAGATGTACGCAGCTGATCGTTACAGAGGAGAGAGCTCTTAGGCTCAAGTTCAGAACAGATAGTTCAAAAGGAGACAACTAGGAGGGAAGACCAAATACTATTACAACTAAGCTGCAATTCTATTTGAGAATTTCCATCCAAAGCGCGCGAACACCTCCATGACGACGGTCTCCAGTAGTCGACATGCATTCTTCAAGTTTTGTCTTGCCATCTCATCCTTATGTAGCAAGGACCAAGTTCGCGTCCAGTATGTAGCCCTGAAAATTACCTGCAAATAAGTGGTATGATTGGAGCGATTGAATACCCTAGACCCACACAAATTTGATCTTTTATCTTTGGTTGGACTCCATTGAGCCAAGAACCAAACATATTTGCAATGCTAGACGGTGGTTGAATTCCAAAAGTGATATGTATAGTATTCCATATGAAGCGAGTAAAGTGACAATCAATGAAAAGGTGTTCTACCGTCTCAAGTGAGCTACATGAGCAGCAACTAATGTCACCTTTCCAATTCCTTCTCGCAAGATTATCTTTAGTGAGGATGACACCATTCATTAGGTACCATAAGAAATTTTTTTAATTTTCAGCGGTACTTTGATATACCAAATAGGGCAACGCTGAGGCACAACATCCTTTTGGATTATATACCTATACATTGAGCTCGTTGAGAATTTACCATTCTTATGCAAGTCCCAAATAAAGACATCCTTAGTTGTAGACAGGTTGGTGGGCAGCACCTGCGCCACTAGCTTGTACCACGCAATAAGATTGTCTTGTACCAACGCCCTACGGAAGGATACATTCAGCGGTGTAGTGCGTAGCACTTCAGCCACTGTTGCTGTCTTTTTCCTCACTATATGATATAAATTTGGGTAGACTAGCTTGAAGGGTCTATCTCCTATCCACGTATCTTCCCAAAATCTCACTTGGGTGCCACTACGAACTTGGAAGTGACCACACTCCAAGAATTGCTCTTTTACTTTCATTAGACCCGACCAAAAATGAGAATCCCCCGGTTGTTTTACTACTTGAGTTAGAGTTTTGTTTGACAAATATTTCCTCCGTAGGAGGTTTTGCCAAATCCCTTCCTCATTAATTAGTTTGAAGAGCCATTTGCTTAAGAGACAAGAATTTTGGATCTCCAAATTTTGAATTCCCAAGCCACCCCAATCTTTTGGTCTACACAAGATACTCCACTTAGAGAGTCTATATTTCTTCTTGTGTTCATCACATTGCCAATAGAATCTTGAGCGGTAATAATCCAACTTTTTGAGCACTCCTTTAGGAACCTCGAAGAAAGATAGCATATACATTGCAAGGCTTGTGAGAACCGAGTTTATCAAGACTAGTCTTCCCCCGACGGATAGTAGTTTGCCTTTCCAACTACTTAGTTTTTTCTGAAATTTTTCTTCAATTATTATCCAATCACTATTGGATAGTATCTAGAGAAGTGAAGGTTGACTTTTAGAAGGCAGGCAGACATTAATCTCGAGTTTAGAAGTGGCAGAACGTTGGCATGTGGGAGGATCGAGGAAATATGGTGATGACGAAGTCTGGGACACGAGGGCCGTGTCGTGGGATCGAGCTCGCATCACACGATGCAGATCTTTACTTGTTCAGTCAGATACTCAGGACAGCTCGTGCTCGCATCCTACATGATCGATCGATGTGTTTCTGCCACCAATTAGTTAGAGGATGAGAATAGAATACAGGATAGAAGGCTGCGTGCAGACGGGAAGCGGTGGCCCCTAACGAGAAACAGACACACGCGCGGCGCGGGCCAAGATGCGGCCCAAACAACCCAGCCCGTTTATTATCGAGGCCCAGTAAGCGATTTCGAATTGCTCGTAGTCGTAACGGTGATGCTGTGCGTGATCACGACCCGAACTTCTAGAGCACAACAATACAGTATAATGCAACGACTGAATTAGATGATCGATCAGTAGACAGACATTGCCATTCCTGAGGGCCGCATCAAGCCATCAAGCCAGGAGCCCTCCCTCTCCTCCTTGACACCCTCAATTTCCGTTGCTCGCTCTTTCACCTGACGCTGCATTGCTTGTTTCAGTCAACAGACACATTGGTTGGGTATAATTGTACCGTCATTACTGCAATATAATACAACCTAATGTTATGCTTCATATTCATCTGTATTGAGTCCCGATGGGCCATCATCAAGCTACAACAATAACTATAGTACGTCTTATTCCTGAATTGTTGCACAGTGCTAAACCGCTAAATCAAATCATTGTCAAGCCGACAGCAGCCGCACTTGCTTTTGACTTCGGTGTTTTCAGACGGCCACGGCCAACTTGTCTTTCAACAATGTCAGCAAAACTTTTGAGAATGATTCGGCACTGGAGATGGCCAAATATTAATTAGTTTGTTGGCAAATCAAAAGCTAGGACAAAATTCAGTGTCATATACCCCCAATGGACATGGCCATTTTCATCATTTCATAGATTTTATATGCATCTGCAGCCTGCCGGCCAGATGCATTGCACTAGGAAAGAGTAAACGTTGATCATGATGCCACAAATATAAAGGCTTACTTTTCCACTGCACAGAAAAAATTCAAGTAGGTCCGTTCAACAACCTTAATATAACGAGTGTCTGAAACCAACTCTGTTGTTTTACTCATCTGCATGCATGTATCTCCAAAAGAGATTCCCAAATCCCAGGTCGTGGCTACTAAAATCAGACATATGTCAGCATATAAGGATAGCGTACACCTTGACTAACTCGAGTCTACGCAAGTGCCGTCTCTTGCTGAATTGAAATGTGTTTTTACATTTATAGATTTCTTGACTGGACACTGAGGACAACAAGCATTTCACAGACATATATACGTCAGTCGAAGAGTCAGAAGATCTCTCATCAAAAAAAGAAAAGAAAAAGTCGTCAAGAGATCAAACGCTCACCAGAAGAAAAAGGAAAAAAATCCAGATGTATATAACTCAGTACTGTGATGGGAGCTAGGACCTCCGGTTCCAGATGAATAGTTGGCCAAAAAAATTCTTCACTCAAGCGTAAGCAGATGTGCTCCTGAACTAAGCTGGAGTAGTACTTCTCTTCTACCAGCTCGATCTTTCTTATGATAATGAAATCCTGAATATTTTCGATTCAATCCCAGTAGATTCTGAAGTGTCCAAAATCAAAATCCTTAATTACTCCTGAAACATGTAGTTACCTCAAAAAACATGTTACGCGTGTGAAGTTTCTGAATGTTTAATTCACTAGCTCGATCAGTTGAGCGAAGGTGCATGCTCATTGCGAGAACATGTGTTGATCAGAATGAATTTGTTTGCTGCCTTATAGTCGTGATACATGTCAATGGTGTTTGATCCTCTGTGGTTTGCTTTGTCACGCACGTCTAATATAACTAACTAATTAGGACACGATCATGTTCTCGAACAGAATAACTATACGCAACATTCCAGAAGTAACGATCGGCCAAATAATATCGGGAACTACCTAATCAATTCCAATTGTTCAAGCATGACCACAACCTTAGAGTAAAAGCATGAAACAATCTTGCTAGGATCTTTCTTTGATTTCAGAAAGTAAATCATGTGAACAAAAAAATCAAGTACATCTGTACATGCATGACCAGATAAG
Source organism: Eragrostis nindensis (assembly GCA_012490785.1). Classification (NCBI taxonomy): domain Eukaryota; kingdom Viridiplantae; phylum Streptophyta; class Magnoliopsida; order Poales; family Poaceae; genus Eragrostis; species Eragrostis nindensis. The sequence goes on along the minus strand of JAAXCT010000054.1, from coordinate 428,656 downwards.
CTGATCAGCCACATAGAGAGATCCATCTTGTAAGTAGGAACTTAAGCAGCACATGTATTGAGTACTAAGACAAGGGAAGATTTATGAATTAACCTGCACCGGCGCCGCCTAGTCTCAGCTCCAAGTCCAACTCCTCCCCTTGGCCATGATCGTCTTTGGAGCGGTAGCGATCTTCTTGTACGTCTCGTCGGCCTCCTTCGCCACGTCCAGCGGCGGCGCAAAACAGCCGCAGCTCTTTCGGCTCCGCCACCACCCGTTCGGCGGCGGCATGGAACGACGACATTGAGCCCTCCTCCCCGGTCGCCATGGACGGAGGATGAGAAGTTTGAGCGAACGTCACGAGCGAAGAATACTGGTGCTCATAGACGCCGTCGTAGCTGCTTCGTCCAGCTGCGGCCGGTGCTGCTCCTGATGATGATCTGCCCCGGTGCTTTCGGTGGACGTTCATGTGGCCGCCCAGCGCCTGCGCCGTCGGGAACCCCCTTCTGCAGAAGGTGCACTTGTACGGCTGCCTTGTTCCCTGCTCCTCCTCGTCGTCGTCGTCGCTGCCGGCGTCGCGGCTCTCCTTGCCTTCAGCCAGCTGATCACCGCTCGACGGTGTGCTTTCACGGCCACCCTCGTCGCCCTTCCATTGTCGACTCGTCGACTCCATGCTAGCTATAGCTGTGTAAATTGATCTAGCTTGGCAGCCTGAGCTTTTGAGGTTGTTGCAAGGGTTTTGATGATGATGATCTACTAGCTAGCTAGCATCCTCCAGTCCTGGTCAAGTAGTCATCACACAGTTGCATCGTTCGTCGGCGATATGGTCAAGCACGACAAAGAAACGAGAGGTGGCGCGCATATAAAAGGCGATTTTGTCCTAGCTGTCGTGACCTGTAATATCGAAGCCGAGTGTACACTGATGTGTGCGTTACTCTTGTTATTGTTTCTTTTCGTCACTCTGCCGGCCTCGACACTTCTTTTTCTGCATTCAACTAACTGCCGCTGCATATGAGGCCCTTAAATAATTTAATTAGTTTGGATCGTTCGTTCTGCTCGATCGTCTGGCCTGCAATTGGACCGCTCCTAGCTAGCTCCCCAGGTCTTTGCTTGTCAGCTTGCGCTTGGAAGTGTTTCTTCCTCGCGGCGCCGTCAGGATATGACTCAACTTGCTGCAGTAGTGTCCAAGACACATGCCTGCTTCATTTCTTGTAATCGTATTGTCAAAAAAAAAAATGGTGAAATTGTTGTTGCGCGAGAATGATTTTGGCTCATTAGCCATGCGGCCCATCTAGACCAGTAAGTAAGTAAAATTGGGTCAAGGTCGATCCACTACCTCAATGATGTTTAGCACTACCGAAAATCATCTAGAGAAAATATGAGAGTCTTTGTCGCGATTTCACCAGAATCAAGCTAGTGATGGAGCTTAGCGTATACCAAATTAAGGGGACATTGGCCCCTGGGTATTGTCAAAATTCTTCATTATGAACGTGCGGCATTTTTGTCTCGGATTTACTCTAACAAAAATAGTCATTGTTTGAAAGTCAAGTCCTTCGTTGAATCAGATTGTCATACCCTAAATTTATTGTTTAGAACGACGCGTACCATGCATTAAAGAAATTGCCACTGCGTGAATTGAAGTGATGTGGTTACACAAAAATAATCATGAACAATTTTATTGTTTTAACTATTTTGAAAACATAATAAACCTAACCATGAAGGGGACATTGGCCCCCAGGTATCAAAATTCTTCATAACGAACATGGGAGTTTTTGTCTCAATTTTACCGACGAAACATAGTCATTGTTTAAAGTTCAAGATTAATTATCAGACTCTAAATTTTGTTTGAAAACGACACATCCCATGCATTAATATTAAAAATGCGCCACACATTTCATAAAACGTTAGCGTGGTGGTTATACGCACATAATCGCGAACAATTTTGTTGTTTGAACTACTTTGAAAGCATAACATAAACCTAACCAGAAAATGAAATGCGTAGTTGAGTCGGACCCTGGATCCCAAACACTACTTAGGAATATATATTTACAGAAAGGGGGAAAAAAAGGAATGTCAAACCAAACCGGTTAGTAGCAGTTAGGAATTTTGAATAACGAGAGATTGATCAGGTCCTCGAGAGGTCGCCGGTGAGTCGTTGGGATAGTTGCGTGATGACGTCGTCGGCGGCGAGGACGTCCCTGTACGTCTTCCTGATGGCCCAGAGCGCCCTGCAGCAGTCGCTCATGGCGGGCCTGTCCTTCCTGATGGGCCCCATGCACCGGAAGGCGAGCTCCAGCAGCATCTCCAGCGCGCGCTCGGCGGCGGGCGTGCGCGCAAGGTACGGGTCGAGCACGTCGGCGGCGGCGCCGTTGATGAACCTGGCCATGGCCCATCGCGCCGTGAGGCGCTCCCGCATCTCGCGCTTGGTCTCGATGGGGCGGCGCGCGGAGGCGAGCTCCACGAGGAGCACGCCGAAGGAGTAGACGTCGCTGCGGTCCGTGAGCTGGCACGTCTTGAGGTACTCCGGGTCCAGGTACCCCGCCGTGCCCTTGACCTGGGTGGACACGTGCGTGGCGTCGCCGGCGGCGCCGAGGCCGCCGGCGCCGAGGCGGGCGAAGCCGAAGTCGGCGACCTTGGCGCGGAGGGAGTGCGTGAGGAGGATGTTGGAGGACTTGATGTCGCGGTGGATGATGGGGTGGTCGGAGTACATGTGCAGGTACGTCACCGCGTGCGCCACGTCGATGGCGATGTCCAGCCGAGTCCCAAAGTCCAAGAACTTGCCCACGCTCCCTGCTTTGTATTATTGGATTATTGGATTAATTATCTGCATCATCGAGATCGATCCATGGAAGAAGATGCAAGCGCAAGGGTGAAATGGGCTTACTGTCTAGGTGGTCCCGGAGCGTGCCGTTGGGCACGTGCTCGACGACGACGATACGCTCCTCGCCGCACTCGAGGTAGCCGTAGAAGCGCACCAGGCTCTGGTGCTCGATGCGCGCCATGATCTTCACCTCGCTCCGGAACTCCACGTCCACGTGAGGGTTCTGCATCCGCTGCATCGTATATATTCAGACGGAAACGGAATTCGTCAGAGCCAACAAGCATCATATCGTCAGGAAACCGATCGATGGATGAACTGACCGACCGACCAGCTTTGCGCGCTTGACGGCGACGACCGTGCCGTCGGGGAGGACGCCCTTGTAGACGGCGCCGAATCCGCCCTGGCCGATCTTGAGCGCCGGCGAGAAGTTGTTGGTGGCCCGCAGGATCTCCTCCATGGAGAACACCGAGCTCTGGAACTGCTGCTCCCTCCGCGCGCTGCCGTTCCGGTACCCGCTGCCGCTGTACAGACCCCGGGCGGACGGCCTCCCCCCGGTGTGTCCCGGCACTGACATACATCCATCGAATGAATGAATGATTAACGACTTGATGGATCAATATACAAGTGCAGGAGCTCGCTTTGATGGATGATAAAAAGAAATCGCAAGGAAATCGATCTTGACTTACAAGGCGGCTTCTTGACCGCGTCATCCTCCGGCGCCTCCCTGATCATCTTCTTCTTGGAGGCGTTGGACGATGCGGCAAACGAGATGGAGACGGAGCTGAACCACACCCCGATGGACCTGAACAGAGACCTCACCCTGCCATGGCCTCCGCCGCCTTCCGAGAGCGGCCGCGACCACGCCGGGCTCCACGCGAACCGCCCGTGATCCGGCGTGCGCCTCCCGGAGGAGGAGGAGGACGACGACGACAGGCTCCCGCGGCGGTCGCGTCGGGCCATGCTGCTCCACCTCGCCGGCCGGAATCAGCCCCCACGCGCTGCACTCTGCCCTGCTATATAGTTTAGTTTGCCCAGCAAGGAAAGGCACGGACACGAGGACCGTGTCCAGGCCAGCCAGGTAAGACGCCCTGTGTGTGCTGTGCTGGACCTGGCAAACGATGTCGAGACAGTGGAAGAGTTCTTCTCCCAGCACAGGCACAGCAGCCGTTGGGTTTCTGTATGCACTCCACTGACCTCTTCTTCGTTGAGGACTTCAGCCAAAGTACAGTGAAGCAGGAGCTGCGGCGAGGTCAACATTAATTCGAAAGCTCTGCTGCCGATTGCAATTTGCCACCACTGGATTGTTGACATTGCCTGTCGCTGGCCTTCACTTCAGATACCAACCATACGTGGCAAGTCGTTTTCTTGGAAAAATTCCATCGTCAACTAGTAGCATTTTCCTTTCTTTGCAAGACAACAGACATGTTAACGACAACCAAATTTCCGGTACATTGTTGTATTGCAATATCAAATTTATTTACTGCGCTTCTTAATTCCCAACCGCTTCCAGGTCATGTTCCTGAAGGTACTCTTGTATTCCCGTGATTTTGCAGTTGACAACAATCGTATATGTGGCCAGACTAGTTCAAACAAAAGTGCATACACGCAACAACAACGCCAATCAATTTAAAATCCTCAACCACATCCAGATAGTTCTTTCTATCATCTAGTCAGCGAAAGTTACATTAGCTACAAGGCTAAATTATTTCTGTTCGGACCAAACGATGCCCGACTGCGTCCCTTCCATGATACAACAACGAACCAGCAAACAAGGTGGACAAAGGCCACGACTTCATACAGATTCTCATTTCTAAAGCAAGACGCAAACAATGTATAGCTGCTGTCACTTTGGAGAAATCAGCATGACAAGGAAAAAAAAAGGGAACAGAACAGAAAAGTCGTCCTGACTAAAGATATTAATCTCGTACAGCTTGGATTGTACAAACGAACCAAATACTAGAATCAGTTATTGCATGTCACCTTTGGGGTTGTACAAACGAACCATAAATCTGAACCACTTTTTACTATCATCTGTATAAGTACTACGATGTATAAATACAGACCCTAACTGAACTGAGACGAAACAGACATAATCAATTCAGGAGAACCAAAAAGAAGGGAGCAAATTTCAGGTTCAACTTCGAACTGACGAATCAGCAGCACATCTTAATCCTCTTGTTGTCGTAAACAGTGAAAGCTCGACATACAAGGTACAGGACAGATACGGCCTCAACAGATTCCATGTCATTTCCATCTATCATATTTTTCACATCTGTTTTCCCCAAAATTCATTCTGTCAGCACCTTCCACCAGATCATACGGAGTATATCAATACCAAGAATATGGTAGTTTCTGTACTTCCCCACCCAAAAAAGGCTTCAAGAAAGGATCCACCACGGTCAACAATGCTATTCATACATCTCATCTATCAAAGTTATCTGCAAGATAGTATTGAAACTTTCAGAAAAGAAAAGGGCATACGTTCTCGAAATAAAAGAAAAGGACATCGCACTTTACTTATACATGATGTTTTCCAATTTGTGTAAAATAGAAGCATCCCAAATGTGGATCTTAGATGAATAACAACAACAACAAAAAGTTATCAAAAAATGCCATCAGCGATACAGATCTATTTACGAGACTTGGAAAGCCCATGTGCTACAGTGTCGACGACTTTTAACTTAAAACAAATCGGTTTCAGTACTAACCTGGTCACAAACGGGACAAGTGTCGCTCCTCTCCATCCACTCCAGTATACAACACAGATGGAAATGATGCTGACATTTAGTTATAGAGCGAGGATTTTCTTCATCATATTCTGTTGGAAGGACAGACAAAGATCAGTACAGGAATGTTGTGATTCAACATGGCGCGAGTAGTTAGATTATGTGTCCATGAAGAAAAACAAAATGCCGAACATGTTTCAACTGGTAACAGATCATTTGCTTGGACCCATATGCATGGGTCCACCAACTTGTGAACAGGTCAAGGCCATCATAAAAGCAGACTATCCATATACATACAAATTGAACCTAATGCAGATAATTTAACTAGCACTACCAGATTCTAGGTGATGCATCCCTCCACCGTCACTTCAGAAATGAAGTTGTGTTTCATGTCTTATCCAAATGAATGCATGTATGAATTCGAGAATTAAAAACAATTATATTTCAACTAAACGGGGTACTAGTAGCAAAAAAAAAAAAAACTGTTAGCCTGATGACAGAAAAGCAGCATTAAAAATAATTATATTGCAACTAAACGGAGTAATAGTACCCAAAAAACTATTAGCCTGGTAACAAGAAAGCAGCAGAGCAAGAGTAAGAGCAGCGGAAAACATGTGCATTAAGTTCCACAAATTCACAGTCCAGCAGCTAAAGGTAGTATGCAACAAATACTGAGCACTAATTTCTGATCATGTCAGCATAAAAGGTCCAGGGTCAAGAGGAACAATACCTTCAAGACAGATAGGGCAAACATCCTCCTCATCAGGCTTATTTTCAGCGGCGCCTTTTTTGCATGACTCGTACTCATCCACCTTCAAAGATTCCTGCTGCCCATCAGTTTTGCTCTTAATGTCTGGCTTCTTCAAATCTGCAGATGAATCTGATATTATAAGCTTCGATGGATACCACGAGAGGTTAATATATCAATGGTCATTCTAGAAGTAGTCAAACTTTACCAGGATTTTCTTCAGCTGTCAAGCCAACATCATAAGGCAAAGGTGCAGGTGGTGCTCGATAAGTGTCAGGAGTGGATGTATCAAGATTTGTGTCAACTGCAACTATGGAAGAAGTTGGAGACGGTCCATTAAAGGCTGAAGACAATGGTTCACGCTCCTCTCGATTTTGTTGGTTCTGGATAATCCAAAGCGAAGTTAATTAATTAAAAACGTGGAAGAACACAAACCTAACACTCAAATCACAATAAAATCAAGATCTTTTTTCTTTCCAAAGGACATGGCCATCAGACAAGCTATTACATAAACCGAAAACAGTACTATTTAGAGAATATGTATTGTGGAACCATCAAGGGTTGAGAACAACCAGAAGGTTCACTAAGTAAAAAGAAGAAGAAGAAAACTCAACCTGTTGCATCAGAACTTCAATATACAGCAGTTTAAGTTCTAGCTTCATGTTGTGGTTAGCGTGTGCAAATGACAGATAAGACAGATATAGGTCTCCCATTCCCATACTAATGAATTAGCTGAGCTCCTACACTTTGTTTCAAAAAGAAGAAGAGTCTGCCTAGTACGAAACAACATTACAACAGAATGCACTGCATGCAGCAACCAGAATAAAATTATATGAGAAGCATGGTCAGTATCACTACAATTTAGGACAATGGCTCGAAAAGAACTTGTGCTGTATCTTTTGAAAGCCAAAGGTGAGAGATGGCAGATACCTCTCAAATGTTCAGTAATGCACTGTAGCATACAAATAAGAAACAACTATGAATTCAGAACACATATGCAAGACAAAGCAGGTTTCACATACATAGGTTCGAACTGGTGCTCTTTCTGATTCAGATCTTCCCGATGAACCACAGCAACAGCCACCCATTATCTTCTGAAGGAAAAGTTTGAACCAAACTATCCTCTAGCAGTCTAGCTGATGTCAAAAAACTAAAGTGTCTTTGTTCATATCCCTACAAATAAACAAGCCTGTGTTGATCATGCAGCAAATAGAAACTGTGTAAAAGATGATAAAGAAAATTTAAGAGGTATAGTCAAGACATTCTAGAGTGATGATTTAGCGCAAGGAATGTGGAGATGCTTGCAATATGAGCAGCTCAGTTTTTTAAAACCGGTTAAACTGCAGCAGTGGGGCACCACAATCAGCCCCATGAAAATGAGGAATTCGACATGAACACGTGAGAATGGAACTTATATCGTGAATTTCGACAAAACTCCTAGGAACAAACAAGCCCCCATAATTGTAGAAGTCTCAGATTTATTTTAACATAAATCGCTGGAATCGTAAAATTGCTTATGCTGAGATGATTGTCAAACTTCCATGACACATCTTTTTCGCATTTGGGATCTACAGTTCACTGATTGGATATATCCTAAAACAACAAACACAACTGAAGAATAAAATATCCAGCAGGCTTGGTTTCAATCCAGAAAACCTTCCACGGTCACCGCTCAGCAAAACCCTGTGACTTATTTCACCAAGGCCAAAACCTCTCCAGAATTGGCCAAAATATCTACTCGGAACCCAAATGGAACCTAAACAGAATCATACTCGAGTCAATCACTCTTACAAGGCGGAGATTTTTGTGCGGAGGATTGGAGAACCAAGCAAAGAGGTGGCGACGAGAATAATCCATAGATTAACCAGGAACAAGTGAATAATCAGCGGGGAACAGCAAAGAACCGAACCGAAAGCTGGGGACGAGTTGGTACCGTAGACGAATTGCGGAGGGGGAGCAAGATTGCGGCGCTCCCTCGATCGCCTCGGGAGTCGTGAGCTCTGGGGCTTCCTCCTTCCCACCTCTTCTCGCCTCTCTGGGGGAGAGGGAGGGCTTGTGTGCTTCAGGATTCCAGGAATTTGGAAGGGTTTTTCTACAAGACTGGCAGTCTCAGTGGAGGAGCGGACTAAAGAACAAGACTTTTTCCACCCTGTTTACACTATCTCGCATGACTTCTGGTGGGCCTACCTATATGTAGACCCACATGTCATTGAGCTTTCAAACACAGTAGAATGGGATGCTTCGTTATCCCAGTTGTGCTCTGCTTTTTTCTAATTTTTGGGTGTACAAGGAATAAATTTTGCCTCGCGATTCCGTTCCGTGAGAATAGAAGGATTGAGATGCCACGGGGACAGGAGACGTGGGCGTAGTCAGTTCGCTGACAGTGGGCCTCGCCGATCGTACAAAATTTGACGAGGCTGTCAACTTCGAGTAGTCAATTTTTCTCCCTTTTGCTTCACAGGTTCGTTGGTTGGGATGGTTGATCTATGTGATGCTGACGTGGTTTTGACTTATCCTGACTTCACAGCTGTCTATCATGGCAGTTATACTGTGCCATCTGGATGAAATTTTACCATTGTGTTTTTAACGAAGCCATCAAAATCATGAAACAGTTGAAAACTATTTTGAATGCTATTATGGATACGCAGTCAAACACCTCAAGGTTCTATTATCGACACCTGTATGAGTACTGAATTTGAACAAACCCATGCGCATAGATTTTACACAGATGCAGAAAGAAACAGAACATAAAATGTGCATGCCGAAATTCTGCTCTTGTTTAACTGTGGCGAGTTAAAAGAGAGGTGGATCGAATCGAAACGTCTTGAGGTTTGTTTGTTGCGTGGGAAGTGGCAGTTGGTTGGAGTAGCGTACGAATGTTTCATAGATACGACGGCACGTTGGTTTAGCACTAGTACTAGCTTAGGATGCGTAACGGCGACGTAGGTAGGTTGACTGATTTGTGTTGGTTATCACGTTCCGTAATTGATTTTGTCTGCTGAACATGGGGCGAAAGCGACGCGTAGGTAGAGCGGAAAGTTTATCTTTTGGACGGAGCAAAACAAATGTAATTTTGATGTTCCAATTCATTTTGACAGAGGACTAAGAAAAAAAATTGCGGCGAAACGGACAGGCTAGCTGGATGCAGAAGTGCCATCAAGAAGGCCCACGATGGTCTGCTCCAACTTGTGGGCTTCAGTTTGGGTTTGGGCCATCGGCATTTCCCGTCCGTGAGCCCGCAATCGTTCATCGAGCGTCACCTACGTGCACGCTCCCACAAGACAAGTCAAAAGTGCAATTCAGGTACCAAAATCAGTTGATTCTCAAAAAAAAAAAAAGAAGGGGTACCAAAATCAGTTGTTTTTTGCTCATCACGAATCGATTAAGTGCACTGCATTGAACTGCATCTGCTCGTTGAGGGCATCCATATATGCAGATATCTTGGCACATGCACGCATGGTGCATTTTGATGGAAGAAGAAACAGAGAGCGCCATATTGATCGAAAGCTAGAGTTTCTCAGTGCTCTTTGCTACATATGACACACAACAACAATAATAAAAGAGAAAGAAAGAAAGAAGGAATCAATGGGCGATGACATTGAAGGGACAGCACGTAATGTAATCCCTGACCGGCAGGATCAGATTCTATATAGAGGACGACAAAGCGGGTGCAGGCCTATCAACATGGCTTGTAGCGATGTCGACGTGTAGGCAGCAGGGTATAGTACGACGGGCTGCAGGAGTATACATTAGCCTGCTTGATGTATGGAGTTATTCGATCACCGTCCCTGCGGACAAGAGCGAATTGTACAAGGGCGATCGATATACAGTAGAATGCAGCAACTTGCATATATCCAGCTCAGGCATGCGCCGAAATAAACATGCATGTGCAAGAACACGAGAGATACGTAGGTACAAGAGAGTGCGTATGCAGCAGCATTGTACGTGTGCTGGCCGGCCGTCGTAGCATTGACTGGTCGGCAACTGGGCATCCTATATACTGGGCCCGCCAGTCAGTCTCTTGCACAATCCGGGGGCTGTGACATGCATGCGTCGCGACGCCATCGGGAATGGCGCGGTCTCCGGCCATGGGCTGCCTGCAAAGCCGTGACACAAGGCGGCCATGCGCTAGAATAGTACTAGGATGGAGTTACCGTGCACCAGTAGCAACTCAGCAAAACTAACCGGACATATGGTCGCAACAACTTGGCTAGGTAGCCGACACGACCGGCCACCTATATATACCGGGGCACCTCCGCGAGCCAGATCCAGCGGCCGGCGGCGAGCTGCTCATCTATCTTTCTATCGTGCATTACTTTGTTTTTTGGTTAATAATAAGGCTCGTCGGAGCAGTGTTCTAGAAGAGCTTCCTGCAGCTTGCGGCGGCGATCGACGATGACAATGGAGGCGGTACAGTCGCCGCTGCTGGCGAAGAGGCACGAGGAGGCCGGCGACGCGGCGGCGACGAGGAGCTACGGCGAGGCGCGGGAGGCCTTCTTCCGTGAGGCGGAGCGGCTGTGGAGCATCGCGGCGCCCATCACGTTGAACATCCTGTGCCTGTACGGCATCAACTCCACCACCCAGCTCTTCGCCGGCCGCCTCGGCAACCTGCAGCTCTCCGCCGCCGCCGTCGGCCTCTCCGTCGTCTCCAACTTCTCCTTCGGATTCCTCTTGGGCATGGGCAGCGCGCTGGAGACGCTGTGCGGGCAGGCGTACGGCGCGGGTCACGTGGAGGCGCTGCGTGTACATGCAGCGCTCCTGGATCATCCTCGCCGTCTCCGCCGTGCTCCTCTCGCCGCTCTACGTCTTCGCGGCGCCCGTCCTTCGCCTGCTGGGGCAGGAGGAGGCCATCGCGTCCGCCGCGGGGGACTTCACGCTGCGCCTCCTCCCGCAGATGTTCTCCCTGGCGCTGGCCTTCCCCACCCAGAAGTTTCTGCAGGCGCAGAGCAAGGTCGGCGTGCTGGCCTGGATCAGCCTCGCCGCGCTCGCGCTCCACGTCGCCATGCTCGCGCTCTTCGTGTCCGTCCTCGGATGGGGCCTCGCCGGCGCCGCCGCCGCCTACGACCTCACGTCCTGGGGCGTCGCCGTCGCGCAGCTGCTCTACGTCACGCGCTCTTGTGATGCCTGGGAGGGGCTGTCGTGGAAGGCGTTCCAGGGGCTCTGGGCCTTCGCCAAGCTCTCGCTCCCCTCCGCCGTAATGCTCTGCCTCGAGGTCTGGTACATGATGGTGCTCGTCGTGCTCACGGGACACCTCGACGACGCGGAGATCGCCGTCGGATCCGTATCCATATGGTTGGTTATTAGTGCTCTCTGTTTCTTTCTTTTATTATTGCTACCATACAACTCTCCTGCTACTTAGCTTACTGCTAACAAACTACAAACAACCACAGCATGAACGTGAACGGGTGGGAGGCCATGCTCTTCATCGGCCTCAACGCGGCCATCAGCGTCCGCGTGTCCAACGAGCTGGGCTCCGGCCGCCCGCGGGCCGCCAGGTACGCCGTGACGGCCGTGATCCTGCAGTCCCTCCTCATCGGCCTCCTCGCCATGGCTGTCATCCTCGCCTACCGCAACAGCTTCGCCGTGCTCTTCACCGCCGACCGGGACATGCAGGCCGCCGTTCCGAGTGTGATGGCTCAGGCGGCCACGAGCTTCAGCCTCTTCTTACAGAGTTTTCGACCGAAAGAAGCGAAGCGTACCCTTTAATTTGTGGCCCGCTGCCACCGGCATCACATCGGGATCCTTCACAAATGTAACGATCACCGCGTGCAGAACACGTTGTGCCTGAATATAGTGCATCCCATCACAACTTGTGCTATTCTGCCTGTCACCTACGGATTGCTCTGTCTAAGGTGCATGACAACTGAGCGTATAAACCGTTATAACATTGTATCTAACAATATGACCCCTCTTTTTCGCGCGATTACAATGTCAGGCGCAGAATTTTTTTTTTTTAGTTGAAAGATTATGTACACGCGCTTAACTTGAACGCGATCCAGTATGCCGTGATCTTTGACAGAATCGTAACAAACCAAAGCATTGAGAGGATCGCACACGCTAATCACACGGGAAAACAGAGAAAGAGGATAGTAGATTCGTCCTCCTCCTCGGGGCCTCGGCTAAGAAAAGCAAAGACGCCAAGAACGGCAAACGGAGGCCGGCCGCCAGGAAGGAACGCCATGAGCTTCACGGAGTCCCTGCTCTTCACCAATCACCACCGCATTGAGCACCCAAATTCGGCCCCCACCACCCCAAAGACGCCGACCATGGTAGCAGTGGTGGCCGACGACGAGACCGGCGCGCTCGTCGCCGACGACCGGGACGCGCCGCCGGTGCGGTCGCTGCGCGGCGCGTGGGACGTGTTCCTGGAGGAGTCGGTGCGGCTATGGGCGATCGGCGCGCCCATCGCCTTCAACATCATCTGCCTCTATGGCACCAACTCCACCACGCAGATCTTCGCCGGCCACATCGGCAACCGCGAGCTCTCCGCCGTCGCCATCGGCCTCTCCGTCGTCTCCAACTTCTCCTTCGGATTCCTCTTGGGCATGGGCAGCGCGCTGGAGACGCTGTGCGGGCAGGCGTTCGGCGCGGGGCAGGTGGCGATGCTGGGCGTGTACATGCAGCGCTCCTGGATCATCCTCACGGCCACCGCCGCGCTGCTCTCGCCGCTCTACATCTACGCGGCGCCCATCCTGCGGCTGCTCGGCCAGGAGGACGACATCGCCGCCGCCGCGGGGGACTTCACGCTGCGCATCATCCCGCAGATGTTCGCGCTCGCCATCAACTTCCCCACGCAGAAGTTCCTCCAGGCCCAGAGCAAGGTCGCCGTGCTCGCGTGGATCGGGTTCGCCGCGCTTGTCGCGCACGTCGGCCTCCTCGCGCTCTTCGTCTCCGTGCTCGGATGGGGCGTCGCCGGCGCCGCCGCGGCCTACGACGTCTCGTCCTGGTTCATCTCGCTCGCGCAGGTGGCATACGTCGTGGGCTGGTGCAGGGACGGCTGGACGGGGCTGTCCATGGCCGCGTTCAAGGAGCTCTGGGCCTTCGTCAAGCTCTCGCTCGCCTCCGCCGTCATGCTCTGCCTCGAGATATGGTACATGATGGTGCTCGTCGTCCTCACCGGGCACCTCGACGACGCAGAGATCGCCGTCGACTCCATATCCATCTGGTCAGATTCTCATTCGTCGCACACATTTAATTAACTGTTCCATCATCAGCACCCATATACATAACTGCCACTAAATTCTTCTTGTTGTTGTACGATCGAGCAGCATGAACATTAACGGATGGGAGGGGATGCTGTTCATAGGCCTCAGCGCGGCCATCAGTGTTCGCGTGTCGAACGAGCTGGGATCCGGACGGCCCCGCGCGACAATGTACGCGGTGATCGTGGTGCTGACGCAGTCGCTGGCGTTCGGCCTCCTCGCCATGCTCCTCATCCTGGCCACGCGGGAGCACTTCCCGGTCATTTTCACCGGCGACCGCCACCTGCAGAAGGCCGTCGCCAACATCGCCTACCTGCTCGCCGTCACCATGGTACTCAACAGCATCCAGCCCGTCATCTCAGGCACGACAATTAAGCACTATCCTGCCCCGATCGATCAAACTAACACATGTTGATTTCTGAATGCAAACAATCATGTTAATCTTCTTCTTGTTTTCTTGTAACAATCAGGCGTGGCCGTTGGCGGCGGATGGCAAGCCGTTGTGGCGTACATAAACCTGGGCTGCTACTACGCGTTCGGCCTACCGCTTGGCTTCATCTTCGGCTACCTCTTCAGATTAGGCGTGCAGGTATATAAAGAACCTCAGCGTACATTACAATCCTTTCTCACCGCCACATAAATTGGAACACTCGTTGATGAAATTCTTCGACTGAGTTTTTGTATTTTGGCACGATTCATCTTTTAACCTGTTCGTCTCCGTAACTTTTTCAGGGCATTTGGGCGGGCATGCTGTGCGGGACAGCGCTCCAGACAGCCATTCTCATGTGCATGGTCTGGAAAACTGACTGGAACGCCGAGGTACTTTATCTGACGCTTGACAACTAAACTCTAATATGCAGCAAGAATGATAATAATGTCAATGCAAAATGCAATGTTGTAAGTTGTGCTCTGAGGATTGCGTGGTCACTGATTTCAGGCGTCCCAAGCGTTGGAGAGAGTGAGATTATGGGGTGGACAGCACGAAAAGCTTCCTACATCAGATCAAGATGCGGTTATCTAGGTTGCAGATGTATTCAGAAACACATACAGCTTGTAGTTCAGTTTTTCGTGACCATGCATGTGGTGACTTAGCTTGTGCTAGATGACTATGGTTTGTTAGTTGTTGATGCCTGGACAAGTAATGGAATAGCACTTAGACAGAAAAACTCAGATCAATTCTCCCTGAGTGATCCCCAAGCTTGCTTTTTTTCTTCTAATATGGGATCAGATCATAAAAGGCACAACACGCATTTGAGAGCACGACCCCTATATACCCTAAGCTCTTTGAATTATGAAAATTCATCTTTCAAAAAAAAAAAAAACTCGACCTGCCGGGGACAGAAGCCACCCGACGGCATTATATTAAGGAGAAGAGCCTTCTCACACAGGCCGAAAAAACCTCCGAACCCCCTCCCATCCATACACAGGGACTCAGCTGGCCGTGTGAGCTGTGGCGCGAGTCTTTACCTATGCTTTGGCCTGGGGAGGACGAGAGGATTTTTTTTCTCTGCACTGCAGCGTACCATATTTTAGCTACATGGTGCTACAGTGCAACATGCGGTACCGGGGATCGAACCCCGGTCGGCGGCTGCCCACCCGGCGCCTTTACCACGGAGCCACGGCTCCGTCCGCAAAAATTCATCTTTCCATGGCCTGCCTATGTCGAAGAAGTAGCAATAACCCACAATTTGATTCAAAAGGCAGAACAATGGCCCGAGAGGTTCATTCATGAAGACGAAACTGGATCAAGAACAAGCAGCAGTAGTATCGAATTAAATAGGAAAAACCATAATAACCAGGAAAAAAAATATATGTATATATGCCAAAGGTAAAAAAATGATTGTCAGAAGTGGGATTTGAACCCACGCCCTCGTTAGAGGACCAGAACTTGAGTCTGGCGCCTTAGACCACTCGGCCATCCTGACCATGTTGCTCATAACTGTATAACAGTTTTAATATCATATTATCAAACATCGTTGTTCGATCTTACCATCCACTGCGCATCTTCCGCACCAACGGCTCTGATCAAACACAAACCCTACTCTCTCCCTATAAAATGTACCTCTTCCCATCTCCCTCTCAAACCCTACCCCGGCTAAAGCCCTAAACCCTCTCCCTCCTCGGCGGCGGCGGCGGCGGCTCAAGCTCCTCGTAGACCCTGCAAGATGAGGCCACCTCGAGGTAATTAGCCAAAGCCCGAGCCTTCTCAGTCAAGTTCTTGCAGCAGTCTGTCCTAATGATTCCCTCTCTTAGGTCGCGGCGGCGGACGTGGGGGATTTGGTGGTAGGAGCGATGGCGGCGGTCGCGGTGGTGGCCGTGGATTCGGCGGTCGGGGCGGCCGTGGCGGCGACAGGGGCGGGAGAGGTGGAGGTGGCAGGACGCCGAGGGGTAGAGGTGGGAGAGGTCGCGGCGGCGGTGGCATGAAGGGCGGTAGCAAGGCTGTCGTTGTGCCGCACAAGCACGCCGGCATCTTCATCTCCAAGTCCAAGGAGGACGCGCTCTGCACCAAGAACATGGTCCCCGGGGAGTCCGTCTATGGCGAGAAGCGCGTCTCCGTGCAGGTCCGGGCTTATTGTTGCTTGTTAATCTCTAGTCTCATTTTTGTGCTCTTATTGGTGCTACTGATGTGAGCTACATCCTGTGTTCTTCGTCTTGATTACTAGCTGCTCTTTGTTTTACCGATATATGTTTAGCTATATTGCTTCTCAACTAGTGCAAATGTTATGTAATACTTAGCTGTCAGCATGGTCGCTAGAATGCATTACGAACGTTACAATCCTGTGTTAAGATTTTCAATGTTAAAATAACATATGTAGTGGCATCAAGGATTTTCGGGGAACTGTGTTAGACTTTTATAGCAGCTATGTAATGTTTATAGTTTCGGAGATGCTAAGTAATTCTGTGTTGACCATTGTAGTGTTCTTTTCTATATGTAGTAATGTTTGTTACTGATATATTTGGTTTTTACAGAACGAAGATGGGACGAAGGTTGAGTACAGGGTTTGGAATCCCTTCCGTTCCAAGCTGGCTGCTGCTGTGCTTGGCGGTGTTGACAACATCCATATCGTAAGTCCAATCTTTTCAAACTTAATATGCACATCATTTGTTTATCCATTTTGTACTAGGTTGTGACGGCTTGTTTATCATGCAGGGTCCTGGTAAGCGTGTGCTGTATCTTGGAGCTGCCTCTGGGACAACTGTGTCTCATGTGTCTGATGTTGTCGGACCGGTGAGATCTCTCACGTAATTTGTGGATCGTTGCATGACTTGCTTTGTTGTGCTGTCTAAATCAGTTTGATCACTCTGCAGGAAGGGTTGGTCTATGCCGTTGAGTTCTCTCACAGGAGTGGAAGGGATCTTGTCAATATGGCGAAGAAAAGGACCAATGTGATTCCCATTATTGAGGATGCTAGGCACCCGGCAAGGTACCGGATGTTGGTTGGCATGGTTGATGTTATCTTCTCTGATGTTGCTCAGCCAGATCAGGTATACCTATATCGCATTTCGTTATGGAACCTGTTTTCGCTGACATCTAATCTGTTGAGTACTTATGCTGACATCTAATCTGTGTATGCTTTTGTTAGTATACTTCATGTGGATGTTTACGCAAATGCTCTTTTTAGTATCTGTTTTATGCTCATGCTCTTGTTTATATCTGTTTTCTGGACATGCTCTTTAACTTCTGTGTCATGCTCATCTCTTCTATGGTATCAGTTTATGCAAATGTTTGCTTATGGCAATATTGGGGCTCAGCAAATGATGAGCATACTCGGATTCCCCTTCAGGACATCACTTGTATGATGCATAATCGAGTTTCTGATGCAATTATTCCCAATGCCAGTTTTTCTATTGTTTATTTTGCTGTCCTGTTACAGTGTTTTTTATATCATAACCATGTGTTTTGTGTTTCTTCGACATGGTTAACATAGTTCATATTACTATATTCTGCAGGTCTTCTTAGCTCTTTTTTTTTTGCTTTACATTTGAATCTTTTTCTGACATTGTTTGGCTTCGATATGTTATGGTGTTGCTAATTTATTTTCTTGAGGTTTTGTGCCTTGACTTAGTTTCATAAATTATTACTGGATAGACGGTTTTTTTTTTTCCTTGAGGCAGTCACCTGCCAATGACTAGAGTTACAATTTTGACTGGAGTTTTGAGCAACTTGTCTCTTGTTGGATGGATATTTTTTCCTACAGGCTAGGATCTTAGCCCTCAATGCCTCGTACTTTTTGAAGAATGGTGGCCATTTTGTCATTTCAATTAAGGTACTTGCCAGCTTCAGCATCAAGTTTACTTTTGTTTTTCATCACTGCCAAATTAGATGCCTTGTTTTCGTTTGACCGACCAGCTCTGTTGTTCAGGCAAACTGTATCGACTCCACCATGCCTGCTGAGGCTGTGTTTGCTGCTGAAGTGGAGAAGCTGAAGGCGGATCAGTTCAAGCCAGCGGAGCAGGTGACCCTGGAGCCCTTCGAGCGTGACCACGCCTGCGTTGTGGGTGGCTACAGGATGCCCAAGAAGCAAAAGGCTACTTAAGGATTGGTGCTTTGTGCCAGAAATCTATGATAACATGTTGTAGCATGGAATATTTTTGTGGAACTATGTTAGGCTTTAGCAGCAGCTGTGTTGAACTGTGTTTTCGCAGCTACCTAAGTAATCTTAAAACGTTTGAGAGACTACTATCAGCTTTTGCTGCAGCTCGATGATTGTGAAATTCGGCATTGTATCTGTTTTATTTTAAAGCTGGATTTTTCATATTTTTCATGGTGGAACAACCATTTGGGGCTGGAAAGTTTTGTTGCGAAATGGTTATGTTCTTTTCAGTGGCATCAGTTAGGAGGGAAACCAGATACTTCTGGTAAGGGTTGAACTCGGACAAGGTTTAGGACGGTTCTTTTCTGTTGCTGCACAACTCTGCTGAAGCTGATAGTGAATAGTTGTTGGTTTGCTTGTGTCCTACATCGGTTATTTTCTCCCCGGAAAGAGGGACGATACAGCAAGGCACCACTGCGATCTTTTTTTTTTCGCTCGACACCTTCCACTCTTTTGGTACCTAGTTACGCATTCATCACCATGCTGAAGTGATAACACGCTTTTAGGGTTTGTTTTTTTTGGAATAATACGCTTTTTAGTGAATGGAATGGAATGTTATTAGGCCGATCGTGTGATCAGCTGGACCATAATTAGGGCCCAAATAGAGGAGCGGAGGCCCACCATTACTAGTTGTGCGGTGACGTGGCAATGGTGGTGTCTGCGGGCTTCTCCTAGAAAAATCTGCGCACGCAACGCCTCGCTTCCTTCCTTGCTTGCTTGCCTCTTCTTCTCCTTTCCCCTTCCCCTTCCCCTGGTTCCCGATCGAGGGATCACCCCCCATCGCGGCAACTCTACCGCCTGTGCTCGGTTGGTTCCTCCTCCCTCCTCCGATCCCCCACCTTCTAGCAGGGGGTTGCAGCGCTGTAGGGCTCCTGTTCTTAGACGATCTCTTCTAGGGTTCCTTTTGTTTACTCTCGGTTTCAGCCTTGTTGCGATTTCAGGTTAGCGTAATATTGGCTACTGTTATCTCGACTAGTGAAGGTTTTTGTAGTAGCTGTTTGTTTCTGCCTCAGTCTGCTCTACCTGTTACTTTAGTCAGTACCACGGCAGATGTGCTGTACTCGGGACCATTAGTTGACCAATATCTCACTGCTTCTGTTGTTACCGCGATTGTCAAGCGGATTACGGGTGCGATCAGTTTCGAGTTGATTATTACTATTGTTTGATGTTTTTTTTTTTTTGAATCCATCGTTTCGATGTTCACCTGCCACAGATAGGTCTAGGTTTCCTATTTATGCGAGCCCATACTGTCCATTGGGCTATTCCGCACATACAAACAAGCAATTCTTACGGGCCTGGTACTTTTGCCAACACTTTCATCTTCTTACTTGCTGTTGCAGTAAGAGAAGCAACCCTCTCCAGTAAATTTTTTTTTGTTATAACTCCTTCAAGAGCCGTAGGGAATCGTAGCATGAGTCTCACTCACAATGCAACTGACAGGGATACGCATGTCAAATACCTTCGTGTTTATTTCATCGCATTACTCTATAATTTTGCTTGGGGAAACGTCCTAATTTTTTTAACTAATATATCTATGCAACAAAGCTGTAAACATTGCACTCTCTAACCTAGTATTACTGGTTAACTTATACATTACTGATGCAATTAAGTTTTCGGTTTTGATTGCAGTTCAGATGGAGCCTGAACAGAGTGGTACTGAGCAGACCTCTCCCCGTGGGAATGATTGGGAAGTTGTGCAACTTACTGCATCAACGTACGCAGCTGCGCCTGCCCCAAGAAGACCTGAACTCTCTGAGGAGGTTGAAGCTAAGAAATTCGGCACAAAAGGGGATGATGATTCAGCAGCAGCGCTTTTGATGTCTGGCCATTTCTCAGTGGCTCAGAATGAAGTTGAGAGCCTCCTCATAGGCAAAGACAGCAAAGAGTGTCAGAAGGAGCTTTGCAGCCTCGATGTAGTTTCTAATGAGGCGGATGACGAAAAATATCAAGAGACCTGCGAGCATAAACTGATGGATGACCTTCACAGGATTCCATCCTTCGACAAAGGGAAGAGCCTTTCCTTGGCTGACATGGAGTTTGATAGTAGCAAAGCATTGCAGGGCATGAGTTTGGTTGGGGAAGAGCCTGTTGGGCTCTCTGCGCCTATTTACAATGCCATCGATGCTGAAAAGGATTTAAGCTGGTCAGCTACTGAGAGTAGAAATGAGAAGAAATCTGAGGAGTCCATCCTGCACAAAGTGAACCCTGGCTCTGGTTCAGCAAAGGCTGTTGCTTCTGGTGATCAGAGCAAACCTGATGGTTCTGGACTACCACGTGATACGTGGTGGAAGAAGCAGCTCATATCATTGTACAAGAATGCAAAAGAAAGTACTAAATTCTGGCCTATCGTTGCAGCAGCAGCTGCTTTGGTTGGCATAGCATATTTTGGCCGGCGCTGGCAAAAGGGCAAATTGCAACTTCAGCCGGTCAAATTGCAACCTTCTACCAGCAAGGAGGTAATTGCAAAGCACATTTTCTTTTAAACAAATGGGAGATGTTATGATTAGCAGCATGTCTTTTATCTTCCTCAGGGTTGCAACTAAATGAAGCTAGCCTTGAAGCGTGGAAAGACTTGTTTTATATCCAATTATGCATGCCGTATGTGCTTTTCCTTGTGCTGCTTGGTGTCCGGAAACATACAGTAGCATCGTTTTTTATTTCTTTCAAGGACCATGTAGTTGTAGAACACAACCAATTTGATAGTTTTATCCATAAGTTATTCTGGCCAGGAATGAGAATTACACTGCAACGGAGCCACGTTCTATTTCCTTCATATTGTTCAGTTGCTCTTTTGAGAATCTTTCTAGTTCATTCTTTCATTCTAGTACTCTAGATATCAGATTTAATGATGGCTGGTTTCTTAGTAGCATTGTTTTATCCTTTTTTTTTCTGCAGTAGCTATGCATTTTCTCTGTTTTCCTTCCCAGTTGCTAGTGACGACTCAATGCTGGTAGACATTAAACTTTTGTTTGCATTTACAGAAAATTAGTCATGCTGTCGGTCCATTAAGCCGTATGAAGGACATTCTTGTTGCCGGCAATCACCAGAGTACTGCCATTCATGGACATGCCTGACCGAGTGTGATGCAACCAGTCTGGGAACACTTCGACATCCTACCATAAGATGTAAATCCTATTATGTGAAGACATTGGGTCGAAGTTTGAGTAATGCTTCAAGGCTTGGGGTGTCTGTTCAAGTATGCGTGCTGGATATGTAAATTCTAAAAAAACCTTTTGGATATGTAAATATATGAGTTTAGTGCGATTGTCTTTTCATTTCCCTTTTATTTAGACGCATCTAGCTTCTGTGCCGCACTGTAGTTGACTTGTGTACCTACCACTACCAGAGCTGATTGATCTTTGTTTGGGATTGCTTATGCATTTGATCTAGCGTGTGGTGGCTATGGTCTTTCAGTCAGATCAGTAACTCTCGACACTAGTAAAAATGCACGTGCGCCACGCACGCGTCCGACCAAATGACATCACTTGGCAGGACTTTATCATAAATAAAAATAATATGATGTACTGTGTACATATCATAACAAATACACACTTCTGACACATTATTTAAGTACCATAACGACATTAACACGACAAGCTCAAGATCTGATAGAATAACGACATTGTTTGAAATTAAAGACGCTAATTGCCTGTGAGACATAAAAGACATGACGTGAGGCATAGTTCTTATTCATTGTCGGTAACGATAGCGACCATAAATAATTGAGAGTCTTCATTTTAATGCAACCTCAAAGCACATTCATATCTTTCAGGCGGTCACGGCCAAGCTGACGTGCTTGATGAGGCGCATTTGTTAGACGCGTTTGAAATCCTACAATTTAATGAAGAAAAAAAATCAACGCCAATTCAGTTGTAGGTTATAAAATGTAATAGACCAGAACACAATGTTGCTATATTTACCTCTCCTTGCCTCAGCTTCTGGCCTGTCGGGCTCAAAAATAATTTTGCTATATCGAGTAGTGACAAGAACACCTGCATTTAAATAATTTGAGGATATGAGAGGTAAGCAGGCAATGGTGAGAAATATATTGTGTTCATTACAAAATATGTGTTCATTCGATACCTCTTCTTGTGTTCATTTGCACATGAGTGCAGCAATACGGAGAAAATATTGTGCCGCGGGTCTCCATTCTCCAGCGTGGCGCAAAATATGTGGACTGCGGACATGGATGACGAGAATCTGCATACTGCACATCAAACAATCACATTATATTTAACGAGACTCACGTCCATCAATAAAATATGCTCAAAATCCATCAATAAAGCGTCTGTGAAATCAAAATCAATCAATAAAGCTTCTGTGAAATCAAAATTAGTGGTGCATTTGCTTATTATAGTAGCGTGCCATGTGAAACTCATCACGGACAACTTCATGCCTTGGGAACCAAAAATCATAATAAGAAAATGTGTTATGCTAATAAGAACATGGCGTGGGTAAAAATTGAGATTGTTGCGCATGCATACTTTAATCTCAACTGAACAGTTCCTTGTAAAAGAAATCTCAACTGAACAGCTACAAATCAAGTACATGGACAGATGCCAAGAAAAATCACAGAAAGAATCAAGACATCATGGAGCCTAAAAAGAACAAAACCGTCATCAAGTTCAAATCTGGAGGAACTCGTACTACAAACCAAATTAAAAAAGTACAAATTCAAACTCTGCTAATCAAGTGTATGCTAAAGCAATTCACGAATAGATAGGGAATATTTATACTGGAATGAGACAGAAGCTAGTAGATGGCAAAGAGCTGACCTGTCTGATCTGAACCATTACTGGGTTCCTTCCAGCAAGTCTAGCTAGTGAAATAATTAGAGTCCTCCCATACAAAAAAAAACATTTAATCTATTCACCCTAGTAACACAACAAATATTATTTGAGTAACAAAAGCAACGAAAATAAAATCAACATGTTTAATATAGGTGCAACCTAGTCAATTTTAAATTGGAGAATAGAAAGTAGTACACTGATAAGATCTGCCGGTGCAACCTAGTCAACTATGAAAGTATGAAACCAATCTGTATGCAGGAATTCTCAAAGAAATGTGCAACTATTTCCTTATTTGCCCACGAAATATTTTGAACTTAAGTCTGCTTCGGAAACTTTGTAGGAATTCTCAAAGAAATATGTGAAATTATTTCCTTCTCAGCGTATTCATGATGCGCAGAAAAAGAACCAGAGAAATACTTACAGCATAAAGACAGAGCTTCTAGTCTATACTCTATACCAAAACAGATCCTCACCTTAAAAATGGGACTGAGATTTTATGACTCAAAGAAAAACTTATTTCAGTTATGACAACGGAATAAATGAAATAATTTCTGCGTAGGCAAGTGTCCTATTCCTGTTGGACACCACATTAATATAAAAAATAGCTGGGTGAGACAATTTGTCAAACACATAGCAGGCAAGACAAAAAAAGGAAGACTGTGGCTGCTTGGAATTAGTTAATCTCACCAGATGCCCCTGGTCCAATCTCCAGATGGATTGCGACGGATTGCGCGCAAGACATTTTTGCTCCAAGTGTATCCTCTCTCCATCCAGACCACCCTTTTCCACATAGCCCTGTCTCCAATTCTTCTGGTTATCAACACCAAGGATCAAGAACTCGGAGGCAATGTATCAAAAGGCACGACGGCAATGCAAAAGGGAGGCAGCAAGGAATGAATCCACATATCGTGCACTGCTGACTATTCCATCTTAAATTGCTAGCTAGCATTCCTGTTAGTCATGCAGTCTTGGTTCAAATTTTTCTTGGTTCAAATTTTTACATGTTTTGATCAAACTTCTTCCGATGCGATAACCAATATACAGTGCTTTTTCTGCCCAGGGGTTTCAGGCAGAGGAACATTACCTGTGTATCATGGAGATTGCAGATTCCCCCGAGGAGCTTGTTTCATGAGTAAATCACCAATGTTGGGACCAGTGAGGATGTCTTTGGTATGTAATGCTAGTCCCAACAACCATAGGCCAAAGAATCCAGATGCATCATGGCAACAAAAAGGGGGTTCTTCGAGAGGCAAAAGCAAGCCGTACCAAGATAAAGATGATTCTGAGAACATAGATGAATTTGACAGTGATACCATGTTCTCTAAAAATGGACCAGCCATATCTTTGGCAAGCAACTCGCGTCCTCAAGCAACGTCAGCTCCAGGGGAATGAGAGAAGGAGATTGTGGAGCTATTTAAAAGGGTTCAAGCGCAACTGCGAGCTAGGGGAAAAAGCAGGGAAGACAAGAAGCCTGAACCTGCAAAAGTTCAGGGTGAGAGGGGCAGTGTTGATTCCCTTCTTAACCTGCTTCGGAAACACTCTGTGGACCAAAGAAGGAAGGGTAGTGATGACAAAGAACAAAATTTTGATCTAACGAGGAGAGGCAATGATCCTGTAAATCGACAAAGCTCAACAATGTTTGGCTCAAAAAATGAATCTCAGGAAGAACAGAAGAAGTCACCTCCTGCAACCTTGAGAAGGCCAGCCTCAAAATTCAGGCGAAGATCTCCTGTTCCTGGAGTAAAATTCCAGCCTGTTACCAATGCTGATAAAGAGACTGGTGCAAAAAATATCGCCGATAAAGAGACTCAATGCTAGTAGACATTAATAAACTTTTGTTTGCATTTACAGAAAATTAGTCATGCTGTAGGTCCATTAAGCCGTATGAAGGACATTCTTGTTGCCGGCAATCACCAGAGTACTGCCATTCATGGACATGCCTGACCGAGTGTGATGCAACCAGTCTGGGAACACTTCGACATCCTACCATAAGATGTAAATCCTATTATGTGAAGACATTGGGTCGAAGTTTGAGTAATGCTTCAAGGCTTGGGGTGTCTGTTCAAGTATGCGTGCTGGATATGTAAATTCTAAAAAAACCTTTTGGATATGTAAATATATGAGTTTAGTGCGATTGTCTTTTCATTTCCCTTTTATTTAGACGCATCTAGCTTCTGTGCCGCACTGTAGTTGACTTGTGTACCTACCACTACCAGAGCTGATTGATCTTTGTTTGGGATTGCTTATGCATTTGATCTAGCGTGTGGTGGCTATGGTCTTTCAGTCAGATCAGTAACTCTCGACATTTATTTTGGCTTGCCAGGAGCTGTTTAGCTGTAATAACTGCGAGTTGAGTAGTTGACTGATCCCCATATGGATCGGGTTGGTGCCTTGACTCTTTCTCGATATAATTTACAGTCCAGTTCCGGGCACTAGATAATTCATGGCACTTTGTAAAGTTGTGATGAACCTGGGGTTATTTTCTCTCATATTCTGCTGATGTATGGCTGAGCTGGTGGAACTATGGCGCAATCTTTGGAATAATAATATGGTATACTCCTTCCGGTTTTTAAATTGTTGACGTTTGACTATTTTGAGTTCCGTTTGACCGTTCGTCTTATTCAAAATATTAGTTTAAATATATAAAATTATAAATTATATTTTAATTTTCCTTAGTGATGAAACTAATCATAACAAAATTTATTGTAATTTTTAAAATATTTTGAATAAAAACATAACTCAAAAATAATCAAACATTAACAATTTAAAACCGGAGGGCGTAATAGTTTGCAGTAATCTGTTGTAATCCAAGGAGCATCTAACAGCAGGGACATATCTTCCTCTCAGTTCTCTGGCCTAGCCAAGTCAATTCTGCCATTTTTCTTGGGTATAATGTAATCTGCTGGCCCTCGGCTTGCACAAAAGGCCACTTGCTTTGCCCTCTATCTGTTGCACTCGAAAACGTAAGCATGACTAGCAAGCATGTTAACGTGGCCTGTTGTTCGGACATTTTCGGCTGGGCCCACTGGTAGGGCCCGTGATCTGAACGGCCCACCTCCCCCTTTTTTTACTTTTTTCTTTTTGTTTCTTTTATTTACGCGATGCGGATGTTCTAAAAAAAACGCGATGAGGAATTTGTAGCGGCATTGATGAGGACATCACCATGCTAGACACGCACGAACGGGTCTCACCACCGAGTTTCAAGTCGTCATCAAGTTGCCCTTCGAGTTGGATTCGGATTCCAGGAGCACGTTCCACTAAAACGGGCGTCCCGGTCACATACGGACTCCGATTGGGACCTTCTTCATATGGATGGAAAGCTAAGAAGATAAGCTTTCCAACGGATCCAGTCGCACATCCAAATTCCATCTGAGTCGACAGGAATCATCAAAACAAGTCAGCGTCCAGAAACTGTTTCGGTGCTGCGTCACCGTTTTTTGGCCTTTGGGCCATGTATCGTGTCTTGGCCCATTAGGGGCGCGTCCTTAGGGTTTTGCACGACTCTAAACTCTATATTATCAGTAGCCGCCGCCACATTAGGATTTGAATTTTGTTTAGTTGAGTTTTCCATCGAGAAACTTGAGTTCATCGTTTTATCTGTGGCGACAAGTCCTTATACATTGATCCAGGGCCTCTGTTCTTACTCTCCTCGACTGTGTCGATTAGTCCTTTCGAATCGAGTGTTTGAACCTCTCTTGTGATTCGCTTCAAATTCATATTTGCAATTTCAGATTGCGTGTTTACACTTTCTTGCTTGCGTTCTCGATTCGTCTGCAGGAAAAGCCTTATCGGCGAGGTCAATCAAGTTGTGCTTGGTTGATAACCAACGGAGCAGTGGTGTAGCGGTTGCAGGGTTCGAATCGGGTTGATTTGAAGCCGGATCGTCAACGTCGAGTTCTCCAATTATCGAGTTTACCTCTACCTCTCGGAAGATCGGGCCTAGTCCTCATCAAGTGGTATCAGAGCTCAGGTTTCCCGTGAGGTATTACCTTTGTTTTTCCCTTCGATTCGTTTTGAGTCATATACCTAGAGTCCACAAAAAGCCTTAAAAAAATCCCTGTCCTAGAACCTCTTTTAGCCTTTGCAATTTCGTTTCAGATTCGCTTTGTTGAGTTTGTGTTCGTGGTCGAGTCTTGTTGCTGGTTAGTGTGTTCGCGTCGTAGTTCAATTCGCCCCGTTGCTGTGTTTCCGCCGCTATCCTATCCACCTTTCCCCAGATTACAAGTCGTGCCACACATTACTCGACTTGCCCTCGCCAGCCGCCTTGCGTGAACTCTCGCCGTGCCAGCCCTAGATAGGTTGCAAGCCGCCTTGTGTTCATCGCTTTGCATCGCAGCCCCTCTTGATTCATTTTGCAAATCCTTTGCTGCTGCTTGTACCAGGGATACTTTGCCCTAGCTGTGATCCTTTGCTCTGCTGTGATCTGTGCCGTGGTTCAGGGAAGCTTTGCCCTAGCCGCCGTCGCCTTGTCTGCCGAGTTCTGCTCTCAAAAAACCCTGACTTGACATACCCTTGGTAAAACGGCCATAACTTTTCGCTCGTGCTCCGTTTTGGCTCAATTTTTTACAGCAACTTCCTAACTCCGAAAGGCCCAAAACAAATGCCAAAGGCCATTTGGGTTTCGGGAAAAATTTAAAAAAAAAATCAGGAAGATATTGAAAAAAATCATCCAAGTTGATTTCCGGTTTTTCAGAGAACTTGTTTATTTTCTGTACGCCACACCTTAACTCTGTTTGAGCTGATACTTTGTGGTGTTCCTATTTTTGTGCTTCTGGTTAAGAGAAAAATATCAGAAAAATAAGAGAAAAAAGAAAAATTTGAAGCATTGTGATTCCTACTAGTACCTTTTCGCGCTAGAAGACAAAACAGGAGGCATTTGGGTGCTGTTTTGCTTGTTCTGTGAGTTCATCCTCTGTCATTTGTTCCATCTTGTTGTGCTACGCCTAGGACACGTCTTAGCCAGCAATTGTGACTTGTACTTTGGACACTTATTGAACTTTTCTAATCTGCATTCGTATTTTGCTAATCCTTGCTACATATTGTGCCTGTCCTAAAGCTCCACATATAATTCTGTCAGCACAGGTTCTTGTCCTTGCAACTGTTACACCCAGCTCAAAAACTGATTGTACCGTCCTGTTGGCTTTGGTAAGAACACTCGCAAGGCGGTGGTAAGCCGCTTGAGATTTTGCATTCCACCCTCACCACCATTTGTGTTAGTTGATAGGGATAATACTTTTGTGTTGTCTTCTGCTGTCTTCTAACCATGTCAGCGCCAGCGGCCGAGGATGTGGAGTCCCCCACGGACTTCAACGAATGTGTCTCCAAGGCTGAGCTCCAAAAGCTTGCCGCAGACCAGCGCAAGCTCATGACTGCGAGATTTGATGAGATGATGGGCCTCCTCAACGTGCTGGTGACCCGAGTTGAACATCTTGAGCAACACCCTCCACCTGTGGATGATGATCGTGACGCCTATCGCCTCGAACGCAATCGTATCGGTATGGGAGGTAATCGTGGTAACAATGATTTTGCTAAACGTAAATTTTCCATGATTCCTTTTGCGGGTAGTGCTGATCCTGAGGAGTATTTGAATTGGGAACTTGCTGTAGAACAAAAGTTTAATTCTCATTTGGTTCCTGCTGATCATAGAGTTAGACTTGCTACAAGTGAATTTACTAGTTTTGCTCTGTTTTGGTGGAATGATATTTGCGCTGCTGGTAATGCTGCTGCTGTGCCTCAAACTTGGACTATTTTAAACAGCGTATGAAGTCTCGTTTTGTTCCTCCTTATTACCAACGTGATTTACGTTTGAAGTTGCAAGCTTTAAAACAAGGTGATAAAAATGTAGAGGAATATTATCAGGAATTGCTTATAGGACTAGCACGTTGTGATATTCGTGAGGATGATGATGAAAGTAATGCTAGATTCTTTAGTGGTTTGAATCGTGATATACAGAATATTCTTAACTATAAAGATTGGACTCGTTTTTCCCAATTGTATCATCCTACTCTTAAGGCAGAAAGAGAAGGACAGGCACGTCGCCAAGACCATTCTTCTTTCAGGTCCAATACTGGGCGAACATTTCAGCAGCGTTCTGAAATTGAGAAGCCGAAGGCACCTGTTGTTGCTAAGCTTTCCGCAACACCACCTGCTCCAGCCCCCGCTTCTGAGGTAAGTAAGGTGTCTACGGTGCAGGCCCAACAAAACAAGAGGTATGAAAAGGGTTCTTCAAGTAGATCGACCAATATTGTATGCCACCGCTGCGAGGGTATGGGACATGTCATGAAGGATTGTCCAAGTACTCGCGCTTTCATCGTTGCACCTGATGGCAACGGATATGTAAGTGCTAGTGATGTTGAAGATGATTTGGTTCTTGCAACTAACCTTGCTGCAGATTCACACGACGACGAGAGTGTGCATATTGATTCCTTGGCTGCATCGGCGGGCTTCCTGGCTCTTGTGCAGCGTGCTGTGAGCACTCAGGTGGAACGTGAGGACGAGAAGCTACAACGCAAGAATTTGTTCCACATGTATTTTTCCACTTTGCATCATGTTGTCACTAACCTTTTGCAGGAGTTGGATGGTGGGATGGAGTCGAGGACGACTCCAATTCAAGAAGGGGCGGATGATGAGGACATCACCATGCTAGACACGCACGAACGGGTCTCACCACCGAGTTTCAAGTCGTCGTCAAGTTGCCCTTCGAGTTGGATTCGGATTCCAGGAGCACCTTCTACTAAAACGGGCGCCCCGGTCACATACGGACTCCGATTGGGACGTTCTTCATATGGATGGAAAGCTAAGAAGATAAGCTTTCCAACGGATCCAGTCGCACATCCAAATTCCATCTGAGTCGACAGGAATCATCAAAACAAGTCAGCGTCCAGAAACTGTTTCGGTGCTGCATCACCGTTTTTGGCCTTTGGGCCATGTATCGTGTCTTGGCCCATTAGGGGCGCGTCCTTAGGGTTTTGCACGACCCTAAACTCTATATTATCAGTAGCCGCCGCCACATTAGGATTTGGGTTTTGTTTAGTTGAGTTTTCCATCGAGAAACTTGAGTTCATCGTTGTATCTGTGGCGACAAGTCCTTATACATTGATCCAGAGCCCCTGTTCTTACTCTCCTCGACTGTGTCGATTAGTCCTTTCGAATCGAGTGTTTGAACCTCTCTTGTGATTCGCTTCAAATTCATATTTGCAATTTCAGATTACGTGTTTACACTTTCTTGCTTGCGTTCTCGATTCGTCTGCAGGAAAAGCCTTATCGGCGAGATCAATCAAGTTATGCTTGGTTGATAACCAACGGAGCAGTGGTGTAGCGGTTGCAGGGTTCGAATCGGGTTGATTTGAAGCCGGATCGTCAACGTCGAGTTCTCCAATTATCGAGTTTACCTCTACCTCTCGGAAGATCGGGCCTAATCCTCATCAGGCATTTGACTCAGACGACCGTGATAAGGCAAATCCATGAACGAGAAGTTTCAGTCATATAAAGCTGTTTGCATTTACGCAACGAATTATACTCGATCTCCTTTCCGTCAAAAGACATGTCCATGTTGTCGTAAGGTTTGGAAGGCGTGTTGCCTGCCAATTGGTCGACAGGGAGTAGGTTATTCAGTCCCATCAGAGGCTAAATGGAATGGAATGGAATAGAACGAGTGATAATTGGAAGGTCGTGGTGGCTGGCCTGCGGAATTCTTAATTGAGATACTCCATGATTAACAAACAGATCGATGTATCCCGTCGTCCTAATCAAACGAACGCGCTTTGATGCGATTGCTAGCCGCGTCAAGACAGTGTAGTGGAGACAAGATAGAGAAAGAGGAAAGCCAGAGCGAGAGCACTTTGTTTAATCACGAGCGGGGATCCTGCTTGATGCCTCGCGCTACTGTTAGCTGCCAAAAAACCCAAAGCAAGCTAGGTAAGCACATGCACATGCCCCAGCTCCAGGTACCGGTGATGCTGTTGAGAGGGACAGCCCAACCACAAGATCAAACTGCTGCAGAAATTGTTTCGATGCAACTGAAAGCGCTCACTACTACAGCATTTTTTCTCTTAAACAGCGAGTGCTCACTAATTATCGCTGCCGCATTGCAGCTGTGATGCGTTGTTTCATCATAAAGACAAACGAGGGCAGTGCTTGATCCACTACAGTTGCATCATCTGCTGGTCGCTTCTGTTTTCAGACTTGCGTGGCGTATACAGTAGTACATACACACTGATCACATCACTTGACAGTTGACCTCGATCGCGTATTAAATTGCTCGGGCGAGCATGGTGATTTAAGAACAATCAAGGAGAGGGGAGCGACGGAATATCATTGCACACATCCGTCCAGTTGTCCTCTGACAAAACAGGCGGAGCAGAGCAATTAAATTTTAAAAGTCCATCAGTCAAGTTGCCCTTGATAATCAGGCACTTGTTACAAATCATTCCCATAGCCTCTCTACTTGTTAGCAGCTTGCATAATTTCGGAATCTAGCTCACCGGTGCTATCACTTACTAGTAGCTAGCAACTATCAAATAAACGGATGGGAGCGAATGCCATGTATCGCTAATCCTTTTTTATGCTGCAGGTTAACGCAAAGAAAACGATGCCTAAGGGAGGACAAAATGAATTGCGCGTTCGGGAAGCGATCGGAGGCAGAAATAACGCTGACTCTGGCAACCATGCGAAAACAATGGCTTTGGCAATTTGTGTTGTTTGAACAGGTCCATAGCCCTTGACTCGTGAAGATGGTTTCCCTTTCCCACACTGAACGTCTGGCTCATCAGTGTGCGTCTGCGTGTCTGAAAATACTCCTGTCAACTCATCACTCTAGATAGATATGCCACGACATATGAAATTGTTTGTGGTCAGCTAAAATCTCTTTACCAAAACGTTGACTAGAACGTTACCAAAAAACCCGGCTTTGGCGCGACAAAACAGGAAACCGATGAACGAAAATACGGAGAGCAAGAACGGAAGCCGCAGTCGCCTACGACACGGCACAACGGCCCGTCATTTGAAAGAAAAAACCGGGTGGGGTGGGAGAAGAAAAAAAAAAGAAAACAAAAGAAGCGAATGAAGAAAAAAGAAGTGGCGCTTTGTTATCGGGAAGGACAAGGGAGCGGGGCCCAGGCCAACCTCCCGCACGAGGGGCTGCGTTGTCGCCGGCCACCGTCGTCTGTGCCACTGTCTCGTGGGCCCGGGTGCCTCTCCTCGACAGCGAGATGGCCGGCGGCGATCACTTTTTTGGGCGCACACGTGGGATAGTGCCACCACCGCATTTTGACTAATCTGCCCTTGGGAGACGCCCACTCGTCCTGCTCAACCAAGAAATTAACCAATCATCATGTAGTATTTAGAAAAATTGAGTTGAAATTCGCAGCTAACTGTTCCGTAAATACATCAAACATATTTTCATCATTTTCCAAGGAATGAAAGCATCAAACCAATAAAAACTAGGAAAGGTACTGTATTTCCAAAAGAATTGTCATTTATTTTTATTTTTTCATAAAGGTGAATTTCCTACCCAATTATTTTTGGCAGCATAAAACGGACGGCTTAACAGTGTGACGTGCGTTGCCTTCACCACTCCTCTTTTCTTTCTTCCTCTCACACCAGGTTTCTCTCTCTCTCGGCCTTCCTTCCTGGCGGCGACCACTGGGCGAGCGGCGACGCCCTTCGCCTCGTCTTCGCCGGCGACGAACGCTCACCAGGTATGCCCGCCCCTTCTCCTTCCTTCCTTCCTGCTCTACGAAACGGGAGCACTCGCAAACCCTAATGTAAGCTACTTGTATTCGGATCTGACCCAATTTTACAAGCATATGCATGGATCATACCAGCTAACTTCGATTTCCTTGCGAAAGCTATCGGTCCGCACCTAGCTGTTACCCGTATGGTTCCTTGTTGATTGAACTCCTGAGTACCTTGCAGGCTGATTTGATCTCTTCGTCCACGGTGGAACCGTGGGTGGTGATCCGGATTCCATCGATTACACCCACTGCTTCGTTGGGTCTGAAAGCTTGGATCTCCTACGCGTGATCCCATCTCTGGACCAGACAGAATTGTGTTGTGCTTCCTCCCTGTTGCCAGATGCAGAGTGGAGGCGAGATCAGGCCTGTGCACAACAGTGTCGATACGGTGAACGCGGCTGCTGCTGCAATTGTTACCGCGGAGAGCCGTGCACGGCCTCCTCCAGAGCCGGTTCGTGCTTCTACGCCATACTGCATGATTTCCTTTTTATCAACGGTATATCGGTAACGCTATTCTGCATGGATAACTAGCTTCCTTAATGATTGCGTAGCTGTGATAGCGTAGTAACCGCATCGTACGTGCATGCTTGGCTGCTTATCTGTGGTGAATTTACATGTGCGGCAAGGAAACTACGTATCGGGCAACACGTGTCACTAGCTTTTCTTGCTTTTATTTGTGATAGTCTGTTCATTGCATTGTGGCAGTTTCAAATATCCAGTAACGGAAGAATGTCGTTTTGCGTTACGTGCGGTCATATTTCCGTTATATAGGTTTTAGCTTTATGCATGCCTTGTGGAAGTTGTGTTTTGGTGATCATGTTATGTGGCTGGATCGAATCATCGGTGCTTTTTTCCATTAATATGTTTCTCAGAGAAATTTGGGTTAGGAACTTAGGATGAGAAATAGATGTTATTAAAATCCTGGCTTGCTAAGTTCTGTGCACCGAAACATCTGTTCTGATCTCAATATACTTCCTAGCAAGCGGAGCCATGGAAGGCATAGTGTTCAGTTACTATGTGATATTTGTGTCTTTGTTATATCTTTTGTGACACAGACGCGCTCTAGAGTGTTGATCTGTTCATATCTACATCTGTTTTTACGGAGAAAAATACACTTGTACATCTATGGATTTTTTTGTGTGTTTGGTTGACTTGATATTGTTCTTCTGTTACATGATTTTATATTCGAGAAAGACAAGCACTCATACTTTGCAACAGAAACGAAGTCACGTTTAATTTCTGCAATTGTTTTTCATGCACTATTTATTGCTGGGAAAAAAAAATTTGTATGATTGGTACTACATCTGTGCACAGACCGCAATTCAATATTAAGACGATGCATGGAATACAACATTATAAATAGCAAAGGATTGCCTCATAAAGAAATAGGGTTTGTTGAAGTCAGTTTGAACTTATTTGGTGGACTAGATAGGAGAAAAATATTCTTTCTTTGCTGGCCATATGCCACCAGCTATTTCTTTCTATTTTAATCCTCCACCTTAGCTACTCTTGTTTTTCAGTACAGGCATGTGCTTAGGCCTTCACCTAGTTATATTTATTTGTTTGATCTCTTCCAGCTTGTCTGCTTCTAACAAATAAGGCGCTGCCATTTATACTCGTAATTGTTACCCTACAGGCCTTTTAAACTGAGCTTTGAGAAGGGCATTTTGTAGATTAAACGTTACATACAAATTTTCTCTTGACCTTCTTTTTTCAACAAGAACTATCGATGCTCAATGTTGAAACCATGATCTTAGAACTTCATTAAAAACGACATGTTTTCCACTCCATATGTATTATTTTTCACACATGTGTATTTCCCTTCTTGTTTATTTGTCCATCCACCATAGAGGTCCCTAGTATAAATTTTTTTTTAGCCATGATGATTTTATTCGCTTTTCTTAAGTTAGCTGCAAGTAAATAGCACATGGGTATTCAATTTACTTGCTGAGAATTGATGTCTGAGATGATTTCAACTCTTGTTAGTAACCTCTCAGTTAATGATTACAGATTGGTCATTTGATCCTCTTTCATTTCATTCTTGTAGCTTTTCTTATGTTTATTTATGATTCTCTATGTCGTGAAGCACAGTCATCTCATTCCTGATTGCGCTATCACCAGTCTTATGTTTTATTTACGTATTAACTGTCTCTATTTGCTTGCAGCGAAGAAAATGGGCTGATAAGTTGAGCGTGTACTTCTGCTTTGGATCTCAGAAGAATGGTAGCCGGCGCATTCGCCATGCTGCACTTGTCCCGGAACCTGCACCTCAGAGGACAGATGCACCTACAACAGAAATTCCAAACCACCCTCCGCCTCCTGTATTCCCTTTTGTTGCACCTCCATCCTCTCCGGCTTCTTTCCTCCCATCAGAACCCACATCAATTGTGCAATCACCAAGGGTCGGTGCTCCATCTTTTTCGCCGCGCTCTCCAAATTCTCCATCCCCCACAGGCCCGCCATCCATCTTTGCTATTGGGCCATATGCACATGAGACACAGCTAGTTTCACCTCCAATCTTCTCGGCCGTCACAACAGAACCATCAACTGCTCCTTACACTCCTCCACCGGAGTCTGTCCATCTGACAACCCCTTCCTCTCCGGAGGTTCCTTATGCAAAGCTTGTGACTTCGGTCAACAACAGCAAGGATGATGAAACAGGTGATATTCAGTCGTATCCAAATTACCCGGACAGTCCAATAGGACGTTTGATATCTCCAAGCTCGGGTTGTTCTGGCACTTCCTCTCCGTTCCCTGATCCCGATATGCAGGCTTCCTCACATTATTCTTTCCCCTCATTCCCAGTTCGCGAGCCACCTAAGATATTGGATGGTGAGGGTGTTGCAACACAGAAGTTGATCCCTCGCCATATGCGTAATGGTGGTTCCCTTTTGGATGGCCATATTACAGCTGCTGTACCAGTTGTAGACTTCTCTGCGCGCCTTCAGCCCAATGATCATGCTATGGATCATCGGGTTTCATTTGAGCTGACAGTAGAAGATGTTGCCCGGTGCCTAGAGAAGAAAACTGCTATTTCTGGTGATTCTACCTCAGCATCCTTTCGTCTTGCACCCATCAGTAATGGCGACCACCCCAGAGAATCTGGTGATACAAGGGCAGGGCTACATGTTGATGAAACGTACCATGACTTGCCTGAAAAAGCAAGGCGCTCCCTGTCCCTTCGCATGG
Source organism: Eragrostis nindensis (assembly GCA_012490785.1). NCBI lineage: Eukaryota > Viridiplantae > Streptophyta > Magnoliopsida > Poales > Poaceae > Eragrostis > Eragrostis nindensis. The sequence goes on along the minus strand of JAAXCT010000054.1, from coordinate 392,872 downwards.
CCAAAGAATTCGATTTCAACAACATAGACGCTGCTAATGTGGAAACAAGTGTTGGATCTGACTGGTGGGCGAATGAGAAAGTTGCTGGGATCACAGCAGAGCCAAAAAAGAACTGGTCCTTCTTCCCAGTGGCACAGCCGGGGGTCAGCTAACCTCTATACAAGATGAAGGAATGAGCTTAGGCTTCTTTTGCTCATAATACAATGCCTGATTTCACAGATATAACTGGTTACTGGGTAGACTTCGCTCATACTACAATGCTTGATTTCACAGATATAACTGCGGTAGACGCATACTTAGTCTAAATTTGCAGTTCGTAGTGATAATTTCAAATTAGATAGTAATTCAATGTTCAGCTAATATCATTGTAAGATACTATAGGTGATGCAGACTCTGGAGTCTCTGGGTTATAGAACTGTGGCATAACTCTTCCTGTTGTAGTGTTTGTTATTCTCTTAACTGACTTGGTGTCCTGGTACTGATGCTGTTTATGTAAATATAATAAACTTGTCAAAAAGGTAGAACTCTTCCTTTCATGAGTATTGTCTGATGCTGTAGCCGATTACCCTTGTGCTTTCTCGGTGTTACAGTAGTTGATGCAGCCCATTGTTTTTCAACCTCATGGCGGTTGAACGGGACGTGTTGCCTGTATGATGTGTCTTGTGCTTTCGAACGATTTACAGGGCCTTCGCGGGGAAAAGAAAAGGAAATGGGCTGCTTTGTTTTGCGTACTACCTGTTCTGGCAACAGAACTAGTTGTGTCGTTTGGATATAAAATTAAAATAGAAATCCATGTAGAGCCGAACGTTCTGCAGTCAGGAACTGGGGATGAGGTCCCACCAAATATTGCATCGAGATCGCGAGGAGTTGAGTAACGTATTTGGCCAAGCTTGACAGGCAATAATGCCGATAAATATCATGAGTTTTGTGACCCTGAGACCTGTCAAGGGTCAATAAGCTAGCGACGCAGAGCAGATGAATCTTCGTCAGGAGATGATTCTTTCTGTGAACCGTGTAATTACGGAACACAATATGACGAGGACGGGGCTTATCCACGTGCATTTAGACGAACACACACTAACCATACAGTTTTTGTATTAGAGATGCCAAAAGAAAATCTTAGGCAGACTAACTTGCCAGGTTGTGTGCCGGGACGGCCAATCGCTGCTGAATGGGGCATAATTCAGTCGCTAGCTGGTTATTTGTCTAGTGATATTTTTTGATGGGGTCGGCATCAGTCGACGTAGAACTGAAAGCGCCGAAACGCATGCAACAGGGGAAGCTCATTCATAGTACTTTCTCTGAGCTCTCTACCTCTTCCAAGAAATACATATATTGAAGACGAAATGATTAGCCCAGAACATAAGAACGAAACAAAGTGAGGTAATCGTGATTAAGGGAAAAAAAATTGGAGGCCACGAGACAAGCTGAGGCGTGGAAGGATAACGTTGATCCGTCACCAAACTCTTCCCCCTCCCCATCTCCCTCACCGCTCAATAATTTAAGCTCCCCTCTCCCGCCGGAATCGCCTCACCTCCGGTGAGCTTTGGGCTAGCGTCAGTCCTCCGTCTCTGTCACAGGGTCCCACGACGGCGTTTTTTCTCTAGGAGAGAAGACAACGGTGTTATTTTCCATCCTACTTGATCAATCATGCCATGCTGATATTAGCAGCTAAACATGATGAGCTCCAAGGAAACTGAGTGAGAAGCTCCCGGGGCAGAACTGAACAACTTCCAATCCTATGTCACACATCGGAGCTAAATATCATTCAGTAGTCCATAGTGATGAAGCATCTGAATATACTACTGGTACATAGAGCTTTGGATGTGAAGTCTATATGAAAATGACATCTTTGTATCATGTTGAATTGGATTATCCCTACCTAGTCAAAGTATAATTAACCTGCCTGAACGTCATTCTCTGTCAAAACTGGCAGATGAGTTGCAAGCTTGAGGAAAAATCGCAAAATACTCAAGCTGTGACTAGGATACATTGGCTGGTCCAAGACCTGTCGACCCCCACTGCAACAGTACCTCTCCTCATGTGATCAATTCGTGGCCATGCAAAGTGGTGAGCACACCGCTGCCAGCTGACCCTACATGCGCCAACCATTTTCTTTCCTGAATAAACATCCCAATTTTTTAAGCTTCATTTCTGTTCGTGTAGGCATCATCCCGTCCCCGTCATTGGGTAGGGAGAGGACAGAAGAGGCCAGCCAAAAAATCAGACCAGGCAAACCAACCTACTGGGAGGAGAGAGGCCATGTGGAGCTTGCCAAGTGTGAGCGATGCCACGTGTTGGTTCTTGTTCCAACACATAATCCTACCTGTCCGCTGTCCTCCTCTGTGAAACACAGAGTAGTGTACCAAATTCAGGCCTCGTCATCTTCTTCTTGCTTTCCCCTCGTAGATTGTCCGAATTTTGGGTAGTTTGTTGGGCATATCGGGAGGGGGGTCGAGGTATGGTAGTTACTAGTTGGATTGCAAGCTCCAGCTCCTGTTCTCTCCATGGGTAAGCCCAGTTGCAGTGGTTCAAAGAGCGGTTCGTCTTAGATCTTAGTTTGTAGGTTGTGTCCAGATTGAGTTATTCTTGGTGGAGAACTGAGAATTCCCAGCACTCATCAGTCCAGTTTCAGTGAGGACTTGTCGCAGAGGAGGGTAATCTGCATCCACTACCCTGCTGCGCTTGCACAGATTCATTGCAGTTCAGTCAGCTGCCAGCAACCGGAGCAAGGGAGGAATAATGGCGATGGATCCTGTGGTGAAGATTGCTCTCGGTTGCGGCGCGTTCGCCATCTTCTGGGTTCTGGCCGTGTTCCCTGCGGTGCCGTTCCTGCCGATCGGTCGGACGGCGGGGTCGCTGCTGGGCGCGATGCTGATGGTGCTGCTGGGCGTGATGAGCGCGGACGAGGCGTACGCGGCGGTGGACCTGCCCATCCTGGGCCTGCTGTTCGGCACCATGGTGGTGAGCGTGTACCTGGAGCGCGCCGACATGTTCCGCCACCTGGGCCGGCTGCTGTCGTGGCGGAGCCAGGGCGGGCGCGACCTGCTGGTGCGCACCTGCGCCGTCTCTGCGCTGGCCTCGGCGCTCTTCACCAACGACACCTGCTGCGTGGTGCTCACCGAGTTCATCCTCAAGATCGCGCGGCAGAACAACCTGCCCCCCAAGCCCTTCCTCCTGGCGCTCGCCTCCAGCGCCAACATCGGCTCGGCGGCCACGCCCATCGGCAACCCGCAGAACCTGGTCATCGCCGTCCAGAGCGGCATCTCCTTCGGCCAGTTCGTCCTCGGCATCCTCCCGGCCACGCTCGTCGGATCCGTCCTCAACGCCACCATCCTGCTCTGCCTCTACTGGAACCAGCTCGACGGCGCCGGAAAGCCCACCGCCCAAGAGGAGGTCGCCGCCGTGCCCACCGAGGTCGTCGAGGAGGAGGACGTCACGTCGCACCGCTTCTCGCCCGCAACCATGTCGCACCTCCGCGCCCGATCTTCCGCTCTGGCCTCCGACGCTGTGGCCAGCGACTGTCCCGAGCCCGTCAAGCCGGACACCGCCAACGCCAACGGCAACGGCAACGGCTACCACCGCCACGACAACGACACCGCCTCCAAGCTGCACCAGAGGCGAGTCAGAGCGCCAAACGCGAACGGGGCTGCCAAGGACGACTCGTTCCGGGCGGCGGAGCCCATGGAGGCGTGGAAGAGCACGCTGTGGAAGACGTGCGTCTACGTCATCACCCTGGGCATGCTCGTCGCGCTGCTGCTGGGCCTCAACATGTCCTGGAGCGCCATCACCGCCGCGCTCGCGCTCATCGTCCTCGACTTCAAGGACGCGCGACCCTGCCTCGAGAAGGTATATACTGTACTAGTAATTCAGTGAGTATTTGTTGCTTTTCTTCACTGTCCTGCTGTTGCTGAAACAACAACAACAACAACATTCGAGTAATCGAGCAGGTCTCCTATCCGCTGCTGCTCTTCTTCTGCGGAATGTTCATCACCGTCGACGGCTTCAACAAGACCGGCATTCCCAGCGCCTTCTGGGATTTCATGGAGCCCTACGCACGAATCGATACGCCTACCGGAACTGTCATTCTCGCATTGGTTATTCTTCTCCTCTCCAATCTCGCGTCAAATGTTCCCACCGGTAACCAGTCCTCCTTAACTCCCTTCTTCTTTAACTTTCAAGATTTTTCTTTTAGTATAATTCCCTCCTTTCCTACATTAATAACTTGATGATCCTCCGTCCAACGTAACCAGTTCTCCTTCTCGGCGCGCGCGTGGCGGCCTCGGCGGCGGCCATCTCCCCCGCCGCAGAGACCAACGCGTGGCTCATCCTGGCCTGGACCAGCACCGTCGCCGGCAACCTCTCCCTCCTGGGCTCCGCCGCCAACCTCATCGTCTGCGAGCAGGCGCGCCGCTCCCAGCAGTACGGATACACCCTCTCCTTCTTCAGCCACCTCCAGTTCGGCTTCCCGGCCACGCTCATCGTCACCGGAATCGGACTGCTGCTCATCAGAAGCTATTGAACCATCCAGGAGCGCATCAATCAATATGGATATGTATAGAAAAAGAAGAAATGTAAATTTTCACCTTTTTTTTATTTATTTCAGCGTCACAGGTGTTTGCATTTGTACAAGATTCATCGTGGGATCGTATCCTTCCGATGCCTCCTCATCTGTGGTGAAGCACGGGTATCTTGGTGCTCACTACCTGAATATTGGAGGCATTTTGAGTTGTACATTTTAGTATTGGAAAAAGGTGTACATTTTACATTTTGAAGTAGCAGATATCAGATCACAAAAGATGATGTATCAGAATCAGAGTATCATATGTTCAGCATTTCGTCGTGTAAATTGAATATTATTGTAGCCACGGAATCGAGTCAAGTGTATGACACTGTCGGTTTACGAGCTAGTTTAAATTTGCCACCTCTTGATGGCTGGTAGCACGGTGCAACGGCGGGATGTAATTTCAAGCTCTGTTTGAGCATCTCCAGCAGCATTGCCAAATTGGATTGCTATACCTAAAAACTGCCAGAAAGTCTAAAATCTGTCAAAAAACTGCTCCAGCAGATGACCTATATAGATTGCTATACCTAAAATTTTTAAGCTATAGCCTAAATTTCTCTCTCCTAGACTCAAATATAGCAATGGAAGCATGGATTGCTAAAACTCACGAACTGCTGGCGCGAAACGCCAACCGCCAGCCCAGGACATTTCCGCGCTCCCCGTCGTCCCTCTCTGCCGCCTCGTCTCACCCTTCCCTTCCAAACCCGGCCGTCAGAGCCGCCATGGGCGGCCATGAGCACCTTCCCACGGCCCCTCCTACTCCCGCTGGTGCTCCCGGCCCGCCTCTGTCCGCCACGACGGCCCCAAGCGGCCAACAGCACGGCGGCTAGGGTTGGCTCCGCCACCAATCCCTGGCCCTCGCGTGCTGTCGAGGGCTCGTGCAGCACGCGGCGCAGTTGAGGGCTCGAGAGCTGCCATGGGCCACCGCACCTCCTACACTGGAAAACTTCGCCAGGCCGCGCCGCCCTGCTTCGCCATCCGCTACATCGAGGCGCATCGAGGGGCGAAAGGAGCTCAAGCGGGCGCGGCTCGTCGATTCTTGGCGGAGGAGAAGAGGCTCGTGCGTCACGTGCTGGCAGGAGATGGAGCAACGATGTGATTTGTGGGGAATGGTGGCCGGAGATTGACGGCACGGTGGTGATTTTGCCATGGCCTTGAGGTTTCGCAGAAACGCCCTCGTCAAAACACGTAATTTTTCGTGATTTTCATGAGTCATGGTGCTTTTACAGAAAACCCCTAGAAGTTAAGGGTATATAGAAAAAGCTTTATAGGTCTTCAGTTTTAGGTATGCTGCTGGAGACGAAAACAAAATGGATTGCTAAATCTTCTCTCTCCTATACCTAAACTCAATTTTAGCAATTCGTTTTTAGCAACTCTGCTGGAGATGCTCTAATCATCGATGCAGTTTCAGGCAGCAGGTTTCAAGGCTTCCATTTTCTTTAGAGGGGAAGGTTTCAAGGAATGGTCTGTATCCACTGCCACGTTTGTTGTTGGCCCAAACTATCCCATGGGCTTTAGTGGACTGTCTCCGTGGGCCTGGCGAGTCGCAGGATTTGTTGGGCAGGTTTAATGATTCTCGAAAAAAAGTTAAAAGAAAAAAAAAATTCGACGGTAAATAGCGACTTCATCGCCGTGGCTGCCGAGGTTCCCTTCTCCCTCGTGTCTCTCTCTCGTGCGGCGGCGATAACTCGGCGACGGCGAGCAGCAGGCGACGCCCTTCGCCTCCGACGAGCACCCACCAGGTACGCCCGCTGCTTCTCTTCCCTCGCTGCTTTGCTAAACGGCGCACCCCCAAAACCCTAATATAAGCTTTTTGTACTCGGATCTGAGTACTCAATCACAAGTAATATACTCGTGTTTATTTTTTAGAGGAATCGTAATTATGTTTATTTGACCTGCAAGCTTCGATTCTTAGGGAAAAGTTTTCGGATGTACAGTCCGATGCTGGGTACACCCCTGCTACTGACATAAGCTGCTCGCCTAGGTGCTTGTTCGCTATCGAATCTAGCCTTGTCGCTCGCTGTTGCAGTATACGCTTCCGATGAACTTGGGGCTCAGTTGAGCCATCATTGTCCCATGTTAACCTGTCGGCTGCCGCTCGGGTATTTATGACGTGTTTGCTGTGCTATTTCTGTCTGTGCTAGGTCCTTGCTTGCTGCTATCCAGAGACTTCAGTGGTTTCACAAGGATGTCGTGGTGCACGATTGAGTCTGATCCTGGTGAGTTCCGCTCTATTTTACTTTGCTAGTTCCTGTATCTGTATTATTGCTTGTGAAGCATGATTGGTCTGCGACATGGAAGATAACAAGTAGGACCCTTTGTTTTTTTTGTTTCTCTGTCGATCGAATCCCGCATGTCATGCATTTTATGTGATTCTTTTTTCTCTCATTGTGGCTTCGCCTTTCTACCATGATTTCGACCTCTGCTCGATTCATCAGGCATCCTATTAGCATCAACAAGCCACTGATCTTTACCTGTCATTACACTGTTGACATATTTTTTCCATCAATCACGGGCAGCGATGTACTTTGTTATACGATTGTCTCCTTTCCTGAAATGACAAATTGTTGGATGTATTACCTCAGCAACTACAAACTTACTTTATTTGTACTACCTTATTCATTGTTCTCATCACTGATTCAAACCATTGCATATATTTTATTTGAGCAGGTGTTTTCACCGAGTTGATTCAGCAAATGCAAGTTAAAGGCGTGCAGGTTAGCTTCCAGGGCTCTTTGCTTTCCTTGCCTAAGTAACTTGGAACTGGTACCTCTGTTGATGGTAGCTGATAATTCTCATGCTTTGAATTATTTTTGTACACTGATATGAGATGGTTCTTCGCGTTGCATAATTTATACTTGTCTTCTGAAGAATTTTTGTTCGTCGTGCTGTGAAACTGACAGTGACACGTTGAACTGACATTGAGGAACCACCATTCACATGTCTGTTATATGTAGAGTAATGTTTGGCGTGAATGGTTTATGGTTATGCCAACAGAAATTGTGAATATATACACTTGAATTCAAAGAAGAACGCTTGTATCTGTGCAAATGCTGAACTCAATTTTAGAAAGGGAGAGGCCTTGACTGAAACTTCGTGCTACCCTTTCTTACATCCTTGCGTACTGTTCTGTCATCACATGGTGGCATCTCAGCAACCACAAATGCTTATTTGAGTCATGGTTTACTCCTTAATCTGATAATGTCTCTACTCCAGCTACCATGATATTAATTCTTCTAGAATTTTGTAACAACAATATTTTCTTGTGTTTCATCCATGAATACCCCGATGCTTTTGTACATTCTCCCTCAAATATGAATTGTTGTCCTGACGACGGCAATTTAAGAACGGAGGGAATACTTGCATGCTGTACTGTGATCATATGGCGGCATCTCAGCAACAAACGAATGCCTATCTGAAGTCGTGGTCTATTTTTTAGTTTGATATTGTCTGTACTCCGGCTACTACTTCTAGCAATTTTGTAATTAACAGTCTTTTCTTCTACTTCATCTGTAAATATCCAGATTTTTATATTTATGTCTGTGATGGAACTCTTAATGACCCTTGTGCACTTGTTATCCTGTTTCGAAACAGGTGGAAGAGATTTACTCTCTTGATGTGGACTCTCTTAGCGAACTGCGGTGAGATTCTTCTTTTTGTTACTATATCATCAGAATCTGCCCTCTTGACGTCATTAACATGTATGTTCTCTCTACTTTCCATAGGCCAGTATATGGGTTAATTTTTCTCTTCAAGTGGATGCCTGGGGAAAAGGATGAAAGGCCTGTTGTCAGAGATCCGAATCCGAACCTTTTCTTTGCTCGTCAAGTAAGTTCCATTTTGGTCCTTTACTACCTCTGTTTGGTATTTTTGTTTTTAACAGCTAACATATTTGATCATTTTCAGGTCATCACCAATGCATGTGCCACTCAAGCTATTCTCTCAATTCTAATGAACCGCCCAGAAATTGAAATAGGTCCGGAACTGTCGCAGTTAAAGGAATTCACAGGAGCGTTTCCACCTGATATGAAGGGCTTAGCCATTAGCAACAGTGAATCTATTAGGATGGCTCACAACAGTTTTGCTAGGCCAGAGCCATTTATTTCTGATGAGCAAAGAGCTGCGGGCAAGGATGATGATGTCTACCATTTCATAAGCTACTTGCCTTTTGAAGGTGTCCTCTATGAGTTGGATGGGCTGAAGGAGGGACCTGTAAACCTTGGAGAGTGTGGTGGCCCTGATGACCTTGATTGGCTTCGGATGGTGCAGCCAGTTATACAAGAAAGAATTGATCGCTACTCGCAGAGTGAGATCAGGTTCAATCTCCTGGCCATCATCAAAAACAGGAAAGAGGTGTATACGGCTGAGCTGGAGGAACTGGAGAAGAGAAGGGAGCAGATTTTGCAGGAGATGAAAGAGACCCCTGACACAGAATCCTTAAACAACTCACTCACAGAGGTGGTATCAGCAATCGAAACCTTGACCGAGAAGATTATCATGGAAGAGGAGAAGTTCAAGAAGTGGAAGACGGAGAACATTCGCAGGAAGCACAACTACATCCCATTCCTGTTCAACTTCCTGAAGATGCTTGCAGAGAAGAAGCAGCTAAAACCACTGGTGGAGAAGGCCAAACAGCAAAAGTCGTCCAGCCCTAGCAGCACGAGATGATGGAGAAAATGTCACAAGACTCGTAGTTTGATGTGTCAGGTGCCTAGGTTTACGTTACATCTTTCTCTGAGAATGAACGTGTAATTTTGTCAGATACATTACCCAGTTGTCAGCATAGAGAGGGCATAAACCATTTTATCTCGCCGTTGGTGAATTATCACTTACGCCGTTTTTGTTAAGTAGTACATTGTAGAAGCGGTTAATTTAATCTTCCAGGGTGGCCACATTGTTTATTTTTATGTCAGGTCCATTGTTCTGGATTATTAAATGCGTCGAAGAGTGAAGAGTATTTACCGTTCGAGATGATATTGTGTTGGCCTCCTGTTATGGCGCGAGCGGGTGGGTGTGCGCAGGGGTGAGAGCAATTGAGAACGGGAGAGTGGATTGGAACGAAGCGGGTAGCGAGAGCTGTTCTCGTCACCGAGGTGATGGAGATTATCAGCCACGGTGACCGAAGAACAGTCTCGCCCAACAGGAAGACTTTACTTCTTCGATGATTACAACCCTAAGACCCGTGCAGCCTTTATACTCCAGGCGCACAACTCACACTCCAACAACTAAGCTACAAATCCTCAACCAAGTCTATCTGACGAAACAAACTAACTAGCTCCCCTGTTTATTTGCTGAACGAACTTGTCGCTGCGCCTAGCCACTTTCAGTTGCTGGCGGCTGCTCCTGCTGATCGCGGCGACGTCTACGCTGGTACGTGCGTCCAATGAACGCGTCCACAACACCTCCTGAGTAATTAGATACGCTTGATGCTGAAACAAAAGAGACAGAGACGTTTGGTTTCGTTAAAGTTTAACCATGATGTTATTCAGTACAGTGGGAACCTAGCTATAGTTTTTTTTTGTTTTTTGAGACGAACCTAGCTATAGTTTTTTTTTTGGGGACAACGAACCTAGCTATAGTTGCGATCGTGCAAGAGCAAAAGATTTCTGGCGTCCCTGAAAGATTGTGTGTGGATTTCAGGACGATGTAATTTAAGTATCTGGTGCATCATTTAAATGCAGGTTATCTTTTGGTAATAAGTTGTTGCGTCCTGACGACCAATGAGGGGGGACCGCCTATATGCAGGGCGTCCTACGGTTTACATTTGATAGATCGGCCCAATAGCCCATTAAATCTAGCCAGCCCAGCCTAAGTTTGAGTGTCAACATTTTAAAATAGAAGAATCAATATTTTTGTAGTTCTATTTCAACATTTTTAAAATGAAATCAACATTTTTTGAAAAAATGTTGACATAGTGCAAACAAAATGTTGACATAGTGTAAAAAAAATGTTGACATAGTACATTCAAAAATGTTGACAAAAATTTCGAATTTAAAAAATTCAAAAAATATTCATATTAGATCTCATTTGTAGAATTAATTGTAACAAACACGTAGGTTCAAACGGATTCGAAAATGGACTTACGGTTTGAGAGAAAAATGCGTTTAAAGTTTGAAATTCGTTTCTTTTACTTCCACCTCCCACCCGCCCCAATCAGAGAGCGACACATGGCAGCTTCTCAGCCATCCCCTTCTCCACCTACGCGAATCTGAGCCGTTGCACGATTCTCAAACACTGTTCTATCAAAGTTTAACCATAGCCCGCCCTCCATATAGGATCCACCCAACGAGGGGGGAGGCAAGGCCCAAAACAAGAGTCCTGGCGGGCGGGTGGATAAAAGCCCAGCGTCGCGCCGTTTCGCCCTCGGAATCGATGGCGTAGGCCCAGAGCGATCTAGTTTGCTTGTGTCTCTCTCTGCCTCCTCCGCCTCCACCTCCACCCCCACCCCCACCCCACCTCGCTGGCGCCACCGCCTCCTCCTCCGCCCCCCGCCGCCGCCGCCCCGCCCCGCCCCGCCGCAGGAAGGAAGGATGGAAGCCCCGGGCTCTCCCTACGCCTCCTCGCCGGAGTCCGCCCCCAAGCGCGGCCCTCGCTCCCCTCCCCCGCAACAACAACAACAACAACCACCTTCTGAGGAAGGAGGTAACCACTCATCTCTCTCCCTCTCTCTCTCTCTCTCTGTCAGGCGCGCGCACCGTTTAGCCCTTCCGCATCTGTGACGTGGTACGTCCGTGTCTATGCTCGAATTTGCTGTGTCTGGATCCGCGAGATCCGGGCCTCTGCTTCCTGCTCTGTTACCGAGATCTGCGAGCCATTGGTTGCCGAGGTGATAGTGTCGCGTCAACATTGTTAGACCACGATTTGGGCCGCGCGCTGCTGTTGTAATGATGCTAGAGTTCCAGGGATCGGTTTTACGGTTTGCACCAGCTCCACTTTGTTTGCAGTCCTCTGTAGTTATTAACATCACTGCCCCTGCATGAGACGTCCGATTCAGTGCTGATTTATGGGCATGCCGTGCTGTTTGGTCGCTTATGTGGTCGCAGAAGATGTACTTCATGTGATGTGACATGGATTATTCTCAGTTTGGATGGTAGCGGTTGTTCTAGCTCTTGCACTAGGAAAGTTTCAGTCAAGAGAGAGTTGTTATGATGCTATCAAATCGAGGGCATTGGACGGGGATGAATTCCAAATTCATCTTGTACCCACTGAGTGACTTATAATGCGGCTGCCAGTCTATAGAATATTAATATAGGATGTATAAGGTGGTAGTATATCTGTATATGTGACAGGAGTAGTACACATGTGTGTGAGAACATGCTTAAACCTTGGTACCTGGCTCTGTGCAAGTACTTAGCTCTCTATCAAAGAATTAATTGATGCAGTAATTTGGTCTGTTGAAATCACGGTTTTATGAGCCTGCAGTTCCTCGTTCAATGAGTCCTATACACATCAATATCAGTAGCCTATATACTCCCTCCATTCACAATTTAGCAGCGTATTTAGGATGGACACAGAGACCAATTCCAAACGTAATTGCCGTAAACACAACCCCGTCCTCCTATTAATTCGCTGGGTGATGCTTCGTTCCTCATTATTCAACGTTCCGGACGTCGCGGCCGCACGGCAACGTAGCATCAAGCGGGCCCATGCATCAGCGTCTTGGGTGCATGGCTGCGCCTTTCTTTTTCCCATGCGCCCACGCTCCTTTTTCTTTGCGCGCGATTTTGGCATGCTAAGAGGCACGCGAAGAGTAATTACCGTGGCTAATCCATCCAACCATTCGTGCAGCCCGAGGAGCCCAGTACAAATACGCGGAACAATAAGAAATTTTTCTGTTTCGCTAATGCGCTCCTAAAATGTGAACGGAGGGAGTATCAACCAACTAAAAGGAAAATTAGCTGTCTGGCCTATCCTTTTCTTCTCATTTATGTGAACTATTGCGCACACGTAGATTCTGTTATAATGTATCTACTTAGGATTGCTTCTGTTATAATATTTTCTGCCGCTATAATTTTTTATTATAATGGCAATGTAATATTGCCAAGTATAACGAATTTGATGGGATGCCTTGGTCTCTTACTTACTAGTATAACACTTTTGCGATTTATGTGAAAAATTACTTAATCACCAGAGCAGAGCAAATGTTGTTTAGGCATTAGGCACAACCGGAATATAAAACTCTACATCATTGAATAGCCCTTTCTATTTAGCTACGCATCGTGTCTTAGTTTTACCATTCTACTTGAATTTTGGTTACTGGACTCAGTTACGTACTCCCTCCGTTCTTATATTCATGTCGTTTCAGACAAAACAAATGAGCTACAAATGAACTATCAGGTTGTGTCTGAACGTCAGCAATAAAAAAACAGAGGGAGTAGTTACTGAGATACAGCTTAGAATTCTAATTTCAAAATGATGTTTCTCTGCAGATGACAGTGTTAAGCCAACACATTTGAGGTTTCTGGTGTCGAATACGGCAGCAGGATGTATTATTGGCAAGGGTGGATCAACTATCAATGAGTTTCAGTCCCAGTCTGGGGCTCGTATCCAATTATCACGTAGCCATGAGTTTTTCCCTGGTACAAATGACAGAATCATCATGGTTTCTGGGATTTTTGATGAAGTGACCAAGGCCATGGAGCTGATTCTTGAGAAACTTTTGGCTGAGGTAAAAGATGTTATTTTTCAAGTAGTTTTCTGATGATCTTTGATTGATATTCTTAATTTACTTTCGCAGGGTGAAGAATTCAATGAAGCTGAAGCTAGACCGAAAGTTAGACTTGTAGTTCCTAACAGTTCTTGTGGTGGAATAATTGGTAAAGGTGGAGCGACAATCAAGTATGCATCATCATATACTTGTAATTTGTTATTCTATCAACAGTCTTATTCAAAGTTTTGTAGTTAGAAACATAACTTGGTGAAATCTAAGGATGGTATATGTGATCAGAATAATCATACTACCATGCAAGAAGCATATGTTTTATAATCCTAGATATCTTCCACAAATTATTTCCATATTTCATTTTTTTAAAAAGAAATAATTACTTTGGATGTTGAAAGTTGGTGTGTTTCTTTTTTTTTTTCAGGTCGTTTATCGAACAATCGCATGCTGGAATAAAGATTTCACCACAGGATAACAACTTTGTTGGTTTGCATGATAGGCTTGTTACTGTAACAGGAACCTTTGATAATCAGATGCAAGCAATAGATCTGATATTGAGGAAGTTATCTGAGGATGTTCATTACCCACCTAATTTGAGTTCCCCATTTCCATATGCAGGTAAATCCATCAGTTTTTACTAGTACATCTTGACACATGTAACTTGGTTGCTTATTTGAAGGTGTCTCATCGTGATGCCTTCCTTGTACCAGTCATTGAGTAATTCATGTACTTTGTTTCACATTGGCTGGTATTTTTTTCATAAAATAATGATGTAGCTGAGCATGCTTGCTTTAACTGACACGCGGGGTTAGCCATACAATTTGCCCGTCATGGGCTTTTTTTGATTGATTTCTCCATTCAACTAATGCATCATAATATTCCAGGGCTGACTTCCTTGTTCTAAATATTCAGGTCTTTTCCCAAACTACCCTGGTGTTCCTGTTGGGTATATGATTCCACAGGTGCCGTATAATGCTGCTGTGAACTATGGACCTAATGGTTATGGAGGAAGATACCAAAACAACAAGGTTAGTGATTGCTCTGGGTTACTCTAGTTGTATTCTATATCAAAGCACTGAATCATGCACTAGAGGAGAGGGAGTTTGTAGGTGGTCATAGGTTTGTCATATTATCTAATAGAAATACTATTATCTTGTCTGTGTAATCACGATGTATACACTCAACTGTCTATGACTTCTATTTCGAATAAGTCAATGAAATTTCAAGAAGGCACTTCGATTGTACGAATTGAAGGTCTCACAGCTTTGACGTTATATATCCTGCTAGCTTTGTTTTGTGACATTATTAATCTTTGTTGTCATTACATAATGCCAAATCACTTTAGAAAGTTAAACAGTTAAATTTTTTTGGGATTCCTGTGGTTTGATTACCCTGCCTTCTAATAGTTTTACGTCATATAGCTATATTTTTTTTTTTGTTTTGAACTTGTTAAAACTATGTTTGAATACTCTTGTTTACAGTGAGTACCATGGTTACCCCTTTTTTTCTTGATTGATATTGCACATGTCGTGAAACGTGTGACATTTGTTGGAAAGCATTGGCAACTTTTTAATGTTATGGTTGAATACATAGTATGGAGTTTTTGCAGTGGTTTAGTTTGCATTCTAATGATATGCTGTTAAATTTTGCAGCCCGGCACTCCTATGAGGTCGCCTGCCAATAACGATGCCCAAGAGTCGCATACCATTGGTGTTGCCGATGAACACATTGGTGCTGTTGTAGGCCGTGCCGGAAGGAACATAACAGAGATCATTCAGGTACCATACCATACTTGTGCCTGTGATGGTTTTACTGAAAGGCAAAGTACTTCTGTAGTAATTTTTTTGGGATGATATTTCTGTACTAGTGTCTTAGGTGGTCAGGTAAGCGTATCTCTATTAAACATATTGTTAATTTCTTTTCCCCTTGAAGCTGTTTGTTTGAGTGGTTTGCCCTTGACAGGAATTGAAAGGAGTATGTGGGATATCTTTTGTCGCTAGAAACAAAACCCTTTTCCATATTGCTAAGATCATATTAACAACCATCCATCAACTGTTTCCTCCCTTTTGTATCAGTGAATTACTGGCACTAAAATTGTTGATATTTGCTGTTAGTTTTTAACTAATGTGTTTGGCTTGCAATTTGTTGATAATGCAGGCTAGCGGTGCTAGGATCAAGATATCAGATAGGGGTGACTTCATAGCTGGGACGTCTGACAGGTAGCGTTTTGTTTTCACCTGGGACTTGTTATGTTAATCTGCTGGCGTATGTTAGGTAATTGCTAACTATACTGACTCGCGCAGGAAAGTGACAATCACCGGAACACCGGAAGCTATTCAGGCAGCAGAGTCGATGATCATGGAGAGGGTGTCAGCCAGTTCAGAGCGGTGATTAAGACCTCTGTAAGCGAAGAAGGCCCGGCCGTCCCATGCATCCGAACGCCACCTGCAACGGATGATGTTTGATGTGAAGTTAGGAGGATGGGCAAATTCTTGTGTTTTCTAGCGAAGCTTGAGGTCATAATTATTGTTTTTTTTATTTCCTCCGATGGATGGTGTGATGTTAGTAGTTGATTAGCTGCACCATTTGGGTTAATTAATTTGGAATAGAAGTTAATGTTTCGACTGTCTTGTCGCATAAGCAAAGACACCGGATGTGCGAGTTGTGCACGCCTGCCTATTTGTAGTAGTTTGACAAGTTCCATTCCAGTCCTCAAGGATAGAAGAACACCGAGGGAAAAATCTGGTTGCTCTGCTATTGTCGCTCCTCACAGCTTGCGTTGTGTGATGAAGCTGCGTTCTCAATTGGCGTTTGGTCGTAATGCAACATGCTGCCTGTTGCTTTCGTACTTGCTGCCTGGTGGTATCCAGTTAGATTGGCATATCTATCTCGGGAACGTATCAGGTGGAAACCAAACCTTCCGTGCAAACTATGAAAACTTCAATCTGAGTCACACAATGTTGATCATTCCTTCCACCTCCTCTGAGCTTGTAAATCACCCCTCCCACCTCCCTTTTAGATCAACATCGTGTGGCTCAGATTAAAGTTTCCATAGTTTGCAAGAAAGAGTTGGTTTTCACCTGATATGTTCCCATCTCTCTCGTACTACTAGCATCGAACATGCTATATTCTGTGGTGAGATCAAAATCGGACAGAGTGGAGCCACTAGTACCAGCCGTGGAAATGCGAAAGAGAAGCAAACTCTTGCTTTTTTCCGAATTTGAGAAAGCCAAAAAGAGATGCCAACTCACGTGCCTGGCTCGGTCCGGTGCTCTTTTGGCGCTGCTACTACCAGTGCTAAATTTCGTAATGTTGGTACGATACGATACAGTTGTGTGCATAGTGATGCTACGCTGATGGCAACATGCCAACATCTGGATATCCTCCTTGAGAAGGTCCATGAATATGATGAATGAACGAAAGAGATGCGCAATTCAATCCCAAAACAGAACGATGCGCCGAAAAGCTATCCACGTACTAGTCGAGTACATTTTGGCTGAAACACATCTGTCCAGTCCCACAGATCCACCTTCAGACCCGGCCCTGAGTAACAGACAAGCATATACTAATATCGCACGAAAACAAGATGGTCGTACGAGCAAATCCAAGTCGTATACGCGTGGTGGTATCAGTCAGGCCCGGAGGCTTCTAGAAGACTGGGATATTTGAGCCCAGCCCAGGCCCCAGGAGTCCAGGAACCGCCTAGTTGGGGGTTGGTTGGGTGGTGATCGTCTCCTTCACGCCTCCGCCAAGAGGCAAAAAAAAGAGAGCCTACCTCTCCCAGGCGAGGCAAACCCGCGACTTTTCCTTTTCTCATCGTGTTCGCCGTGTCATCCATCTCTCTTCAACCTCTGCTTCAAGCCTGAAACCCTAGCACTCGGATCGAATCTACCACCCAAAATTCTTCCAAAATTATGCGAAATTTCTCGAGATCTTAGCGCCCCCAGCCCCCAAACGTACCAGATCAACACCAAACCAACCCAGCAACATAGATGGGCAGCCTAGTGCCCCTCGACTCCTCGCCGGCGGCCGCGTCGGCGGAGGTCCCGCTCGCCCCGGGCTTCCGCTTCCACCCCACCGACGAGGAGCTCGTCTCCTACTACCTCCGACGCCGCATCCTCGGCCGCCGCCTCCGCGTCGACGCCATCGCCGAGGTCGACCTCTACCGCCTCGAGCCGTGGGAGCTGCCCCCCCTCGCCCGCATCCGCAGCCGCGACGCCCAGTGGTACTTCTTCGCCCACCTCGACCGCAAGATCACCGGCGCCGGGGCCGGGGGCCGCGGCGGGCCCGGCAACAGGACCAACCGCGCCACGCCGCGGGGATACTGGAAGACCACGGGCAAGGACCGCGAGGTCCGCCACCGCGGCAAGGCTGTTGGCATGAAGAAGACGCTCGTCTACCACGACGGGAGGGCGCCCAAGGGAGCCAGGACCAACTGGGTCATGCACGAGTACAGGCTCCTCGACGCCGACGGTCCCCAGGTCGCGCTCTGTTTCGATCTCATCTCTTCCCCCAAACGGACATGGATCTGTTAGTATTTTGTTTGATTTCTGCTTCTCTCTCTTGTGTGCCCGATCCACGGTCGATGCGCCTCCCTTGCTGGACGGACTGCCCGACCCACGCACATGCGTAATTAATCTAATTCGTACAGGATCTCCTACTGTTTTGTCAATCTGCATATAGTCAGTCCATGAAGGAGAGCTTGCTGCTCTGATTTAGGTAAGGGCATTCTGTGGATGAAAAGGGTGCCTATGGTAGCAGCATATATATGTATTGCTTCTATTTTTTTTTGTAAAAATTTCTGTTATCTGGAACCTGCAATCACAATTAGCATGATACTATGATGTGGCCCTTTTAGCTGGAAACTAGATGGTCATGTTATCTTGTCTTAAGTTCTACTATCAAACAACAATATTAGTTCTTGCTGCTGCAAATTTCTGTACCAGGGTTCAAATTCTAGATAATTGGATGCTTGATCTGAATAAGGGAAAGAGAAAAAGAATAACTTGTGATATATGTGTATGCGGCTTTGTTGCATATTCTTTTATGATTTGGCCCATTGTTTCTTTATGGCAAACCTCTCTGATGATAATTCTCTGCTTTGAGTCTGTAGGATCTGCATGTAGTCTGTAGAATCTTCCAGAAACTTGGGTCCGGGCCACAGAATGGAGCGCAGTATGGTGCACCATTCATGGAAGAGGAATGGAAGAAGAAGAAGAAGATGATGCCGTTGAGAATGGACAGGCCCTTGGAGCATCTGCAAACTTGGCTGCCATCTCAGATACTGCAGAGGAGGAGTCAAATGAGGAGGATGAGAATGGATATTGCAAGGCCAGTGAGCTTGCTCAAGTGAGTAGTATCTTGTTTGCCTTCACAAAATGTTTGCTAATGTGGCGCATCAGTGAATACTGCCTTGTAACTCCACTTGAACATGTTGATATTGATTTCTGTTATTGTTTGCTGTATAGGCCCATGAAATGCTCAATCCACCTGAGATGTCTGCTCTCCAAGCTCAAGGTTCGAACGAGACCAGTGACGGAAGCTATGCTGATGGTGCTATTTCTCTGGAAGAGATTTTTTCAACTGTCAGTGCGGAGAATATAGACAGACCTGAAGGGCAGATTGCCACTGAAGATAACTTTAGTGTTGCAGATTTTTCTATAAGTTCCATGAAAGATGAAGGCTACGCAGGTCAGGATGGCATTATGAACTGGAGTGACCCAGCTGGTGAATGCACCAATTGGCCTCTGAGAGCGTATAGTAACCAGAACCCTGTCAATGGAACTCTTAGTGGTGACGAGTTCTTTAACACAGGGAATGGTACCAATGAGGATGCATATTCAGAGCAGCAGCAAATTTGCCAATCTGATTACCAGAACTTGAATTTGCAAACCGATGGCTTTGCAGCACCTCGCCAAGTGGATGATGGTATGATGTTTTACGATGCTCCGCCCAATTGGGTAGATGGAAGCGACGACCTATATTTGAGCGATTTCCTCAAAGAGCCACTTGAAAATGAAACACTCTATGATGGAGTCGACTTGATGGATTACTTTGTTGATGCCACGGAGGGTGATTTCAAGTACGACATGTTGGGTTCTGTTGAGGGTTCTGACTATCAGCTTACGGAAATGTCAAACTTTGCCCAAAAGGTGTGCCCTTGGAACATCACACTGCATTTCCTTCCCTAATTCTTGCATATCTGTTTCTGTTTATTCACTATGGTGTTTCTTTTCTTCAGGGTGATAACAAAGACAAGTCTACATTTGGTGGGTTTTCCAAGACTTTGGTTGCAGATGGCCAGTATGGTGCATCTTCGTCAGGTTCCCATGGGGATCTGTATCCAGATACTGCAGTACCAGGTACATTTGTCATATTTTGTTTGATTTATAGGTGGTGTCATACTGCACAAGTCCACTTAGTCAATTAGTTCATTTACAAGTTAATCATAAGCAAAGCCACATAACTTAATGGAACCTTTTCTGTTCCAGTACATGGCACTGCTGATAAGACGTTTGGAAAGCGCCTTGTCAACATGTTGGGGTCAATCCCAGCTTCACCCGCATTGGCTGAAGAACGCCCTCCAGACACAGGGAAGTTGGCGCTCACCGGTGTCAATCCGAGCTCGATTCGTGTCACTGCTGGCATCATTCAAGTTGGTGGCCTCAATTTTACTGGCTCCGAGGGCTGGCCCTTGCAGAAGAATGGAGACTTCAGTTTACTTTTGTCTCTCACCGTGGAGAGCGATGTGGCGACAAAATCCATCGATTTCGAGCCTGGTACACGGGTGGGCGCCATCCCAATGTTTATGCGCAGTGGCTTTTATCTTTTCTTTGTATCGGCCATGATTCTCATGTTGAGCTACAAAGTAGGGTCGTGTATCTACAGCAGGTAAGTTAATGGTGCCTCCTCCTACCGAGGCTGTTATTTGTTTTTGAGGAAATGATACATCAGTCCCGTCAAATGATGTGGGAGCAACAATTCATCAGTTTGGTTTTACATATTTAGCTTGCATACCGTTCTGACTTGTTTAAACATATATAGCAATAAACTCTTGGATGGCATTTGGTGCTGCGATCACCTTGTGCTGGACGTGGACTGTACTTTTTTTTTTTTTACACCGTTGGATGTTAATGGCATTGCCTTATTATTGTAAGATGTCTCTTTTCTTATTGCATCGAGTTTCATCAGGAATCGACCTCGTTCTGGTTGTTATAGTCTGTTTTAGGGGGGCTTCTCTTGTTCGAAAGGCTGAGAGCTGCAACTTTTAATGTTTGCTATGGTTGCGAGCACTCTTGTTCGAAAGGCTGAGAGCTGCATCTTTTAATGTTTGCTATGGTTGCGAGCAAATACGGATGTGATGTAGCAGGACAACGAAGGATCCTTATCTGATGTAATTCTCCCTTCGAAGTCGCACGTTGGAACCCAACAGAATAGAACTAGCGAGGCATGCCTTACGTATAGTCGCATTGTACAACATAACGCAAAGAATACTTTCTTTGACAAATAATATTGTAGTGCTTTAGCTCCTAATTTCTACGGCTAAAACACTGGGGACGACGTCTCACGTGTATACACAGAATTTCCACATATGAAACACCACCGACAAGGTGACAGCTGCATATCTGCCGCAGAAACATGCGATCCCAAAACTCCCCAGAGGACTTTAACGTAGTTCCCTTGAGTGATGCCATATTCAGTTTCTATTCTGGGAAATAAGCTTGTTTCCTGTTGCAGTACCAACCTTTGTCCGGACAATGGACCCCCAAGCATGGCCATGGGCCGCCTTCGCTCTGCCAGTTCGTCCAAAAATGAACAGGCATGACTCCGATCTGACGGTGCATGCATACCGAATGAATGAAATACAGTTGCGAAGCTTCCAAAGTTACCGGCTTCAACAGGACCATATCTGACGGATCAGGCCTGCTTTCCAATTAGTAAAAAGAACAGCTGACGTTGAAGACTGCTGTGTTACGAATTTTCAGGGAACACAGTCTGTATGAACTTGAGAAAACGCTCCGAGTAGAATTGGGGGTCTACGGCTGAGATGGAGACTGAATCATACTGCATGGACTTGACAGCATGCTCAATTTTCTTGGTCATGTTGTATTCTTGCAGAATGTCAATGATGCCCAGGTAGAGGACAACATCATACACCTCACGAAATGGTTTGCTTTGATCTTCTTTGGGTATTTGCTCTGCCCTTGCGGGCATGTTAACACCTAGCTGGATCTGAAGTCTGGCATACATAAGGCGGTAACAATCAACAGCTGTAATTCATGATGTCCAATAACACTTACTATGGGTGGTTAGAGAAAAGGATCCCTCACCTGGCTGTACCAGGAAGTAGGAGATCTACTTCCCCAAATCCAGCAGCTGAAGATCGCAAGCGGCTGCCTCTTATATGTGGACCCACAACCACACTGTTTTCACCGCTGCTCTCAACCAAGACTAATCCTTCTGGGTAGTTAAAAGCATCATCCTCCTGAGCATCTGTGCAAAACCATGGTAATATTTAGCCCTGCTGATCTCAACGATAACTGAACATAGAATCACAAAGGCTAAAACATATTATGGCCAATAAGAAAAGGGCATCACAGACCAGCCAGCAGCCATAACTATCAGAACATTTCTGTGTCTCATCAAGTATCACATATCTTGAAGACAAACTCTGGCTACCTAACTCAACATGTTTTGACAATAAAGAAAATAGACAGAGCACAGGATTTTCAGTTAACTTTGGCAATTACTGAATCCAGCTGAAGTGCTGGATAGAGAGAGAAGATATACTTGACATAGCTCAACAGAGGAACTGGTACAGGATACCAGATCAATTACATAGCTGTAAGTGAAGACCATTTACTAAGAAGAAAAGGCGTGCTTATACCTTCTTCTGAAAGAACTGTCAATCTATCTGCTGCCATGCTCCGGCGGTAGGATGCACGTGTCCGTAGGTGCTGGGGAGCTCTATAGTGGACGCCGAGCAACAAGCTGTAATCCATTATACGCTGTGTCCTTAAAAATTCACTGTCCGTTTCAATCTGCCTGCAGTGAACCATAATGGCAATTCAGTAGAGATATATGCTGAATTTTAGGTATAACACGACTATATAACAAAACATATCTTAGTAGAAAATATGCTCACTTAAGTAAAGCCTCACGCCAGGAAGGTTCAAGATAAAAGGAATAGTTGAGATCCAAATCCTTCAGAGTTGTATTCTCATCAATTTCGATTTTGTCAGTAGATCGGCCTAAGGATGAGCCTTTCAAATCAAATCTCCGGTGAATTCTCAGTTCAGTGCAAAACATGTTTCCCATTACCACAAATCGGAACTGCAATCCACAAATATTAGTGAAGGTCCGCAATAAAGGAAGTGAACTAATGGAACCTCAAGATTAATTCGTATGGGAATCATTTATTACCTTTTGACCGCTAGAAGGTTTCACCCTGTGGAGGCCAAAAAACTTAGTTATAAGGGTGTTCTCATAGGTGCGGACATGATGATGATAGTTTGGAAGCATTCGTAAAAGTACCTACAGGGCCATATAGATAGAATCATGAAGAGTTCAACATTTACACTCCAAAGTACTCCATACATCCAAGAATACAAATTATTCAAACATCATGACTCAAATTTTTCAGCATAACTACATAAAATATATGTAGTTTTAATCATAAAAACCTGCACTTCAGATTTCCGGAGAGTTTTAATCATAAATCGATCATCCTGTGATAGGAAAAACACACTCCCGCTCTTTCCAGGAGAAGATAGCTCCCTAAGAGCAGAATTTCCGCATATGGAGATCATATAATCTGCAGCATCAATCTTGAACATTTCTCTCAAATTCCTACAAAGTGAAACAATATTTTATTTTCAAGTAAGAGGTTTAAACAGAAAGGCCAGGTGAAGAAAGCAAAAATGTGTCACAAAAGGCCCTAATATGAAAACTCATGTTGATAACTTTGCATATTCTAAAGACCGAGATTATCTGCAAACAATAAGGAGAATTCCGTTTTTCAGATGCACATATTGACACAAACTTCAATACAAACCTGAAAACCATAGGACAGTAATCCTTCCATTTAAAATCTTCCGCGGGATGTGAAGGAGTAAGTCGAGATCCTTCTTTAGGAAAGTTCATCCAGAAACTTGCTCTTGGTCCAAAATCTGAAGCGCGAACTTCACGTCTTTGAATGGGAGTAATCTTTCCAACGGTGTACCTAAGAACATAACAGGCTGGCATTTCAGAATATTCTTAATATGAGAACTTCAAATGTCACACTTTGCTATCAATTATTTTTTTTCCCCGCAGCAGTTCCTAATAGGAATTATTAAGGACCACACAAGCTAGGAACCAGTAACAAATACCAGACATCAATTAAAACTCACAATGTCATCGCTTGTCTGGATCAAAATGACACCATGGGAATTATTATTTTGAAATACAACATAAACTATGACAAGTTGATCGGAGGGATTTGCTATCGTGATATCATGATTTTCATTATATGGTGTCAAGAGAACTAATTTACAGAAGAAGAAAAAGAACATTCGATAGAAGGGAGAAGATGGATCAGTTATGTCAGGAGGCATTACCTGATTCCCAGCTGCAGACTGAGCATTAGATCATAGCTTCTGTGCCCCTTTATTATTGTCTCTCCAGGCTTTTTTGTGTCCCTCACTATTTTCTTCTGGCGTCGTTTTGATTTCTTTGATGAGTCTGAAAAACTCCTGTCAAGTACCACCTCGCTGATTAGAATACCTTGCATGTATTCCCTTTCCAGTATAGGCAAACGAGAATCATCCAAGTTTTCACAGCTTTCTAGACCAGAGCTTTCACTTGATTCGTGACCAATGAACTTTTCAATAGCTACCTCGAGACTCCACCGTCTTTCCAAAGACACATTCTTGGAAGGAGGTTGGTCACTTGAGTTTCTTTTCGACGAAGCACCTGAAGATTGCCGAGTCATGCCAACCTTCATGTTCCCCATATCAACGGAGGAAGAATGAAGTATGCGTGAACCATGATTCTGCCTTCTAATATCAGGCAGCACACCTCGGCTCCTGAGACTATTGATATACAGCTCGTCATTAACAGGAACTCTGCAACCTTTTGGATAGAACGTGCCTTTCCCATCCTTCAGGCCTCTGGTCCATGTTCCAATATAATACCCGCATTCATTCCAAGTATATATTCCATAACCATGCATCATGCCATCTAACCAATTGCCTTCATACGAGTCCCCGTTTTTCCACGTAAGAGTTCCTTTCCCAGACATCTTGCCATTTTTCATGTTGCCAACATAGGTGTTCCCATTCGCCCATGTATACTTCCCATGTCCTTCTATTTCTCCTTGAATCCATGAACCTTCAAAGATGTCTCCATTAGGATATGTCTGACATCCAAGCCCATGCTTCCGATTCAACTTCCACCGTCCCTTGTAAATGATGTTATCGGTTCCAATATAGGTGCCTTCACCATATATGTAGCCACCAGAATACTCACCCTCGTAGGTGGCTCCTGACGGCCATACCGTCTTCCCCTGCCCGTGTCTCATCCCTCTCCTCCACTCTCCCTCATAGATGCAACCATCTGACCAGATATACCGGCCTGAACCCTCCGGCGTGTTTCCCAATAACGTGCCGGAGTAAGTATCGCCATTAGGAAGCCTGATCTCTCCGACTCTAAAACCAGGATTTGTTCTGGAAGCATGTGAATCTTGGCCATTAGCCAAACTAGCAAGCACCTCCTTTTCAATATTGCAGCTAATGTCTCGGGATAGCTGAACCCTTGCAGAATGGGAGATTCTGTCTAGCTCATTTGGAAGAGCTACAGGGGCTGTCATGCATAACCCCTATGAAGAACTGACCCACACTGTTGACGAAGGTATACTCAGAGTAGAACCTGCGAGAGGATAGATGAAACACTTAAGGCATACTACAAGAGTCAATAAGCAGGTTGTGAACATCATACTAATTGCAGATATTCTTTGTGAGAAATAGAAAAAAGGATTAACAAAAGGCGCAAGGTTACAATGATCAAGAATGGACATACGATCTTAGCATTGAAATGGACAACAATGCAGATAAGGTTATAGAAAAAAAAAATCAAAGTGATAAATATACTGAGTCTCAAACCGATGATCCAGGATACTTTTTTTTGACGGTCGATGATCCAGGATATGATGTTGGAACCAACTAGTTGCTTCCTTCCTCACTTATGCATTATTCCCCAGCACAGGGAAGGGCACGGATATAACAGGGCATCGGAACTGTATCAACAGCCGGTCAGAGAACAAAGCAGTACGACTCGTTACAGGCATACGTGCACGGAAATGAACCAAACATCCTACTGTGTATGATGCACTGTGAAGGAAGGAGAAGGATTGAGGAGAATCTCGAATTCCATTGCTCAGCCAACGTGGCAGCAATTCAGCGGATCATCAACAGTTTTACCACGTCGTTTCTCTGCCACGGTTCACGAAGAAAAATCCTACAGAATCCAAGCGTTGCGGCCATGGTGACCTACTTACTAGTGGCTTGAAACCATGAGAGCGACGAGACGCAACTCGTGGTGCCAGGCACGGCACGAAATCGCGGGCTGGAGCTGGCCCCGCATCCCAAAGCGAACCCCGATGCAGATCATCAACTTTGGAGATTAAAAAAAATGGATAAAATCCAGCAAAAATCTGAAATCCACCGGCTTAACAGGTATATTCCGATTTTTTTCACAGAAGAAAAAACCGAATCCAATCAGAGCTCGCCGGCAGGCAAACTATCAGGTTGGATCAAAGCGAGAGGGACCAGAGGGCAGAGAGGCGCCATTACCAGCGGGCAGAGGGATTACCGTGGAGCGAAGAAGAGAAGCGCCGACTGCAATGGAAGCGCGACGACGAGCTCTCAATTTCAGAGGAGAGGTGGGGATCGAGTCGAGTCGAGACGAGAACGAGAGGCGGCGGATGAGCAGAGCAGCACAGGAAGGAGGTTGGACTTGATCCGCTGGCGCTGTGGCTCCCCTCCTCTCTGGTTGTGATTTGGACTCGCTCGCTGCTTATTTGGGTAATAAAGCCAGCTGAAAGCGATACAGATCTTTTTGCTCTGCTGCCCCTACGTAGCATCATGCCGCTATTAACCTACTTCCTCCAATCTCTAATCCCCCATTAGCCTATATTATTATTATATATTACTACCTCTAATCACTCTCCTTGACTAAATGTACTTTTTGTTGAGTGGCACGAGTTGTATTTATAAGAGTAATTTTCATGATGAGTTGAATCAGACGGCATCAATCCTATACTATGATTCTATATATCTATATTTGCATTTATGCACCTCTTTGTTATTGCTTGCCCAAAACTAACAATCAAATATTGAGGACACAGTTACATTGTCTTTGCCATTCAGCATCAATAATTAATCCACGTCTCGCGTAATCTGGGCTACCAAACAGCTCAACCAGGTTATTTCCCTTCAGCACTTTTTAAACATGCCCTTAGTTAAATGCATAAGACATGAAAAAGGAGTAGCAATACCAAGTTAGATTTCGTATAGTTATTCGCCAAAAAAAATCATATAGTTTGTAATTTTTCCCGTGCTTAGAAATAAATCGGATGATAAAAAAACCGGTGTAGCAAACAATCCAAAAAAAATTGCGACGAAAAACAATCCAAATCTTTGGTCACCTTTGTTTTTTTTTTTCCTTCCCTAGCTAGCCTCGACCATGGCCAATATTTGGACAGTAGCAAAGATGGTAGTAGTCCGTGTCTGGAATACTAGCTACTAGCAGGTATATATACTGTCTTGGATTTCATCTGCTTCTTTTTCTGTTTCCTAGGCACGGCTAGGCTTTGTTATCATGCTCCTCCTATACGTACATTGCAATATAATACTAGTCACATTCGATGCTTCCTACTGGCATCCGTGTGTTGGGTCAACTGCCCACATCAAAAGTCAACCTCTTTTACGTGCACCTATTCCCAGTTGAACTGCTCCCTCTCTCACGTATGAGCCCACATGCCAGCTGGCCGTAATCAGCGTGCTAAACAAACTTTGTAGCGGCTGCACCTGTCGGCACCACAGACCACGGTGATTAGATTAAGGAGTTCGTGCAATTAGTCTGGACTGTTAATTAGATGGATCGATCAGTCTTGGGCACACAGTTAACTACTACCGTATCATCAATTAATTACAGTGGCAGAGATGCATGATTAGGACTTCTTTTTTTTTTTTTTTTGCGAGTGGCATGATTAGGACTCAATGGGCGATGGATTGATTTTTTTTTTCTTTTGAACAATGCGGACCATTTCATAGCCAGTAAGTAGTGTGGCAAAATAAAACCAAATGAAGCCAGCTTATCGTTGGAGGTGGTCGCTTTCGGGTGTGCCGCCGGGCCAAAGAAATGAGATCGATGAAGTTAGGCTAACAGCTAGCGCGCTTTTTCATGGCGTTGTCATCACACATCACCATCCTCGCATTGGAATTCGTAAGCTAGCACGACCACACAGACAACCCAGTTCAAGCCAAGAGTCTTGCCATGCCATCTTCTAGTAGTATATCTACATTCCATTCTTTAGTAGTAGTATCAGTAATAGTAGCATACGCTGTTTTAATTTCCTGGCTACGCTAGGGTCCCATTTATGAATAATAATACAAAATAAAACGGCCCTTTGGATGATTAGCGTATATAGTGACGAGACTATCTACTCCAATCAAACTAGATAAATGCTAGGCACAACATTATGGAGCTAAGCTACCGTGGCTATACAATGACTTTTCCTGCTACATACGTGGTACGTTGGGAAATGGTTTCAAATTGTAGACGCTACTTAACTCTAATCAGCTACTAACACCCAGCAGACCCTCGCGAAAGTGACGTACCGATCGACATGCTACGGCCATATCGTTTCTTAATTGGTTATCTGGCATGCAGTTGCTGCACTTGTACAACTATTCGTGTTAGTGAATATGAATTCATAATTGCATATCAAAGGAAGAAATGGTCAAACCAAATAAAATTATACAAAGATCTCCTCGTCAGGACCGATGTGCCTAGTCAATCACAAACATTTTTTTTTGAGGGCAAGCCAATCACAAACATTGTGAACCTAAATATTAACGTCAAAATTCAAACCTAAATTTTTGTGGTAATTAATATGTTTTATGGACTTTGCTTGTTTGTTTGTTTTAGCTTTTAGATTAGGATCTAAAATAAAATCATCAGCATAAAAAATATGGTTGTTTATTTGTTTCATTTTTGGACTGTGGTACAATTCAAAACAGAAACAAATGGGTCCTAGCTAACACTACTTACATCTCGAGCAAAGAGACAAGAGGGTCAGGGATTATGCAAACAGATCGAATAGTAATAGTATAAACAACAAAGCTTGTGTTGGTACTTTGCATCTAACAGTAAACCTCTAACCGATGCCGATGCCGATGCCGCATAATAGTTGTTTATTTATTCGAGATGATATGCAGCACCCGGACTAATCAATTGAGCTACTCTTGGAACGGAAGATGGAAAGCATGACATATTTTGATGGTCAAGTTGCGGTCGATATTTGGGGCTAAATTCCAGCCGTATGTTCTACTGCAGTTAGCTAGTGCCAGACAGCTGCCAGCTAGTAGTGTGGTGTGTGGTACTACCAAATTTCTCGTAAGTAGCAGTTCGGTGAGCCTCGTCGATCGCTATGATAAGTATTAACCAGTTGTAGCAAGAAAGTAATCTTGTGCATTTTGAACCAAATTATAACATATTCTTTTTTTAGGGCAAAATTAGAATGGATTCTAAACCGTTTTGGTTCAGGAAAGACGGTATAAACAGTGCTTAGTGCAATTATTGGAAGAGTAGTTGAGGAATGGCTGTCAAAGAAAATTCTTGTTGGAATAATCGCAAGGTAGAATTGTTGATACTTGATAGTCATAACTCATAAGTCATATATTTCCTCGAAGGAAACAGAGGCACATCTTTAAGCGCGTAACATCAAAACATGCTGAGGATGTAGTTCTCGAAAAAGAAAAGGAGAACATGTTGAGAATGCTACGATAAGTGCAGTCTTGATCTTTAATTGTTTCGGAGAAGTCAGTTACAGTGCTATACATGGATACGTTGTTGCTTGTGGAGGAATCAATTAAGATGGAACCATGGGAGAGATGCTTTTGAATTTGTCCCTTACCCCTGCCCATTTTCCTAGGCATCTTCCAGCACGTATAAACACATGGTTTGTGGATCTCTCCAGTTCATTCAGCTTTTCTTTTCTTTTCTTTTCTGTCGTCGTGTCCATATCTCATTTTCGGCACGGCAAGAAATTTGGTAAGGTGTTCACTTTAGCCATGTCGCGGTCCTGTTCTTGCGACGGAATAAGAAAAACGTGATTTTTAGTAGCGGAGATACGATGGAAAAAAGTAAGTAGATGGCTATAGCTAGGAGCAGCAGTTTTTGTTGTTCGCCGATCGTGCATCTAGCTAGTGCGCCCGCTAGCTTTTCGTGATTGTTACGCAGGGCACAGTATCTATCTGATCATCTTTTTTTTGAGTCCATCTTCCACACATGGAATGGAAGGTTCTGAAAGAAAAGTGGAAGCAGCAGCAGGTGTTGG
This sequence comes from Eragrostis nindensis, assembly GCA_012490785.1. Classification (NCBI taxonomy): domain Eukaryota; kingdom Viridiplantae; phylum Streptophyta; class Magnoliopsida; order Poales; family Poaceae; genus Eragrostis; species Eragrostis nindensis. Next base: position 363,046 of record JAAXCT010000054.1, on the reverse strand, counting down.
ATCTCTGTTGGTAGCGCCTAGCCTGCTTGCAGCTTTTGAGTGCACGGTCCCGCATTTTGTACTATTTCAGCATGCAATGAAACACATGTCGCCTTTGCATCGATTGACCTCAGCTCGGTCGCAGCTCGCAATAGCAGAATGGATGTCTGCCTCTCCACCTGGCGCAACCCAGACAATGGCTTCCATCGTTTTCATCATCAGATCGGTCAGAGTTTGTACTACCCAGCAGTTCAAGAAGAAGAAGAAGAAGAAGAAATCAGTGCTAGTATAATACAGCTACTCACCGGACCCATGAATCAATTAGTGCTAGGATTATTGTGCAGGATGAATTACATAACATTTCTCCGATTCATCCTTGAATTACCGGTGACTGGCCATGGCCACTGGGCCGGCCGGACCTCACGTAATCACCAACCAGATCGACGACAGATATGGCCTCATCGATTTAGCAGCCTTGCTAAAATAAAAGATTTTGTGGACTGGCTTCATCGGACGGCACCGCACTCGTGCGCTTGTCACTTGTTTCTTTTTTTTTTCCCCTGGTAGCTTCAGATTTCACACGGCCGCGTTGATCGAGTCGCTGTCCCACATGCACAACTCAAAAACCTCATTTGTTCTCACAAAGAAAAAAAAGGGGTAATATTCTGCCTGACAACCCGGCCGACCATGCGTTTCATACTCCATCTCGTCTTTCGGCCGTCCAATCCAACAACCAGAGCATCGCATTGCATCACATCGCCAAAGCCATCATCAGACAGAGAGAAGAGAACCCACCAACCCGGATCATTGTCTAACGGCCTGGATCTTGTTCTTATCTCCTCCAAGGATTAAACAACACCTGGATACTTCATTCATCACAATCGATTCTGAACTGAAGAGATCTTCTTGTTCGACACACGTTCGTGACATCACATTCTCATTATCTTTTTTAAAAATCTTTATCACAGAACTCATCAACTGTATGATGAAGTTGCAAAATGGTTAAAAAAGACTACAAAGAATATGCTAAAGAAAGAAAAGAGGACGCAAACAGGGGTCATCTTTTACATATGGTGGAATTTGTGGAAAGAAAGAAACAGACGTATATTTCAAGGAGTGGAAATGAACGAGCTGCAGGTGGCGTACCTAACAAAAGAAGAGATCGATCAGTTCCACAGAGCGATGGGATACCGGCTACCGTCCGTAGTTATATCTGATTTTGAGTAAACGAATCGCTTTCTTTTCGGCCTTTTTTCCCCCCTCTCGTTTGTTGTTCGTGGGCCTCTAATTTGTTTAGGACAGGACCCTCCCCTGTCATCCTTAGGCTTTTGAGGCATATCCTTTTACTTTCTAGTTGTCAGGCAGCTTAAGCTGCTGATTTGGGACCATGCGAACTTTTGTTTTTCCTATGTTTTCTCCTGCTATAATGAAGCGGCAGAGCACCTGCCTTTATTCGTCAAAAAAAAAAAAAGAACTCATCAACTGAGATTAAGCCTGGTTCAGGCTTTGGGTGCACACCGACAGAATTTGGGCCACCAAACGATATACAGGTCATTTCTGGCCCTCTTTCTAAACTAGCCACCTCTTTTTCGATCACTGCAATTGTTCTATCTACTAGTACGGGAAGTAAACCACGTCTAATCAAGTTGAAATTTCAAACATAATAAGAAATGCTATGGCGCTCCAAACGATCGTGCTTTACAGCCTTTACTCTTACCCCAACAATTCAGTACAAATATAGTCCAGAACATAAAAGAAAGTGACTTTAAGGTAAGATGGATAAAAAACAGGCCTCCATGTCCTACCACAAAGCCAGAGATAATTCCAGCAAAAATCTCTACACCCAAGAAATGACAGCATGTAAGAGCATTAGAACAAAGCAACACTAAAAGTTATAACTGGCATAAATCTTGCAAATGAACTCACCTGGCAAAATCTGATTTCACCAAACTCCACCATCCCCTGAAATGTCTGCGACAACAGAGCTCATTTTGCATATACATTCAGCCTTACTCGAGCTGTAACATCAGGATGTAGCTTAATCTCTGCGACATACTCTCCAACTTCACGAATTTCTGGAACTGTCACAAGCCGCTTGTCGACGTCCCTGCATGAGACAGGCCGCTGCAAGTAAGCAAACCATAACAAACAAAGCCACATTAAGCTTCCTCAGGAGGATATGTACCTGTTAAGCTGTGACTTTATGAGGTCAACAAGATCTTGTGCTGTGACACTGCCGAGTAGAGGAAACTTGTCAGAAAAATGTAAAGCACGCAGACAAAAAAAAAAGTTAAATAAGGGACTATGCACTTAAAACTTGCCTCCCAAAGATTTGTTTTCCTTTCCCTCCTTTGCGTGGCACCTTGAAAGCACCAATAGTTTCAAAGACTCGGGCAAGTTGTTGTGCCTCTTCTTTTACCTAATGTAAGAACATAAATTCCTCGGGCTATGTCAAACACTAGTTGATAAGTACTCATTTTCAAATAGCAGTGACAGGACCCACATTGAGTGTATCATGCTTAAGACTTCACATTTTCAGATAATAATAATGAGGTTATATTGCAACTGTATTTTCTTTTCATACAATAGGGACATATAATATTAAAAAAATAATTCTAGTTTCCTTTCTAGAAAATAATAACACTAAGGTAAAAAAATGCAAATATTTCTCACTGAGTTCAATATTTGTCTTACCCGCTTCTTTTCTGCTTCTATTCTTTCCTGCTCAAGTTGCATTTCTCTGCAAAGAGGAGTAGAGGAAAGAAGTTTTTCCACCATCTATTTACATAAATAATCAAACACTGTTTGTGTTCACAACCTTAAATCACGTAAACTAGCATTTGTATCAGAATTAGATTCAGAAAGTTGCACGAATAATTATCTCAATCCAAAATGCTAGGGGCCCAAAAGTGAACATCAGAGTAATCCACAAGTCAAATCGCATGACATCTCATATGCGTGAAGAAACACTTACACCTCAAAACAAGCATATTGCTGGATTAGAACTGCAATTAGCTACTGAATAGTTTATGAAACACAATAAGTGAACACATAAGCAACCATCAACTAATTTCTTTGCAGTGCCTATCAGTAAGAGCAAAAGTTGATGAAGTATGTGGGGGGGGGGGGGGGGGGGGGGGGGGGGGGGGGGGGTGGGGGGGGAGGTATATGATGCAGCAAGAGGGTGAAGTTACTTGAGGACTTCTGGAGTGAGCAGCTGAGCCTTTCCCTTGGGGAGGAGAAAGTTGCGGTAGAATCCGGCTCTCACTTTCAAACTATCCCCTTTCTTCCCCACCTCTTCTACATCTTCTGTCAGTATGACCTATGGGGAAGAAACATACAAGGGGCATAAATTACATGTAATGTAATGAGTCTTCAAAGAGAACTTGTAATGCCAAAGGTAGTAATGTAATGAGTCTTCAAAGAGAACTTGTAATGCCAAAGGTAGCCATAATGGAGATGCTCAACATAACCCCGTTGCATTCTTGACTTCTTGTAGAATCAGACATTCACTACAAAAGGGATAACGTGCAGTTACAGTTCGAAACGAGGGCAGTTTTGCAATTGCCCCTAATATATATAGCTTGAACAGTTGAACTCCAGCTATGCACATTATTCCTCCCGCCAAAATGAAATCTAGGTTTCTTAAAAGGATTAATGGAACAAATGTTCATGATCCTGATTGGTGCTAAATCGAATAACTGTAGAATGAATCTTGCCAGTTGCCTCTGGAGCCTGGACTAGGCAGCTAATGGTTTCTCCAATTCCTTTTTTTTTTTGTTAATTCGAGTGCAGAGTTAATGATCAAACATCACTTACGAACAGGTAGCTACAACCTACAATGTATATAGATCTATAGCTATAACTTGTCGGCACTCTTGCAACAAGGACGGGACTCGAAAGTCATGTACACTGCACTCCTTACAGATGACCATAACTTGTCTAGAAGCAAACGTCGTACGCCTGATTTGTACCGATCGAACCAAGCAGGATCCGCAAATCAAAAACTCTGACTGATAGTGAGCAAAATGTTGGCAGAAATTTCATGAAGGGGGAAAGTTGAGAGGTAGTGGGCTTGGGTACGGAGCATACCTGGCGATACTTCTTGACCCTGCCCTGGGCGACGATGACCAGCGACGGGGCCCGGCGAGAAGTCGTGAGGCGGCCCTCCGCTGGTGGCCGCAAGGAGGAGGAGAAGGAGGAGCTCCAAGGCAGCGTGGAGGCGCACGACGGCGACGCCATTGCTCTCGCTTCGCTTCGATGCGTTGCCGCGAGTGCTCTGTTTGCCCCTGTCGCTCGCCCGCTTTCTTATCCACTTCGCGATTGGATTCGGTGCCATCTTCTTGGGCCTTGGGCTTCACTCCCTATGGGCCTATGTAACACTTGCGCATTTTATTCCTTTTGTCTATTTGATAATAATAACTCATAGACTGACTATCACTTTCAGTCATGAAGATTTTAGTTTTGTGGAGGATTTTCAATATTTTATGTAGAGCGTAAAGAAGCATCGTGTAATATATATACTGAAAATGATATATATGTCGGCAAGGCTCAGGGCTGCTCCGCAAGTCAATGTCAGAGGTAATTCCAAAAAAGAGAGTCAAAGTCAGAGGCATGGTGCACGATGCAATTATTGGCTTTCGTGGTTATTACGTGCCCTCTTTTCTTTTCATAGGGAAAAAAAGGAAATTTCTATTTTTACTAAAAAATTAGCTAAATCGCTGATTCAAATCCCCAGGACAAATTCGGACAACGATAGCAACTAAAGCCACTTGCATGGCCTTTGACAAACAGTAGACGAGATGTGATGGCTGCGCGCCGCAGAACTGAAGAAACTCACCCAGCAGCCGCCTCCTGAAGAAATACTATAGCAACAGTTGTTTAGATTCCGAACTCTGAATGTGAATGTGCCAACAGTGTAAACAAGAGTACATATTGAAAATTCCGACTGCATAGTGTATACAGTGGAAAAAAAACATGAATAAGTCAAACATCAACTCCATTTGCATGGCAGAGCATGAATATTTCCAAGCACCGATTATTACATCTAGCTTGACCTTCTTTCAAAAAATTAAATAAAAAAAATACCTTCCATTATTGACCAGAACAAGAGGAATGCTCTAACCTATCAGGACCCGCCATTGAACATTTTTCATTTCTTTCTTCTATAAAAGAAGGAAGCGTTATGGTTCATATCAGATCAGCAAACACTACTGCCCTACTTTGGGAGGTGCACTTCTGAGTCCGGACCACAATTCCATCTCCCTGCCACAAGACAATATTTCAAGCCTCCTGCCCGAGCACCGACTAGGATGTTGCATGGTGCTATGCAGTCCATGCAAGGCCTTGTGTGCCTCCTGCTCATTTCATCCTGCCTCCATCTCCAACACATCGATGCAGCACAACAGAAAGGGAATAGGTTGCCGCTGCAAGCCCAGCAGACGGCCCTCCTGAACTGGAAGCATACTCTCGGAAGCTCGACGGCTCTAAGCTCTTGGCAGCCCCAAGTCCACCCCTGCAACTGGACAGGGATCATGTGCAACCCAGCACGCATGGTTGTAACAAACATATCCCTACCAAATGCAAACCTGGATGGCCAACTTGAAGGGCTCAACTTCTCCGCACTGCCATTCCTCAACTCCATCGACCTTAGCTTCAATCATCTCCAAGGGAAAATCCCTGCAAACATTGGCTCTCTGTCAGCGCTCTCATACCTTGATTTCAGCAGCAACAGGCTGTCAGGAGAGATACCACGTGACATCGGCAACCTGCAGTCTCTCATCGGGCTGGGCCTCTCATACAATAACTTCACAGGTCAGCTTCCAGCATCCGTGAGTAATTTGACCAAGCTAACCTATCTCATCATCCATGAAAACATGCTATCAGGGGAGATTCCACAGGAGATAGGAAGGCTCGCTAACCTAGAGCTTCTACAACTAAGCAATAACTCCTTAATTGGCCACATTCCTGCCAGTATAGGAAACATGACCAACCTGAATTCTTTGAGACTATATAGCAATCAGTTGTCGGGGAGTATACCATCGGAGCCGAGAAATCTTATAAACCTTCAGGATATTCAGATTGTTGCTTATGAGCTCTCGCATTATATGAGGAACAAGAGGCAATGTGGGGTATGCAGCAGTTAAATTAGATATGAGTAAGGCTTATGATAGAGTGGAGTGGTCGTTTTGATGGATATGATGAAGCGACTGGGGTTCCAGGAAAGATGGATTGATCTCATAATGAAATGTGTATCTACTGTCTCATATCAAGTAAAGGTAAATGGTTTTCTCTCGGAAAGATTTTTACCGGAACGTGGTCTGCGTCAAGGGGACCCTCTCTCCCCTTATTTGTTCTTGCTCTGTGCTGAAGGTTTTTCCGCTCTGCTCAACAAGGCTGAAGTGGATGGCTTGGTTTCGGGGGTTAAAATCTGTCCTAATGCTCCCAGCATTTCTCACTTATTATTTGCCGATGATAGTTTGATTCTTATTCGTGCAAATGAGGAGGATGCTGCTCAGCTCCAAAGTATTCTGGAGCTTTACGAGCAAGTTTCAGGTCAGATGATTAATAAAGACAAGTCTGCAATTTTGTTCAGCAAGAATACAAGTGCTCTTTATCGAGGAAAAGTGAAGGAGGTTCTGGGGGTTACGAAGGAGACGATGAATGAGAAATACTTGGGATTGCCGGTATATATTGGCAGAGATAAATCAAAGACATTTGCTTATTTGAAGGATAGGGTATGGCAGCGAATACAAGGCTGGAAGGAGAAATTACTGTCAAAGGCCGGAAAAGAAATATTGATTAAGGCAGTTGCACAGGCAATTCCCACATATGCCATGGGCTGCTTTGATATCACCAAGTCAATTTGTGATCAAATTAGTACGATGATTGCTCGGTACTGGTGGAGTAAACAGGAGAAAGATGGCGGTATGCATTGGCTTAGTTGGGAGAAGCTAATAAGACCAAAGTGCAGAGGTGGTTTAGGTTTCAGAGATATACACGCTTTCAACATTGCCATGTTGGCAAAGCAGGCTTGGAGATTGTTTATGTTCCCAGATTCACTTTGTGCTCGGGTTCTAAAGGCTAAATATTTTCCAAATGGAACAGTGCTGGATGCTCGGCCAAAGCATGGTATTTCGTACACGTGGCGAAGTATTTTGAAAGGTGTGGAATTAATTAATGAAGGCGTGGTGTGGAGAGTAGGCGATGGTGAGAATCTGAATATTTGGACGGACCCATGGCTACCACGGTGTTGGGACAGGAGACCAATTACACCGAGAGGGCAAAACTTGCTTGTCAAAGTGTCAGAGCTTATAAACCCAATTACTGGACAATGGGATGAAGAGCTTGTTCGTGATACTTTCTGGGAAGAGGATGCGAGCTTGATCTTGGCTCTGCCTGTACACTGCGAAAGGGAGGACTGGCCGGCTTGGCATTTTGATGCTAAGGGTGTGTTTTCAGTCAAAACTGCATACAAACTGTTCTGCGAAAAATCTATGCGTGATAGTAGACAGGGTGATGCAGGGCCTAGTAGCGGGGTAAGGCATGATGAAGGTTTCTGGAAACGGGTGTGGAAGCTACCTATCCCAAATAAGGTGAAGCATTTTTGTTGGAGATTGGCACATAATATTCTTGCGCTCCGAGGAAATCTGACAAGGCGTGGTATGGACATCAATTCCAAATGTGTAATGTGTGAGCGAGTCCATGAAGATGGGGGACATTTATTTCTCAAATGTAAGGCAGTGAAGGAAGTATGGCTACACTCAAGATTGGAGAACGTGCGGCTGATGCTAATGAACTGTCAATCCTCAATGCAAGTAATGGAAATGATTCTCAGCTGGGATGGGGCATTGCAAACCAGGGTCATCATACTACTCTGGTCATGGTGGGATGAGAGGTGTCGTGTTAGAGAAGGAGAAAGAAGAAAACAAGCAGGCCAGCTTGCACAGTCGATGGAAATTTTTGCTGCAGAAACTATCCAGTTTTTCAAGCACGAAAAACCTGTTCCCAGGATGTGCAGGGACAAATGGGAAAGGCCGTCAGATGGGTTTTGGAAGATAAACTGTGATGGCACATTTAAGGAAGCAAGCAAAGATGGTGGCTGGGGCTATATTATAAGAGATGCTGATGGAGATGTTGTTTCAGCAGGGCGGGGTAGAATTAACCATGCTCTGGACTCATTTCAAACTGAAATTATAGCATGTGTTCAGGGAGCAAGAGCAGCGAGGGATCTCGGCATGGGGCATGTCATCGTTGAAACGGATGCCTTGCTGGTGCAACAGGCGGTTATGTCGTCTTCTTTCCGTCAAAGTGCAGTTGGTGGTCTCGTAGATGATCTCTCAAATATGCTGAAGGAAGATTTTATCGAAGCAAATATTGCTTTTAAGCCTCGGTCTTGTAATTCTGTCGCCCATGAACTAGCGGCACTAGGATATGAGTGTCGGTCAGGCGAGAATCCTATATTGGATAGCCTACCAGTTTGTATTCAGTTGATGGTCGCTCGCGATTCTGCGGCACCTCTCGGTTAATGGAAGAGTCTTTCCATCTCAAAAAAAAAAAAAAGATTGGTGTGAATCAACTTGGTGGTCCCATCCCTGACTTTCTAGCTAATCTCCCCAACTTAAACATGCTTGTCCTCTACCAGAACCAATTCACAGGTGCTCTTCCGCAGGCAATCGGGATGCTATCAAATCTAACTCGTTTGGAGTTAGGAGACAACCTTCTGAGTGGCTCCATTCCTCCTAGCATAGGGAACCTCACTGGGCTGACCGACTTGAACATGGCGAATAACCAGATCACTGGCTCCATACCAAAGGAGATTGGAAACTGGTTAATATGGTCACCATGAACTTGTATGGAAATCAGATCTCAGGTTCAATCCCTGCAGCCTTTGGGAACATGATAAGCCTCAGAGACCTGAGAATGTTTGATAACCAGCTGTCTGGCTCCTTGCCACCTAATTTTGGAAATCTGACTGACCTGATTTATATTTCTCTATACAATAATTCCCTAGTGGGTCCTTTGCCAGCAGATGTCTGTAGAGGAGGGCAGCTTGAATATTTCAGTGTTGCAGCTAACATGTTCAATGGTTCCGTTCCTGCAAGCTTGCGGACGTGTGAGAGTTTGCAGATAATTGATATAGGTTTTAACCAGCTCACCGGAGATATATCTCAGTCCTTTGGAGTGTATCCTAACCTTACCATCGCGTATCTGTCCTCAAACAGATTTTATGGACATCTCTCTCCAGATTGGGCTGCAAGTACCAAGATGGTATGGTTTACTATAGCTAGAAACATGATCACGGGAAGAATACCCCCCGAATTATCGAAATTAACAAACTTAGAGATGCTGATGCTCCAATACAACCAGCTAGGCGGTGAAATACCATCAGAAATATGTAACTTAACTAACCTGTTCAAAGTCAGCTTTGCAGGGAATTTGCTGTCAGGAAGGATACCTTCTGAAATTGGAAAATTAAGAAAATTACAATACATTGATATATCTGGGAATAGGATAAGCGGATCGATACCGGAGGCTCTAGGAAAATGCATCAATCTAGTATCCCTAAACATCAACAACAACAGCTTGACTGGAAGTTTACCTGATGCAATTGGAAATTTAGCCAACTTACAAACGGTGTTGGACCTCAGCAGCAATAACCTCAACGGATCTCTGCCACAAAATCTTGGGAACTTAGCAATGCTGGAAATCCTAAATATCTCCCACAATCAGTTCAATGGAGGCATTCCATCTTCTTTTGATGGAATGCTCAGCTTGACAGCTCTTGATGTATCTTACAACAACTTAGAGGGGACCATTCCAACAAAATTATTACTTCGCAACCCTTCAGCGAAATGGTTTCTCCACAACAAAAACCTTTGTGGTAATCTCTCAGGCCTACAACCTTGTGCATCAACTGAGATATCAAAGCATCAAACAGGCAGACATAGCACATTAATATTAGCAATTGTTCTTCCTTCAAGCATCATATTTTCTGTTGCCATTGCTGCCTTGGCTGTGATGGCCCACCGCAAAAAGAGGCATCAAGAAGCTGCAATTTCTAACAGAGGAGATGTATTTGCTATATGGAACTTTGACGGCAAACTAGCATTTGAAGATCTCGCAAGAGCAACAGAAAATTTTGATGACAAGTACATGATTGGCGCAGGTGGATATGGCAGTGTGTATAAAGCGGAGCTCCAAGACGGGCTAAAGGTTGCTGTCAAAAAACTTCATCCAATTGAAGAAGGAACATTTGATGAAGACAGATTTCATAATGAAATTGAAGTTTAACAAAGGTGCGGCATCGCAACATTGTCAAGCTTTACGGATCTGCTCCCATCGACAATACAAGCTTTTGGTCTGTGATTACATCAATGGAGGAAGCCTTCGTGCAGCTTTGGGGAATGAACAATTTGCCACAGAGTTGGATTGGAAGAGGAGGGTTGTGATTGTAAGGGATGTGGCTCAAGCTATATACTACTTGCACTACAGCTGCGACCCCCCAATAATCCATCGGGACGTAACAAGCAACAACATCTTGCTAGATACAACTTTCACAGCTTATGTTTCAGATTTTGGCACAGAGCGGATTCTAAGGCCAGACTCGTCAAATTGGAGCGCATTAGCAGGGACATATGGCTACATAGCCCCAGGTATATGATCTCTTGTAAGAAATAGTGCTCATGCATACCTGGCTTGCCCGCTCCTAAATCAAAATTTCTCCTTTTGTGCAGAGCTTTCCTATACATGTGTGGTTACAGAGAAACTCGATGTATATAGCTTCGGTGTGATTGTGCTGGAGGTGATTATGGGGAGGCATCCAGGAGACCTGCTGCAACAGGGAGAGTGCCACATACTGCTAAGAGAAATCCTAGACCAACGACCCCAAGCTCCATCAACAGCGGAAGGGGCAGATGTGGCATTGCTCGCCAAAATAGCATTTGCTTGCCTGCAAGCTTCTCCTGAAGCAAGGCCAACCATGCAGGAGGTGTGTCAAACTCTCCTTACGCAACGCCACTCTACTGATCCATCGCCAGCACCTTTTGATGACCTTACACTTGATGAAATCAGAAATGCATAAAATTCTGGAAGAAGAGACATGTGATAACTGCTATAAGTGGTTGTCATGCAAGAATGCAACTTCAGCCGTTCACTGTGCTCTTTTCTGGGAACTAACCGTTGTCAGAGTGATAACCGGTGTCAGAGTGGAGTAAAAGTGGTTGTCATGCTCATGCAAGAATGCAACTTCAGCCGTTCACCGTGCTCTTTTCTGGGAACTAACATGATCTATAGCGCGCGCGCAAATTTTATTTTGTAACTAGACCATGGGAGCTGCTACTGTAATTTAAAGTCACGTTCAACTACACTGAGTTCATAGACTGAATCTTATTTCTGTTAATGCTCTCCCTCAAGTGAAAAATGCATGTCATTTAGGATCTTGATTTGGAATTTGCGGGAAACTAATTTCCAGAAAAAACTAACTAGGCTGAGAATTGGCAGATGCAAATAACTTAATCACTGAGACAGAACAATTCAGGCGCGGGTCACTGCAGGACTGCAAAATCGAGGGTTTAATGGAAGGAAGAAAGAGGTTTCAATAGGTCCGCAGGATGGCACCTGGTGAATCTTGTGGATTCCCTCATCAGTGTGGATCAACGGTAGCGGGCGCGGGCGCGGGAAGGTGGGGGCGAGGGCGGCCGACCGCCGGACGGCGAACGCCGTTGCCCGGCGGCCGTGCGTGACCAAACTGCGACGGCGGGGCGTGCGAGAGTGTTGGGCACTACTTGTTGGACGCCTTGGGCTTTTTACGGGCTAGGTGGGCCCCTTTTAAGGTTTATGGTTTTAACTGGAAGACGTTTCAGTCTAATCTATTATCTTAGTATTTGAAGAGAAAAAGAAGCCACCACGTTCGCTCTCGAGGCCACGAAATTACCACATTAATCAGAAAAAAGAAAAGCTATGAGCCGTTGGATTTTATGAACATCTAACGGTCTAGATTAAACAACATACTCATAACAAAATGAGCCGTTGGATTTAATGAGCATCTAACGGTCTAGATTAAACAACATACTCATAACAAAATAATTCATAATAAAATATAATTCGGAATTAAAAATATAGAAAAGTAGTAGTTTGATTTGGATACAAATTTACAGAGAGAACAACTAAAAGAATCCATATAAAATACAGCTGATATGGCAAGGTAAAGCCGTGCATCCGGTAGACACAATCCAATCGCAGGTGACGTCCTGGCGTTGGATTCTGCGTTGGATTCTTTATTTTTGATATACGTACATACTACATGTCAGCAGGCGTCCGTGGCCTTAGCAGGCGCACAGGTCTTCTCGCACGTATACGATCCGGATTGTTCCTCTTCCGATCTACCGACCTCTCTGTATCTCTCTCGCATGCGGCACCGGCATAAGCACGATCGATCTTGGGCGCCGGCGCCGCCCCTCCCTCACGACATGGAGCAGTAGCAAGAAGAAGGAACTGCGGCAGACTCCGGCGCATGTTGGTGCGCGCTGGGCAGGTGCTCCTGCACATACTTATCACCGCCAAACGTCGAGAGACCGTGGTGCTATAGATTTCTGTTTTTCGCCGTTCTCACTGTAGCTGCGTCGATCGATCTGGCATTGTCTTTTGCATGCGTATTTCCGTGATTAAGGCTGATAATATACGCCAACGCAGACACGCAGGAGATGATCCTCATGTGGTCTCACTTGGATTCTCGCAGGCACCTCACGGCTTGAGACGATCACCATGTGGTCTTGCTTGGATTTCGCAGGCACTTCACGGCTTGCCCCGGCGCTCAAATATTGACTGACTAGCGTGTGTGGAGGTGAGAATCAGCAGGCTCAATTAATATGGATTTCATTCGCATCGATCATCTGAGTGGTTGGAGCAGAGGATAACTAGCTAAGCTTCAAGGAGAAGCTCGACGGCCAGGTGCATCAGATGCTGCAGATCATATACACGAAGTCGAAGAGAGCAAAAACGACAGCGACTAACACCTGCTCGATCTGCAACAAGTGGCTCAAGGCGATGTTAGTAGCGAGAAACGGGGAGATGATGCAAGAACTCCTGTTGACTGGTGGCTCAAGCTGCCGTACATGGTGTCTGAACTCTGAAGTCTGATTGACGTAAAGAACGATGGTATATATGGTTTTTTCTTGGTTGATAATATTAAGCAGGTCACGTGACAACATGCTGGGCGTTGCATCGATGGGCAGGCATAACCAGGTTCGCGCACTGCAGCTCATACCCGCTCTCTCGATGGAGGCTTCAGTGTGGATCAGTCACTTGCTTTGGATTGATTTGGAAGCATGGAAACGGATGTCTAAAGAACAACATCATGCCTCTGTTGAGCTACATGCAGGCCTTGCCATGCATATGCATAGACAGGTCATCCATCTTTTTTTTTTTGCAAAGACAAGTCCCAACTAACTCTTACAGATAACTTCACATATCAAAAACCTTAAGAAGTATTATGTGTTTATAGTATAAATTAGTCAGTATCACCATCATTTACGTAATTTAATAGAACGGTCTAGCTGATTTGTTGGTTCTCAAACTCTATTGATTTATTTGCATACATTATCTGAAGGTGATTTCACCATATTTCACTTTTCTTATGGAAAAACGAGTCTACATTTTGTTTCCACTTTTCTTCGGCATAAAGTCAATTTCTTAACCACATGATAACTTTATACAAGAATATGACGTATCAAACTAATTTCATTATATATCGCTAAACCATATCAACTGGATAATGAAGAAAAGAAAAGAAAAAACAAATAATGAGAACATAGGTATCTAACATATATGCTATATGTTTGGATCGAGCACCCTATGTTTAAGGACCTAGGATAAAAATATCAGAGACAGCTAAAACAGAAAATGTGCAGTTTCAACCTAATTTTCTTAATATCTAAGATGTCTACAAAGACCAAATAGTGTTGTTGACGTGCTGTTCAAACAAAATATGATCACCTCTTTAATCCGAGATAGGTTGCCTTAGTCTAGATTGTTTCGATATTACAATCCCATATAGAACCTTAAAAGGAGTAATGTCTGAGATAAGTGAAACTATTTTACTGTAAAAATTACAACCTCCGAACTTTCGCAGTGTCAAGAATAAAAGTACGGAGGTATATCTTGCTGTAAGTTGTTTCCTCCTGACTAGCCATCCCAACGACAAGAAAAAGAATTATACAAAGAGGGGGCGTTTGGTAACCGGGAAATAGGAATCGGGATAGGGATAGGGAAATAAGACAAGAAATCAAGACCCTTTATTTCTCCATCATATTAAATCTCAACCCTTCATTCCCTCAAGCATCATTTCCCAATCCCTAACCCACCTCTCATTTCCCAGTATCCAAACACCACGAGAGAGTAAACTAGCTTCCCGCACTAGGAGATTACTGGCGCCTGGGAGCTGCAGGATATCGACTTCGCACTTGACCAAATCTATGGCAAGCAGAACTTTTTTTCTGGGAAGATCATGGCAAGCAGAACTGGATTCATACGAAGACATGATGCTATCAAGAACATGCACAACATACTATGCGGTTGTTTTTTTTCATAAAAATATAAAAAGCAATCATTGCTTACTTTTTTGCTTGGGCTTACACAGGATAAAAGAAGCATGCTTGGTGTACTACTGCATAATGTAGCTCAAGTCATATGAAACAATGTATTTGGAGTACATTGCTTGCTATTTGGAGCACATAACGGAGGTTTAAAGTCAAGAACAATATCATATGCCTCAAGCATGAAAAAGAAGGTGATATACACCATTTTTAGTATCAATCGATCTCTAAAAGCCTCCAACTATGAGTTGACCTTTTATGTCATTCTGGTGTTGAATTGTCTAATTTTGTGTCAAGAAAATAGATGCACTATTTGTGATTTGCCACCAAATCCTCCCTAATGTTAGTCACTTCTGTGTGAAGTCTCAGAATCAAAGATCTACCTGATATTGGAGAGCAATAGTTGGATAGTTCATGATAGTGAGAGTCACTGGTAGTGGCGGTGATTTATTTATTGATTATAAAGATAATGACTAAGGATACCCAAGCAAGAAGGAGGAGGCACAATAAGCCGGCAACTCCATTTATCCTTACCAATAAGCTAACTCTTAGGTTCCAAAAGCTAATTCTTAGAGTGATGACATTATCACAGTTCACCCTATGTAGAGTGTATAATTATTCTAACTGTGTCATCGCAAAAAATAAAATAAAATCCAATTGGGTTAGTTGTTATAACGATTCTAGCCGCGCAATTTGTGCGGGCCACCTTGCTAGTTGTAGAAAAAAGAAAGAATAAAACAAGTTCATTTCAATCAAATTTTTTTGGCGAAAATTCAATGAAGTTTTTTGAAAAGCAAGGCAATCGTTGACCGGAATCTCCTCTTGGTATATCTTGTGAGGTGTCGGAGGAGGTTAGCGCGTTGGCTGGCTTTGCATCGTCGCAGCCGTCCCGGCGGCGGGCGTTGGACCTGACGCCACCGGACAAACAAAGCAGCGGAGTCCACCAAGCCCAAGCGCGCCAAAATCCTTGCTCTTAAAAATCACCACCACCACCTCCACTCGGGCACCAACCAACAATCGAAGAGAAGACACATGGAGCTCCTCGAGCCCGCCTGCCATCAACCGCCGCCCGTGGCCGGCGACGCCGCGGCTTTTGTGCTCTCCCGCTTGCCGCACGACGGTGCCGCCTTCGTCGACGCCGCCACGGGCGGGAGCCTCTCCTTCGGCGCCCTCCGCCGGGCCGCGCTCTCCCTCGCCTCCGGCCTGCGCCTCGGCCTCGGCCTCCGGCGCGGCGACATCGTCCTCATCCTCTCGCCCAACTCGCTCCTGCTCCCGCAGATAGTTCTCGGCGTCCTTGCGGCCGGAGGCGTAGCAGTGGTCGCCGCCGACCCCGACGCCACGGCAGCCGAGATATCCGCCGCGGCGCACGGCTCTGGCGCGAGCATTGTCGTTGCCGCGCCGGAGGTGGCCGGGAAGGTCGCCGGCGCAGGCGTGCCGCTGCTGCTCACGTCCCGGTCCCCGGATCCCCGTACACTCTCGGCGGAGGAGCTGATCGACGGCGCCGACCCGACGGCGCTGGCTGCCCCTGAGGTGGATTCGGAAAGGCCGCGCCCGTCGGATGTTGCTTTCGTGGCCTACTCTTCCGCGAGCAAGACGGTGGCGATGACGCACGCCGACCTCATCGCCGCCGCCGCCGCCGCCGCCGCTGGCTTATCGGACGAGGGCCGGGTTTGCCTGGCGTCTCTGCCGATGTGCAGCGTCCACGGCCTGCCGCTGCTTGCCCTCGGGCTTCCCGCCGCCGGAGTGACCACGGTGTTCGTGCCGCCGCCGTCTGATCCGAGGGCGGCGAGGGAGGCGGTGGCCGCACACGGCGCCACGGACGTCGTGGCGGCGCCGGAGGCGGCAGCGGTGCTGGCAGCTCCCATGCCACAAGATGGGAAGCTCTCCTCGCTTAGGAGGGTGATTGTGGCGCCGGCGCCGCTCGCCGCGGAGGCACGGCAGGAGTTCCGTCGGAGGCTGCCGTGGGTCGACCTGACAGAGCTGTACGGCACGCCGGAGGACGAAACGGTGCCTGCTTCGAAGGAGGTGCAGATGGCTCCTGCAGAGCTGGGACCTCCCGTGCTCAAACAAACTGACGATGCATCAGTGATGCAGTAAGTATTTCCTTCGTATGAATACTGCATAAAATTGCCAGTGTCTGAAACCAGGTATATCATCATCTGATAGAACTAACTTGTTGATATTTTCAGGAACAACAGCGAGACGGCAGATCAAATTGCAGTGACAAGAGAGACTGCCACCTCGGTAATGTTTCCCACTCTGTGCGTTACTCTTTTTGAAGGAAAAAATGGATTCATAAACATTAGCTGAGAACAAATATATCGGATAACATATTTATAATCACTGCATAACTAAAGCAATGCATTTACTCCAGGCAAAAAAAAAAACAATGTATCTCTCCCCGTCGTCACAATCAGTGAATACTTTGTACTGCTTTAATTAGCTTGTAATACCCGTCAACAGAAGGAAAAAAACAAGGTAGCAGATGCTGAAAATAAAAGGAGGAGCTTAAAAATCCAGGATCGTATATGATATATCCAATGTGATACGATCTTTGGTGTACTCTTGTGTATGATGCTATATGCTCTTACTGTTGAATATCTAAGCCTGCGTACAAAAATTTCAACCAGGTGCCACCACTTAAGAAGATGCAAAAGCTAATTCTGGGAGACATATTTTCAAGATTGAACACGAGCAGGAACTTGAGGAGGAAGGAGCCAGACACTTGCATCAGACAAGCTGTCTCAAAACTGTAGCAGATCCTCCGGCCGGTTTCATTTTCTGTTCGGAAGCTGCTAGCACAGCATGATGAAGAGCTTCAAAAGTTACAACCACGCATCAGAAGTTGCAATATCAAATATTTATTTATACGGCATACTGAACACTGAACATGATGTAAGGTGTCCATATATAAGTTTATGATATGAAAGAGCAAAGTGCAGTATTTACCCTGCAATTAGCATTCTGTACTTTGCATACTGCAAGTGAAAGCTTTTGCAGTTTTTGGTGCCGCAAGTATGACGAAAAATATTAAAATTCTAAATCCAAAACGCCACCAGGTGTATTGGAGATCATGCAAACATAATGCTCCACTTGGTTTTGCAGCATGTATGATATATATTTGTTGAAAGGATCGATCTAACATCGTCTAGCTAGGTTTTCAATTGTATTATGTAAATTAAATACCAGTAATAAATTAATTAGAATGTCCATTTCATCATATATAAGTCTACACCAGAAATCCATATGTTGCTTCACTGTTATGGTATAATCTGGCAATGCCATGATGCAATTCGTAATTAAGTTAGAACATTATTTCAAAAATTTCAAACCACTTTCTATGAAAAAAAGGTTTCGCTAAATGAAAAGGCGTCACGTTCGTTCAGCCGAAGCTTGCCTCACGCTTCCTCTGGACGGACACGTAACACAAAGATGAGAAAACGTCCTCACAATGTACTCTCCCTCCCTCCATATGAAAATTACTGCCCGTGTTTGTCTGTGAAACGACTACAAATTAGGAGGGAGTATAAGTAAATACATATTGAGAAAGGGAGTATGTAAAGTAGAGAGGAAGCGTAAGATGGGATGCTTGGAGACGCATAGCGCGATATATCAGCTACTATATATAGTAGCCTCGAAACGTATGACGCGGTTACCATGCCTGAAACCAAAATGAACTGGCAGTTTTGTTTCCGCCTGGTGCATGTGCATGTGCAGATCAACCAACCGATCTTGGTTTCAGTTTTGCATTTTGTATCTATTAGGAGTATAGTATATGCAGTTTTAATTAATTTGGAAGGCCAAGCACGAAACACAGAAAAGGCAAGGCACCGCCCCGAGGTGAGACTGATCGATCGAGCATGCATGGAAATGTATGACGCGGTCATCGTGCCTGAAAGCAAAATGAACTGGCAGTTTTGTTTCCGCGCGGTGCATGTGCAATGCTCAACCAAGTGACCAACCGATATTGGTTCAGTTTTGCAATTTGTATCTATTAGGAGTGTTAATCGGAAGGCCGAGCAGGCACGAAACCCAGAAAAGGCAAGGCACCGCCCCGAGGTGAGCACGGAGCAGCAGGTCTCATGTAGTCATGCCCAGACGAGTAAAGTGACGAAATCGGTTGTTTTTTCTCCGTCTAGTTCCAGCATGGAAACTCAAGTAGCTAGGGTTCAGGGATCACTAGTAATTAGTACGGCTCACAGATCATCACCGTACGTTTTACTAATTCGTAAGCAGCTAGCTAGCATGCAACCAGTACTACTCCTCTCCAATAATTCGCAAAAAGAAAAAAAAAGGATCGATCGAGTTGGTGTTAGGTTTTGATTACGCGTCTGCAATTTCAAACGGCATGCAACAAGCTTCCTCCAAGGAGTAGTAATGATACTGCAGGTAGCAGCTTAATTAATTTGGCCAGGCACAGCATGTGTCTGAATCCGTCTCGTGCAGCTGGAGAGGAAACCACAGCACGCGCGGGCGTTGGAAATGGAGTATATGCGTGCTCCAGGAAGAAACGGAAGTCAAAATTGCGCTACCAGCTTGTTTCGATCGATCAGGTTATTATTTGCGTTTTTGTTGAGGGTATATATAGCTAGCAACGAATTAAATCACCGATCGATCAGTGAATTGAACAGAAATGATTCGGTGTCACGCGCTCGATCGAAACCAATAATCCAGATCGATCGCCAGTCGAAAGGTCCAAAACCATGCATGCATGCAGCACGATACTCAACCTCAACCTAACCTACTACGCCTCTGAGCGGTATTCTGTTTTAGTATTTCTTTTTTTTTTGAGACTTAGTATTTCCTTATTAGCATGCTCAGTTGCAGGCGATCGATCAGTTGAGAGAACCGAAATATGCGGTTGAGGAAATTAGCCGCGCGCGGACGTCTTTCCAAGAGAAGGAAAATCGATCCAAATTAGAAAACTCCTTGTATTATTTATTTTGAACAATAATACAACTTGTGAGCGGGCTGTGATTCTATCAGTTTTGTTTTTTTTTTTTTGCGGTGGGAAAGGATGGGTGGCTGTGAAATTAAAGAACCATGCATGCATTGCGCTTCTTCTTCTTCTTCTTCTTCTTCTTTTTGTCTATAGGATCGATTAGATCAATTACTGGGTGGCTGTGAAAGAACATTTACAGTGCCTTACTGGGCATTCAGTTGCATTAATTCAGTTTTCACCCGGCCTAGCTAGAAAAGGCAAATGCAGCGCGCGGCCGGGCACATGCTTGCCTCTCGTAGAAATTCTTACGTTTTTTTTAAGATAATATTATGCAAAGCAAAAAGAAAAGAAAAATGCCGCCTTTTTAATTTCCGATCAGCAGCAAGCAGCTCGATCGATCCGGCTTATAAATACCCCTCCCTTGCTAACTTCTCTTCTTCACTCCCGGGCCAGCCACACACAAATTAACACAAGTAGCTAGTGATCGAGAGATCGATGAAGAAGCAGGACGCCTTGCGCGCCACGGTGGCGCTGCTCGTCGGGGCACTGGTCCTCGCCGCCGGCCACGTGGTGCCGCCGGCGACGGGCCTTGAGCGCTCGGCTGCTGCTGCTGTGAAGAACCGGCAGTCACGCGGCGGCCTCCTCGACAACAAGCAGTTCGCCGGCTCGTTCCACGACGTCGTCAGCACGGACCCGCCGATCACCGACGTCGTCGACCAGGACCAGCTGCCGCTCGCCGACGTCGACAACGACCAGGACCAGCTGCAGCTCACCGACGTCGCCTGCGGGAACCACCAGTCGACACGCGGTGGCGGCCTCCTCGACGACCAGCCGATCCGCGACGACCAGCCGCTCACCGACGTCCTCAACAAGTACCAGGACCAGCAGCTCCCCGGCGGGAACGCCGATATCAAGTACGTTTCTCTTAATTAACGCTTCCATCCCTCCCTCTGCTTTCACATCCGAACATAATAGTAATTCATGTTCTCTCCACTTAATTGAAAACGAGAACTCGATAATCATGTTTGCTTCTTGGATGGAACCACATATATAGATTGAGGAAAATTTACCGATCTCGAGTAAGATTAAAAGCTACTGTGGAATCTTGAAGCTAATTCGGAAACATGACGATGACAAAACGAGAACAGTTTATTATATTACCTTACCTCTGCTTAGATCGATCAGACTGTGTGTTTCTGGTACTTGGGCTGTAGTACCATTTTTAGGGTCCAAACATAATTCTCTCGAACGAACGCCGGTTAATTGCAAGGGACGATAACGAATTAAAACACAGAACTCGATCACGTTGGTTTGTCTTTGATCTCTGGACACTTTGACGCATCAATCATGTTGTCTAGATTGAGGGAAATATAACCTAACACTGATCTCAAGTGTAATTAAAAGCTGTACTTTGAATTGAAGCTTCGATGACTGTGTTTCTGGTACTTGGGCCGCACCATTTTTTGGGTGGCCGATGAATGAATGGTCCAAGGCAAAGTAGGCCGTCCCCTCTAGAATATATATACATGTACGGTACGTTTTCGATGAAAACTGAATTTTGGCCCACTCACGTTTGTTTCCGGTCTCGCATATTTATTTTGACATGCAAGAAAAATCTCTCTTTTTTGTGCGAGGGATGCAATAAAATAGTTGCTAAAAATCTGTTTATTCGATTCGATGAATATATAGAGCTGTAAAAATATACGGAGTAAAACTTGGAACAGTATGCATTTCTTTACCTCTGGACTGTATGTATTACGGGGGAGATAGTTGATTTTCAGGCGGCCCATGGTCCGTCACCGAGAGCTAGACATGGGCCGTGGGCCAGGGTGGCCCATCTACTCTTCAACTAGAATAAAGGGGTGGGTGGTTACAGTCAGTATAGGTAGCGTTCCTTGGTAAAAAATAATGGTTCGATGCAGCATATTAAATTATCCAATGTTTGGCAATGAAAGCATGATCTCATTTCTTTCTTTATTAATCTCTTATGATTAAAAGTAAGAGAAGTAATAAATGCTGGTCGATCTGCAGGGTGGCGGCAGTCGTGAGGGATTCCTTGGAGCTGCCCGAAAGCTCCTTCAAGAAATACCTTTCGTTTCTGGCGGATTTCGAGTTCCACGTGAACGCGACACGGGTGCGGCACATAAAGCAGCATCCGGTCCTGGCGCCGCAAAGGCTGAACCAAGCTCCGCCGACCTTCTTCAACATCTCCATCTCGGGCAACGGAGACGACCGGGTGGACATTTTGATTCGCTCCGACAACCTGTATATCGTCGCTTTCAGCAACAAGCAAAAGAACATGTTCGCGTTGAAGCCGCAGCGGGGGCAGTACCAGATGCGGCTGTTCTGGAGCTCGGCGGAGGGTACGGCGACCTGTTCGGCAACGGTTTCCGTGGACTACGGCAGGTTCAGATCAACAGGCTCGAGGCGTTGGAGCACCTCAAGGTTCTTGCAAACTACCAGAAGCTAGGGCGGAGACGAGACAGGGCTCAAAGTCCCTGTTGCTTTCTTCGCCCTGGTGGTTTGCGAGGCAGCACGGTTCCCCCAGATTCGGGAGGCCGTCGCCGCTCGCTGGGACCAACGCAAGGCGGGCCCCATTCAGCCGCACCTGGTCGACCTCGTCGTCAACTGGAGAACGTTCTGCTGCGCGGTTCTGAGCTGGGACAGGGGCGGGCAGACCGCGGATGCGTGGACGCGCAACAACGACGCCAAGAATCTTAGGTAGCGTTTGGATCCGGTGACTAAAAACCAAAGTGACTAATTTTAGTCAGTTCAGGGACTAAAGTGCCAAACGCCATGACTAAAAAGTGACTAAAATAGTTTAGCCCGAGTAGCCCGCCGAGAGGAGCTAAAAACGAGCTAAAACGGACCAGCGCCCGCCGCCGCCGCCCCCCCCCCCCCCCCCCCCCCCCAGCCTCTGCGGCGCCGATCAGAAGGTTCCTCCGGCGCGCCGTCGCCGCCCCAGCTCCCCCTCGCGCAGTCGCCGCCCCAGCTCCCCCTGGCGCCGTCGATTCGATTGACGCCGCCGCGCCGCACCAGCTCCCCCACGAGCCCTGCAGCCACTCCCTAGCTCCTACGCCGCTGCTCGCCATGGCCTGGATGCAGGTGGGGATAGAAAGAGAGCCGAGCTCGGGCGTGGTGGAGATGGCGGACGGCGTGCGGGGCGACGGCGGCATCTTGGCCACAGCGCGGCTTCTTTTCCGAGGCGGGAGGAGGCCGTCCAGCGTTGGCGTCGGCGCGCGGGGGACGATTGGAGAGGCGGCGGCGTTGCGCGAGGACTGGAGGCTGCCGGCGTGGGGCGGTGGGAAAGAGGTCGCTGGGGATGAGCAGGCACGGGAGTGGATAAGGCCGGCTTCGGTGGGCGGTGGAAGAAGGCTCCACGTGCGTGGGCCCCACAAATTTAGTCACTTTTAGTCCTAAAAACCAAACAGGAGTGACTAAATTTTTTTTGCTTCTTTTAGTCACTTTCCTTTAGCCCGCTCGATCCAAACGCTACCTTAGGGTGTCCTTCGGGGTCGTCAGCGCCGACGATGCCCTCACCAGGGTCACTCCCATCCTGCAGCCGTCCAGAATCAAGTGTCCATCGGCCTACTAGTGTCATTCCGTAGAGAGTACTCCTATCTGATTGTACCTGAGGAAATTAGGGAAGGATTTCGATGAATGGATCTCCTAAATAAAATAAATTGATGATTTGTCTTCGGAAAACAGTTCTATGCTTCACATGTTTTGTTTTGCAAGGGTCAACATTTTTCATAACAGTTTCCAACTGTTTGTTACATTCACAACAACAGTTGAACCTAAAATGTTTGAGGAAATTCCTTATTTGGCCCTAGAAAAGTTCCTGGTTCCTTTCTTGGCCCAATCTGAAAAAAAGTTACCTATATGACCCAAGTTGCAACTTTCATTCCTTTCTTGGCCCTTCCGTCAGTTTTGAGTGCTAACGGTGTTAAATGTGTGCTGAAATGACCATTCTGCCCCTGACTTTAATAAAAATGTAAAATTTATTTTCAAAATAACATAATTCCACAATAACATAATTGTTCAAGATTTTATATTGCCAAAATTATTTAATTTTCCAAAATTCCAGAAATAATGCCGAAATTTTGTGTAATATGAAAGCTTGAACAATTATGTTATTCTGGAATTTCGGACAATTAAATAATTTCAAAAATAAATTTTACATTTTTATTTAAGTCAGGGGCAGAATGGTCATTTCAGCACATATTTAACACCGTTAGCACTCAAAACTGACGGAAGGGCCAAGAAAGGAATGAAAGTTACAACTTGAGTCATATAGGTAACTTTTTTTCAGATTGGGCCAAAAAAGGAACCAGGAACTTTTCTAGGGCCAAATAAGGAATTTCCTCAAAATGTTTATGTAACTCATATTGATTGTTGATTCTGAACGGCACTAATGTTGATTTAGTACACCGATAATATGCTTGTTCAGTATAAAATAGCTGTGGCAAGCAAGTAACACTTGGTTCACTTTCGGATTTGTCCATCTTTTGCCACACCAATCACGTGCTACTCGAATTCCCTCAAGACAATTGGTTGCCCAGTTCATGTGATGTTATTTTTACTAGTTTACTTTGGCCTTGAACCATATGTGCTCTTAAGTGCCACACTTATTGTAACAGCCCAAAATTTAAATATAATAAAATTCACCCAGAAATTTAACTTTTTAGATTTATAGGTAATTCCATGTTTTTACAAAAATAAAACCTGATTAAAGTAGTCCCATAAATAGAATTTGAGAAATTTCTGAAATAAAAGTTCATGCTCAAAGTGCTTGTTTTCTTTTTCCCTTTTTATCTGAATTTTATTTGGTGTTTATCCCTCTCCCAAATTTGAATTCTATTCAAATTTGTTCAAACTCAAATCTGAGAAAAATGTTCAAAACATTTTTCTTCCCGGGCTCCTTCCTTTCCCTTCTCCTCATTTCCTGCCGGCCCAGCCCAACTCTCTTTCTCTTTCTTTTCCCCGAGTAGGCCGCCTTCCCCCTTCTCTTTCTTCCCGGCCCAACACAGCCCGCGCGGCCCGGCCCGGCCCAGCCGCGCTGTCGTCTTCTCCAGCGCGCTGCGCGCCTTC
Organism: Eragrostis nindensis; assembly: GCA_012490785.1. NCBI lineage: Eukaryota > Viridiplantae > Streptophyta > Magnoliopsida > Poales > Poaceae > Eragrostis > Eragrostis nindensis. Next base: position 338,440 of record JAAXCT010000054.1, on the reverse strand, counting down.
GCGAGCCATGCCGCGCGTCGCGCCGCCTGGTTTCCCGCCGGCGCGCCCCATCCCGCCGGCCTGTAGCCATGCCGGGAGGACGTCACGCCTGTCGAAGCCGCGCCCCGAGGCCGCTACAGAGTTGCGGGCGCCGCAACTTTTTCCCCCGCGAAATCCGCTCGCCCGACGCGCCGACGACCTCCTCCCGCCGTCCAAGTGAGGCCCGTCTCTGCTGAACGGACGTACAGCCCTGACATCGGATGACCGAGTTCGCGCGCGACGCACGCCTTGACTCTCGCTTGGCCCAGCGCCGCAATTCCGCCCAATGCCGAGCCGCCGCGTGCCTCGCCGTCAGAAAGATCTCGCTGACGAGCCTCTCTCTCCGTCCCAGTGCACCGCTCCGCTCGCCAACTGGGCGTACGAACCTGCTGCCGATCTGACGAGCCCACGCGCGCGCCGCAATGGAGGACGCCAGCGTCACCTCGCCACTTCAATGCGCCGAGAAAATTTCCGCCGGAGCTTATCGCTTGCCGGGATATTTTGCGCACCCAAACCGCCTTATCCGCCTATAAATAGGGCCGCCACCGTCTTGCGTAGCTCCTCGTCGCAACCACTCCCCAAATCCAGCTCTGCATTGCTCCAATCGCCGTCGATCCCCTTTCGTCCCCAACTCCGGCCGCCGTGCCATTTTCCCCTGTTCCGGTGCGCTCTCCTCCCCCTCTCTGCTTCTACACCCTCCTGCTGCCCTAACTAATCTATCCCAAGCCCAAAACCTAGCTTAACCGAGCCGCGACCCAGCGCGCACCGAGCGCCGCCGTCCGCCGCCGCACGAGCTCGACGATGGCCGCCCTCCCGGCCGCGTCTCGCTCATCACGCACTCGCCTCACACTCGCTGTGACCCCGCGCACCTCCTAGGCAGCACATACTTGCGAAAACACACACGCACGCGTGAGCGCGTCGCGCCCCGCCGCCGCGCTCCACTCCAGCGAGCCCGTGCCGCCGCTCTGGTGCTCGCCGTCGACGACATGCTCGACCCCTAGCTTCGCCTTCGCGTCCTCTACCCCTGCGGCGAGATCTCGTCGTCCCTCCTCCACCCTAGCGGCCGGCGGCGAGCTCTCCGGCGAGCCACCGCCGCGTCCAGCCCCGCGCCGCCGTCTCTGACCCAGTCGCCGCCGTCCGACTGGCGTCCATGTGGCGTCCACATCAGCTGTGGACCCCACCACTTAATCCCAGTCAGCTCACATCTCTCTCTCTCTCTTCCCTGCACCCGGTCCACGTGAACCACACTCACATACACCCCCGGTTCACAGAACTCGTACACCTAGTCCACAGCACAGTAACCCGGGGTGCACTATGCAGACCGGTCCCACATGTCAGCCTCTGTAGCGCATGCTTTTCTGCTAGGTACACCCAGCTTTTGCACACAGAATCCTATTTCGAGACTTTTCCTTTATAGAAAAATTCCCAAAAGTATCTTATATTCTCTAGATTATTTTGCCACCTTTTCCCAACCTCAGAAAAATATAATATTCCCAGGATAAATAGAAACCTATAAGAGATCTAATTCCTTTTCTTTATACCATAATTCCACCTCTCTAGATTCTTTTAATAGATTCTTTTCCCTGAACTTCCTATTTAATTCAATCCTACCTATTCATATCAGTTCCAATTCTATTTGAGTTTATTTGACTATTTATATGGATTTTACTCGGTTGCATTTATTTTATATTGCGATAGTTATTTATTCGTCGGTAATTTGCGTATTTTAGCTAATGAGGAGTTCGAGGAGGAACCTGAAGACCCGGATTACGAGGAGGAGCACGAGGTAGAGTTTGAAGGCAAGTCCTAACTTTCCTTGATCATTTTGATCCTACGATTTATAACCACATCCTATGAATGCCCTGTTTTAAATGCTCATATAAGATGCATGCTTATTTTATTTGAAATGTTGTGTTAGTTATGAACCTATTAGAATAGCCAACCTTGATATTGATGTCTGTTACCTTGATAAACCTAGGATGTTTCCTTCATTATGCTATAATAATGCTGGATTATTGCCTTGATATTAGATTGCTTAGGGTTTTATTGCAACTATTTAGTTGTTACACAATAATCATGACTTTGGTGAAATGTGTGAAAATGCGTGTGCTTGGTGTGTGTGAGTAAATAAAATGGGAGGGTAATAACCAACTAGTGTGTTGGGGTGAAGTGGGATCTTTTTCAGGCAGGGGCGAGATGGTGATCGGTGATTAGTGATAGGTGGAAGATGCTCGCCTCGGCCGATTAAGGACCGGTTCTTGTAACAATCAACCTAGTGAACCCCGTGCAACCATCAGATCCTGTTATGGGCAGGACTAGACCCTAACTTTCTGGTGCCTACCACTTGATCCACCTAGGAGGCAGTAGTGCAACGAGCAACCAGGAGCAGACACGATATCTTAATTGGTCGTTGTCTGACTTGGCCATTAGGCCATTGACTACTTATAGTCGCATTATAAGTCCCTGGGTCAGTAATGGCTCGTGGGTGGGATTGTGGGGACACTCGGGAAAGGTGGGTTTCGCTATATTGCTCCCTTGCTAAGAGCGATGTAGTCTGTGGGTAAAGATGTACACCTCTGCAGAGTTAAAATCTATCCGGATAGCAGTGTCGCGGTCACAGACGCGCTATGGTTGAGTTCACAATGATTAGTTTTACTTACTCCTTGAAGTGTGAGTGGGCGGTAGTTTGCCTGTGTTTTGGAAGTGAGAGTCGATACGGCCTTGCGCCCGAAGGCTCGCCTAAAATTTGGGAACTGGCGGGATTGACGTATCACCCCAGGGCCAACCCATTAATCATGACAAACATTTTTTTTATAAAAGATTTATGCTTCTAAAATGAACCCTGCATTAAAATAAGCTTTCTGCTAAAATATAAACCCTATAGCCTAACCTTTCATGCAGCCTTTTATGTATCTATAACCTTTTGAGTAGTGTTAGGACTTGCTGAGTACCTTATGTACTCACCCTTGCTTTAATCATTCAGAAGAAGATGTTCAGTATGAAGACCGTGGTGACGATGAGTAGGATTTGCGTTCATCGCCCGAGTTGCCTGTAGAAGTTGAACTCTCCGCTTTCCGCTCTGGATTGTTAGTTTGTGGCCAGGCCTGCCGGCCACTCTGGTATTGTAATCTGAAGTCGTTATAAGACATTTGTGGTATTGTAATAATAATCGAAGTATGGACTTGGTATTATCTTTGTTTGTGCGTATCAACTACTGATCCAGGGATTGGTACGGTAAGTACAGTGGATTCCAGAAATAGGGTCCGACACTTATTCATATGTGTTCTTACTGTCCACTAGCACTTGAACCATAAGTTTCAACAATTTTTGGAACGGACGCCAACTTTTTTGAAACTATTTTCAAAATGTTCCATTTAATAAGTTATTGTTCATTTATCAAATACAAATTAAACTAGAATTTTCTGGATCACCTTCTAACTATTTGTTATATTCATTCTAACTTTTAAGCAGAAATGTTTATGTAACTCATATAACTGGTTGATTTACTATAATTATATTGTTTTTTCAGGCCACAAATCTTTTGCTTTTAATAATAATTGATATAAACATTTTCCGGAGCATATTCCAACCATTTATTAAATGCATTTTAAATTAGAATGTTAAGATAACTCATTCATTTGTTGATTCTTTACAACAGTAGTGTTGGTCTAGCAAAGAAATTAGTGGTGCTGAATTTTCGAGGGGACTTGTTGTAATAGGCTTCTAACACCAACTTTCCTACAGCCTATTCGTTTTGCTCCCGATTTGCAGAATGCACCTAGTCTTTAGAATTTGGACGCCTGCACCTGCCAGGGTTTCTTGTTGGCCATTAACCAATTCTATGTCCGCTTAACTGGTGGTTGTGCCCCCACGCCCAGGGCAGGTATGTGTTCCTTGAGAAGGGTCAATTATTTATTGTACAGCAATTCAACAATTAAATAATTGATTTTGGTAAAAGTTCTGTCTTGGTCGGAGTGGGGCCTATGAGTTAGTTCAATTAAAACTTTAGATTCATACTAGAGCCACGATGATTGAGTCTCAAGCTAACCAAAAGGCAAGGGTTCTTCGAATAAGAACCGCTTGATAATCATTTATTGAATTAGTGTAATGACTCGACAAAAGCGAGAGAAAAAAAAAGTTGTTCAACATTTTACCTAGAAATGTTTATCTATTTATCATTCAATGTTGAGCTTCAACTGTGGTAATGTTTGTTTATCACAAATAAATTGCTTATTTTTCTTAGTAGTTCTATTTGCAAGTTAGCTTATTCTAATAGGTGGTGTTTGGCAAATGAGAACTGTGGTAATGTTCTATAAATCTAGCTTGCGCTCCTAGAGCTCCTAGTCTTTCAGATTTGTACGCCTGTAGCTACCAGAGCTTCCTTGTTGGCGATTAGCCAATTCTTTGTTCGCTTAACTAGTGGGACTCCAAGAAACAGTATACTGTCAGGTCGATGTACAGGAGACTACATTCAAGGGTGACAATATCAAGGTTAGAAAAAATGTGAAAAAATAAGATATCAGTGAAAGTCAAGTACTTTCTTTGGCTGATTTTTGGGAACTCTATCTTGACCAGAGACAATCTACTGAAAAGAGGGTGGAATGGTAATGGAAAATGCTTTTTTTTAGAGAGAAAGAGAGCCTTGCTTATAGAGTACAAGCTGTAGAATCTGAACTTACACATAGACACACACTTCACACACGCACCGAACACCACACTCACACACCTATACGCAAGTTAAATCCTACCCCTACACTCACCCTCACATGCCTGCCTTGAAGAGATGGTCTCGAACACCAGTTCCCAACACGTGTTGAGGCTGCAGTCGTCCAGACAAATTCTTGAAAAATCTTTCCGAAATTCGCTTCTAAAGGGGTTTGAACCTGGAATCTCCTACTGAGGTGCTGGTGGCCACCTGGTCACAGGCCCGTTTGCATGGCAAATGCTCAATGTGTGACAAATGGCAGCAGCAGCAGCGGACGGCGCGGGAGGAAGGACGCCAGGAGTCGTTGAATTTTAATTTGGACGAATCTCACACAGTGGGTGCTCTGTTTTTTTTTTTTTTTTTTGAGCATAAGTGGGTGCTCTAGGTAGAGTGCTGATGTATAGGAAATGGCCCAACCGGCTGGCCCAACAACGTGAAGCCTAGACCAGTTCTGTCTCTCATTCCCAACAACCTATTAAGACCCGTTCTGTCAAAAAAAAAAAAAAGCTCGTAAGGTGGTGATTGAATAGCAGATGGGTTAGAGACTTAGAGGGATAGGAAAATAGTATAGATATGATGAGCAGGTTTCGGGTTAGGGATATGCTGTTTTATTTCCTTTCCCATGTTCGGGTACTACTTGGATTAGGATATGGAATCCAACGTGGGACCCACACACCACCACCATCATTCAACACGAGCTTAGACTGACCGCACCGGCGTACGCCATCCCGCGCTGCAGTACGCGATAGCGTAAAAATCAGCTTGTAAGCTTCATGATCATTGCAGCTAGGGAAACCCCAAGTTATGAATGTTTTGGTGATAGGATGAGAACTATGAATGTGACTAACACTCTTTGTGAGATCTTATAGGTCACATATAAAAAAAGCTCCGTCCGTTGGTGGTGAACGCAAACACACCATGAACTTAATGACAAGGATGATTGGTTGCCTTCATCTACACAAGAACAGACTTGATGGAGTCGCGGAGAAGATATGGATCAAGGCTAAGGACATGCTAGATCCAAGCGAGTGTTGCTTGGTTAGATGTTAGCTTGAGTCTATAGGAAAAACCGGACTATCAAGAGGGTTCGAGGTGGTTCTCTTAGAGCACACTAGTTATAGAGATCATTGGATGCATGGTGAGCCTCTCAGGGGTTAGAGTGGCAGAAGAGGATTGAAGGAACCAAGAAGATCAAGTTTGAAAGCAAGAATCAAGAATAAGATCGAAGCTGCAGAGTCAGAAGGGACCGGACGGTACGGTCAAGGAGACCGTACCATACCGTCTACAGTGGAGATCCAGACAGAAAAGCTGAAGTTTCTGCAAGTGGAGAAATAGAGACCGGACTATGGACCGAACGGTACAGTACTAGGGACCGGACGGTACGGTCTCTGTTGAAATATCCAGACAGAGAAGCTAAGTTTCTGGAAGTTGAAAAATGAAGACCGGACCATTGACCGGACAGTACGGTCAGAGACCGGACGGTACGGTCTTACAGGCAGAGAGCAACAGAGAAGGAGAAGTTTCTGTTGGCTGAAGAAGAAGTGGAGACCGGACGGTACGGTCCTAGAGACCGTATGGTACGGTCTACTTTAAGAAGTGGCGCAGCACTTCCTGTACGCCGGTCTGCTGAAAACAGGATCGTACGGTCTAATGAGGACCGGATGGTACGGTCAATGGTACGGTCAATACGCAGACTGGGCACTTTTGGACAACGGCTAGTTTGAGGTTGGTGGCCTATATATAGTCGGTTGTTTACCTCTTTGAGGTGCTCTTGGACCCAGGGAAGAGGGGAGGTGCTGCCAAGAATCCAAGAGGGAGAAGTGTGAAGCACTTGAGAAGGATTTGGAGTGATCCTAGTGCTTGAAAGAGTAACAAGTTGCATCCTTTGATCTCTAGGCTAGTGTGAGCTTGAGAGAGTCATCTAGAGCTGTTACTCTTGGTCTATGGCAAGACCTAGACCGGTTAGGCGTCGGTGTTGAGCTGTCCAAGGAGATTGCGGAAGCCGACACAAGTTTGTACACGGTCTTGGAGCTTCCCGTGCGAAAAAAGCATCACTAGTGAAGCGCCTTTTGGCACGCATCAAGTGCGGAGCCTTACCTCCGGAAGAGTACCCGGAAGAGAGCCCGGCGGACGTGTCCGTGACTTCACTCGGAGGGTGAAGTGTGCTCTAGGAGGGATCGCCATCCAGCGGAGGGACGGGGTCGAGACTCCGGCGGGAGTGACCCAACGTGGAGTAAGGGAAGGCGCCATCCTTCCGAGACCACGGGAAAAATCATGGGCATTCTCTATCCCTTCTCCTTTACTACATGCATTTACTTATCGCACTATATATGATTGCTTGTAGTATTTGAGTTGTGCCTATATCTTGGTTGTGTGCTTATCTTGGTTCCTACTAGCTTCATTAGTATTGCTTGTTTGCCTTGTTCGTGTGCTTACTTGTTGTAGCCTTTCTAGTAGCTCTAAGGACTCTACTTAGTGTGTCTAGTATCTTTGGTTGCTTTGTCTCTAATTATCTAGTTGCCTTGCGTTGCCTAGTTTAAGTCTTCCGATTTCTATATATCTTGTGCTAGGTTGCTAGTGTGGTGTGCTTGTGTTATCTATATCCAGTAGCTATATAGGTTAAGGATACTCCTTAGTGTGATTTACTTTGTTAGTGGAACTACTCGCTAGGAGTTGCTTGGGTGTTAGTGTTTGGAAATAGATTTTAGAGTGCACCGATTCACCCCCCTCTCGGTCACACGATCCTTACACAGCTGCACCGGGCGACGCTATCCGAGACGCAACCGAAGCGGACAGCCCGCCGAGCGCCAAATCCAGCGTACGCTGCGGACGTCCGCTAAACGCGGTAGAAGCAGCAGCTGCACGTCACGTGGAGAGAGAAGAAAATAGATAAAAATAATAAAGAAAGAAGAGATGATAGTTGGAGATGGTTGAATAAAATATAAGATAGTTAATATAGATTATGAGATATAGAGGATGATGGATGCGAGAAAACTAGATATAGAAAAAAGAATCTCGATGACCAGATTAGAATATTCCTTTTACAGTGCGGACAGTCTTATCTTCCCAACCGTTCCAAGCTTTAAGCTCCAACGTTTTCTCTCTCTTCTTACCCAAAATCAAAGAGCAAGAGCCGGCAGAACCTACAAAATCCATCGACCATGGATGAGCAGACCGATGTACTAGCTTGGATCAGTTTAGGTGACCTCATGCGGCAGAGCAAAGCACAGATGTTGAACTCAAATCTCAAGGCCGCATGCTTTGGAACAGAAAGCTACGATTCAGGATCGACAGAGGCGAGTGGAGCGCTCAAGCTCGACTGGGAGTAGCAGGCGGCGACGCGGCGGTGAGAAGGCCACGAGAAGGAAGGAAGAGCCGAAGAGGACGCCATGCTCATCTCATTATTTTCCATCAAAACCCACCCTCCTCACTAGGTTAAGATTTTCTAGAAATTGGGATACATTTCCCTAGCCCATTAACCCCCACGCCCCCCCCCCCCCCCCCCCCCCCCCCCCCCCCCTCCCTCATTGCTCATTTCACTCAAACAAATGGGATATGATATCCAGACCCCCTCCTTTCCCTAACCCAACCTTATTTCCAGCAATCCAAACGACGCCGCCGCCGCCCGCTCCCTCCGCGCAGGCCGCCGCGCCCTGCACTCTGGCCGCGACAGGCTGAGCCTGGGGCGAGCTGAGTGGTGTCGGCCGCATCTCACGGCGGGCCTCAAAGATTGAATCGGAGCTTCCAAATCCGAGGCGGGCCCGGCGGGACGTGATCGGCGCCGAGCTTGGAGGGTGGTGCGGCTTGAATCGGCAGCGAGCCGGCCACCGCGTCTGTGCGCGCGCGCGGTGAAAACGGCCACTCCTGCCGAGTAGGAGAAGGGGCTGGAGGGCGGAATCTGAGGGCCTCCCCACAGTAGGGGCTCTGTTGGAGCGCCATTTTCGACCCTCGACCAGATCGGCGGTGAGCGAGGGGAAGATGTCGTCACCTCCTCCGGCGCCTGCGGGGCGGAAGCCCCGCCTCACCTCGGACCCCGGATCTTGCTGGGCGTCGCTGCCTGTGGATCTGCTTGGCGTGGTGGCGTCGCGCTTGCTGGCCGGCGACCTGCTGGACTACGTCCGCTTCCGAGCCGTCTGCACCAGCTGGCGGTCCGGCACCGCCGACCCACGCGGCCGCGGCATCGCCGACCCGCGCTTCCACCCGCGTCGCTGGATGATGCTCCCGGAGGGGCACTACCTCTACCCGGGCCACCCCAATCTGGGCGGCTTCGTCCGCTTCCTCAACCTCGACACGGGGGCCTTGGTCCGCGCCCGGATCCCGTTCCTCGGGGTGGGCAACTTCTGGCCCATCGAGTCCGTCGACGGCCTCCTCCTCCTGCTGCGGGACACGGTGGACCAGGAAGGCGCCGTTCGCCTCCTCCACCCTTTCACCGGCGACATCGCCGAGTTCCCGCCCATAGGGACCCTGGCAACACGCTTGCTCAGCAGCTGCCCCCCAACGTTGAGGAACAGAACACTCACAAGATCCGTCTGCGCTTCTGTTTCCTTCGACGCAGCCGGAGCCATCACCCTCATGCTTGCTATCTACCAGGTGTGCCTGATAGCATTCGCTACCTCCACGGACCGGCAATGGACCCTTTCAACCTGGAAATGGCCGGCACGCTATCCGCCACTGTCATTCCAAGGGAAGCTATACATGGTGCATACTCCCAATCCCATAACATTATTGAGGGGCCAAGAGAAGATCCACCAGATTCTCCAGCTTGACCCACCTATTATGCAGGACGATGGGGTTCGTGCACTGCCACAGCCTAAGTTGATCGCTACGATCCCCGTACGCAATCTCGTCCATCCTGACGGTCTGGTGGAATGTGGTTCGGAGATCCTGGTGCTTGGCCACAACGATTGGACAGCGTCGCAGATTACAATCTTCAAACTCGCGGACCTTGTGCTGCAAAGGTTTATCCCCATCCGAAGCATCGGAGGCAATACCTTGTTCTTTGATGAAAGGAGCATAAGTGTCTCCTCAATGGTACTGTCTACAACCAAGGGCGACAATGCTGTCTACATTTGTCCAGGGCCACCCTATCTTGGGCAGTACCACCTCAGTAGTGGAAGCTTGTCACCGGCAATTGATACTTGCAGCCTGTATGGCCGTAAGCCGGGACCTAGTTGCCTCGTCCATTATCTCTTCAGCTGCTGCTTTCGTGATCAGTGGTATGCACTTTATGTTCTTTCTTCACTTTCTCTCCCTGCCATCAATTGTTTTGTTTTGGTCTGCCTGTTAGCTTTCGCATTATGTTCGTGCAGGAGCAGAGGATTAGTATTCAGAATGGATGCGCAAGCGCCTGACGAAGAAGAGAATCTTTGTCATAAATTTCAGATGAACAATGATCAGGCTAGTCCGTCGTCTCTCTTTAAGCACCAAGTCCTAAACGCTTCGCATTGTACATGCCCTAACTGACACTCATTAAGATAATGTAAGCCCATAGGCGACAGGAGTGAGCAAGAAACTATGGCTTGATTACCGTCTCTTATTGTTGCCACATTTAGATTTCCATAGGTGATGGGAATGAATGAACATGACGCTATGCTTGATTGCCATCCCTGATTGTTGTATAAAGGATAGTAATACCATGTAATCTGATTAGATAGGGATTCTATCTTCTGCTGACAAATTGACTAGTGATTTCTGTGATGACATGCCATTTTCAACCAAAATAACTATATGTATTGAGAAAAGACCCTTTTCATGGTCAAAACTAGTCGTAATCTTAAAACTGTTTCAATGTATTTGTTCTTTATGTCTAATAGTGTTGATTCGATTGGTATAACCATTTATTTAACACAATTTTCGATTCATGCCCCTTTTTTCAGGCATAAACCAACATCTGCCTGCCAGGATGACAAGAGATTCTTGGTTGTTGACAAACATTAGCATTCCTTACATTATGCTCTGAATTTCACAGCACCAATTGAACTGTTGTAACGTGTATCTTCACATATTTATTAGTATATCGACCTGGATTCAAATGTGATGTTCTGGTGGAAAATGTACTCCATTTTTTTTTTTTTCAAATTCTGATAATGAAATGACATGTTCCTATATTGGTCCTTCCGGCAGTTTGCACTGTGGCCTAACTCTTTTGCTGATTTGATGCTGTAAGAGTATTAATTTCCAACTGTTGAGTAGGATTTTTGCTCGTGCATGTCAGTGTTCTTTGTTACACGTTGCGGGGAAAAGGGAACATGAAATTCTAGTTTGAATCAGTTGTGCGTTAAGCGTGGGTGGGGTCTGTCCCACTGCATGTATTTTAAGAAAGGAGCATGTCTTTTTTTGATTCAACAGACATGCTCATACATTGGTTACCCAGCTCTGGCCTAACATTTGATGCTTGAGGAGCTTTAGTCCGATGCATAACGCACATCTCTCTCTTGTCCGCTCTGCTAACAGCAGCCCTGCCCATGGCCATGGGGATCCCGATTGGGGTGGGGGCGGCATGGCGATCTTCTAGACGGCGCAAAGCTCGACTGAGTTCATCGTTCACCGGCTTCAAGTTGGTTGCTGTGAGGAACATGAAGGTGTGGACCTCCAGGAATCTCTTCTATATATAGCCGATGTAGCAGCTCTTTCTGATTTGTTCATCTTTATTAGCGTTCATGTGCTTTTCCCTTTCTTGTTGATGGCTTCAAACTAGTAAGTTGACGAGGATTTGGCAGGTGATTAACAGTTGGTACTGGAAGGAATGGAGCTGATAGACGGCTCTGGCTGCCCCTGAGGTGAACGGATGCTGCTTTCGTGGCCTACGCAAGGACCCCATCACATGCCACAAGATGGAAAGCTCTCCTCGCTTAGGAGGGTGATTGTTCGCTCACGCCGGAGGCTGCCGTGGGTCGAGTTGGCAGAGATGTACGCACGCCGGAGGACGAAACGGTGCCTGCTTCAGAGGAGATGCAATAAGCATTGCATTCCCTTCGTATAACTGGCTCAGTGCATAACAGATATATCATCTAATAGAGTATATTTTCAGGAACAACAGCCAGACAGATTAAATGTCAGTGACAAGAGAGACTGCCACCTCGGTAAAGTTGCCACTCTGTGCGTTACTCTTTTTGAAGGGGAAAAAAAATAATCATGATTCATATACATAGCAACAGGCGCAACTCAAAAAGATAGTATCATTAAGACCTGAGCAAAAATATATCAGATATCATATTTATAATCGCTGTATAAATTAAACAGTGTATTTCTCCGATCCAGGCCAAAAAAAAAGTATCTCTCCCCGTCAGAATCAATGAACACTTTGTACTGCTTTAGCTTGTAATACCCGCCAACAAAAAAAAAAAGGAGTATCAGATGCTGAAAATAAAACAGGAACTAATAACCAGCGCCATATATCCAATGTGATACGATCTACGGTATACTTTGTATGATGCTATGCTCTTACTGTCGAATATCTTAGCCTGCCTACAAAAAATTTCTACCAGGTGCCACCACTTAAGAAGATGCAAAAGATTATTTTGGGAAACATATTTTCAAGATTGAATGCGAGCAAGAACTTGAGGAGAAAGGAGCCAGACACTTGCATCAGACAAGCTGTCTCGAAACTGTAGCACATCATCCGGTTTCATTTTCTGTTCGGAAGCTGGTCACCAACCTGACAAAGAATGCTTCAAAAGTTACAACCACACTCAAGTTGTACCATCAAATATTGATTTATATGGTACATTCAACAAGGAAAGGAGACCAGGAAACTGAAACAATTAAGCTTGCATCGATTTTTACGGATTCAACTATTGTATTGTAGGGAAGGTGTCCATAAGGCTATGACATTAAAGAGCAAAGTGCAGTATTTACCCTCCACTTAGCACTCTCTACTTCGGAAACTACAAGTGAAAGGTTTTGCAGTTTTTCATGCCACAAGCATGATGATCCCCCCCCCCCCCCCCCCCCCCCCCCCCCCCCCAAAAAAAAAAAAAATCAAATGACCACCAGACGTATTGGAGATCATGTAAACACAATGCTCCACTTGGTTTGCAGCATGTATGATTATATGAACTATATATTGATTGAAAGGATAAACCATCTAGATGTCTGATTGTATTCTGTAGAGTAAAAACTCCCTCCGTTCTTACGTATATAATATGATGTTTAGGACAAGAAATTTAGTGCAATTTGAACTAGATTGGCTGTCCTAAACGTCATATATTTAAGAATGGAGGTAAGAATAAATAACAAAATCCCAAGATAATAGAATGTCTATTTCATCATATAACTCTACACCAGATATTTATTTTTCTTCACTGTTACGGTATGATGCAGCAATGCCATGATGCATTGTTCCCTTGAGAATTCATAAGTTAGAACATTATTTCAAGTTTTAAACAAGTTTCTACTGAGAAAAAGGATGTGCGAGGTGAAAAGCTTGAAGCAGCAACCATAGCTGAACGCATGAGTACGTTAAACTTTGTCCATCAGAGCATGTTGCACATAGAACTTACTATTCATCATCAGAGACCTCCGCACTTCCAGCCACCCACTTCCAAACACCACCAGATTTCTGTCTCTGTGCAGTTGACATGGTTTGCTCCACCTGAGATATTTCTCGACGCAGTACTTCTAGTTCATTCTCCAAAGAACCAGCAGATTCTAATCTTTTATTGGCAGCAGCAATTTGGGTCTGAGTTCATCAGAGATGTGGGGAAAAAAAGGGAGGGCAATCAGAAGCGTAAAACAGAAAGTTAAAAATAAGTTTGTTCAGACTCAGAGCCTCAGAGAATAAAAAGTAATGTGCAAGAATAGAACCTCCAGTTTCTGGCATCTTGAACCCTCTGCTGCTACCTGATCTTGAACTGATTTAAGTTCCTTCAAAAGGAAAAAGAAGAAGAAAAACAAACATTGTCAAAGATGAATCAAGAACTCCCATTTAGAGAATGTAAATAAAATTTTACCTTTGCTAATTCTCCGTATGACAAGTTTGCCATGTCTAATTTATCCTTTAGTTTTGAGTTTTCAGCAAGAACTTCTGCCAGTCTGGACTCTAATTTACATTTCTCTACAGTAAGTGCTTCGATTTCAGCAAAATTTTTTGGACAAATTTACAGCTTGATCTCTCTTTATGTCTAAATCATCCGTAGCAACAATATCTATGCTTCTCTCATCGGTTGCAGTAATTACAGCATAAGCAGCTGTCACAGAAGCGGCGGCGGCAGCTGCAGCTGGTGATTGGAGAAGGCGAGGTTTCACTGGATTTCTTGGCTTGACTTTCGAAATAAAGATCTGCAGAAAGGTCCTTGTTTTCCTCAGATATTCGGTGGTCTTTCGCCATGGGGGAAAATTGGTAACAAAGGGGATAAAATAGTGCAGAAAGAACAGAAATGTAGGAAATCCAGAGACATATCCATTGAAGAAATCGTAACAGTAATAACTTAAGAACTAAAGTCACAAAAAGATATGAAGACAAGATCAGAGGAAACTTTTTCATATAAAATAGGAAGTTCTACACGCGAATCATTAGTTATTCCCTTAAAATCAGTACCTCATTGTTGTATTTCCCATTGTAACCACCGAAGGCAATAAGAAAATTTTCACCATCAACTGTAGCTGAGCAAAGAGTGAGACCCTGGAAAGTATTAAATAAGCAGAAGTCAACAATTATATAGTACGTCAGTGTCGGTAATTCACATTTGATTTTAAATCATCAAATTTTGCGAGGCTTAAGTTGTAAGAACCATGACTGAGCTTCCTAATGGCATATTTGATTGTTGCCCCTAAAAGGGATCAGGAAGGCAGCCTTTAGTTTTTTAGTTGACTTGAAACCACAAACGATTGCAGAACATTTTCTAATAGCGTTTACTCCTCGCAAAGTGGAATGTTGCTCCATGGTAAGTTTAGGTACCTTTGAAACTAGGGAACACGTATCAGAAATATTGCTTACCTCGCAAGCTAGTGGATCTCGAGCTGACACACTGGTTACAACTGACCAGACGAACTTGGACGCATTCATTACAATTGTGTCAGTGGAACCTGCAACATGTGCATTTTCTGAGATATTGGAGCATAGATAATGCAAAACCTGTGGGAATTTATAAAAGGCTATTTGTGCCATAATTTGGGCATTACCACTAGCGTTATCTCCACCACCAACAATGTACCAGTTTTCGTCAATCATGGTACCAGCATGACCACTTCTAGGACTTATATGTGCACCTTGGGTGTCAGGTCGAGACCACTCCAGCTGTTATCATCAAACATTATTTAAGCAAGTGGTGAAAGAAAACAATTCTTTCAAACGTTCGCTGAAATATTGAGGTCTACTTCTAAAATGCTATATAGAGGAGAAACCTACAATTCCTCCCTTATGTGCAGAAATACAATAGAGATTGCTTAACATGTCTGCATCTCAGCGTATGATATATGGTACCTAGTGTTAGCCAAAGTGGAGTGAGTTTGATCCTATCATTGGGTAGAGACAATTCAACATTACAATTCTATTAGCTGGTAAGAATTTTCAACTTAGAGTCCTGCTATAACAAAAAAACTTAGTATTAACGTGTAAAAGTTTGGGGGTGCTCAAGCTATCAAAGAAGACTATCAATAAATATGTTGCCTTGGCAAACTTATTTGGTTCAACGCATTAATGAACTTGTATAGTACAAATTGATGACGTCATTCTCCATTCATAACTTACAGTTTCCAAGTCCAGTAGGTAAAGATCATTGAAGCATGTAGAGTGAGAGGAGCCACCGAAGATCATAAGGTACTGGTCAGCATAAACAGCAGCTGAATGGTCATACCTAGCAGCCGGGCCACCTTTCCTGTTTGACAACAACAAAACGAACAATGAACTCAGCAACAAACATGAAGAGAATACTAGCAAAATTAGTAAAGTTAAATCTTACGCTGTTTTAAGTTCTTCCCACATCATTGTCTCCAAGTCAAGTATATGAAGATCATTCAGTAGCCTTCTCTTGTTATCCTCTCCGCCAAACATTAATAATCGAGAACCAAGTAGGGATACGGATTGACCACTTCGGGCTATCTAATGCAAACGAAAGTATCCCAAGACAATTCAGCAAATTCTCAGGTAAAAATGTCTGACAATTAAGCACTAACAACAATGTTTTGAAACATAGGAGAGAGAATTCTTACTGGGACTTTTCCGTAAGTATCAAGAGCAGACCAGGTCTTTGTTTCCACATCAATAAGCCAAACTGCATCCAGAAATTTAGCACTATCATTTTCAACAAGCTTAGTTCTTGTAAAACTGAAAGATCACTTCAGAGATATTTAACAGGATATATTCAGTGGGCGATACCTATGTGTAGCTTACACAAAGTATTACTATGAGGCAATGCTTTGGGAAACAGGGAAAAATGATGAAGCATGTGTGATTCTCGCAAGAAATCGGAGAGGAGGTGAATGGGTAAGTGCAGAATATGTAAAGATGAAACTAACGCTTATGAGGGCACTAGGAAGGATGCAGGATGCTGACCTGTCATTCAAATCATTTGATTTTCCTTAAAAGATGCAAAGCTTGAATACAATGTGTTTCTAATAGTTTCCACAGAACCAGAAATTTGAATCCGTGATAAAGACTATCTCATTGTTGATAATCAAGTTGATTTATGCTTACAGATCATTCCGCATGTCACAGTCATGCTACGTGTAAAGGCACAAACACCATACAGAATTCAGTTACTGAGAACCATGTACCACGTAAGTTGAACCAAATTTATGATTGAACATTTTTTCTGCTCTGTGTTTAGTATGTACAATAAAAACATCTAAATAAATAGTACCTGAAACTTTATTTAATGTTGATGGCGATCTCACGTTCCCAGCTACAACCACAAGATTATTTTTCCACTTGACCTGCATGAAGAACACCCGTTCAGCACAGAACATGACACTCTTTTGTAGAAAGAGTGATTTTTCCGTTAGGAGCGAAAGATGGTCTGTTTACCAAACTGTGGCCTGATAATGCTGGGAACGGTTGGTCAGCAGCAGCATTATTTTCATGGTTCAGCTGATTCTGGTCTCTTGTAGGATTTAACGCTGACCACATGAATGTCCTAAAATCAAAAATCTGCCAAAAGATTCCAGGCTCGAGTTATATAGATGAAAACCATCTGACAGACAAGTTTAAATAAAATGAAACGGTGCCGTACCTGGACATCTGATAGAGAACGGCCATTGCGACTTCCTCCGACTACATACAGTTTATCTTGAACCACTTCCGCAGCGTGCTGCCATGCATTAGCAGTTTAGCAGTAAGCGGACACGCAAATCAGGGTACTAGCAAACACCACTGAAACATGACATCTCGTATCGTATATGATCATTAACCTATCTCTGTTTTACTCAACTTAAAAGTTAAAATTCCCACTGTGTTGAAACTGAAGGACCAATGCGCAACACAGCACTGCCAGTCAGTAATTCAGGCATTTCGTCAAGCGTTTCGCAATAGCTAGACTATCCATCGTGTGCCAAAACTGGTCCCATCGAAGAATCACAACAGAGAACACGAGCGGAAGAATTCGATTAACTCTGCGCAGAATCGCGTACCTTGTAACGCGCGGAAGGGCGCGGGGACTCCTCGGCAGGGCCGAGCAGCACCCACTGGTGGTACGGCGCCGCCGCGAGGCCGACCTCGCCGCTGATCCCCTCCCCCATTCCCAGCTCGAATGAATTGAATCCACACGGATTCGAATCAGTGAACCTGGCGAGTTGAGAAATGGGACGATGTGGATGGAAGCTTCGTGGCCTCCTTTCGTCGATTCCGATGCGGGGGATTTTGACTTGGATCTGAGTTTTCAAGTGCGTGCGTGCCGGACTCCGATGAGTGGACTCGACGCGCCTCTGCCTCTCTGCTCTGCGTGCGTGTCACGTCCGTTCAGTCAGGCAACAGGCAAGCAAGCTCCTGCTGCTGGACCTTACTCTCTTTTTTTTTTTTTTGAGAGGATGCTGCTGGACCTTACTCGTGAGTAAATGCCGCCGCCGCCAAGGCCCAAATAAGACCTGGACCTTACTCCAGGCCGGCCCAATGTACTGTACGACCCAGACCAGAAGCGGAAAACGAAATTCCCCACCCGCCTGAAACGATTGTTGGATCAGATCGGCGGCGTGGCGAGCGAGGGGAAGATGTCGTCACCCCCTCCGGCGCCGGCGGGGCGGAAGCGCCGCCTCACCTCGGACCCCGGATCTTGCTGGGCGTCGCTGCCTGAGGATCTGCTTGGCGTGGTGGCGTCGCGCTTGCTGGCCGGCGACCTGCTGGACTACGTCCGCTTCCGAGCCGTCTGCACCAGCTGGCGGTCCGGCACCGCCGACCCACGCGGCCGCGGCATCGCCGACCCGCGCTTCCACCCGCGTCGCTGGATGATGCTCCCGGAGGGGCACTACCTCTACCCGGGCCACCCCAACCTGGGCGGCTTCGTCCGCTTCCTCAACCTCGACACGGGGGCCTTGGTCCGCGCCCGGATCCCGTTCCTCGGGGTGGGCAACTTCTGGCCCATCGAGTCCGTCGACGGCCTCCTCCTCCTGCTGCGGGACACGGTGGACCAGGAAGGCGCCGTTCGCCTCCTCCACCCTTTCACCGGCGACATCGCCGAGTTCCCGCCCATAGGGACCCTGGCCACACGCTTGCTCAGCAGCTGCCCCGCAACGTTGAGGAACAGAAGACTCACAAGATCCGTCTGCGCTTCTGCTTCCTTCGACGCAGCCGGAGCCATCACCCTCATGCTTGGTATCTACCAGTGTGCCGGATAGCATTCGCTACCTCCACGGACCGGCAATGGACCCTTTCAACCTGGGTATGGCTGCCACTCTATCCGCCACTGTCATTCCAAGGGAAGCTATACATGGTGCATACTCCCAATCCCATAACATTATTGAGGGGCCAAGAGAAGATCCACCAGATTCTCCAGCTTGACCCACCTATTATGCAGGACGATGGGGTTCGTGCACTGCCACAGCCTAAGTTGATCGCTACGATCCCCGAACGCAATCTCGTCCATCCTAACGGTCTGGTGGAATGTGGTTCGGAGATCCTGGTCCTTGGCCACAAAGATTGGACAGCGTCGCAGATTACAATCTTCAAACTCGCAGACCTTGTGCTGCAAAGGTTTATCCCCATCCGAAGCATCGGAGGCAATACCTTGTTCTTTGACGAAAGGAGCATAAGTGTCTCCTCAAAGGTACTGTCTACAGCCAAGGGCGACAATGCTGTCTACATTTGTCCAGGGCCACCCTATCTTGGGCAGTACCACCTCAGTAGTGGAAGCTTGTCACCGGCAATTGATACTTGCAGCCTGTATGGCCGTAAGCTGGGACCTAGTTGCCTCGTCCATTATCTCTTCAGCTGCTGCTTTCGTGATCAGTGGTATGCACTTTATGTTCTTTCTTCACTTTCTCTCCCTGCCATCAATTGTTTTGTTTTGGTCTGCCTGTTAGCTTTCGCATTATGTTCGTGCAGGAGCAGAGGATTAGTGTTCAGAATGGATGCGCAAGCGCCTGACGAAGAAGAGAAACTTTGTCATAAATTTCAGATGAATAATAATCAGGCTAGTCCGTCGTCTCTCTTTATGCACCAACTCCTAAGCACTTCGCATTGTACATGCCCTAGCAGACACTCATTTAGATAATGTAAGCCCATAGGCGACAGGAGTGAGCAAGAAACTATGGCTTGATTGTCATCTCTCGTTGTTGGCAAATTTCGACCAAAATAACTATATATCTATATGTATTGAGAAAAATACCCTTTTCATGGTCAAAACTAGTCGTAGTCCTAAAGCTGTTTATATTTTTATGGTATGGAGTGAGGTATTTGTTCTTTATGTCCAATAGTGTTGATTCGATTGGTATAACCATTCATTTAACACAATTTCCGATTCATGCCCCTTTTTTTTAGGCATAAACCAACATCTGCCTACCAGTATGACAAGGATTGGAGGAGATTCTTGGCTGTTCACAAACATTAGCATTCCTTACATTATGCTCTGAATTTCACAACACCAATTGAACTGTTGTAACGTGTATCTTCACATATTTATTAGTTTATCGACCTGGGTTCAAATGTGATGTTCTGGTGGAAAATGTACTCAATTTTTTTCCCCCAAATTCTGACAAAGAAATGACAAGTTCTTATATTGGTCCTTCCGGCAGTTTGCACTGTGGCCTAACTCCTTTGCTGATTTGATGCTGTAATAGTATTAATTTCCAACTGTTGAGTAGGACTTTTGCTCGCGCATGTCAGTGTTCTTTGTTACACGTTGCGGGGAAAAGGGAACATGAAATTCTAGTTTGAATCAGTTGTGCGTTGAGCATGGCATCTGTCCCATTGCATGTATTCTGCTCCGCAGCTTAAGAAAAGGAGCACAGTTTGCATTGCTTGCTTTTTTTATCTCATCTGCAGGTGAGACATAGATCACGGAAATTGTAACATCCCGGCCCAGGGCTTAATAGGATTGATAGAATACTCATATCAACAAGTTGCAACTTCTTTTCCGGAAGCTCATCTCGAAAGAACTCCGAGGTTAAGCGTGCTTGGCCTGGAGCAATTTCGGGATGGGTGACCGACCGGGAAGTTTGTCCCGGGTGCGCATGAGTGAGGACAAAGTGCGCAGAAAAGACTTGTGTTGGTCTGGGAGGGCATTCTTGACATCCTAGAGAGCTGCCAGGCGTACGGGGTTCCGGCCTGTGGGGACGGCGAGGGGGCGGGTCGGGACCGGTTCCGGTCTGTGGGGGCGGCGAGGGGGCGGGTCGGGACGTTACAGAAATTTACTTCCATTAAGCAACAATGGTCATCACCATATGAGTTTGTTTTGTAAGTGGATTTGGACATTTGAGTTGATCTGGCATGATGCGTGCCGGTTTGAAATCTTCAGCAGAAGCAACTGCAATGCCCTTTCTGTTCTGAGACCTCGGGAGAGTAATCCAAGTCCGTATTTGCGCTGAATGGCCACTGCGAACAATACATGCCCAGTTGATGTACATGTTCTCAAGAAAGGTAACGATTGCTAGATGCGTGGTTAAATGTATTTAGCATGGGTACATTTTTTTTGTTGAAACCTTGTTTGTGGAATGTGGTTTTTGCATAGCTCGAGGTAATAAGAATGGAATGGGTTAAACTGGCATGTAGCGCTGACTTATGGGTTTTCTCCAGAAAAATGTGTTCTCCGTGAGGAACGTCTAAAGTAAGTTACGAACAGTGGCTGAATTTGTATACAGGTGGCTTGTTCTAACTTTTTCCCCAATTTAACCAGGTTAGTAGCTATGTACATCGAGCTTGAACAAAAATCGGCAGAACAATACAACATAGGAAAAAGAAAATAAAATATATCTGTCAACTTGAGACCCTCTCTCTTCGGGGTGAAACGTATCCTTGTGCCGTACGCGACGACCGGTAAACGCACATCATCCGCATAATATGCCATCCAGAAGAATTTGCTTGACGTCGACAAGCCATCCTCTCCGGATTAAAAACCCAGATTAGGTGTAGAGAGTCAGAGAGATTGATTAATCTAACACCATGCAAAGTAGCGTGTGTTTGAAACTTGGGTCTACAGAAAATTTTTAACTAGCTGGCCGTCATAGTTTCTATCTTCTCTGAAGACGAGATGAAAGTAATTTGCCCTGATACCGACAGGCAAACATGTACCAATGATCTGCGGTAATGTATAATGGCACACTCGATCTTGCATTGCAACCTTAATTATGGACCTCACCAGATGATGCTGCGGTTTGACGTTGTGGATCAGAAAATGTAACTCTAAAGTACGTGTTCCCGACTGAATAAAGACACCAGTAACAACTCAAAAAAAAAAAAAAGACACCAGTAACGATTGCCAGATGCGTGGTTAAACTAGAGCAGCTTTTGGTAGGCTTTTGCTTTTGATACATGAGCAGCAGGTAAGAATTGCGTATGAGTTGGTGAGTGTGCAACTAACTGTGCATACCACCGCAGGCAGGCCTTTTTGTCTTTGCATGTTTGAGGCTTTCAGATTTTTGTTGTCTGCTTTGTCACCAAGATCGCATCTTTTGTTCACGCGGTAAGCTTTAGATTTGTTCTTCTTTCTCATTGTTTCTTTCGGAGCCAGACAAGTAATAAGAAGTTGAAAAGTGCATATATACCAAACCTTGTCAGTTGTGTTGTCAAACAAAGCATTCAAAATGGTTTTCATGATTCAGCAATGTGGACCGATCGAGTGAAAATATAATTCGATCGTCAGTGAATTAGGAAAACGACAAGCGAATGTAGCTCGCTCATTGTTTAAGGAAACACAACAAATTCATGAACTCCATGTGTCATTAAAAGTGATGATCAGATCATCAGTGACATCAGCTTAATTAAATCTCGCAAACTCTTGTTCTCGATATGATGGTGGCTAAGAAACGTCTAGTTGCAGGTCCCGTTAATGTTTTGTTATGGTGCAGGGGAAAGCATATCCACATGTGTTTATGGGATATTCCTGTTGCGGGAGTCAACTGCACGTAAGAAAATGGCGTGCTCCCCGTACGTGCTTCTGATCGGCAGGCTGCTTCTTCCTCCTCTGCTGACTGTGACACTGCTAACGGCGAGAGGAGCGATCGAATTATGTATTCGTCCGACTGTATTGAAGCAAATAATGAATGATTCGGCATCTCTCGACCAGGGTTCTCTTCTCTCGGGCTGAAAATTTAAAAGCACAAGATATGATGATGGGGGATTGTTAAGTGAAAGCGCGTTAGTCTTGGTTAATAATAAGGACAGGTAACGAAACAATACGCCAACAAAGAATGTGGTGGGAGTAGAGAACATTCAGATATCGAAATCCAGTAGGAGGAGTCGTAGCTAGCAAAAGAGCATTCCACCGCACGCGGGACTCGTTGCATTCATATGCTTTCAATTGATCAGTTTCTGAATGAAAAGGCGAACTAGCTAGGACTGACCAGGACGCGTTGTCCTAGTCGTTGATATATATGCAGGTCCTGGCCATTCGTTCTAACATGGATCGACAAGAAAAACGTTGCGTTGGTCATGAGCAAGGGTACGTACCCACCTACGGCATGCATTGAAATCAGTCGAGAACAATGAAAGTCAGAAAAGACGGCTAATTAAGATGGGGACGGTGCGCTTCGTGTGCATTCTAGCTAGCTTTGAGCCTCCTTGAAATCATTTCATCGGCTGCTTGCAAAGCCATCGATCGTTGACCTGATCGTACTCTAGTCAAGTCCAGCTGCAGATTAATCAATGGAGACACCGAGACGCAGAGGGAGTAACCGAGAAATGCGTGTTGCCTCGACGAAGGAGGAGCTAGCGTAATGTTTGGGAAAATTTTAGCGAAATCAAAGCAGGCAGGTCAAATTAATACTAGACTGTCAGTAGCAAGTCAACTGAAAAGAAAGAAGGAGGAGGAGGAGGAGGGTTTGGGCCTGGGGCCACACTGGATCGATCCGGCGCTAGAAAGGAAGGAATATCCGTCCCCACGGTCCCACCAGTCAGCACCCACGTGGGACCCGCATCCAGTTTTCCAACCAACCGCTGGTGTCTCCTCGTTCTTGTCTCCTCCTTGAGCAGCGGCAGCTAGCTGTTGCCATCCGTCCAGTCGCCGAGTCGCACTCTAAAAATGCCTGGTGAAGAGAAGAAGCAAGCAAGCAGCCTTCTTCTTCCTCCTCCTCCTCCTCTTGCCTTCTTTTCCTCTGGTGTAGGACTCGCGAATTAATGAATGCAAAGCAAGAGAAAGCAGAGTTTAGGAAGCTAGAAAGGGGAAGCAACCGAGTGATTTAGCTTTTGACGTGCCCTGGATCGCCCGCCGCTCGTGTCCCAATTCAATTTGTCTCTTCCCTTTTTTCCAAAAAGATCACAAGGGATGGAGGAGGCAAGCGTGGTGTACTGCGCCGTGGGGAAGGAGGCGGCCCGGGAATGGAAGGCCAACCTGCTGTGGGTGCTCGCCAACGTCATCCCCCGCAACAAGCGCCTGCTCTTGGTGCACCTCCTCCGCCCGCCCTCAAGAATCAACATGAGTACGTTATCTTTTGCTCATTCTCTTCTCCCCTCCTAGTCTTCTTCTTCTTTTACTTTCTTTTCTTTTTCAGAAAATGCTTCTGTTCCCGAAATTCATTCTTGGAATTTTCTTGTTACTAAATGCCACCTTCGTACTCTCGGCATTGCATTTTTATTTTTATTTCTCAAAGTGGCTTTGGAGATTTTGAGACATCGATCATCATATTTTCGTCTTTTATACTCCAATATAATGGCTGCGGAGGTTCTTCATATCAGCTAGCTCATCAGCAGGCGGTAGCGAATGTCTTCTCATCTCTCTTATACTTATCTTTAAAAATACTGGGTAGGGTTCCCGTTTGTGGTAGAGCTACTGTTCGAAACAATGCTCCATTTCTGGAACTGAACCGCTGTCTCCTTCCTGGAAACGGACCAGGCACCTTCGATCGTGTTGCTGATGGCGTCGGTGCTTCCTGTGTTTGCATGTTCTTTTTTCCCCTTTTCTAATCTGTTAGTTATGAAATCAAGACCACAGGCACAACTTCCACAATAAAATGCATCGTTCTAGCATCTGCATATTCTGTCGCGCACCATTGGCCTTTTGGTTCCAGGAGTTTCCTGGCTTACATTGTTTCTTTCTTTTCTTTTTGGCAATTCGATGCTTCATGGAATGAACCCTCCAGCTTGTTTCTTTAAAATTCATTTCATTTGACAAATTGAACTTCTTTTTTAGTAGTACATGACTGCCAGTCTGCAAGACCAGTACTACCAATGAGTCCTCTGTACATTTTGTTCCTACCTGTGCAGCCTGCCTGTGCGTATTTTTGTGTTTTTTCTGCGAGTCTTAAACACTTGGGCCCATGGATTGCATTGCAGTGGGGGCATGGGTCCCAGTGAGCCAGCTTGCGGAGCAGGAGGTGACTGCATACAGGCAGTTGGAGGAGGAGAAGATCGGAAAAGTCTTGGATGATCTCTTGGACATTTGCAAAAGTCAAAAGGTTGAAAACTGCTTGCTATTCCATTTTTTCTTCAACTGTTTATTTTGATCCCCATCCTGTCAACGTTGATATGATCGGCCGTGCGATGAATTCTAATGATTCTGAAACTCACGGCAGTTCAGCGCGAGCAAGATCATCATCGCCTGCGACGATACTGCTAGGGGCCTTGTCCAGTTAGTTGATGATCATGGGGTCACCGAGCTCGTCATGGGCGCTGCATCCGACCGAGCGTACCACAGGTATATATGCGCTCTTCTTTGCATTAATTGGACACATAAAAGATTAAGCAAATCTTGATGCCACAAGATCGAGCTAGTGTTCTTGTTCTTTCTTTCCTTGCTGCTCCCTGATGACCCTGACCGAATTCAGAGATAATGATCTGTCTGGCTGCAAATAACGTGTTGGCTAGGAAAATGCGGGCGCCACGGTCCAAGAAAGCATTGATGGTGCAACGAAGGGCGAATCCCTCTTGCAAGATCTGGTTTGTCTGCAAAGGCAATCTCATCTGCACCAGGTATGCGTGCTTCAAAAGTCTTCAAGCCAATTGCAAAAGTCATCAATTTTCCACTCTATTTACTCCAGTCCAAATGAAATGGGGCAGATATCTGTAGCCTTCAATTGAAGCAGAATTATAACCTAGGACATCATTGACAGTAACTGAACATAGTTAGATTGTGACCTACATGTCTGAAAGTTTGACATTCTTCTGTGGCTGCTCACGTTGATTTCACATCAAGAATAGCTGAATGAGTAGCAGGATAATGATATGATTTTTGCTGTAAAAATGGCTGTAGGGAGGCCAGCGAGGGATCCAACAGAGCAGAACCATCCACCACCAGCACAAGTCCCAGGTCAAGCACCTCAGACTACTCAAGATCGAAATCCTCGCCGCCAGTGCACAGCGAGACATTCAGTACGCAAGAATCAAACGAGCCGACGGCATCGCCAGTTGACCAGACTCCTTCTAGGGAGGAGAATGCCATGTATCGCTACATGGAGGATTTAAATCTTGAAGCAACTGACATCGCTGGATCTTCAACGCCGTCGATGTCTGAAACTGTGGGGCCTGAACAGGAACCAGCCAGTGTGCAGTTGCGGCAGTTGGTTGAAGAGGAACATGAAACTCCTTCACCTTATGGTTCGGTATGTACAATTCCTGCCAAAAAAAAAAAATAAACATGACCAGCCTCTAGTATGTGTGAAATATGGGGATAAAGCTGCCTGCTGTGATTAACAGCAAATCATTCTGGTGTCTAGACTAGTCCACAATTTTATCTCTTCACCAGACAAAAAAATATATATTTCAACAGTGGGGACTCGTGTTTCAAAACGCACCAGCTTGTCAGGAGTACAAACGTTTTCGGATAATGAACAGTTGTTTTGTTTTGTCAGGATGATGGTGAGATGGACGCTGCGTTGTATGAGAAACTGAAGGATGCCATCATGGATGCTGAGAACCTCAAGCACGAGGCGTACGAGGAGACTCGCCGGCGTCAGATGGCGGAGCGCGATCTCGCCGAGGCCAACAAGATGGTAAGCAGCTAGTGATTTGAAGAAATGAACTGAAATTCATGAATCAATTCGACAAGTCAACTGTATGCCGATGCGTGATGTGATCCATGCAGGCCGACGAGGCAGAGAGGTCGTACCAGAGAGAGGCGAGGCTCCGGAAGGAGGTGGAGGAAATGCTGGCGAGAGAGCGCGCGGCGATGGAGCGGGACATGCAGGAGGTTAACGACATGCTTGAGCAGATAGAGAAGGTGAACGATCGCAGCGCGGAGCTGGAGGTCCAGATAGTTAGCTCGGAGCGCATGATGAGCGACCTCGAGGCCAAGCTCTCGGAGTCGTACAGCATCCTCGACACGCTCCGCCGGGAACGCCGCCACGCTCCGGCGACGGAACCTGAAGCGGAGGGTGGCGAAGCCCAAGACGGTGACCACCGCTTGTCGCGGTTCGGTTACTCGGAGCTGGACGAGGCCACCAACCATTTCGACGAGTCTGTCCGGATCGACGGCGGCGGCGACGGCGGGCGCGGCAAAGTGTTCGGAGGGAGGCTGCGCAACATGGCCGTCGCCGTGAAGGTGCTGAGCCGCGACGTCGCCGTGCAGGACGAGGCCCGGTTCGCCCGTGCGGTCGAAACCATCAGCGGGATGAGGCACCCGGGGCTGGTCACGGTGGTCGGCGCGTGCCCGGAGGCGCGCGCCGTGGTGTACGAGCTCGTGCGGGGAGGGAGCCTGGAGGAGCACCTGGACGGCCTGCCGTGGCACGCGCGCTGCGCCGTCGCACACCGGACGTGCTCCGCGCTGTCCTTCCTCCACTCCACGCGGCCGCGGGCGACGGTGCACGGCGACGTGAGACCGGCGAACATTCTCCTCGACGAGCACGGCGCCTCGACGAGCAAGCTGGCGGGGCTCGGCACGCGCCGGCTCGTCCAGGAGCACCGCCACCCGGCGCTGGCGTACGCGGACCCGGAGTACCTGGTGACGGGGGAGCTGACGCCGCGGTGCGACGTGTACTCGATGGGCGTCGTCCTGCTCCGCCTGGTCACCGGGAGGCCGGCGTTCCTGGCCAGGAAGGCGGCGCAGGAGGCCGCGGCCGGCGGCAAGGCGTGGCGCGAGGTGGTGGACGACGGCTGGCCGATCGAGCGGGCCAGGGAGGTGGCGCTCCTTGGCCTCAAATGCTGCGACACCAAGCGGAGAGAGCTGCTGGATGAGGCACGGAGCGTGCTGGAGGACGCGATGAGCGCCGCGCCGGGGAGGTCGCCGTCCGCGCTGTCCGACGGCGATGGCGCCCCGTCCTACTTCCTCTGCCCGATATTCAAGGAGGTGATGCGGGACCCGCAGATCGCCGGCGACGGGTTCTCGTACGAGGCGGAGGCCATCCGGGAGTGGCTCCACAGCGGCCACGACACGTCGCCCATGACCAACCTCAAGCTCCCCACGCGCGACCTCATGCCCAACCACGCGCTCCGCTCCGCGATCCACGAGTGGCGCCACCGCCACTAGGAGGAATGGCAGCAGCAGATTCCAAGAGCAATGCCACCTTGAATGAGTGCGCTGATAGTTTTTAGAGAATTTTGCAAGCATTCTAGCATGCTGAGTGTGTTGATTTTTCTTTTTTACCACGCTAGCTGTACCATCGGGGTAATATATGCTAGAAACGTTTAATCAATTCTTTTCAGCGGAACACGACATATTTTACCTGAGTACGTAATTTGAAGAGCATCTCCAAAAGAGCTATAAAAAATATCCTTAAATCAAAATAATGGGATTCAATAAAAAAAAGCCCATCTCCAACAGCATTTCAAAACTACTCTCAACTTTTTCCTACCTCTAAACTCTTCTCATTTTTAGCTACAAACAGGAGAGGAATTAGGAGCCACATTCTTTCTTTTTTTTCCACTAGAATTAATGTTTTTGTGGACTTAAATGCTGACGTGGCCTAATCAAAAATGTTTTGATCCAATTTTCAGAAAAAACTGTTAGAGAAGGAAAGAAAATTGTCTCGTAGAGATAAAACTAATTGTATAGAGACGCTAGTTCCGCTTTACAAGGTGCCGATGATCGTTGCTTCCTCTAGTACGATCCCTTGGAAAACTGCAATGGTAGGAATGGCATCAGCCCCTTCCTGGCCCCACTTGCAGCGGCAGAAGCGCCGAACAGTAGCGCGGAGCCGCCGATAAGACTGATCCACGCAAAAACAAACGAAAAAGGCGGAGGAAAAAGCGAGGGAGAGGGTCATAGCTAGATCCGCGAGAAATTGATTCAGTCGTATCAGCCTGACTCCGCGACACGCAGCACAAGGCTCCGAGGTCCCTGATGATGGCGCGCAGGTCGCCGCTGGCGGTTCTGGTCGTTGTGGCGGCGGTCGTCGGCGTGGCGGCCGGCGGCGACATCGTCCACCAGGACGACGACGCCCCGAAGATCCCCGGCTGCTCCAACGACTTCATGCTGGTACGGGCCTCCTTTCCCCCCATCGCATGTTCAGCTGCTTTGTCCAGCTGATTGATGTGTCAGGGTTTCGAGCTTGGCTCTACCCGAATTGAGTCTCAATTTGGGTGTCTGAACTAGGGTTCGGAGTAGTGAATTCTAGAATCACAGGGATTGCTACGATTGCTTGATCATGGGGACTGGAACAAGTGATTAGGTCGTGATACACCAGCTGTCTCGACTCGGGAGTAAGCGTGTCGGAGTAGGCTATCCCACACCAGCATGCGAGCTGCTTTGAGACTTCGGTTTAGGTTGGGATGCATGTATGGCAGCTGAGTTGTTCTCATTTCTAATTTGTTCTATGCATTTCCGTTATTCATACTGCTTCTTTTGGGATCATGGTCTATTAACTTAGTTTTGAGATGATTAAGGTAGCATTCTGGCTATTTCGTCCAGATGTTTTGACATAGTTTATTTTTTTTTTCCTTTGCGTTCCTTTGTTATGACTCCAAAGTTTCAGCTCCAGGGATAAAAGTTCTAACATCGCCAGACTTGTTGGTTTCGGCCCCGGTCGGATGGATCAGCTGGCTGCAGCAGTGCATTGCCGGTGCCTTGCTTGCTATTGCAGCCGTTGCCCAAAACGCTGCAGCAAGCTGATCCGATCAGTCCCTTCCTTGTTTCCTGATTGGCATTACTTTGATGTTTGGATAATGGGAAATGAGAGGTGGGTTAGGGATTGGGAAATGGTGTATGAGGGAATGAAGGGTTGAGATTTAATGTGATGGAGAAACAAATGGTCTTGATTTCCCATCCTATTTCCCTTTCCCTATCCGATCGCCATTTCTCGAAATCCAAACACCACCTGAGGTTGTTCGAATAGACTCTATATGAGCTGCTTGAGTCGAGAGGATTTTCCAGATATGTTCGGTGGTTATGCTCTGTTTTCAACTCACGCATGCCATAAAACATATTTTCAGACTGAGATATTAATGCAGTAGGACATTTCATTTCTAGTTGCAATCTACTTTGATTTTATCATTTTAAATCATTTTGCACATGGTATGGTTATAGTTTTTGCTTTTATCATCTACAATCACATGTTTCACCATTTGTATCAGGTAAAAGTGCAGACCTGGGTCAACAACAGAGAGTCTGACGAATTTGTTGGAGTTGGTGCTCGGTTTGGTCCCGTAATAGAGGCAAAGGAAAAGCATGCCAACCGAAGGACACTATTGTTAGCAGATCCGTTTGATCTCTGCACCAGTCCCAGAGTCAAGGTTGCCTTAATGGAAATGATGACATTCTTTTACTGTGTTCTACATGTCTACCTACTGATTGCTTATTTCTCTATTAGGTTGCTGGAGACGTTTTGGTAGTGGAGAGGGGAAACTGTACGTTCACTAAAAAAGCTAAGGTTGCTGAAGCTGCAGGTGCTTCTGCAATTATAATCATCAACCATATGCAGGGTATGCATGTTATATGGAACTCCCTCATGGCTTCATGTAATATTGTACATAAAAATTCTTTTCGCTCGTGGCCATGTGAAGGACACTTGTTCATGCTGCATGTACAAGAGCAGTCCACATGTTAGTGTATATAAATAAGCACATGTGTGATTCTTTACTTGTCCTATAAGTTGTGACATGTATTGCTAATGTTAACACACGCCACACATCCACTTGCAGAGTTGTACAAGATGGTATGCGATAGCAAAGACACAGAGCTTTACTTACCAATCAATATACCTGCAGTTCTTCTGCCAAAAGATGCAGGTGCTGCTTTACAACGGCATCTCACACATGGGCAAGGTAATGTTTTAGGTCTTCTGTTATTTGATGCCTCGTGCCACTCCTTTTATGTGGGTGCCTATGTTTTTTCCATTTTTTTTAATTTGTATTAACTGGTGAGTTGGGTATCCTTTTGTTGTGAGCTAGCTAACAAGCGTGCACTTTTCGATTGATCAGTCCTTGTCCAGCTATACTCTCCAGACCGTCCTCTGGTTGATACGGCAGAGGTGTTTCTATGGCTTATGGCAGTTGGTACCATTCTTTGTGCATCATACTGGTCAGCATGGAGTGCCCGAGAAGCAGATATTGAGCAAGAAAAGCTTTTGAAGGTACTAAACCCAAATGCTGTCGATTTCCCATTCTTGGTTTTGTCTACATGAAAAAAGGAACTGACATATATGGTACTTCTATAGGATGGCCATGAAGTTTTACCAAACTTTGAGGCTGGAGGTTCTAGTGGTATGGTAGATATCACCATGGCATCAGCTCTGCTATTTGTTGTGATCGCATCATGCTTCTTGATAATGCTCTACAAGTTTATGTCTCATTGGTTTGTGGAGCTTCTGGTGGTTATCTTTTGCATAGGTGGTGTAGAGGTATGTATCATTCATCTTTCTTTCTGTTTTATTTTTTTGTTCTGTTTGTGTATCTGAAGGCAGTACAGGATTTTGTGAGCTCTTAACAACATTGGGCAGTGCTTATGTGCTCTAATAAACAAATGTTGTAGCGTCTCCGTTTGGAATGGAATAGTGCTGGATGGCTAAATCTCAGGCCCTTGATGTGCTTTGGAAATTTCTCTTCCAATGAATTTGAACACATCATATTTACCTGTTATTTGTAACTTTGCACACATTTTTTGTAACTTTGCACACATGAGAAAAGCAATGATTGACCGAAGAAGCTTTATGGTCTTTTGTTTAATGATCCTAGTGTGAATAGTGTGTAGCTAGTAGTATAAATCATTCTTGATTTTTTTGATACTCATATTACATTGTTGCTCTTTCATTTCTTGAGCTCCCTTTGATATTTCTTATTCTTCTTCTTTTGTATGAAGGGTCTTCAAACATGCTTGGTAGCGTTATTGTCAAGGTATGCAACATAGGATTTTCTTTGTGTTATTCTGAGTCAAAATGTATATTGTAGACATTACTCTAGTGTTAGGCTTTACAGCTATGGTAATTTTTTCTTTCTGTAATTGACTGGGAGTTCTGTGATCTTTCAGATGGTTTAAACCTGCCGCGGAGTCATTTGTGAAAGTGCCATTTTTCGGAGCTGTTTCATACCTTACATTGGCAGTTTGCCCGTTTTGTATTGCATTTGCTGTTCTGTGGGCTGTCTATCGCCGATTGCCGTATGCTTGGATTGGGCAAGATATTCTTGTAAGTTTAGTTTACATTGAGTAAATTTCAGAATTTACGACTATCTGCACCAGGGTAACATAAAATTATGACTTTTGAGTTTTATTTCAGAAAACCATGACTGACTATTTGCAACCATGTAACACAAAACCACCACTTCTTGACCTGCCCCACACATCAGACACAGAGGTCAGAAAAATGGAAATGTATGGCTGACAGGTGGGGTCATGTCTGAAAGTCGTAATTTTGCATAGAGGGGGTGCAAATAGTTGTATTTTTAAACAGAACACAAAAGTTATAATTTTTTATGCCCTGGTGCAAATAGACATTGTTTTCTGGTATTTACGATTTTCTTTTAGATGTATTTTGTTGAGAATGTGCTAATTAATATCTTGTTTTGTGGTCTGTAGGGTATTACACTGATTGTTACTGTCATCCAGATTGTTCGAATACCCAATCTTAAGGTTATTATTCTTCTCTTGGTATACTCTTTCGATTTAGTTAAGAGTTTGGTACTGATACAAGTTCTTGCGGTTCAATTTTAGGTGGGCTCTGTCCTCCTGAGCTGTGCTTTCTTATATGACATCTTCTGGGTTTTTATCTCCAAGATGTGGTTCCATGAGAGTGTGATGATTGTGGTACGCACAAGTGACATTAATGGATTGTAATTTTTTTTTTAATGTATGCTGAACATCTGTTTATGCTTATATGATCTGCTCTCAGGTTGCACGTGGTGATAAGACTGACGAAGATGGTGTGCCCATGCTGTTAAAGATCCCAAGGATGTTTGACCCATGGGGTGGATATAGCATCATAGGGTTTGGTGACATCCTTCTTCCTGGCCTGTTGGTTGCTTTTGCGTTGAGGTTAGTGTGCAAAATCTTTCATCATTCATTCATCCATCTGTCAGTAACAGCGTATGTCAATGTGAATTTCATTACTAGAGATTGGATATGAAAAATCACCTTCCTTCCTACTCTGTATAAGTATGTATGTATGTGTCGCAGTGGTGCTATTTATCAAGTACATAAGGTTGTTGAACTATGAACTTATATTTTTCTCCCCTCTCTCTAGGTACGATTGGGCTGCCAAGAAGACCTTGCAATCTGGGTACTTTTTGTGGTCAATGGTGGCCTATGGTTCTGGTAATATATCTTTACTCCACATTGCAACTTTTAAGTATTGTGTGCTAGCATATATGACACTGAAGAATGTGGTAATTTTGATGATAGAGAAAAAAATAATTGAAATTAGGTCCTTTTGTATGAGACACTTGAAAATGACATGCGCTATAGTGGCAAGAATCCTTGCTTGACAGTTACAATGGGGAAATTCGAAATGAAGGAACAATTTTAGACACGACTGTTGCAAATGATACTTGATCATTTCTTTTATAAAGTACATTTATTTTTCATTCTTCATTTAGCCTCATTGGCATATATTTGCATCAGATAATCTCTGTGTTGCAAAGGGGTATTACTACCCTCTATTGGCCTCACTTGTTGGTTGTTACCTCATCTGCCACTATGATTTTTTTTTATTTTTTAATTGCTATCTAACTTAAATGGCTTCCTGTGCATAAATGAAAGCTGCGAAAAAAGGGTTTGGTATGCATCATTGTATTATCTCCAGCTCAAGTGTTGGATGCATTTTTCCCCCTTCATTATTTTCCCAAACTCACCTGGTTTGACATAGGTTTTAATAATGTGAAATAATTATCTCATGAGAGAACATGGAGGAAATTGTGCACATGCCTTTCGAAGCTCTTCAGCAAGGGGCTATGAATTCATTTCTTTTAACGGAGTGGTGAAGAATATTAGAAAAAAAATGAGTAATGGATTTTTGTGTTGACCCATTAAAATGATCGAATAATTCCTATATGCTGACATGAACATTTTTGTAGAACTCGTGACATGCAATATCATGATATTGTTTCTCATAGTTTAACATGCCGTGTTAAGTAATTAATTTTTTTTGGACCCTTTTCAGGTCTCCTCATTACATATGTTGCCTTGAATCTTATGGATGGCCATGGCCAGCCGGCTCTTCTTTACATTGTGCCTTTCACGATTGGTAAGTGACGATTTGAGCCTGGTGATGAGTGTTACTTCATCTGATTCTTGACTTGTTTTTAACAAATCTCCAAATTGCTGCAGGCACCTTCTTGGCACTCGGCAAGAAAAGGGGTGAACTCAGAAACCTCTGGACAAGAGGACAGCCGGAAAGAGTCTGTACGCATAGGCATGCATCCCCGAAGGACTCCAGTGTTCCCGTAAGCCTGTCATCATAAATAAGACTGACCTTGTGGAAATGGCCTTGGAGGATATAGCCTGATACCCTTCCGGGGCCGAGGTGCTGCAAGGCTCCACTTAGTAGGCTGTAATCCTTGTTGTAATGTGCTTCGCTGGAAAGCAGTGGGTTGTATAGGAGCAATGAGATACTACGTGAGAAATATAGGAGCAATGAGATACTACGTGAGTTTGTAGCTGGGTTAGTTGCTACATAAAAAACGTCTTGAAGTGTAGGATCTTGGTAGGTATTTTCCCAGAACTGCGTGAGCCTGATGGTCTGATTCAACATATGAAGATGTCCAATACGTATGCTCTTATATACAGATCTTAGCAACCTTGAAATGTTTACGTACTGGCTCTGGGACTGTCATATCCTGATGTATGCGTTGCAGTGTCTCACGCGCAAGCCTTGTGTGGATGTCGATTTGTGCACAGCTTACAAAGTGGTCTTTGCAGTTTTGCTGGACATGTTATTTCTTTTGACATGTGGATACGTGTCAAGTGGCTAGTGGTTTTGTCGGTGCAGGAGATGCTTGCTACTCATCCCGTGAACCAATACAAGGTTTCCTGCCTGTGACCATTTTGCTTTACACTGTACGCAGTGCTGATGCATGAGACGGTTCTTTCTAAAGCCATGTTTCTTCTAGTGCGCCTTTCTGAATTCTTTTTGTGAGAGGTCGGAGTTGGGGGGTGGCGCGGTGTGCGGCCAGCGATGAAGCAGCGGCTGCCGTCCCTGCCCATCGCTATCCGTCCTCCTTGTCCACGCCCTGTTTGTTTGCTCGCTTACGTTGATTCGTGTGCTGGTGATCGAGTGGTTGTGCCTCTTCTAAAGGCTAAATGTTTGGTCGCCTTTGTTGGCTACTAGTGCCTCCGGATTCATTCCATCATGCATGATGTGGTGCTGCCTCTGAATGACTGGGCGGTGATTTCACCTTCTCTGACAGCAACTGCTGCTGCTACCATATATGGTGGCTGTTTTCCCCCATTAGCCGGCTTTATGGCTATATAATAGTATTACCATTTCATTTGATTCAGTCGGTGACGAGGCACCACAAATTGTCCAGATACTACTTTGGGGAAAAAAACGATAATGCGTAAATGTTACTGTTGAATTGATCAGTGAGCAAGTGTTTTCTGAAAGAGGGGTTAATGCTACACACAACCGATTGCGCCGTTGCGTTTGCGAGATGGCTGGTTTGTGGCTCTATGATTGATCAAAGGGATTAGTTAAGATAGTAATACTCGGGACAGCTAGATGAGCTCAGAAAGGATAAAGCCCCAACTGACCGCTCTGTCCGTGTCTACCAACCCTGCCGCGCGCAGTCTATCATTTCAGTTTGTTAAACCTCTAATTAACCTATGTTATCACCATCTAAATTATTTGCTAACAACTGCTGATGAAACTACTAAATTGTCAGGCCACCGATGGCTATCAATCAATAGAAAAACCCGAGGGAGCATGCTCTGCAGGGAGTATGAGTGAGACCATACAGGGCCAATGAACCCTATCAGCCACTAATTAAGAAAAACAAAACTTTATCGTCATCCACATCCACTAATTGAGCGATGGCAGCAAAAACAAACAGGAAAAAGCCATGACTCCAGAAGAGAAGGCTTGGTGGCTATAAAATGGTCTTGACAGGCACTCCCCGATCACGGCCATCGATCTCTGCTGTATTCTCAATAGCTAATAGGTGCTCAAGGCCTCAATTAGTCTAGCAGGCAGCTAACCAAGCAATGGAGGGGAAGGAGGAGGATGTTCGTCTTGGCGCGAACCGCTACTCTGAGCGTCAGCCGATCGGGACGGCGGCGCAGGGCAGCGAGGAGAAGGACTACAAGGAGCCTCCGCCGGCGCCGCTGTTCGAGGCGGAGGAGCTGACTTCGTGGTCCTTCTACCGCGCCGGCATCGCCGAGTTCATCGCCACCTTCCTCTTCCTGTACATCAGCATCCTGACGGTGATGGGCGTGAGCAAGTCGAGCTCCAAGTGCGCCACCGTCGGCATCCAGGGCATCGCCTGGTCCTTCGGCGGCATGATCTTCGCCCTCGTCTACTGCACCGCCGGCATCTCCGGCGGCCACATCAACCCGGCGGTCACCTTCGGCCTCTTTTTGGCGCGGAAGCTGTCGCTCACCAGGGCGCTCTTCTACATGGTCATGCAGTGCCTGGGCGCCATCTGCGGCGCCGGCGTCGTCAAGGGCTTCCAGCAGGGGCTCTACATGACCGCCGGCGGCGGCGCCAACGCCGTCAACCCGGGGTACACCAAGGGCGACGGCCTCGGCGCCGAGATCGTCGGCACCTTCGTCCTCGTCTACACCGTCTTCTCCGCCACCGACGCCAAGCGCAGCGCGCGCGACTCGCACGTGCCCATCCTCGCGCCGCTGCCCATCGGGTTCGCCGTCTTCCTCGTCCACCTCGCCACCATCCCCATCACCGGCACCGGCATCAACCCCGCGCGCAGCCTCGGCGCGGCGATCATCTACAACAGGTCCAACGCATGGGACGACCACGTAAGTCTTTCCTACCTTATCACCTGTTCATATATATATATGCTGATTCTTCCTTCTCACTAATAAAGTAATAATTCAGTTCTGTACATGTTCCTGATCAATTAGTACTTGATTTGCAGTGGATCTTCTGGGTTGGCCCTTTCATCGGCGCTGCTCTCGCCGCCATCTACCACGTCGTCGTCATCAGGGCCATCCCCTTCAAGAGCCGCGACTAATTAAGCAACCAATCGCAGCAAAAAAGGCTCGATCGATCATCTTATGCAAAGGGTCAATATAATTCCGCTGTTTTACTGGCTGTAATTATCTATCCATGGCCGTGTCTTTGTGTGTGTGATGCGGAGGCCTGTTTCTTGTTGCGCCTTCAGCACAAACCAATTTGCATTTCCCTGCGCTTTCTCTTCTTCGTGTTTGTAGTCAAGTATAATTAAGCGTGTGCCTGTAAATTTATCGTGTACTCTATGCTTTGCAACAGTCGTCAGCTTCAAAGTGCCAATATGAGAATAATCAAGAAGATGAATAATACGAGTCCACATGCATGCTTTCCCTCGATATGCATGTTCATTTTTCTGATTGTATGGCCACTTGAACTTTGAAGCTTTTGCGACAAATTTCATCGTGTCCATGTAGCAGGGCAGCTATGGCTATTACTAGAAGTCAATCTGCTTCTGCTTATCCTTCTTTTTTTTTTTGTAATGGTGGATAACGTTAATTAGATAACTGATTTTAATCACCACGATGCATGACGTGAGGAGTAATGGAGATGTGCTACCATAAGATGTGCTGGCTAGCGCTTATACTGACCTCACCCATTTGAAAATGTGTAGAATCGTTTTGGTGGATGATCATTTGATTATGGTTCAGATTAGAATGTAGTTTAAAGTATGAAGCATGAAAGAAAGAATCAGTTGCTGGTCGTTTTCAGAGTAGGCCTAGCAACGGCTCTGCTCCACTCGAGTACCGTGGATACTCTGTTTTCTCTGATTTGGCTGTCACTCCCCCCGCGCCCTGCCATACTTTTCTTGCGAGAAGATAGTTACTTTATTTATCAGATGATAATATAGTTTACCATGATCTTTCAGAATAAAAATGATATAGTTTACCATAAAATTTGAAAATCTCAGAAATACGATACGGAAACCATCGACCAAACACGTACGTAGGCTATAGAATCGCCACTGCCTTATCGAAACTCTGCTCTCCAAGTAGTTTTTCGTAATCATTGTCAAACTTTTCAGATTGTAAGCAGTCAGTTGTGGTTTATTTCCACACCACATGCACAAAGACAGGTTCAGCAAGTTGCCCGATGACATTTTGCTCAACATCCTTGACCAACTCGATGTCCAAAAGAGCACGCCATGCATGACACGGATGTGTGTCCCCTCCAACTCGGGACTCAGGAGGTGTTGTCGTCCTCATCGTCGTCGGCCAATGTAGCCCTTGCGGAAGACCTGCTCGTTCATGTCTTGGTGCACCTTATCCATCTCCTCAGACAAGGCAAGAGATTCCCTGTACAGCTCTTGGGTACAGTCATCCTCCATGGCGAGCATCCAGTCAGGGATGCGCGGGAAGGGGGGAGCACTACAGAATGCCGCCACGGCGTGGTTGGCCTCCGGTTTCAGCCTCATAAGCTTCGTCTTCTTCCTCGTCTGCTTGTCTTGGGTCTTGGTGATGCCAACCGCCGCCGCCGCAACCTCCTCCAATCCGGCGCTGACCTTCTCCGACTCTTGCCGGGCTTCTTCCTGGACCTTGATGTACTTTCTCTTTTCCTTGAGCTTGATGATCTTGGTGCGCCTGGCTACCTCTTCCAGGACGACGCTCATCACCCCCTCCTCCACGGTCGGCATCGCGTCCCTTTCTCGATCTCGTTGGAATGCGGCGTCTGTTGCCTTGGACGGAACCCGGACCCGCAACCGTGACCGAGTCGGAAGCCATAGTTGGGCCGCTAAATGGGCCAGACCTCTCGCTACCCTAACCCGAGTAGGAGGAGCTCTTTCCGATTCGACCATTTTTTTTCTTCTTCTTTTGACTCCAGTGGGGTTTCATGATCGCGACCTTTTTTTTCTCCGGACCTTTTCCTTACATATAGGGATGATCGTGCCAGAGTCAAGCGGCCACGGAATGTAGTTGCTACAATTAAAGCGGCAAATGTGTAATTTTGGCGTAATGGGGAAAGAATATCAAGCTATCAGCGTCATGGTTTGAAAAACCGACACAGCTCTGGGTCTTGCCGTATTGGGACTTAAACTGCTAGCTAGTATGTTAAACTGTTTATTTAAGGCAAGGCATTCGTTTGCCCCTGGCTACTGAAAATATGCGAGTGACATTGGTGTACATATATAAATTGTTCGGAACGACATGGATACACGTGTATTGACAGTAGATACTAATAGCAGGCAAGTTAAATTTCTCGTTTTCCTTTATTCTTTTGATTGGATGTAACAACACCACTGTTAAGATGTTATTATGACTTCACTGTTAAGGCAAAATGGCACTTTGTTTTCTTTATACTCCATTGACCGATTTTTTTTCTTCTTCTTCTTGCACATCTAGTTTACGCACATGCAGAAACAACAGATAATGTAGTTAAAGTTTGGAACTATTTTAATTGTTACAAGCTACTGAATGAATGGATACCACGTACGTTGCGTGATCTAGTAGCTTATATATGACATTATTTATTGTCATGATCTTGCCGCTTGCATGCTAAACACAGCATTATATAGCAGTGCTTTTCATAGATATCCAATGCATCATTTCGCTTTGTTCAAAAGGTTGGGGACAAGGAGGATTAGGGCGTAAGAAGAGATCGAACCTTTCTTTCACAAGACAATAGACGAGAGATTACACTTCTTTTCAGCACCGTTCATACATGATTAATCGTTGAAGCAGATTAAACAAGCGTAAAGCGAGGCGTTCTTTAGATCCTCTAGACGATTGGGTTGAGAATTGGAGGCAGTATTGGGCACAAAAGGTATGCATGGTGGTCCCTTAGTTGTCTGCATCCATCCTTTTCATAATAGTTTTAAGATTACTTGTGTCAATGAAGCGGTTCCAGTAAATTACCGAAGATTATCTTAGTATAGACTGAAAATTCAAATCGTATGGTAGTTTCGAGTCAAATATATGCTCCTTTTAAACATCCTCCTGCCTAAAATGTCGTAGCATGATGTCCATTTGAGTTGAGTGGCTACTTGTCGGTGGTGCATTCAGCTCTACATTTTTTTCTCGAGACATGAGTTGAAGGTATAGATAAAGTGACGGGCAATAATAAAGAACGGGCGCGAATGACGCGTCTGTCGCTCGATATAGACAAGTATTTATCAAACTATTATGAAAAGAATGCAGTTTCACTTGTAGATATTATGATGGGAGGACTTGAGTGCAATTTATTTGATCGCAGCATAACGCAAGTTTTCGAGTGGACAACGTTGCTCATGATTTCGGAAAATGAAAGCTTATATGGAATTATATGTAAGTTGGGTGGTGGCACAGTCCTCCAGTGTAGTAGGAATAATAAATATTATCAACACTGAAATAGGAATAATAAATTAATGTTAGCTACTGTGAGCATTGCCGCCTGCTGTTCCTGTGTGCTCTTCTTACTGTTCTTTCGGTTGTAAAAAAAAGCACAAGAAAGAATAATCCGTGCACCACTTTAATTATTATGATACATTCATTCATGGATCCTCTTTGGCGGCCTGATTCGAAAAAAAAAAAAGATCTTCTTTGGCGATGTTGAAACCTGCATGGATCAGCAACGTGGCAAAAGCTAGCATGTTCACAAAACAGTAGTATTTTAGCAACTGAAGATTCTTCATTTTAACAACTTGACAGTAGCTTCACCCAGCTTAGTGCACCAAGTACCAGAAATCTGAACCCTTTTGAGTTGAAATTATGAGAGTAAATGAATTAAAGAATGCAAATGCGGTTGCACCTCATCTGAAATGGGCACTTCAACTCCCTCCAAAAGGAGAGGATATTTGAGTAAGAGTAAGAAAACAGCTTTCCTCTTTCTCGTTGCTTAATTAAACTTAAACAGTGTCATTTCATCGCCAGGATGAAAATTGGGTAGAAACCCTTTTCATTAA
Source organism: Eragrostis nindensis (assembly GCA_012490785.1). Taxonomy (NCBI): domain Eukaryota; kingdom Viridiplantae; phylum Streptophyta; class Magnoliopsida; order Poales; family Poaceae; genus Eragrostis; species Eragrostis nindensis. The sequence goes on along the minus strand of JAAXCT010000054.1, from coordinate 297,779 downwards.
CTGTACCGTACCATTTGTTAGGCTCGAGAGTTTTCCGTGAAGAACTCGCAAAAAAAAAAAGAGTTTCCCGTGAAGAAGAAAAGGGAGTGGCAGAGGTGTGGGAAATTGGCGCGAGAGTACTGGAAGCAAAAGACAATTCCACGTGTCACGTGTGGGGCCCGCAGTCCCCACGCACGACGTGGACATCCTGACGGAAGTTTGATCCGGTTTTGCGCCACCCAACCCCGTTCTCCATTTTGCCCAAATTCAGCAGAATAATTTTATTTTTAAATACATAAGAATACAGAGACACAAGTGGTGTATATATATATCACCATTCACCAGCAGCTGCAAATACTCGCTCAAAAGAAAAATAATGAAAGAAAAAAAAAAGAGCGTACAGCTTTCGCTATCAGTTCTTGGCCTTCCCCGCCTCCTTTCCGCACCAAAACCAAAACGGAAAAATAAAAAGGAAAAAAAATCCGATAATAAATCGCCGCTTCTTCTTCTTCCTTGAGCTTTTCTCCGCGAGTTGCGTCTTCTCGTCCCCTCCCTCCCTTGTGGCCTTGTCCAATCCAATCCCAATCCCTTCCTTTTCGCCTCCCTTCTCGGCCAATGCCTCCCAATCGGGGCCTCAATCCCGCCCTAATCCCCACCCCATCCCCTCCGCATTAGCCACCACCATTCCCCCAATTCAATCTCTGATTGCGCGTATAATTTCTTCTTTTTGGCCGTGTTAGGGTTAGCGGTAGCAATTTTTTAGCATTATCGAGGCCGGCCGCCGGAGCTTCGTCTCCTACCATGGGCGAGTATCGCCACCGCATGGGCGCCGCCGCCGACTTCCGCCGCGACCTCGAGGACCTCGTCTGCGACCACCTCGGAGGATGCCTATCACCGCCCTCCTCCTCTTCCTCCTCATGCTTGGCCTTGGGGGGCGGAGGTGGAGCGGGCCACGAGCCCGACGAGGCCGAGTCGTCGGCGGCGCGGAGGCGCAGGCGGGAGTCGCGCCTCCTCAGCCGCTGGGTCGCGCGCCAGGCCGAGGAGGTGCTCTCCTCCATGGAGCGCGAGGTCGAGCGCCGCAACCGCGAGGCCGAGCTCCTCGCCCTCGCCCGCCTCCACCCCGTCTCCACCCTCGACCCCTCCTCCTTCCTCCTCTCCTCGCCCACCGCCCCGCCGCCGCGCCCGCAGGCGCCCTCGCCCGCCGCGCCATCCTCTCTCCTGCAGATGTGGCGCGAGCTCGAGCATCGCCGCACCGACGCCGACCAGCCCTTCGACCGCGAGCCCTCGCCGGACACTGCCGACCGCGAGCGCGAGCGTGTTAGGCAAATCGCCCGCCGCCTCACGGACGCCAACGGCGGTGCCACCGCCGCCGCAGCGGCCACTGGGGAGTGGCTTGGCGAGACGGAGAGGCAGAGGGTCAGGCTTGTAAGGGAGTGGGTGCAGATGGCCAGCCAACCGCGCGATTCCCGTGCAGCCTCGCGCAGAGATGAGCCTGCCGCTGCCGGTGCCGACAGGGAGAGGCGCGGGGAGGCTCCCAGGCTCCGCGGCCGACAGGCGCGTTTGGATGTCATCACCAGGATGGCTCGGGAGCGCCAGCGTGAGCTGCAGGGGATTTCAGGGTACCACATTGTATCCGAGTTCCCTCGCCGCAGCCGCAACCGCATCCAGGTGCGAGCCTGATGGCATCGCGTTGCTTGAACCATTTTTCAGCCGTGCTGCTGCCATGGGTGCTGGTGTTTGAAATGTGTGTTTTGCAGGGATTGCTTAGGGGAAGGTTCTTGAGGAACGGGGCACTTCTGACTGAGGAGGAGCGACCTCCATCAATGGCGGCGAGGGAGCTCGGGCAGTTGAGGCAGAGCCATCGTATGCCCTCCTCGAGGTAAGCAACTGTTTTGGTTTCAACTCTCTATCGTAATGTTAGCTTCATTTTGATTTGCACAACCTACATGAATGCAAATCCGTGCTCCGTTTATCCTTTTTGTGCTAATGAACTCGTGGTTGGATAGTTCTATCACATATTTTCCAACACTATGTGACACAAAATGTAGGGAGAGGAAGCACCGCATTATTTATGCTATTTGATAATTGTAATGTATGAGGTAGGTTTGGAAGAGAGAACGGTTGCCAGCCTCTAGTCTCGTCTATTATATAATGTATACTACGACCCCACGCGTGCAGCTTCACTTGTGTTTGTGGTCCCTTGCAATTCTGTGGTGTCTCTTTTCCACATTCCTTAGTCCACCGGCACATTGCTCGTTTTAACCATTTTCGTTATCTTTAGCCTTTTGATATCCTGAGCGTTAAGCGTCTTTATTAGTCATTTAGTCTAGTCATGTCCTATTCCCTAGAATTAAATCTTTTTGATGGTAATACACCGTATTTTGGGTTTGAAGTCTTGAAACTGAGGATCATAAGTTAATGTTATCAGTTTTCGTCTGTTTGGAGAAATTCTAAAGTTGGATTATGACACATGGGACCTAAGTAATTTACTTCTTGATGGTAGTTTATTGGAAAGCAATTGGTCAAACTGTGTCAACTGTTGAAGAGAACCCTTGGGTATGGTATTTTATATCTAAATTTAGCAATTTAGTGCATTCCCTAGTGCGATTTATGCAGAATTTCATTGTATTGTTGGACTAACACTGTATTTGGATGTATGTATAACAAAAATCCTGTAATCAGTCATACTGGCACTACTGAAATCAGCTAATGAGCATTTACTGTGGTCATTATATGATTAGTTCTTGAGAGGAAGATTGCTGGCAAGATTCAGGTGGCTGCTAACTATACTGGATCCTTCAATAGCAAGGCATTCCTGTTCTGCAAGTTGCAGATTGTTCACCAACCAAATAGGTCCTAAATTGTACTGCAAAATGTATTAATGATATTGACAAGCATACGCTGGAAGTTAGGATCCCTGAATTGAATCCAAGCTCTGCATGCCTTATAGCAGTTATTGTGGTGATACCAACTATCTTGTACCTACCACACCCACTCATCATAAGTCTTGTGTTGTTTTAGTTACCTTGTATTGCTGCAAAGAATACAGTGCATTTTGATATGACCCGTCTTTTAACAATTGAGCAGTTGATCTTTTCATTTCAACACACTTTTAAAGGATAAGCAATTGACTCAGGCAAACAAGGGCTAACATCTCTTGTACCGCAACAGATCTCAGTTCTCATACGTCAGTTCTATATTTTAACTTTGTCCGTCCAGTTCTTACATTGCCATGTTACCATTCACTTCTTGCTGCCTCCAGAGTCTCGACATTATGTTTGCACTGCAGCACATTATGGCATGGGAGATTTCTATAGAATTATCTTGATGAGAAATTAACTGATCATTTCTATCTGGCTCATCTCTATATTTACAATGATAAAATTGGTTAAACTTAGCAATATTGTTTGCTGTATTGCATGTTGAACTTTTCCGTGGCTAGGTCATATTTTTAGTGTTTCTAAAGGAAATGCCTATGAATAATTTGTGTCAATAATGATTTTAAAGGTTACATTTAGTGTGTATGTTTTTGTTGCTTCTTGATTCTTTATGACTACTGGAGTACTGGACTATTAGTTGTGATTATACTTCTTAGATTTGACAACATATGGATGATTTTGACATCATTGGAATGTGAACACAATACAACAATAACAACAACGACAACAACAACATAGCCTTTTGTCCCAAGCAGGTTGGGGTAGGCTACAGATGAAACCCACAAGAAACTAGGACAAGTGAAACACAAAAAGACACAGGGCAAAAAATGTGAACACAATAACCCCTAAAAAATGTTTGCCTAATGTTATATTGTGATATTTAGCTGACACAGCAGTATTATACTAATCAGCAATCGACTGGGATATTGAGTGTTGTAAAAGTTATATGAAGCCAAAGCGCATGATGCGAAGAGAGTTCTTTTTTTATTTTTTTGGGCAATGCTGAATATTTTGCATATGCTATCTAAAGCTTATAAGGGCAACAGCAAATATTTTGATCCCTTGTTCCTTGTGTTTCGTCTGTACTTTCTTTTCCACTAAAGCTCTTGTTATATGGTACCTGTGTAGATTTTCATATAATATATCAAGCTAATACAATGTTGATTGTTGTGATACTTTCAGATCAGAGAGTGTTGCAAGTAGTCATGATGTTAGCCAATCTGGTTCTTCTGGGGCTGAAAGTGTTAGGTTAGTAGATAATGATGAATCTCAACAAGGGGCTGCGATCAGGGCTTTTACTGGGATTGAGGATCCAGTCCGAACAATGCTTGAGAATGTGGGTTTCCAGGAAGTTGATACAGATCATTCTGAGGCACATACTCCAAGTATAACATTGGATGGAACGAATGAGATGCAAGATTCTGTAGCTCAAGGTGGTAATAGGCAGCAAGATGATACAGAACATAGCTCAAGATTCTGGCAGCCATCTTTGGAAGGCAGGCTTGATAGATGGCCCAATGAGATTGAAGAAGGTGCTGAAAGAAATTGGGGAGATAATGCAGAGGACTTACACAGTGAACCTCTGGAGGATGACAGCAGGGAGCATGGTCATCTGCATGAAGAACATGATGATTGGCACGATGACGAGTCTCATGGTACTGTGGAGAACTGGCAAGATGATTATCAAGATTCCGGTCTTGATACAGGTCCCATTCCTAGGACGGAAAATAGGTTTATCCCACCTGATGATGACAACGTGTACAGCATGGAACTAAGAGAACTACTTAGCAGGTATTTTACCTTATGGATTTTTTAACCTTTCTTTTCATGATTTTCTCTGTTGATATTCTTAAGCTATTTCATTTTCTGACTTGGCAGGCGAAGTGTGTCCAATCTGCTTACTAATGGTTTTGGTGAAAGTTTGGAGCAGTTAATAAGATCATATGTTCAGCGGCGTGGTCATGGTCCCCTCAACTGGAATCTTGATACGGCCATGCCCCCTTCTAATTCAGCAAATGAGAATCAAGAACAAGAAAGGAATGCTCAAACTCGACAGTTCCAGGGTCCTGTCAACAGACCTGCCCTTGTTATCCCTCCACCACCTTTGCCGCCACGACAACCACTATGGCACAGAGAATTGCGTCATAACAACTGGAGCAGTAGACACAGGGTACAACATGCAGATCTCGTGCGTTATCTTCTCACTAGTGTTATAGCCTTTGTACAGAAAGAAAATTTGTGGTTTGTGTTTCAGTTGGTAATTTTTTTTATTCATTTCCACAAGTGCTTTGTTTGTAAAAGAAAAGGTGTCATCCTGCTGACTTATGGGAATGGGATCATACGACACAAACATTGCCTGAATACCGTACGATCTTTAGGTTAGCTAGACGCCATCCTGGGAGATTCATGTGAATATATTCTTGCAGGAATGGGATGCTATAAATGATCTGAGAGCTGACATGGGTAGACTGCAACAAGGGATGAGCAGCATGCAGAGGATGCTGGAGGCGTGTATGGACATGCAGCTGGAGTTGCAACGTTCAGTGAGACAAGAAGTTTCAGCGGCCTTGAATCGATTTAAAGGGCCTGAAGGTTTATTCCCATCACTGCCCTTGTCCCTTGCTTCTTGCTGTTTAATTGGATGGTACTCATGGCATCATAGTTTGAGGGCTTCTTTTCTTTCTGTAATATAAAGATACTTAGCACCACATTACAGTAAATTGGGGACAGTGTGGAAAAACAATTTATTTATTTGTTTTCTGAGTTTATCTTTGTTTGAGTTGATTATTACGATTGGCAGTAAACCACCAGTTTCCAGTTTGGTATCAAGTCTTTGTATTTCGTGTTGCATTACTAGTACAATTATGCATGCTCTGTATTCATACTTGCTTTTGTGTGTCAGGACTTTCGATGGATGTGTTTGACGATGGATCTAAATGGAATCATGTGAGGAAGGGAACATGCTGTGTATGCTGCGATACACAAATTGACTCTCTTTTGTACAGGTCAGAACTCTGCTTTTATCTCAGTTTCCATATGATATATAACTGAACATTATGGTTGCGCATAGTATCTGATGCGTGGTTCACCTTTTGGGTGATGGTGGCAGATGCGGGCACATGTGTACTTGCTCCAAATGTGCAAATGAGCTAGTGCGTAGTGGTGGCAAGTGTCCGCTTTGCCGGGCTCCGATCGTGGAGGTGATCCGTGCATATTCGGTATTGTAAAGTGGTGGAAATATAGCGAGAAAGGGAATAAGTTGACGGCAAGTGAAGTTTTGCTGCTAGAAGTCCAGAAAGGGGAAACAAAAAAAAGGAGCTCTCCAATTTCTTCGTTCGTCTCTGTTGTTGTTCATGTGTATCTACACGGTTACGTGCATATTTGTTGCCTTGCTGTTGAGCGATGCGAGCAGCAAAGGGCGTACAGTTAATTGATTGTTGAAAGGGTTTGCGTTGGGTAGGAGTAAAAAAGAAAGCCAATGTAAGTTCTTTCACTGTATTTATAACTCGATCTGATCCTCAAAAGAACAGACACCAGCAGTGATATAGGTTCATTCACAGCCTGACATGTTGCGTGTTGAGCTGTGCTGGCTACTCTTTGATGTGTAATACTGACGTGTGCACTACGACTGAGGCTGGCGTATTTCATTACCATCGTTCAACTTTCTTTCGTGACCTACTATAAGGAGGTAACCTGCAGGAATTTCTATGATTTTCATTAGCATCTGTGGCAAGGACAGCGAAATGGCACATGTTATGCCTGGCTATTTCTATGATTTTCGAGGTGGTGGCCGTTTGAAGGCGCAACAACAAACAAACTACAACTCCTGGAGCGATTGTGCGTAACACGTCTCCTGGGCCTGGGCCTGTTAATTTTCGGTTTTTCCCGCGCAGCGCGATGTACGATGCTACAGAGACCACATGATGTGATTGCATTTCGTCGACCAAAGGATACGTGGCGCATGCATAGTAACTGCCTGCCAAGTGGTCCCATACTTATGGTCCCACTCCCTTCCCTTTAAGTTAAGTAGGATAGGCTAACCTAACCATAACCTGATAACCAGCAACAGCCGCAGCTCGTCTTGAGTCCTCACTCAGAAAGTCAGAAGGCACAAGTCGAAATTAAATGTGGTCGCCGTCAGCCGGAAACGGCGGGGATGTCTCCCCGGCGGAGGCCCGGCTGGCCATGATGGAGCTTGCCAACATGATCTCCGTCCCCATGGCGCTCACCGCCGTCATCCGCCTCGGCGTTCCCCAGGCAATCTGGGCCGCCGGAGCCAACGCCCCGCTCTCCGCGGCCGAGCTCCTCCCCGCGGGCCACGCGGACCCCACCGTCCTGGAGCGCCTCCTCCGCCTGCTCGCCGCCCGCGGCGTCTTCTCCGAGCACGGCGACTCCCCGCGGCGGTTCGCGCTCACGGCGGTGCGGCGCACCCTGGTGCCGGGGCCGTCGGGCGCGTCGTACGCGGACTACGTGCTGCAGCACCACCAGGACGCGCTGGTCCTATCGTGTGGCTGCGCCTCCACGAGGCCGTGCTCGACCCCGCCGGCCCCCAGCCCTTCGCGCGCGCCCACTACGGCAAGGACAGGGACGCCAACGACGTCATGCTCCGCGCCATGACTGGCGTCTCCGAGCCCTTCATGGACGCGCTGCTCGACGGCTACGCCGGCGGCTTCGACGGCGTGGCCACGCTGGTCGACGTCGGGGGCAGCTCGTGGGCGTGCCTCGAGATGATCATGCGCAGGGTCCCCACCATCAGGGAAGGCATCAACTTCGACCTGCCCGACGTCGTCGCCGCCGCGCCGCCCGTCGCCGGTACGTGTCGTACGTACATTCCTCATTTCCTCTCTGCTTGATTAGTTACCTCCTCTTCTTCTTCCTCGTCTTGTTGCATTGGTAATCTCTCTGTTCCGTCGTCCGTGATCGATCGGGTAGGTACGTAGTGGGATTATGTTAGTTTAATTTATCATCATCGATCAGGCGCCCGGGCTCCTTTGTTTACATACTCTGCATGAATCTCGATAAACCTGTATGGCTGAAAGCAGTACCTGGTATAGTTAATTACTTCTGTATAATAATAATAATAATCCTGGATGAGCTAGCTGAAAATGATGGCACTGATATATTCATCACAACTAATAAATAAAGAGAGAAGGGCGAAACGGATCAGGGTAGTACCATGGTACCCTTCTCTCTTTTTTTTTCTCGGGAAAGTACTGTAGTACCTATCTTTTTTTTTTCTTTTTTTTCTTTTTTTTTTGAGATGATGTAGTAGTACCTATCTTGGCTGGTACGCCATCGCCCATCGCCATGCGTTTCAGTACCAGCCCGTCTCACCATCTCTGACAAAATGGCGCACAAATTAAATATCTCCTCTGCTTGTACGTATTGTGGTAACCACGTGTGCCTCGTAGAGCTTGTACTGTGATGTTCACGCGAGCCACGAAAACAGATGCGAAGTGATACACTTCTGATCCCCTTTGTTGTTTTCAGCATCAACTGTATCGAAGCTTGATACTAATATATTTCTTTTAAGATGCCAATGAGAAGTTTCAGAGAACTTGCGCCATTCTTTACTGACATATGCATATCACCGCAGACAATAGGCATCTCAACCGATTTGCCTACTCTGCAAGTTGAAAGCAGCTCGATCATGTGTTGTTTCCTTCTGGGTTTCCCAAATTTCTTCGATTGCCATGTTATGTGGTTCAACATTACCTGCCATGCCAAAATGTCAAGCACGTTCTATCTGTCAAGTGACACCTCCAGTTAAGGCAACGCTAATGAAAATATTTGCTAACAAATCTGTTTCAGGGGTAAGGCATGTTGGTGGAGACATGTTCAAGTCCATTCCGTCTGGTGACGCCATCTTCATGAAGGTACTCCGGCTCACAAACAGCATTCTTTTTTTTGTAAAAAAACATATAATTACAGAATAAACATAGCCAATTAAGGATAGTTTCATCAGATTGTTGAAGCTAATAATTGGACAAACTTGACCACATCCTACAATTAAATTTCCCCTCCTATATATTGCAGTGGGTTCTGACGACGTGGACGAACGACGAGTGCACGGCCATCCTGAAGAACTGCTACGACGCGCTGCCGGACGGCGGGAAGCTGATCGCCTGCGAGCCGGTGGTGCCGGACAAGACAGACAGCAGCGTGAGGACGAGGGCACTGCTGGAAAATGACATCTTCGTCATGACAACCTACCGGACACAGGGGAGGGAGAGGTCGGAAGAGGAGTTCCGGCAGCTTGGACTCGCCGCTGGTTTCACCGGCTTCCAGGCCATATACCTCGACCCGTTCTATGCCGTTCTTGAGTACAACAAGTGACACCTCAAGTTCTCTAATCAAAGATACTCTAGCTCTTTCCTTGTGACAGTTCAATTGAAATAACATATAACGATGCGGGAATCGTTGGAAAATATGAATCCTGAAATTTGGACTGCATTTTTTTTTTAGCTATTTGCAATTCGTGCGAGCTCTCTTCTACCAGGATACAGATATATCAGTCATGCTCATCTATTAGGATACAGACAGACCAGTCATACAACTTGAACGGATTGGGGGTTGAATTAGAAGTACAATCATCAACACAGAAGTCAAACATACATTTACGACAACAAATTATTTCTTAGTTATGACATGATCTTGGACAACAGCCGAGACAACACATGCATTACTCCACTTTCTTATCTCCTGCAGCAGCAGCAGCAGCAGCAGCATGGGGGTTGACAAGGGGTGTTTCGCTAGCGCCCTGCAAAGACAAAGAAAATAAACGGATTGAACATAGTTGATAACCAATATTAATATATTGATCATTCACTAATTGAAAGCTAGGCTAGTGAGTCAATGCTCCGAACTAGTCGCTCTGCAGAATGGTACGACAAGGTAAATCAATGACAAACGAGCAGCTGTTAAACTACCTATGAGTTTAGTTATGTTGTATCAAGAAAATGTACGAATCTGATGTATCAAGAAAATGTAGGAGTCAAAAAACTCCTTGAAAAATCTGGAGGCAAGGTGTAGAGAGTGGGAATCTGAACTTGCAACTGATCACAGGCTAAAACGTAGCATGAACATGTAGGCTTACTTCATCGTTCTTATTTGCTGCAGGCTTGTAAGGACAAGCAGGTGGAACTCTTTCAGGTCTCCTGTATTCCCATCCAAATAGCCTATACACCTTGCTCTGAAACACCATCCAAGGCACAAAAAAATCAATTTCCATATTGTAACTGACGAAATGCTAGTAGAGAGCAGAAACTCATATTTGTCGATATGCCATGTAAGGCTCTCGAGGCTATGTGCAGTTAACCAGGGCAACACTAAATGATGTTGATAAGCAGATTGGTAAGGTGGAGTACATAATACCTGACCCACAAAACTGAGTCATTATCTTGAGAAGATTCATTAATCCACAGAATGATCTAAAAATCGACATTTTCCCTAATTATGAAAGCACGGTTTCCTTTTAGTCCAGGAATCGGTATAGTCACTAGAAAGAAGGGGAAAAGGAAAACTAGGCGTTCAGAAGCCCTGTTGTGAACCAGTGCAAGGTCAAACCGTCATTAGAGTTCTCAGTAATGAAAAAGGGAGGCATAAACATAGCGCAAATCAGGCTGTGGATCACCACTGTGGCTCTGTCATTCTTGCGAGCTGTAATCTGGTGGGGAGTCCCAAAAGAAAATTGATAATTCTCGCGGTCCTGTTGTCACTTGTAAATTTATGGGATTCTGTTCTTGCTATGTGACTCGCATGAAAGGAAATTTGGGAGGCCATAAATTGCTGCAACTGCACATCCTAACTAAATAGTCACAGCTTTCTTTCGCCTTAGGTGCTTCATACAAAGATACATACAGAACAATCGCTAACTGGCGAACATGTCTTCCCTTGATTTAGCGCGAGCTCAAAAGTCAAACAAATTGAGGTTCAGTTCATTAGGGTACAAGCAAGGCTACATAAATCGACTCCACCATCATAATCGGATCAGAAATCGAGCATAATGACTCGATGGTAAATAGCACAACAAACATGGATAGATGTTACTAAAACTGCGAGGGGGGGAATGAACCTATCATAGGGAAAGGAAGGGAGGAGGGAATAGAGTACATACGAGGATGAGGTCGAAGAGGTAGGGGAGAGCGTTGACGACGGGGATCAGGAACAGGGGAATCAAGCAAAAGACGCAAACCTTGTTTGAATGAATCAGAGCAACGACGCAGTTAGAAGAGAGACAAAAATTCGACTCAATTGGAATCGGAAGATGGAGGTATAAGGCTCACCATGTCGGCCGATAGGAAGAAGGATGAATTGATTTCACCTTGTTGCTTGCTCCCGCTCGTCGTCGTCGGGCAGTCGCCGATCTGAAGGGAGCGCGTGCGATTGCGATTTCCGATCCGATTGGGGAAAAGAGGAGAGGAGGGAGGAGACTCAGCAAAAGCAACCCACCCCAACACACGGAGCAGCCGCAGCAGCAGTCCTTGTCAAACGAAACCGAGGCCATGAGCCCACGTTTTTTTGAGGCCATGAGCCCACGTATCATGCATGCCTTCCTTCCTTAGTGGGCTTTTTTTTCCCCCAGTGCCGCGGCCCATAATTAGGCTGGAGAGTTCAAAGGTCCAAGAGAGATGATGACTTGCTGGTGGTGGTAATGCAATGAAGATGAAGGGCTATGCTTTGAAACTGTCTGTACTGCTTATGATTTCTTTTTTTTTTAAAAAAAAGCTGTACTGCTTAGAAAATTTGAAACTGTTTACAGTGCAAATTGAAGATTACTTAGAAAGTGGCCTCACCCAGGTGGAGCATTCACAGCTTGAAGTGTGTCGGTGCCAAATGGAGCACAGCCATGCCTACATTCCACGCCCTGGCAGCAGTGACTCACTCCATTGTATACTCAAGAGTTGGTTGTTCACTGCTGATGACTCAAGAGTTGTTGACTGCCCTGCCCAATTACAGCCCAAATGCCGAATCGTAGACGATGTTGCATTGCAGGGCATCGATCTGGATCAATTTATGCACGATAAACAAACAACAAGGGAAATGTCCAAGCGCCTGCAAGCACTGGCGCGGAACATGGGCGGGCCTGGCGCAATGCATCTGCGCTGCGCCACGATCATCATCAGGCATGGAAGCAGCACCACAAGCAGTACTGATGCGTGCCGAGCAGCAGCCATCGGTCGATCGATCTAGGAGTATTTGCCAATGACTATAGCTAGTGAGTGACAGTCACCGATCCACTTGACCTCCGGCCGACCACAAACTAGCTTTTGTTCCTACTACGGACCCGTGTGGGTTGGGTTGGATCGAGGCCCCGATCGATATTGTTTTTCTTTATTCTGGTCCATAAATGCCACCAGTATATAGCATTTCTTTACCTTGCAGCTCTTCTGTTCAGGGGACCCCGACGACTCTGCCGCATGCATGCAACTAGCCACGACGACTGTGCGTTCAGAGTTCAGACTCTCGTCGTAGTAATAATTTCCACCAACTGGCCGGTTCCTCTACTGAAACTTGTCACAAGCAGTCAGATTCATGGGCCGAAATCGATTCGAAACACAAACACGCCGCCTAATTCGGCCCAACCAAAAGGCCCACCAGTTCCACTTCCTCAAAGGGACTCTCCCAACGCCCAAGGACCAACTCCTCCCAGAGAAGAAGAGAAGCGCGACCTCCGCCACCACCTCGCCGCCGGCGATGGAGCCGTCGCCGCAGGCGACCCCTCCGCCCGCCGTCCGTGTCCTCTCCCGCACACCTCCTCCCAAATCCCCCTCCCCTTCCCAGCCGCCTGCCACCAGTCCCGGCGCCGGTGCCGGCGCGGCGGCGCCCTCCCATGATGGCGTCGTCGTCGTCGGCTTCGTGGGACCCGCGGGTAGCGCCCGCATCGCCGACCGGATCCTCGACGCCCACGTGTTCTCCCCCGGAGGCTCCGCGAGGAGCCTTGCCGGGGGCGTCAGGTACCACCGCGACGGGGACAGGAGGATGGTGTTCCTGCACCTTACGGCCCCGCCCACGCCTCTGGAGAGGGAAGGGGCTACCGGCGGTGGAGACCTCCCGGAGATGCTCTTCATGTTCTCTGTGAGCCCGGATTCCTGCTGTGCTTTTGCTTACTCGTATCAGATATGCTAATCTTTGCTTTGTCTGATTTCCCCGTACATACGATCAGCTTCCTCTACTGCCTCATACTACCTACTTGCTTGCTGCTGCACTGAAAAACCTTTAGAATGCTGGAATGCCGCACTTAATGTCATACGTTTTCTTACACGTGTTTCTGATAGCTACCATTGCTTATTTCACGTAGTCGCATCATCAGGAAATATAGATTATCGTGTCCTAATGATGCTTGAAGATTAGTAATTACTTGCAAATTGGTTTATCCTTGCCCTAATGATGAAGGTGCTCGTATGTGTTTATCAGCTACCGAAACTCTTAATATCTACTAGTAGGAAAGAAAAAGACCACTCAAATTATTTTGATATATCAAATGATTATCATTCTATTTTTTTATTTGCTTTAGCAATGAGGATTGATCTGGATTTGCTTTGGAAATTCTAGGTCTGCCACATAATAATATTTCTCCAAGAAGGCTTCAGATTCAACACACAAATCTTGAAGAAATTTCGGCTGCTCCAATCTTCAAAGCATGCTTTTGCACCATTCGTGAGGTCACTGGTAGCAGCTGCAATGCCTGCCAAAACTGTTCTCTCTGACACTACAACACGGGCAACTCACAGGGCTACCTCCATCTCGCCTCCAGCGCGCCGTGGAGGTCACAGTAGTCGCCAGTCCTCGGCAATCTCACTTATGTCTGGGACTGGCTCAAATCCTTCTGTCTTGCCAGGTCAATGCGTTCCTGTTTTGCTCTTTGTCTTTGAGGATGATGCAGTTGATGTTTCAAGTGCTATGGCAAGCTTGGATGATACCGGCGACACACCTTCATCGATTCAGGCTTCTAGCACCGACGGCTTGTCAAAACAGAGCTTGGCTTCAAAAGGTTCTGGTTCAGTGGTTATGCTCGCCCGGGCAGCAAACAAATCCGAGGGTAGTTCGGGCAAAAAGCTGCATTCTTCTTTAGAGGGTCAGATCCGTGTCTTGCTTAAGAAGTGTAGGGTACTTGCTGGTACGGAGCCAGGGCATATTGGTCCGAGGGGTGGAAATAACATGAGTCATCACGTACCTCTGTTCTCAATTGATACCTCAAGGATTGCTGTACTGTTGAATCGGTCTGTTTGTAGAAAACGAGAGCCATTAGATATCATTGCAGGATTTTTTGAGGATTCTTTGAGCTCCAAATCATCATTGGATATTCTTTCACTGGAAAACAACTTCCCGACAAACCATGATGACACCCAGTTAATCAAGGATTTTATATTTCGTCAGTCTGATGCGCTGAGAGGGAAAGGGGGGTATTCAAGCAATGCATCTGCTGGGTCTGTTTCTGGTGTCGGCATGGTGGCTGCCGCGGCTGCGGCAGCAGCAGCTTCAGCTTCAGCTGGGAAGACAGTGAATGCTCCTGATCTCCCTAGTTTTGATAAATGGTTGTCCATAAGTACGTCTATTCTAGCTGCACTGTTAAACAGAACAAATGCGCTGAGCGGTCAGTCGGAAAACAAGACCCGTACAATTCCTAGCGAGAAGAATGATCAACTTCCTGCTGCTGGATCTAATGCTGTTGAGATCACTTTATCTTGCTTGGACAGCAACAATGGGCTCAATATGAAATTTTCTTCGTCATGGTGCCAAAGGGTGCTTCCAGCTGCTAAGGACATTTACCTGAAAGGTTTACCTGCCTTTTACCCAACCAACATGCATGAAGTGCAGCTACAGAAGGCTTTGCGATCCTTTCGCTCAATGGTTAAAGGACCTGCAGTCCAGACCTTCTCAAAGAAGCTAGAAGATGAGTGCCGAACAATATGGGAATCTGGAAGGCAGCAGTGTGATGCTGTTAGTCTTACTGGTAGACCATGCAGGCACCGGAGGCATGGTGATTCCTCGTCATCAGCTGAAGCGGAGCAACATTCTAGTGGTTATGTCTTCCTCCATGCGTGTGCCTGTGGCCGGTCGCGTCGCCTTAGAGAAGATCCTTTTGACTTTGAGGCAGCCAACATATCTTTTAATTGCTTCTCTAACTGCGAAGATCTACTACCTACCCTTGTGCTTCCTAGAAGCAGTGATGCTTGTTCATTTCCACTATCCTCTTGGCGTTTAGTGCGACTTGGAGGAGCAAAATATTACAAGCCGACAAAAGGGCTGCTCCAAAATGGCTTTAGTCCCAAGGACAAGTATCTTTTGAGGTGGATGATATCTGTTGGTAAGGGGCAAGTGAGAAATGGCATCCGGGCTAATAATATTACTTCATCCACAAGATCTAATATGGATCCGCAGAATCCCCCAGTAGGTGCCAGTGAAGTAAAGCCTGCCCCAACCCAAACCATGCCACAAATAAAATCTTCGAAGCTTGAAAATTCTGTAAAACAGCCTGAAACGGAATCAGTGAACAGCTCAGGTATTAATTTTGGTAAAGGTCTTCCAAATTTTACTATGAAAAAGCCATTTGCTGAAGTTGTTGCTGGCACCACTGCAAAAGATTTAGAGTTTCCTGCTCTTCAGCATACTAGGCCACCAAAACCTGTTGGTCGTAAAGATGAACGACATATGAGTATAGCTGACCACAGTAATGGCCAAGGTCATGCAGCTTTCAGCCAAGGGCCACTAGCTGTAGCTGAAAATGGATCTGAGAAACTGACCAGAAACAAGTATAGTGAAAATGCTGGTCGAAATCCCTTTTTACAGATAGGGAGCAATATAGTGCCGGTCATTGTTGGCAACGAGACTAGGGAAACTAATCAGCCTGTACAACAGTTTTTTGTGCATGTTGGCTTTGAGCATGAGTGCCCATATGGGCATCGTTTCTTACTTTCAGAGAAACATCTGAAGGAGATTAACTCTTCCTTTTTGCAGTATCAAACACATTGTCCTAACAAAGAAGTAGAAAGTAAGCATGCACAAAAGGTACTCCAAGATGCATCTGGTTTGACAGCAACTAGTATGGATGTAGATGGTGGGCGAAAAAACATCAGGCCTTTCGAATCACCAGTGAGAAACAGCGAGCAGCAAACACTGCAGCCCAGGGCTGATGCACTGGCCTCTCAACCTTCTCCATGGCTTTCAGATCTACAGAATGACAAAAAGGGAGATCATTGTTTTCGAAGCATTACAATTGATAATGGCGGAGAAGCATTTTCCCTCATGAACAGAAACTTGCCGATATATATGCACTGCCCACATTGTAAAAGCTCAGAAAGAAAGGGACATCAAGATGTTCAGTTTGCTGGTTCCGTGTCGCAACTTCAACGAATTTTTATTGTAAGTTAGGAACTTAAGTTTTCTTATTGTACTGAGATCTGCTAAATTATCAGAATTCACAATCTGCAGCAGGAAAAAGGCTTTTAGATTTGAGTAAACCTGGACTTAGTCACACTCTCTATAGATGTTCTGTAATCTTGTCCTTATAATGATGTCAAGCGTTCTCTTTAATGCAGGTGACACCTGATTTCCCCGTACTGTTGGCAAGCCACCCACTTGTCCAGTTTGAGGTAAGTACAGTATACACGACATCTGTTACGATTTAATTTACGCGTCTGTAGAAGAGTTATGGGAAAACAGTATTTTAACCTACATAAATGGAATTCTGTTTCTTCCTTTCGTGACATCAGGGGTCATGTTTACCATCAAATATCTCTGATTGTGAGCGACAAGGATTATTCAGTATTGGATCCCGAGTTATCCTCCCGCCTGAGAGCTTTCTTACCATGAGGCTTCCATTCATCTATGGTGTTGAGACAAGAGAGGGGAGTACAGTCCCCCTCAAACACTTTGAGCAGCAACCGGAGCTGACAGCATGGCTCGTTGGAGGCTCAGCTTTGCAAATTATATCAGTAGGTAATGTGACTGAGAAAGATACCAATGTGAAGTGATAAACATGGGATCTAAATCGCTTTTGGTTCGAGGGAATTCTATTCGCATCTAGTGACGTGCTACTGGTGAGATGGTTATAACTGTTTTCTTTTGTTCTCTTCACCGCACATTTTTACTCATACATGATTTCTTTGTGTCCAGCACTTAAGGTATTGAATTTTGGAACTTATGCAGGACGGTTATATTCCTGACTGGAGATTTTGCTTCTGCTCCTGGTTCTAAACTCCAGAGTTGTGAATAGAAGTTATGTTCTGGATGCGTTGGTGAATGAAAGTTCTTCTGATGACTATGTGAATGCTGCAGAATAGATGCATGCAGAGAGATAGACACAAGGTACAGATTGTTACTCTTGTTCCTTCACCTTATACATGTCAGACTAGTTTATGACTGAACATTCTGTCTCTGCGGGCAATATGTCGTGCTTGTAACTATATGTTAATAGGTGCCAGGTAAAGTTTAGCCGGTGACGTAGGCCTGTTTTCTTTAGGATCAGATTGTCGATTATATTCCTTGTCCTATTGCATTTGCTCTGGAAACTTTTTGTACCATAAAATAGTCTAGCGCAGCTGTGATATAGTTTTGGTCAGTTGAAGTGTTGTTTAGGTATGTTCACCTTGGATTTTGAAAACAAGAAAAAGGAATTTTTGAATGATGTATGATAGAAAACTGTTGGTTGAATTGGTTTGAGGTTTGACTGATTCATATTCTTGTATGTCGTACAGGAAGTTCTTGCAGCCTTGGAAAATGGATCCATTTGAAAAGTGAAATAGTAATAGAAAAAATTTTGTATCATCATGTTGTTGGAACATGAAAGCACCAGTTGGCAGCAGCCGCTTCTGGTAGAATGGAGTGGTGAGTGGGGAATGTTGAACCTGGAAGGAAACGCATGAACAAGACAAGTGTAAAGGCACAAAAAAGGTGATGAGATCACAGTCGGGCCTCCGTGCTGATGATGCATCGAAGTCTGCTTTTCTCACCTGCAATACAGGCGTTTTCACGTGATCTGAATCATTCCAGAATGGCATTTAATTACTCGCTGTTCCAAGTGTGGCACGTTGGTTAGCTCATGTAGTCCAACTCAAAAAGGTTTCTTTCTTGTGTGTTCCTCCTTCATAGTCCAATCACAGACGCATCAGTTGCTTCGACAGGCATCTGTGCTGCCTAATCTTTGCTTGGTCGATAACTGACTTGAACACTCCCCAACCGGATTGATGAAAGTCGAAGTAAATGCAAGTAGCTGTTTCATGCAGGCACCAGCAGCATAGCACATCGTAACAGCCTGAAGAGCCTTTGCTTTCTTCGGCAGGAAACCATGATTTGTCAAGCACCTGTTCTCAATTTATTCAGTAGGTTTGATGTGCACTTTAATTCGTCTTGTATTCAGGATCCTTGTGGCGAAATATCCAAAATTAAATGGTTGCCGTCGAGCGTAATTCCAGTGTATAGACTGAGTTTTGAGTAACATGATCTGGCCTGAGTTCTGTGATGTTTCGTGATTGCACTCGCTCAAGCATGTGTTGATGATGCGAGACCCTGCATCCAGGGCAACCAGGATTAGGTTGAGATAGATATACTACTCCACTCCACCGTCAGGCTCAGACGTGATATTCAACTTGAATGTGATAGTGAGTTTATCCTTGCGTTTCTACCCATTTGAAAAGTAGCTAGGTTTACGGCAACCTGATAAGCATAGCATCATCGTGCTTTTCCGATAGAGGCATACGTAATCTACTGAAGCTGAAGAACGCATCATCTAATCAAGCTCTGCATCCTCCAAGAGTGCAAGAAATTATGTCAACTTCATTGGCAAATTAAAAAGCCCCTCCATATTCCAACTTTGTGACAACTGGATGGTAGTACAGGCACAATTTGGCACGTGCGTTGCATAGAACCGCATGGTGATTTGTGTACTAGTAGCTAGCTAGAATTTGAGGGTTAGATCGTAATCAATGGAAGAAAAGAATACTCCGAGTAGTAGTTGCAAGCAAGTCGCCGACTAGGAGTTGGGAGTTGGAACTTTGGAGGGCCGTACGTTACATGGATGGATGCTTGCTTCACATCACTCGCATACTCTACATGGATGGCCACCCTGTGGGTCCCACCGCCACCACCTACAGTATGAAACTTGCAACGGCAACCAACTGGACTGGAGCCATAAAGTAGTAGCGGCACTCCCTGCTTGCTCTGTGTTCTGCCTAATTGCTAGTAGGACAACTCCAAGCGCCGGCAGATTAATAATGTGATTATAAGCTAGTAAACAAACAATACCTCCACTAATCAATCATTATTAAATAAATTAATTCCTGGTGCTTGAGTAGATTTGTGAGCTCATGCTGCGTGCAGGCGTGTCGTTGTATCGTGGGTGGCCCCAAGTTTTAAGCCATGAAGAGCCATGTGACAGTGTCAACCTCCCACGTTTCGTTTCATGCCCTTGTATTTCCACGTATTTGTTTGTAACCATGATGGTGGTTCACGACCTAGCTTCCTTTGCGTGCATCAACAATGCTCTTAATTAATTCGATGGAGTATGTCAACCGCAGGATATCTATCTAATGCATGCGACCCTTCAAACAAAAAGGGAAAACGCGTTATAACTTGTTAGTTTTGCTTGGATATACACATCAACTCCTGATGCTATATAGCTTCTGGTAAAATGGAAAAGAAAGAGAAATTCGGCATGTTACACGGAGGGTCAATAAAGAGAATAGAGTTGCATCGATCACCGTATATATTTTTTTTTAGATAATGGGAAAAGGAATCCCAGCCTTGGCCTCACTAGGAAGTTACAGCCGTCTTATTAAACGATCACCGTATATATAGACGCCGCACATATTCCTATTGATGCATGCATGGAGGTCTACCCACGCAAATAACTGACGAAAATCACACGACATAGAATACATGGTGATCTCGTAATTAATTAATAGCAATCGTTATTATGCTGGCTAATAATCCTGGGATACTGGATGCGTGCACTGCACTGACACCTCACAACTAAGTCGCGCGTTAGCTGATCTCAAAGAAAGAAGAAAAGGTCGTTGGCTGATGGATGGAGTCGTGCAGCACGACACGTATAGGGTACAGCATGGTACGTACAATCGCAGTGCAAGCGTCGTGTTTGTTATCACGCACACATGTTCATTTCCTTATCTCTCATTTCTCTCTCTCTATATATATATATATGCCTGTATATATACATCACTTGATAGATGACCTAGAAAGCAGAGACTTGGGGTCGATTGGCAGAAAACTTATTTACGTGTCAGCTAACTAAGTTGTACATACACACGATCGAGCTGCTAGCTGCTAATTGGGGCAGATTAGCTAGGTTAGGTGCGGCGTACGTACAGTATGATCAGCTGATCGGCGCATCAAGCTATATAGGACGATGGGGATAAAAATGAATTGAGAAACACGGCTTGCATATATAGCAGCTAGGCCAACACACGTGAGGGGATTAGATACGATCAGTCTAGATGCCATGCCCAGATGGTCATGTATTCTCTCTTCTCCATCCTCTGCTGTCAAAGCTAAGTGCATGTCACGGAAAGTATTGCCCGCCTTTTGCTGCCCTGCTGCTGCAGCTACCTTGCACACCGTCAGGGATAACGCCACACGCAAGAAATACATGCCCCAACTATATCATCTTGTTTACAGTCTCGATCAGTAACGAATTCTGGATTCCCCAGCAGTCGATCTCACTCCATTGTTTGGCCTGCTTAGTTATAGAACGGAAGGGAGGTTATTGCGTAGGATCCAGCTTAACTTCTTACTATATCTTAACAAAATGGACTGCTAGTATTGGTTGTCCAATCTCAGAGTGCCAGCTCACGAGCTGGCTCTCCAGCAAATTGATCGAGTTGGTACACAGCAGAGCAAAGGCTGCTGATTCTGATTGGACGGTGAGATCCACTTGATGAGGACGGTTTATTAATTAGTAGGCTAATTTCCTAGTACTAAACGCCTTCCTAATTGTGTAATACCTTGTAATGGATTGCAGGCAGGAGGAGAGCTGTCACTCTGGCTAGGTAGCTTGCAAACAAAAGAAGCTCCATCAGCTCAAAAAGAAGCTCATCCGGCGGCCATGCATATACATGGATCGATAGAGATGTCATAATATACTTGGTGGTGGAGAAACCAAAAAACAAATCACATCCAAACCAAGATATACTGACTACATGGGACACTAGCTAGGCAACAAACAACTCGCCCATGCATGCCAATTTATCTGCCGAACTCCCACTCTCGTTCAAGTAACACTAGTCATCATGCACGCATCATCACTAGCTAGCTAGTAGAACGCAGCTATAGATAGCTTCCAATTGTCTTTCTTGCTTGCAGCCCTCTCAATTGCCATGCTGCATGCCAACTTTGCCCACTTCGCCATCTAGCCAACTTTATCAATGCCGCAAGCCAAGCTAGCTCAAAAGGAAACGTACACCACTTGAAACAACAAAGTTCATAAAAGCTAACGCGAAAACAGACTGCGATCGAACGGAACACGGTTGTGCTGTTTATCAACCACAGAATCGGCTCCACGTAGAATGCTACAACTAACTCACTGACATCGGCCAGGCCAACTGCGCTTACGTATCTCATCAGCAAAAATATATCGTCCAGGGTAGAAATAAATAAAAAAGGAAGTGACTTTGATTTTTTTCTAATGCATATACAATTCTTCCATATATACTAGTACCATATAATTCTCCACGGAACATAATTAAACTAGGATATGCACCCCAAAAAAAAAAAAGAAGGTGATTATAGATAGTAGCATGCCATAACATTGCACCCACTCGATTTGGTTGAGAACAGTGGCATGGCATTGTCACCTGCTTTCATCACATTTGAGGCAACACCCACCACTCACTGGTCACAGGCTACTCACTCCCACACACTCACTCCAAGTGGCCAAATACACTTTTTCTCTTTTCAAGCAAATTAATTGGAATTTTAATTCCATTTCATCACCAATACATGGTATACATATAAATGTTAATTACTACAGTATGTATGTTACAGCAAAGAATTGAAAGAATCAATTGTATGTTACAGTTTCCTTGATACTATAGGAATAATAAATTGTATTTTGTAGGTTAATGACCGAGTATGCTGGTAGCATACCCGGCCCAGAAGAAAAAGAAAAGATCAATAATCAGTGTTGTCAATTGAGAAAAGAAAGAATTGATCGATGATGTCAATAATGGCAATCCACCAGTGCTGAGGCTGTCAGCATAAGGCCACCACCAGCCTTGTTGCCGCCGTCGTTGAACTGCCCCAGACCGAGCACCACCGGCGGTTCGTCGGACGGAGCCGGCAGGTTCAGGTCCAGCTCCAGGTTGATGCTTTCTTTCTTGGCGTCCATGGCGGTGATCACCGGCGGCGCGTTGAGCGGCCTGTGGCGGCGCATGTGCCCGCCGAGCGCCTGTCCCGACGAGAACTCGGCGCCGCATATGGAGCACTCGTGCACCCTCAGCTTGCTGCTGCCGCTTCCGCCGGCGACGACGTGGCTGTTAAGGCTCAGCGCCGTCGTGACCTCCGGGAAGGCGGCGATGTCGACGACCCGTGGAGGAGGAAGAGGAGGAGGCGGCGACGCTGTGGCCATCATCGTCATCATCATCTGTGGCGGCTTGTGCTTCGCGATGGCGATGTCGTGATCGTCGGCGGCGGCGGGGAGGCGCGGCTTCTTGTGGCTGGCGCGGTGGCCGCCGAGCGCCTGGAAGGTGGGGAAGCACTTGTTGCAGGTCTTGCACTCGTACACGTAGAACCCGGCCCTCACGCCGTCCGCCGTCGTCGCCGCCTCCGTGTACTTGCGGCTCGTGTACCGCTCGCTCTTCACCACCACCGCCGGGGGATGAGGCGGCGCGGTGGCCGGCGGCGATGGCCTGGAGTCGACGGCGCCGGCGCCGCCCTGCGCGAGGAGGATGAGGCAGTGCGCCATGTCCTCCTCCTCGGTGGTCGTGCTCTCCGAGGACGACGCGGACGACGCCGGCGGGTGGTGGCGCGGCCTCTTGGTGCGCTTGCGCTTCACGACGGCGAGGGCCGGCTGGTGGTGCCTGTCGACCAGCTCGCCGGAGTGCTCCGTGGAGGACGCCATGAGCGCCGTCTGCATGTCGATCGATTGCTTGTCGAATTGAGAGGAGAGAGAGAGTGGCCGGGTGTTGTGTTGTGTTGTGTGGGGTTCGTTCCTAGGCTGCCTTTTTATTGGGAGGAGGAGAGGAGTGGGGAGGGCGTTGCTGCTCTTGCTTCATCGACTACTCTCTCATCAATGGAAAGGATGGAAGTTTCCTTTGCTTTATTAATAACACCATCAAGCTAGAGAGAGAGAGGAGTGCGCCTAGTGACCTTGGCCGGCTGCCTTAATTCCTTTCCCCCTAGCTACCGCTCTCTCTTGGATGCTTAGCTTAATTTGTCTGATGGATGCCTGCTTGCAAACTCTCTCTCTCTCTCTTATAACCTCCTCCTTGTTGTAGAGAGAGAGAGAGAGAGAGAGAGAAACAGGGTTAATTACTATTGTTAGTGAGGGACGGGGAAGGCAAGAGTAATAGTGGGACGTTCTGTTAATTAGTGGCCAAGGAAGGCGCACGCTGCACTAGTGAAAAATAGGGGGTGTGTTAAAGCTGGCTGCCTAATTCCTCTCCTGTGGACAATTAATGGCCATCCACTCCAGTCACTCACTCAATTCTAGTGTAAAACATGTGTGACAGTTGCTTCGATAGCTAACCTTAATTTAGCCCAACTCCTAATTTCCAAACTCTTAAATAGTTAATTCAGATTAAGTATTTTACTAGGTCGAAATAATGCTCCGAGTGTGAGGCCTAGCTCCAGTACAATATTTACCTGATCAAGCAAAGTGCTTCTGAATTAAGATAGATTGTGTGTTTGCCACTATATGTGGGAGGAGAGAAAGGGATCTTAGCAGGAGTGGTGAGTGAGCAATAGTTCCTCTAGCAGCAGCCAGCCAGCAACAAGAAGCCAAGAGGGAAAGGATCGAAGGAAGGAAGCTCAATATTCCCTGGACTTGCATTGTGTGGGATTCCTGGGGTGATAGTGTTGCCCTGCAAGGCTGGAACCACAGGAAAAATGCTCTCCTACTACTTCCTCTGCTTTACGAATTCTCCACCTTTTCATCTCAGCTCCTACGTACATATTTAGTCAAATTCTTGAATTTTTTTCTTCTTCTGAATTTTCTGCAGCTCACAATTTAATTACTTTGTCTCGGTTTTATGACGGCTTCTTGTTTTCCCCAAATAAACTAATCAATACTAGTTGTCTTTGGAAATTTCCATTGATCATGATGAAGATTTTTTTTCTCCCTGCCTTTTGAAGTACTCATTGAACATAGTTAAACAGCTAGTAGCTTGCTTGGCAGTTGGCAACTAAAAGTAGGAGGTAGTGAGGTAGTGGTGCTGCAGGCGTCTCTAGTGGCCGCCCTGTCCAGCCACACAAAAAAATACCTGCAATTTGTTCAATCTTTCTCGATCCTGCATCTGATGCATCTCCACCCTAAATGTTCCTCTCTGACCGATCACCTGTCCTTTGCACTGCGTAATGACAGTCATCACTTGCTTTCTAAGCCAAACCAACAAAAATTCAACCCTCTGGCCACTTCGTTTTCGCTTCGATCCCACTGACACGAATAATGAGTTAGTGGTTGCATTGATCCATTTTCTTTCAGAATCTGATCAGATCACACAGGGCTTGGGTTTGGTGATGCATGCTGATATATAGTAGTAGCTGCTATGGCTACACTGTCTCGATCAGATAGGTGTCATTCAAATCCATTCAGTCACACCTCCTTAACCACTGCTCCCGTACGTACGTATACATGATGCAACATGTGATCCCAGTGTTTATCTTCAAATTTGATTTCAAGCAGATTCGAAATGTATAGCCCACTTATATCTGCATCTGCCTGCCATATGACAAAGCAAGGAAGCAATAATCCTTGCGTGAGGTGTGCGAGGTTCGTGAGGAGTTGAAGAAGCTATCGATGCGCTGTGACTTGTGATTGAGAAGTCAACGAAGAAAATGGTAGCTGCTGGTTGATGCATGCACGATTCTTGACGTGAGGAGGAACTGTTGTTTCTTGTGTGAGGCAACAAGCAGAGCTGCTCTGCTAAAATATAATATGAGGAGGAATTGCTGCCATCATATGGTGGTGGGGGCAAGTAAGGCATCCATCCATCCATGCCCTCAGCAGCTGTCTGGCTGGCTAATTCTTTCTCTCTCTAATTAAGCCATGCCCATCAGCAGCTAGATCCTTCCCAACGCACACATGACACATGTACACACTGGTCACTCAACTCCTCTCGCTTGCCCTGCAATCCAAAGCAGCGGTGTGTCTTTGCCACACTTAAGCGGTGCACTAAAGATGAGTACCCTGAGCTCGCCATGATCCTGCCTATCATTAGCAATCAGCCAAGTTGTCCCTCATGTGCAGAGCCCTAGCTTTAAGGATCCCATTCATTTTTTATTACTATTTCTGCATCAGCCTGAACAACGTCCATCACACGAGAACATGCATGTGTAGCAGCCTCAATGTGATGATCATCAGTTGTGCTTGACAACTGATAATAGTATATTAGCCGGAACAAAGCTAATAATTAAGGCACCATCCCTCAAGTCCACATTAAAAATTGTGATCCAAGGAGTGTAGATATGAGGATTGATGCCATTGCCTCCTCAAGTTACAAGAGTTGAAAGTGTATGCTTCTCCACTCAACAAATCTTTATTTGCCAAGATTTGGCCGGCTGACCCTCTGCTTCCTCACTCAGTTACAGACAAGCTTTGTGCTAGCTAGGGCTAGCACGTAGCAAGCAAGATTTGGCACCCCAAAAAAAGAGAGAGAGAGAGAGTAAATTGGCCAGATCTTAATTCAGACATACTGAGCAAATTCGACCCCTTCCGTTAGTTGGAAAAAAAAAGAAAGATGGAAAGCAAGTACTGAATGGTTTATGGAGCTGTGTCAAGTGTATACTAAACATACAAACCGGCCTGTGAGACAATCCATGTTGGGTTTCTGTACCCATCGAAGATCATACTTTTTTTTTGGGATAAGCACAATTAGAAGGAACAGAAATTGCAGGGGCATATGTTCCCCGAGAAAAATAATGAAAGAAGGAAATGGTATTGGTTGGGGGCTAAGGAAAAATTGTGGATGGGATTATTGGAAGAGAACATGTGGCGCTGTTCATGGACACCCAACCCACCATGCCTGCTTAGCTGAATCTATCTATGTAGAGAATGTGATGTGCCAGCGGGAGTGCAAGTGCGAACAAGTGGTGGGCTGCAATGTTTTGATTTTGATCATCCAACTGGAGGAGAGGATATATGTTAGGAGGGATCGAGCTGCCTGCCTCAAATGGACGAGTGAAGTAGTGGGACACTCGATCAGTACCCTTCCCATCCTATATACTATAATGTGCAGTGAGATGAGTACTCCACAGGACTACTCACAGATTAGTGAGTGGGCCACCACTCCTCTCAAGGTCATAACCATATATAATACTAGAGTGAGAGGGATTTGTTCAGATATCAGGATGAGGAAAGCTCAGCAGAGAGAATCAAGAGTGAGGATCCAGTTGACAATATCACAATTTCACAGCAGCTGTTTCAGGATCATCAAGGATCGAGAAGCAGCTGCATTTGGCTGTCATGCTTTGGAGAGAGACACGTTTCCACCGATAATCTCGATGTCTCAAACTGACAGGCGTACATGCCAACCTGGTCCACTCGATCGGCCGATTGAGGTTCGCAACAAGACTTTGTAAAAGATCCCTTTCTCTTTTTTTTTTTGAAGGGAAAAAAGATCCCTTTCCTATATACGCATATGCACACAGACGAAACGACGACACTTGTGCAGAGTTGCTAGCATATTGTTAAGAATACTAAGCCTTGTGCTGGGGGGTTATGCGTTGCTGACATGATAGAGTTGCAAATCAAATCATCACTAGTTTCTCTCTCCCAGGTTAAACTAGCTAGTGGCGTGGAGTGGAGGGAGAGTGTGGATGCCACACCTTCTCTGGCTCAAGGATCGAACAAGTGTTTTGGCTTTCTTTGCTCATTGGCAACCAACCACCTTCTCTGATTGGTGGGCGATGCAAGCCGTTGGTATTATTCCGGCACCATGTGCTAGAATCATCGCCTTTTGTTCCTTGTCAAGTCATGCATCCCTCTTTGCTAGCTTACTTCATGGTCGAGTGCATGTTGCTAATTAGTTCAACATGCCATGCATCACCACACATATTCTAATTCATCCATCTTCAAGCATTAATAATGATTCAAGGAACTAGCTAGTACAATACTTAGTGGTGAGTGGTGACACAAAACTTATGAACGCTCCAATCATGTCACACTTTGCTTTAGTCAACTTACTGGCTCGCCGATGGTAGACGAGACCTGCAGCTAACTCCAAATAAAGAAGCTTATGTCGTTATCCTCAAAATGGACTTGACCATGTTACCACCAATAGGCAGTGGACAAATGTTAAGCAGATGTCAACATTCTCCTATGCGAGAGAGGGAAAACTGAATGGAGGTGGTAGGGAAAGAGAATATTAAAAGAACGATCTTTAAAAAGGGGAGAGAGCAGGACCATAGAAGATGCCTACAACAGTACAAAGCATAGAAACCGCTCATACAGTATCATACACTACGCTTTACCGCTAACTCCAAATTAACCAACCCGTAAAAGATAATTAGAAGGTAAAGTCCTAGCTAGTACCTCACCCTGCTCTCAGTGCGGCTCTTATCCAACAACACAGAAAAACAGATTCCACAGAAAGAACCTCGATCTCTCCCCCTCAACAGTGGGCCCGTGATCACGACACGAATTGAATACCAGATAATCTGCGCTAAATGACCAGATGATAATTCGTGGCCTTTCTTTATCTTACTTTCTTCTTTTTGGAACGGTAGGATTGGGATTTAGTTTAAATACCATTCCTATACCCTTTTTTCAGTACACAGGTTAGCTAGATCAGTAGTAGTAGTAGTAGTCGCCATGATCACAAAACCATACCAGCGTAGCATTCTACAAAAGATTCATAAATCTTCATATCTAACGAAGGAGATTAATTCACATCGAGATTTTCACCAAGTTGCATGCCTAACCAGCAAGAAGCGAGGCTAGCTGTAGTTAATTGCGTAACTGGCCGGCCAAAACATTGTACTGGTCAGGCAAGTTGGTTAGTCGCTAGTGTGTCATTGAAAAGTAGTGAGGGCATCATCCTGGTGCATGGCCTACTTTCAGCTTCAACCTAAAAGATGCTTCCAAAATTAGCAACTCTGGTAGCTCTTCTGTCCCTTTTCGTCGCACGCTTATCATATGCCATTCATATTTACAAGACTTCCAACCGAACTAAAAGAGAAACTTTGGCATACCTTCATCACGGATACAGAGTTCTGTTGGTTCTAGAGAACTCAAAATAATTCCAGAAATTCTTCAAGAAACTATGTTCAATAATCCATATAATTATCCACTCATAGCTGTCGACGTACTAAAATTATAACAGCACCTCGACATCACGAGCAGGGGAATTCCAATATCCACAAGTATTTCTCACCGATTTGCTAGCCACAGAAAATGAGAAGAAGAAAAAAAGAGTATAGGGTGCCATATGGTGACCACACATGCATAGAGAGTGAGTCAGGCAGCAACTGGAGGGGCGCAGACTGAAGTGAAGAGTGAAGTGGCTGTGTGCCACTAGGGAAGTGATAAGTGGCAGAGTGGCACCAACTGCTTGCTGTGGAGCAAAGGCAAGGGACAGCAACAGGCAGCAGCGCCCAGAGCCAAGCAGAGCAAGTAGTGGATCAGATGCTGTGGAGTGTGTGTGAGTGATCCATCGAGCAGCTTGTGGAGGGAACGCAACCGTTTTTACAAAATAAAATCATCTCCATCCAGGAGAGGTTGGGGATTGAGTACTCATTCGGAGGTGACACCAGAGCAATCCAGAGCCTTTCTTGATGGCGACGCTGCAACCAATGCGCCACACTCGTCTTTCAGGCTACTTTGCTGCTACTTAAGTGATCTCTGCTGTCTGTGTACACGTACAGTGTCAGCATGTATGCATCTTGTGCACTCAAAAGCAACCGCATCGCTTCACCTCACTCGTGGCCACATCCACGCCTCGTGATGGCCACCGCGACCACAACCTTTACCATACAGACTTTTGCTTAGCACAACCTTTACTATGACTAAAACGTTATATCGAGTGCGCAAAAAAAATCTAATAAACAGAATTGCATAATTGTTTCACACCTGCAAATCTGACTACCAAGGCGATGTAGCATAAAATTGATGCTGACATTCAGTATGCTTGATCTCCTGCATGAGACATTAACAATAGAAGTGGAAACACATAAGCAGATGTCAGTAGAGCTAACAAATTAAAATAATTTCAAGAGTTAAGACAGCATTTCCAATAAAATAGCACGCTTCCATCCTAGCTCGACTCTAATACATAGCAATTGTAGTAAGCTAGAACTAATCATTTTCGAAAGACATGCTGACTAGAATTGCACACATATTGTAT
The DNA here is from genome assembly GCA_012490785.1 of Eragrostis nindensis. Classification (NCBI taxonomy): domain Eukaryota; kingdom Viridiplantae; phylum Streptophyta; class Magnoliopsida; order Poales; family Poaceae; genus Eragrostis; species Eragrostis nindensis. The sequence goes on along the minus strand of JAAXCT010000054.1, from coordinate 268,348 downwards.
ATTACCTCAAAACGAAATATGCTGCACAGAACATTATATAGCCTAAACCTGATAAATGAATCCTCGATTCAAGGTTCACAATTTATCTCGTGAAAGAAAAACAAAAAACTTATCCTCAACAAGATGCTCCTGAAAATAGGGCTGATCAAGCAGCTTAGCAATTGGCAGTACAAGAATGAAGGATTGATAAAAACAGTTTTAACAGTACAACTAGTGTCACAATCAACTTTCAAATATAAATTTGCATGATAATCGTTATCCATGGAACTTTCATTTCTAGTTTCCAAAGGTGCAGTGCAATTTATATGCAACAGCAAAGAAGAGGAGTTTCACATGGCAACGCACAGAAGGAAAAAAAAAATCTCTGGGCATCATCTATTGAATTACGAAGTATTAAAAAACACAAAGATATTAGGATGGTCTCCAGAGCATGCAATGACATAAACTAATGAATAACAGATAATTCCAAAGAAACCACATTCAGAAGATCTTGTGTGGGCATGAATAAATACTTCATCATTAGATATAGTTATATTTGCATTAGAAAGGTTCACATCGTATGGGGCGTTTGGGAGCTTCTTCAGAAAACTTCTACAAACTGGAAGTGAGGACATGTTTAAGGTGAGAAAAGCAGTAATCGATTATGGGCACATGACAGTGGAAGAAATAGATTACCTCACCTTCATGGAAGTACAAGCAGTCCGTGAATGGGTTGGCACAAATCATGTAATGGGCACATGACATTCAAGTGATTTACAAGGCTGTGGCAGGTCAGCGACACAAAGTTACAAACTGCATATATTCAAGAGGCATAGATTTAATTTGCTTCGAAATGAAAGAAATTGCATAAATAAAGAAAACAAAATCGGAAGTGTATCTCTATCAATAAAGTGGAAGTTTATCTCTATTAACAAAGTGAAAGTGTATCTTTATCAAAGAAGCTTACCCATCTGAAACATCCCCAAAAGCTGACTACATTAAGTTTGGCATTGCAGCCGCCTAGAGTGTGGATGCAAAGACTACAGTGTAATGCATCCTTCAACTTCGTAGATGTTTAGTTGGCTGTAAATGGTGCTTGAGTCCATACTCCAAGTGACAAAGTGCCGAACCACTTGTTGTCTGGATGCAGTATACCAACAAGTATATGTCCAGGCATTGAGATGTTGTTCCGAAATACCCACCTATATTCTTTTCGTGAATTAATTGCAAATGGTATGAACTGTTGATGCACCAAACAGCGGTTAAGCCTTGAGGAGATTAGACACTCCAATCATTAGAAGCCTGACTACAGCTGAGAACTGTCTTCATTAGGCCATATACATCCTCTGACATAATAAATCAATGCTTCATTTACCTAGACTTTAAAAAAGGTTTTGAGTAAGCGTTGAGCTTCCCGTTTCATCCCTGGTTTTGAAAATGCTCTGGATATAAAATTAAGAGTGTCTTTGGATGGGTTAAATTGTCTTCCTTTCATATCTTTAAGAAGTATTCTCACTTCAGTTCCATTTCTAAGCTTTGACCATCCATTCACAAGGATATCATAGGTGCAGGATGTAGGAAAAACTCCTCTAATTTGCATTTCATTGAACAACTCTTTAGCTTGACTCATCATTCCAGCTTTAGCAAAGTCACTTATAAGGGCATTATACGTGCTTACTTTGGGAAGAAAGCCTTTACTCACCATCTCACAATAGAGCCTCACCGCTTCAACTTTGTTGCTTTTCTTTGCAAATCCTGAAACCAGTATATCATAGGTGAGACTATTCGGTTCAAGGCCTACATTCTTCATCTCACTGAGCACGGTATCCGCTTCTTCAATTCTTCCAGCGGACTCAAGACCACCGAGAAGTGTATTGAGGGTAGCTATATTTGGTGAGAGCCCTTGGTGAAGCATCTGACCATACATCGCAAATGCATTATCCATATGACTGCTCTTACAATGGCCAAGAATGAGAACATTGAATGTGATGGTATCTGGTGCTATTCCTCTCCTTGACATTTCGTCCAAAATAGCTGTAACTTTCCTTGTCATTCCATGGTAGCACAAAACATGCACAAGTGTATTGTAGACAATGATATCAGCATGAAGACCAGCATTAATCATCCATTCATGAATTTCCAATATCAAATCCACTCTCCTGCTTTCAGAACATGCTTGCAGCAGCCTTCGATGAGTCAGAGAGGTTGGAGTAAATCCAGAAGAGGCCATCTCATTCAGTAAATATTTTGCCTTCTCCACAGCTCCAGCCTTGAGAAGACCCGCGACAAGTGTAGTGTAAGTGATGATATTAGGCTGTACGGAGCGCCGCTTCATTTCATCAAATAGCTTTAGAGCTTTGGAGGTCTTTCCTTCCCTGCACTGTGCAGCGATCAAAGTGTTATATGTTGCTTGATCAGGTTTTAAGCCGCTATTTCTCATCTCTGTCAAAAAAGATTTTGCTTCCTTAAACTTGCCAAGCATGCACAGGCAATTGATAAACACATTATAGACAGCAGCATCAGGCAAAATGTTTCTCTCCATCAACTCCTGACCAACCTTAAAAGCAGCTGGCATGTTGCCTGTTTTAAAAAGCCCATCGATTAAGGTAGTATAATTTACATGGTCTAGCAACATACCACGCCTACTCATGTCTTTAAACAATGCTTCCGCTTCCTCCATTTTCCCATTCTTTATCAAACCATTCACCAGTGAGTCAACAACAAAGCTATTGGCTTCAACACCCTGACGCAACATATCATCATACACATCAAGAGCTGCTTCTTGCCCCTGGTACTTGAAGGAACCATCGATAAGTGTTCCATAAGTTACAACATTTGGAGCAATACCCTTTTCCTGCATCTTCTTCATATACTCAGCAGCTTCGCTAAGCCATCCTCTCTTAACAAGACCGTTAATGATAGCTGAGAACGTAACAACATTTGGGTTCACAGATTTCTCCTCCATATGCAGCAAAACTTGCTCTGCCCTGACGACATCGCCAGTTTTGCAGAGTGCATCGATGAGCACAGAGTAAGTGACACAGTTGGGAGTAAGATTATCCAATAGAGCGTGCTGAAACATGGTATTCACTTCATCAATCTTCCCTTCCTTACCAAACCAGTCCATGAGAGCTGTATGCGTTACCAAATCCATGACCACACCTCTCGAAACCATCTCGCCCAACAGAGCAAGTGACTCATTTCTCCTCTGCGCTTTCGCCAATGAATCAATAAGAGAGCAGTATGTGACATGGTTCGGCACAGACCCAATCTTGTCCATCTCCCTGAAAAGTGCATAAGCCTCCGAGAACCGTCCATCCCTAGCGAGCCCATCCACAAGGGCACTAAGCGTGACCACATCAGGCAGCACACCAGCCCTCACCATTTCCTCGTACAAACTGAAGGCCGCCTCAATCTCCTTCCTTGTACAACACTCCCCAATGGACGCCGTGTATGTCACCACGTTGGGTTGCACCCCATCCGCCTTCATCGTCTCCACTATGCCCCAGGCAGCGTCAAGCTCGCCTGCACGGCAAAACCCAGCAACCAAGCTGTTGTAGCCCACCACATCAGTTTCAACCCCTTCCGTCCTCATTCTCTCCACCACAGCCAATGCTGCGGCCATGTCCTGGACTTTGCAGTAGCCGTCAATCAGAGCATTCCACCCCGGCACATCTAAGGTGCCGATTGCTCGGCCTCTGAGCAGCATCTCAGCTTCGTCCAGTCGTCCCCTCCGACACAATCCCACGAGCACCGTGTTGACGGTGACCCCATCGAAGGGCACGCCACGCTTGGTCATCTCGGCGAGCACGGCTGGAGCGAGGTCCCCACGCCCCTGCTCGGAGAGGCCAGAAATGAAGATGTTGTAGCTGACGGTATCTACAGGCTGCCAGGGTGGCTTGGCGGAAGCGCGGAGGAGGTTGAGAGCGGGGCGGAGCAAGCGGAGGCTGCAGTAGGACAGGATGATTGAGTTGAGGGTGAGGGTGTCACCTGGAACTGGGCGGAAGCGGAGCGCAGCGGCGGCGAGGCCCGCGGAGGCGAGCGCGGGGATGAGGCGGCGGAGGACGGGCGCGGGAGGGTAGGCGGGGAGGGAGGAGACGATGTGGGAGGCGGCGGAGAGGCGGCCGGCGCGGAGGAAGGCGAGCGCGAGGGAGCAGAGGAAGGAGGTGTGGAGGGCGGGGCCAATGGCTTGCGGCGGCGCCATGGGGGAAGGAAGGGGCCGCCGCCGGCCGACGAGGAGGGGAGGAAGACCCGCCCGTTACCGAAATGATTGATGGGCTTTGTCTGCTTGGGCTGAAGACAGCCCGCTCATTTTTTGATTGTGTTTGGCGCCGATGGCCGCGACGGTTAAATTTCAGTCTGTGCGGCTGTGCGCCTAAAAAAATAAAATAAAATTCATGTTGTTTGTTTATGCAAATTGTTTAAACTGTAGAGTAAGTTTATATATTCACGTTTCTGATGGATCAGAGGTGCAATGTTAAGTAATTTGCGCGCGCTGCCCGTCTAGTAGGAACATCAACAGTTTTTCCAACCGAAGGGAGGGAGTGGTATAAAACTTTTTTATCCTGATATAATCGGCCAAATTAAAGGTGCTTGGAACATAATTAAAGGAGGGGCGGGCGCCGTGAGTACTAGGAGTAGCTAGGTAGGCTGGCTGGTTGTGGCTAACTATATACTCGTCAATGTGCAACTCGTGTGGAATTTAATCGGCGCGACTCCACCAGTGAGCGAGCCCCACTTCCCGCTGATTGGAGTACATGCATGCACAAGAGCATGAGCATCAACAATTAAACTATATATAAGCTGCTATATATAGGCATATGCATCATGATTTTCACAATGTTTTGGTGCATGTAGTGTCCTCGTCGATGATGGATCTGCAGCTAGCCAATGGTCTCTGCCCGCCGTTTTTCCAAACTATTACTCACGTACTACGATTCAGAAAAGCTTGCAGGGCGATATCTATTCCTTCGCTTAAATTATTCCATCATGCATACCCATATGCCATGCTTAGATTATTGTGGTATATTCTCTTCCTTTTTCTCTTTACAAAACACAATATTTGTAGGAGCACAAATCCTTTGTTCCAAAGGGCCTCATAGAGTCATAGGAAACTTTCTTACAGGTTTTTGAAACCTACAAACTTTTACCAACCCTTTTTCTTTTGTTCCAGAGGGGCTGAGAAGGAGACAGACAGCTCCTTAATTATGGAAAAACGAGGAATAGCGTTGGCAGGCAGCATACGTGTAACAATTTCTCTTACACTAGCTAGTACGAACAGTAGCAACGTCTAAGGGAAGAAAGAATTATGGATCAGATATATACGCTACTCTCTCTGGTTTCTATTTCAAAAACGGAGGTAGCCAGTAAGGCAACTGCCTGTGAATTAATGTGAGTAACCTGGAGTATATGCAGACGTTTGAAGAAGATTAGCATTACCGTCAAAAAAAAAAAAGAAGAAGATTGGCCGACAGTGGGCTACAGCATTGCATCGTGTGCACGCGCGCGGTAGTAAATTAAACGTACGGCCGTTTCTGGCCCGTCGGCGGCTAGTGCCATGCATTGGCTAGCTATGTGAACTTTGGAACATCAGTGTGTGATGTTGAATATGATGTACAAAATTCACCTTTATCAAGCTTGACACTCCGATCCGCCTGCATATTTGGACCAATATACTATTGATCCACCTTTTGTCCAGCCTCCTTTCGTACAGTGTTTTTCTTTTGAATGAAATCCTTGCGTAAAGTATTTCACTCGATCATTTGTCCAGAGAGAAAGAAGCAGGAGATCGAAAGCGATTGGCGAAGCCAAAGAACAAAGAAGCTGTGCTCCGGCCAAGCGGACCAAAGCATCAGGCGGTAGACGCGTGGCCTGTCAGTCGCGCCGTTATTTTTTTTTTTTTGGAAGAGAGAGAGGAAAAGCGGCGCGTCCGGCCGGTGCTGTGCGGTCCAGCAGCAACTATGGTCGGTACGGACGACCAGTCGGGCCGTTGACTGAACCGGGCCCACGCGCCGTATCCGATTCGTCGTAGTAGGGTCCAGCCCATGGGCCACACTGCAGCAGGTCTCTCTCTCACTCTATCTTGAAACTGCCTGCGCCTGGGCCATCCAATCGCAACTGAATCTTTTTCTTTTATTTGCTCAAAAAAAACTGAATCTTTTTTTATACGCCACTTCATAAATACAGTTATCGCTATACTAGTACGTTTTCTTTTTCATCATGCATGTCGAATTAATATATACGTACACGATACGTAATGTGAACTAAAACCGGCATGTCAATTGTGGCCGAAAGAACGAGTTGCATCGATCGTCCTGAAGTATACCAGTATCCTACGTACGTGTATATATCATATGAAGGAAAAAAATATTAGTCATCACGGAGTCAGACGCATATCGATTTGCGGCGGCCGACGATGATGGAGTGGACGGCACACTAGCTCGTGCTCTCGATCGGAAATGGGCGGTCGCCTCCTGAAACTGAAAGCAAACTACCTGCCGTATCTTATCGTGAATTAATGCTACGGATCAATCACCGATCCTTCTCCGTCCAATTTAACTAGCTAGTTCTCAGCCACAGCTAATCGCATACTACTATTTAGAAGATAGATAGCGTACGTAATTTAATTTCTCAAGCACAATTAATATATATTGATACTCAGCTCATCGGTTTATTTTCAATGACTATGATGATCTATGCTTATTAGGTTGGGGGGCCGGATTGGCAACTAATTAAGCTGATAGATGCACCATGCATACTAGTTGAGCACAACGCATTTCTCTAAATAAACATCATGGACCTTAATTAAAAACATTGTAGCATTATTAATTAGAAGGGAAGAAATTCAGTGCTGCCAGCATCTGGGAGTATAGGATGCATGGTTGCATTGTCACAGGAATCTGGAATCAATCGTTGCGCACAAGACAATATTTAATTAATACTACCATGCAATAGAAGCTAGAGCTAAAAACATGTGAGAGACCCCATCGAACAAGTAGCAGGCATCTACTACTAGTAGTAACTAACTAACGCGGTAGCGCTAAATGGATGGGGTCCTATAATAAAGCTAGCTAGTTGAATGTAGATGGTGGAGAGATGATGCTTTAGCGATGAACACGTAAAAGAGAGTAGCAGTAGAAAGGTAGCCGGCCACACAGATCGTTGCCAATCTCCACCTTTTGACTGTTGTTTAAGACTCCCTTTAATTTCTCCTTTTTGATATATATGGTTCGAAACAACGTAACTTTAATTGGATTTTTTAGGGGAAAAAACGGAGGTAGTTGGCGGCCGGCCCGCCGTAACGATAAGTCGATGGAGAAACTACTGGTAGTATGTTGGCAGAGGTAGAAGGAGAGCATGCAGTCTGAATATGGGCGTGAGACGAAGGGCATTTCGGCCTAGTACTAGTACTGGAGTAGTATGGATTTGATTTGACCGGGAAAAGAGATGGGGAGGGGGAGCCGCGTCGGCGTGCATGTGTCTGACCTCGCCAACCCGTCCGCGTCCGTCAACCTCCTTCCGGTCCGGTCAAACGTAACGACCTCTCGCCTTGTGTTGCTGCATGTGTTGCAGGCAGCCACGACACCATCCAGGTCCTCCTCCCGAGCACCCAGCGCCTATATAAAGGGTACCCCTCCAAATTAATATCCATTCGATCGTCTCATTCTCACCCAGCAACCCAGCAGCACAGCTAGCACTGATCGAAATTTAATAAGCAAAGCAGCTAGCGTCGATCGACGTGCGTAGCGTACGCAGATAGATCCTCCGCCTCCGCATGATGGATGAGCTCGCTTCACCAGCAGCAGCTAGTAGGAGCTTCGTCAATATGGTGGCGTGCGGCGGCGCCATTGCCATGATGCTGCTGCTCTGCTGCTCATGCTACACGTACGGCGCATGGCTTGCCACCAGGCGGCGGCTGCGCCGTGCCGGGTTCGACGGGCCCAGGCCGTCCTTCCCCTTGGGCAACCTGGCCGAGATGAGCACGAGCAGCAGCAGCAGCGGGGGGGAATTTTTAAATTTAAAGGGCTTGGACATCCACGGGCGCGTGTTCCCCTACTTCGCGCGGTGGCGGGGCTCGTTCGGGAAGGTGTTCCTCTACTGGCTGGGCACGGAGCCTTTCCTGTACGTGGCCGACCCGGAGTTCCTGAAGTCGGTCACGGGCGGCGCGCTGGGCAGGAGCTGGGGCAAGCCCGACGTGTTCCGGCGCGACCGCATGCCCATGTTCGGGCGAGGCCTGGTGATGGCGGAGGGCGACGAGTGGGCGCGCCACCGCAACATCATCGCCCCGGCCTTCTCCGCCACCAACCTCAACCGCATGCTGGGGCTCATGGCGGAGACCACCCAGAGGATGATCGACGGGTGGGCGCAGCAGGTGTCTCTGTCTGGCGGGAGCAGCGTGGTCGTGGACGTCGAGAAGGGCGTGGTCCGGAACGCCGCCGAGATCATCGCCAGGGCCAGCTTCGGCATCAACGATGGTGATGATGGAGCGCTGGTGTTCGAGAAGCTGCAGGCCATGCAGGCGATGCTGTTCCAGTCGAACCGGCGCCTGGTGGGCGTGCCGCTGGCCAAGCTGCTCCAAGTGCGCGGCACCTACCAGGCGTGGAAGCTGGGGCGGGAGATCGACGCCCTGCTCCTCCGCATCATCAGGTCCAAGAAGAAGAAGCAGCAGCAGCAAGCTCCTCCTGATGCTGATGAAGACAACTACAACAACAAGAAGGATGACCTGCTGTCGCTGCTGCTCGCTGACAATAAGATGAAGGAGCGCGAGCTGGTGGACGAGTGCAAGACCTTCTTCTTCGGGGGCCACGAGACGACGGCGCTGGCGCTGTCCTGGACGCTGCTCATGCTGGCGGCGCACCCGGAGTGGCAGGACGCGCTGCGGGACGAGATCCGCCACGTCCTCATGCCCACCGCCGGCGACCTGCAGCCCACAATGACAACGGATAAGCTGGGCCGGCTCACCAAGATGGGCTGGGTCATGAAGGAGGTGCTGCGCCTCTACCCGCCGTCGCCCAACGTGCAGCGGCAGGCGCTGCGGGAGGCGGCCGGCGTCCCCAAGGGAACCAACATGTGGTTGGACGTGGTCGCCATGCACCGCGACCCCGCCCTCTGGGGCCACGACGCCAACGAGTTCAGGCCCGAGCGCTTCGCCAGGGACCCCGTGCAGGGCGGCTGCCGCCACCGCATGGGCTACCTGCCCTTCGGCTTCGGCGGCCGGATCTGCGTCGGCCGCAACCTTACCGCCATGGAGTACCGCGTCGTGCTCGCCATGCTGCTCCCGCAATTCCGCCTCTCCGTCGCCCCTCAGTACCGACACCAGCCCAGAATCATGCTCTCCCTCAGGCCATCCAACGGCATCCAGCTCCAACTCACGCCCCTCTGATCGGACGAACCCACAACCAACATCTATCTGATTCTCATCTCATCATCACAGATGACAGAGCTAGCTACTACGTTATACTAGCACTAATCATCGTCGATCATGCATGGTCACAGTTAACCTGCATGCGTGCAGCCACTCCTAATTTATTAATTACTGTATTCATTAGTACAGGATACTATTTGTTTTTCTTTGTAGCCTGCCTTATTGGCTACTACCATTGTAGCACAAGTTAATTACTGCTTGCGCCAGTTATATGCATGCTCCAGCCACCTAGTGGACGAACAACGCCAATATATATATACTTTCTACTATAGTACGTACACATGCATGATGAAAACAGTTAATTACGTACACCAGTTACATATACAGCTACCTCCAGCACTACAATCAATCACGATGACTTGCTTCTATGAGACGATCGCGTCGCGAGACGATTCATTTCAAGTTTCAACCATGCATCATTTCAGGGTCGTCGATCCATCACGCGCGCTTGTAGCGTGCATCTGTACTGTTAATAAATTCCAGCTGGAAGCACGCGCGTAGTATCGTAATCTAAGGCCCCGTTTGGGAGCTGGAAGCAGCTAAAAAAATCTGGATTTTGGAATGGATTTGAGAAGCTAGATTTTGCCCATAATCTGATGATGCTGTTTGGAGAACAGATTCCAAAAGCTACTTTTGCCCCTGGGCCCTACTTGGCTGTTCCAGCTTAGCTTTTTTTTCCTTTGTATTTTTTCTCAGCGGTTTTTTGTGCGTCGCTATTTCTGCTGTCCGTTCCTACCTCTGCACTCTTGAATCGTTGTCCACATACGATGTGTATAAATTTTGCGGATTATAACCATAAGTTCGTACAATCCATAAACAGTACATGCTTGTCTATACAAATTTGCGGGGCGGGAGAAATTTGCGGAATTTGCGGAATCGATCCTTTGGGGCGAAACTTCAGCGAGCGCTGGGGAAGAGATGAGAAGGATCAGGGAGAGATTCGATGGCAGATTCACGTTATTTCTCCAATGTACAAGGGGCAAAATCGTCATTTTTTCCGTCCAGTAGCTGCTAGTAGCTCGGTTCCACCAGCTTCCGAGATTCTTAAAATCTGGGCGCCCGGATTCCAGAAGCTCCTCAAAAATCCGACGAGTTTGGAAGCCGTCCAGATTTTTGCTTTTGGCTTCTGATAATCCGGGGTCATCCAAACGGGGCCTAATCTTCTCGGTCAGCTCAGCTTTCCTTTGATTTCGTTCTTGGGCACGCATGGAAACTACTTTGCAACGTACGTACCCAAATTAGATTCATCAACTGCTTCAAACCTCTTAATTCTCTCCCGTTGTTTGATCCGTGTATATGAATCAGAGACTTGCTTCTTTCTCGTGCCGGCCCGGTCAAAAGTCCAAATTTGATTTTTGCTCCTACGTGTCAAAAAAGCTGTCGTAATTAAAATCTTCACTCAACAAACCATAAAGCATATCAGTATGGACTAGTAACAATTCACAAAAGTATGGTCAACAGACTACAAAAAAAAAAAGTAATCCACAAGGGCCCATCCGGGTTCGAACCGGAGACCTATTGATCTGCAGTCAATTGCTCTACCACTGAGCTATGGACCCTTTGATGTTGTTGCGGTTGTGTCCAAAGTATAATATCGAACTAAGGGATGGTGCAACTGTTGACAAACAGCAGCAGCAACAACAACAACAAAGCCTTTTTATCCCAAAGCAAGTTGAGGTAGGCTAGTGATGAAACCTGCAGGAACTAACAAGAGGGGCAGAACCAACAAGAGATGCAAACCAACTAGAAAAGCAAACCAAACAAAAGGAAAGGGCAAAACAGGGGAAAAGAGAAGGAAGAGAGAAAGATGGTAAAAAAGGTTAAAAGAGAAACCAAAGGGTTAAAACAGGAAAATCAAAGTTCCGACACGTGGATTGCTTGCTTCCACTCTCCTATTCATGGCTAGCTCCGCATCAATATTCCAGTCTTTCAGGTCTCTCTTCACCGACTCTGACCATGTCAAAGTTAGTCAATCTCTGCCTCTCTTCACATTTTCGGAGCGTTGTATTAGGCGCCTCCTCAGTCTAGACTTGTACACATGCACGGACCCGACCCTTTGTTATACTTGCGACGCTCCTCCTCTCATGGTGGTTATTAATCTAATTCTTACATGTTAGAACAGGACGTTTAACTTGGTATCAACATGTCTGTTTCATGCTCATGCGTCGATCTGTAGGGTAATTACTCGACCAAATAGGTGGTCGAGTCCGAAGAAACTAGCAACCAACGAGAGCAGGAGCTCATTTCCAAATCCGAGTCAGCATTAAGCCTAAAAGTGTGCACTTATTCATTTCGCATCCGTTTCTTACTTCGTTTTTGAACAGAATGCAAAGCAGTTACATTCTTTTTTGACATACTCGCAATTCCACCAACACTAATCCTGCCAAGCCGACTTTTGAACGACCCGAACATTATTCTCTGCAAATAGCAGTTTAGAAGGACCCTTTTGCCTTCTTAAGGTCCTCACAGAACGGCGACTTATCAATACATACCAACTCAACAGCCAGGTTCTTCCATATAGCAGGTAGCATCATCTCTCATTACCACAATACAACACCAAAGTACGCCGTCATAACATGATATCTAGAGTGTGTGACACCAAGAACACAGCAATTACAACAACTCTTCTCACACCTACAAGAAGTTAGTACATGCTGTGTCCTCGGGGGGAGAACGGAGGAGAATTTGTTCATAGTCAGAGCCTGACCTGGTGTTTCCATCTGTTTATCCACCCAATAAACTACTCACGGATCGAGTTGATATCAATGTTTGACGATCTCGAGTCCATCTGACTCATCATGCCCTCTGGCCATCCGCTCATTGGATGAGGTGGCATGTTGAGCTCGGGCATCGGCATTGCAGGGGCCTCTTCTTCACCAGCATTCGGCTCTTCATGCTCCATGTCTGGCTTGGCTTTCGCTTTATTTTTCTTTGAACCACCATACATGAAGCTCCCCACTATCACCTGCAGCAATGCAAAAGCATTCTGTAAGAATTAACTCAACCACAGCTGGGTCCGTGAATAAACGACAGACAAGACGGTTGCAATGATTCTTTTCACTCAGTTGAGATGACAAACAAACCATATGACCTCAAAATTATGAAACAGACAGTATACTACTTCACAAAAGATCGGATAAACTAACACAGAAAAATAGTAAACACCTGAACTGTTCCGGCTGCTGTCAGGACTCCACCTACGCTTCCACCGATAACCCTGTGGTCAGGACCACACAACGCTATGCAAAGGCCTCCACTTCGGGTTCGTGTGCCACCATCATCTAGCACCAAGTATGACCCAGAAAGGCACAGGATTTCGAATCGACCCTGCCAAATCAATAGTAAATCATAATAAGAGTGTCAATTAAACAAGGACAAAATGATTTATATAGCCGGATTCAATGCAAAAAATAAAAAATCATGAAGTGTGCCGTGACATGCGACCTGCATAAAAACCTTGAACATGGATACAGCGATCTTTAATGGGGATCATACATTCACAGTAAAGAAACCAGTTGGAGCAAAATTGTGCACACTGATGCTTCATAGATAAAACATGAAATAATTTCATTTATATCTATGACAGCAATGGTCCAGCTATGACATGCAAGAATATTTCAGGTAAACAGCCATCAGCAAAGACTTTTGCCCGATTCGGATAATGGGCAATCTTTTTTTTCAGTCAAATGCAAGTAGTAATTAAGTGGAAAATGATAACCAACAGCAAGATACCTCATAGGTAACCACACCACCAGAGTCCGAGTCCTGCTGAAGGGTTGCAGTGGAAACAGCCCCAGTTGCTGAAATAATGCATACCGCCCTTGGTCCTTGTTGTGAAAAGGCCATTATCCTGGCTGCAACATCCTGCACACAAGGGAAAGCTATAATCAAAAGCAAAATAACATATAAGTTAATATTTCCTGAAATAAACAAGATTATCACACTCTATTTTTGCTTCTTGAGTAGTTGGTGCCCCGGAGGATGGAATACGATAAAAAAGTGGCTCGGTGGCAACCAGAGAGAAAAAAAATAAAAATAAAAATGGAATGCTCAAATAGATAACCCATAAAAGTCGAATTCTGCTATAACCAGGGTTTCATAAGAGCACTCGGACCATGATCTTGTAACGTTCGTGAGTGCATTTTTTTTTCTCAAATAAATAAAATGAAACACATTGGTTATCAAATACGGTGTCTTGGATTAGGTATTTATTTACCAAGATAATAGACCTAAGATAAAAAATGAGATTGTTATGTCATATCAAGTAGTTTCCGATAATACAATATTAACAATGCATCATCAGCAAGTCAAGTTTACCTGGAGAATTCAGCTTTCTCGATGTACAATGATAATAAAGCAACTGAGACTCCACACCACAACACTTTCAATGTCAATCACAAATTTCTAGATTTCTTAGCTAACAAAAAAGGTGCAACTTATTGTACAACAGTAATAGAAACCACCAAACATCATCAGTGAACTCAAACACAATGAATTGCCTGTGACCAATAAGATGAGATTGTTACACTAGTTATAGGTTCATCCGTTCATATGTTGCCAATTTAGATACCTTAACCTATCAGATTTACTTTTACTACAGCAGGAAACGGATCGGATATGCGCACTGGACAAATTCTCGAACAAAATCTGCAGAATCCGATACCGACAATAATCACTCATGACACTAAGCAAACCAACAATCGTACCGAACAATATAATAACGCGTAATCAACAAAAGGTCCAACGGCACCTTTAAAAATAAGAAATTGTCATCTAGCAAGCACTCTAACTCACCTCTCCTGGTGAAATAATAATCACATGAGGCGTGAAACCTGTTCCAACAGAGCCAAGAAACCACTTTCCTGAAGATAACAAAACAGCACTTCATCAGATGGCAGAAATTAAAAACAATCCTCAATTCATGCACGTTAAAACAAGGGAACATTCTGTCAAAAAAAAAGGGGAACATGGAAGAACAAAAAAAAAATCTAGTCATGCAAAGGAGCCATAACTTTCTTTCGTTGTTAAGGAAAAGGCGTTGTAGTAAAACAGATTTATTACTTGCTTCACACAACAGAGGCAGCAGACGATTTGTAATACTTAAGTCAGTTCCAGGACTGGACCGCCCATTTCATAATATGTTTAAAAGAATGGTCAATACTTAAGAACTACTACAATTCATAACAAAATCCTGAAGACACTTTGTAGTAAATCCATTTTTTTCACAAAATTGGATGTTTGGGAGATTGCGTTGTTGATATGGCAGATATTATCGTCCAGATGATATAGTCGAGTGACAACCAGCTAATCACGGGCAGGAAAACTAGTGGGATGTAACGTGGGGGGGGCGGGGGGGGGGGGGGGGGGGGGGGGGGGGGGGTGGGGGTGACCAAAAAGTTTTCAGATATGATACAGATGCGCAACAAAACTTAAAAGCTAAGTCCACAGTTTACCTTACATTGCATGATAGATGATGCGGCTCTGGATTCAAGGAAAGATAAACATTACCTAATAAGGCCGCCAGAGCATATTCATACATAAGAAGCAATGCTACCATATAAAAAGTTCATGCCATCAAGAATTGCGTTGTTAAGGAGGTTGAGATCTACCCATAATCGGCTGGCGCAATTTTTTTTTTGTTCCAGTAGCACAAATAGAGCATATAAATCATATGGTACTACTATTACAATTGATGAAGCAATTACCATAAAGCATCTGATATGTTAGCGAAATTACAAGGAAGCAGGAGCTCACCAAGCGAAGCCAACTGTTGCATCTTCCCAGACCCAGGTGGCCTCCCTCTAGCACGTTTCTCTGATGGGGCACCCGAGCCTGAACCCCCTGAGCCCCCTGAACCTGGTGTGGTGACCATGGTACCCATCCCAGGGCTCGAAGAGTGCGGTGTTGACGATGAAGATGGCGAGAGCCCGAGGGTCACCGACCCATCAGGCTTATATTTCCTTGGCCTACCCCGCTTCTTCTTCACCTGCTCATCCTGGCCAACCCCACTTCCCTGATCCCCTTTAGCATCAGCACCCACGGCCACACCCATGCCAATGTCCATACCACCACCGGTGATGGCGCCGCCACCAGTGCCTTGCTGCGCCGCAGGGGGTGAGGCCTCAACATGGTGGTAACCCTGCCCAATGTGGGGAGCACCAACGTGCGGGTTATGGAATGCGTACCCGGCAGAGACCGCATCAAGTTGCTGCCGGTATCCGCCCGGCGGCGGGCCGTGGAGCCCCGGCGAGTGGCCGGGGACACCCGGACCCCCTATGCCCCGGTGCTGTGCGTAGAAGGAGAAGTTCGTCCCCGACGCCACTGTGGACTCCCTTCCGTCCATTCATGGAATGGGCGGCGCCGCGGAGCTCACCGGCACCCAACAATACAAGCGGCCAAGTTAAACGGGGCACAAAGTTGGCAACTTCCCTTCACTATTCGAGATCAGATGCTCCGGAAAGCTATTGGAGCGACCAAATGGATGCAAGAATCTCAACTATGAGGATCTCTCCCCAAGAACCTTCGCCCAAAACTGCTATTCTTCTCGCGAGAAGAGGCAAGATCAGATCGAAAAGCACGAGATCTCAAGAAAGAGGTGAAATTTCAGGGAACCGGAGGAACGAAAACGAGAAAAGAATGGGGGAAAAAATCCCGATCTTCGCAACAAATAGCCAAAAAAGGAAGGGATTTGTGCGAGGTTTTCGGTGGAGGCCTCTCAGACGAAGGTGGCGGCGCCGGAGACGAAGGTGGCGGCGCCGGAGGCTTTGGTTAGCCCGTGGCGGGATCTGCTTGTCGGCGGGCGAGAGGGGAGTGATCCGATCGAAATGGCGATGCGGAAATGAGGTGCTAAAACCCTAGAGATGGGGGAGAGGGATCATAGGGGACGAACCGAAGAGGAAGAGCGAGCATGTATGGTGTATGCGTTCGAGGAGAGAGAGTGTGGGGGAGAGAGAGAGAGAAGGATTGTCTGCGAACGCCAGCCAGAATAGCACATTTCTTTCTTGCATCAAACACGAGTTTTGTTGAGTACTTGAGTGAACGAAAATGCATGCGTTTGGTTAACTTCTTTCATTGTTGCATACTCCCTCCGTCCCTTATTGTAGTTCGTTTTAGGATTCAAACGTTGAAATAGCAGTGAGAGCAAAAGACAGCAGTACCTAGGGCTGGACTACCGAGCCAGCTCGGCTCGGCTCGGCTCGGCTCGGTCCAGCTCGTTAGGATAACGAGCTGGCTCGGCTCGGCTCGTTAAGATAACGAGATGAAATGCTGGCTCGGCTCGGCTCGTTACGAGCTCGAGCTGGCTCGCGAGCCAGCTCGTTAAGCTCGCCATCGCTCGTCTCGAGCACTTCCGCTGTGACTTGAACAAGAAGACAACGACCACGGCACTTGGTACATCTTCACGCTCTTGAGCATCATGGCACATCGGGCGGGGAGGCGGAGGCCAACGTCACGAAGGTGATCGCGGCAGGGAGGGGATGTAAGCTTCATGACCATTGGAGCTAGGGAAACCCCAAGGTATGAATGTTTTGGTGATAGGATGAGAACCATGAATGTGACTAACACTCTTTGTGAGATCTTATAGGTCACATATGAAGAAAGCTCCGTCCGTTGGTGGTGAACGCCAATACACCATGAACTTATTGACAAGGATGATTGGTTGCCTTCATCTACACAAGAACGGACTTGATGGAGTCGCGGAGAAGACATGGATCAAGGCTAAGGACATGCTAGATCCAAGCGGGTGTTGCTTGGTTAGATGTTAGCTTGAGTCCATAGGGAAAACCGGACTATCAAGAGGGTTCGAGGTGGTTCTCTTAGTACACACTAGTTATAGAGATCATTGGATGCATGGTGAGTCTCTCAGGGGCTAGGGTGGCAGAAGAGAGTTGAAGGAACCAAAAAGATCAAGTCTTGAAGAAGAAGATCAAGAAGAAGATCGAAGCTGCGAAGGCAGAAGGGACCGGACAGTACGGTCAAGGAGACCGTACAATACGGTCTACAGAGGAAATCCAGACAGAAGAGCTTAAGTTTCTGGAAGTGGAAGAATAGAGACCGGACAATTGACCGGACAGTACGGTCCTAGGGACCGGACAGTACGGTCTCTATTGGAAGATCCAGACAGAGAAGCTGAAGTTTCTGGAAGTTGAAGAATGAAGACCGGACAATTGAGAGGATGGTACTGTCATGGAGACCGTACAATACGGTCTTACAGGAGAAGAGCAACAGAAAAGGAGAAGTTTCTGTTGGCTGAAGAAGAAAAGGAGACCGGACAATACGGTCCTAGGGACCGTACAATACGGTCTGGTCTGAGATGATGAACAGCACTCCCCGGACGCCAGTCTGGTAGAGACCGGACAATACGGTCAAATGGAGACCGGACAATACGGTCCATTGTACGGTCCCTACGCAGACTGGGTACTTTTGGACAACGGCTAGTTTGAGGTTGGAGGCCTATATATAGTCGGTTGTTTACCTCTTTGAGGTGCTCTTGGACCCAGGAAAGAGGGGAGGTGCTGCCAAGAAGCCAAGAGGAAGAAGTGTGAAGCACTTGAGAGGGATTTGGAGTGATCCTAGTGCTTGAGAGAGTAGCAAGTTGCATCCTTTGATCTCTAGGCTAGTGTGGGCTTGAGAGAGTCATCTAGGGCTGTTACTCTTGGTCTATGGCAAGGCCTAGACCGGTTAGGCGTCGGTGTTGAGCTGTCCAAGGAGATTGTGGAAGTCAACACAAGTTTGTACACGGTCTTGGAGCTTCCCGTGCGAAAGAAGCATCACTAGTGGAGCGCCCTTTGGCACGCATCAAGTGCGGAGCCTTACCTCCGGAAGAGTACCCGGGATCGAGCCCGGCGGGACGTGCCCGCGACTTCACTCGGAGGGTGAAGTGTGCTCTAGGAGGGATCGCCATCGAGCGGAGGGACGGGGTCGAGACTCCGGCGGGAGTGACCCAACGTGGAGTAGGGGAAGGCGCCATCCTTCCGAGACCACGGGAAAACATCATGAGCATTCTCTATCCCTTCTCCTTTACTACTCGCATTTACTTATCGCACTTCATATGATTGCTTGTAGTACTTGAGTTGTGCTCTTATCTTGCTTGTGTGTTTACCTTGGTACCTACTAGCTTCACTAGGTTTGCTTGATTGCCTTGCTCGTGTGCCTACTTGTTATAGCCTATCTAATAGCTCTAAGGACTCTACTTAGTGTGCCTAGTATCTTGGTTGCCTTGTCTCTAGTTATCTTGTTACCTTGCCTTGCCTAGCTTAAGTCTTCCGCTATCTATCTATCTTGTGCTAGGTTGCTAGTGTGGTATGATTGTGTTATCTATATGCACTAGCTATATAGGTTAAGGATACTCCTTAGTGTGCTTTACCTTGTTACTAGAACTACTTGCTAGGAGTTGCTTGGGTGTAAGTGTTTGGAAATAGATTCTAGAGTGCACCGATTCACCCCCCCCTCTCGGTCACACGATCCTTACAAGTGGTATCAGAGCCAAGTGCTCATTATTAGGGCTTTACCGCCTTGAGTCGTGACCGGGATTGCGTGTGGGAAAATGGAGTCCACTCATGATGACGTTTCTAACACTTCCATCGCCTCTACTTTGATTGAGCCTTATGATTGTGTGCTTAATGATATTTCCTACTATCATGTGCGTGATGAGTATGATGAGCTTGTTTTGAATGATAATGAGGATATCACTAACTTCGCATCTCGCTTGTATGTTCTTGCTAGGAAACTCATGTCACGAGGCTATCCATCTATTATGCACAAGCATGTTGTGAAGAAGCTTATCCGATCTCTACCACTCTCGCGGTTTGGTATTCTTGCTTTTGCTCGAGTGGATGAGTTTGTGAACATGCCCTATGATGAGGTGGTTGCTATTCTCTCCTCTCTTGAGGAGGATATCAAGAAGGGCAAGGATATCTCTCATGCAAGTGAAGATCAACACATTGAAGCTCAACCTCTACCCCAAGCTCAATCATCATCTCGTGTTGATGAAGGTTCTTCTTCTCGGGATCAAGAGGATGGATATCTCAAGCTATGTGATGAGTTGGATCACATCTCTATGGAGCCGAATGAAGATCTTGTTGAGTTTGCTCTTCGGATGGATTCTCTCATCAAGAGGATAAATGAGAACAAGCTTTGGATAGTCACTAAGGGTCAAGGTCTTAGAAGGTTTCTTGATGCTCTCCCGAAGGACAAGTATGGTGATCACATTGAGTTTGAGAGCTTTGAGCTTGAGTCATATTCAATTGAGCAAATCATTGAGATCGTCACAAGAAGAAGGGCTCGCTCTTTGCTCTCTAACACATTCAAGACCCCAAGTGATGATGAGGAAGAAGAAGAAGATGATAGAGTTCCGGTTTTCTATTGTGATGATGACTATTCAAGTGCTAGTGATGATGAGCCGGAGCCAATCAAGGAATGCCACATGAAGAAAGAAGTCTTGCCATCCCTCTTTGAAGAATACTATATCTTGTATGAGCCGGATCTTGCCGATCGGCCTCACTATCACCTCTTCGACATGTATGATGTGTTCTATAGGGAAGATGGAGAGTCTTGGCTTGATTGTTGGAAGAGACTTCTTGTGTTGGTGGCTAGAGTGAACTCTTTTGAAGGAGAAGAAAAGATTAGTGATGAGCATGCTATTCACACGGTGATCTCTATGATACCATACAATAGGAAGGTCCACATTCTAAATGATCTCAATGATGATATTAGTGGTATGACTCTCAAGGACATGATCTTGATGGCACTATCCTATGAGAATCAAATCTACAACATTCTTGAGTACTTCAATGCTAGTGGAGATGTGGGAAGGTTTCAAGGTCTTCAACTTGGAACTCATGTCACACACATGGGTGTTGATCGGACCATGTGGAGACACAATGGAGTCACCAAGGCAATGATTGACGCCTTGGATGCATTGGACTTGGATTTTCTAAATGGAGTCCCTATGGCCTACATCAAGAGGAAGCAAGAGGTAAATGATATGTCAATTGATTCTCATGATACTAACCCTCCTCTTTGCTTGATGGCTACTTCCAAGGTGAACTACAAGATTGGTGGCAAACATTGGGTGTTGGATAGTGGGTGCACTCAACACATGACCGGTACTTCATCAATCTTCACCAACTTGGAGGAAAATGAAGATCATGACAAGGTCACATTTGGCGACAACTCCAAGCACAAGGTGAGAGGTCTTGGT
The DNA here is from genome assembly GCA_012490785.1 of Eragrostis nindensis. Classification (NCBI taxonomy): domain Eukaryota; kingdom Viridiplantae; phylum Streptophyta; class Magnoliopsida; order Poales; family Poaceae; genus Eragrostis; species Eragrostis nindensis. Next base: position 247,745 of record JAAXCT010000054.1, on the reverse strand, counting down.
AAGGTGGCTATCTCAAATGACCTCTCTATCTCTAATGTATTGCTTGTTGAGTCCCTAAACTTCAATCTTCTATCCGTTGCTCAAATATGTGATCTTGGCTTTTCTTGTAACTTTGATGCTAATGGGGTGGTTCTTCATAATGATGCTATGGGTCTCACTATCAAGGGCTTTCGTCATAATAATCTATATGTTGTTGATTTTGAGACTAACATTGTTGCCCCTAGCACTTGTCTCTTCACTAAGTCCGCTCTAGGTTGGCTATGGCATCGGAGGCTTGCTCACATTGGTATGGGTCAACTCAAGCGTGTGATGAAGAACAAGCTAGTGAGAGGAGTCAAGGATGTCACCTTTGAGAAGGACAAGCTATGTAGTGCATGCCAAGCCGGAAAGCAAGTGGCTTCACCTCATCCGTCCAAGAATTTCTTGTCAACTTCAAGACCTCTTGAGCTCCTACACATTGATCTCTTCGGGCCTACAACTTATGTGAGCATTGGTGGGAATCTCTATTGCTTGGTGGTAGTGGACGACTACTCAAGATATACTTGGGTATTCTTTCTTGAGAACAAGGCACAAGCAATTGGGATATTCAAGAAGTTTGCTAGAAGAGTACAAAATGAGTATGGGCATCGCATCAAGAAGATTCGGAGTGATAATGGGACGGAGTTCAAAAACTCTATCATTGAAGACTATTGTGATGAGATTGGCATCAAGCATGAGTTCTCGGCTACATACACTCCTCAACAAAATGGTGTTGTTGAGAGGAAGAACAAGACACTTATCACTCTTGCTCGTGCTATGCTTGATGAGTACAACACTCCGGAGAAGTTTTGGGCGGAAGCTATCAACACCGCATGCTATACCTCCAACCGGATCTATCATCACAAGTTGCTAAACAAGACTCCATATGAAGTGATTGTTGGGAGAAGACCGAATGTTGCCTACTTCCGGGTGTTTGGTTGCAAGTGCTACATCTACAAGAAGAGGGAAAGACTTGGCAAGTTCGAGAAGAGGACCGATGTGGGCATTTTTGTCGGTTACTCGGGCTCGGCTAAGGCTTATCGGGTTTACAACACCTCTACCGGCTTTGTTGAAGAAACCTATGATGTGCAATTTGATGAATCTCACGGGTCTCAAGAAGACCCTCCTTCTTCTCATATTGTAGGTGATGAACCCGTGGAGGAAGCTTTGGAGAACATGCCCATTGGTGAAGTTATTCCTCGTGAAGATGAACCTCCGACACCTCCTCCAACAACTTCATCAAGTGGACCTTCTACGAGCACATCTCAAGTGAATCCAAGCTCTCCCTCAAATGAACAACATCAAGCACCTTCAAGTGATCCGCAACAAGCATCTTCGAGTCAAGCTACTCCAAGCGAACCGCAACAAGCGCCATCAAGTCCACCTCATGCATCTACGAGCCAAGCTTCACCAAGCAATCAAGAACAAGCACAATCTACTTCAACTCAAGATGATGGCTCGGGTTCACCTCTTCGACAACAAGACACTCACATCTCAAGGGAGCAAGCCGCAAGAGATGCGCAAGACACTTCGCCGGCTCCTCCTCCTCCTCGACAAGAACCTTCAAGGAAGCACAAACCCATTGCTCGGGATCATTCACGTGATCTCATCATTGGGAGTCCTTCTCAAGGGTTAAAGACTAGGAGAAGTCAATATAAACCTAATTATGTTGATGAAGCTAACATTGTTGAGAACTTCTCTTTTGTCTCTACCCTAGAGCCGAAGACGATCGAGGAAGCCTTGAAAGATCACAAGTGGGTGCTATCCATGCAAGAGGAGCTCAACAACTTCAAGAGGAATGATGTTTGGAAGTTGGTGAAGCGGCCCAAGCGATCCAATGTCATTGGCGCTAAGTGGGTCTTCAAGAACAAGCAAGATGAGAAGGGAGCAATCGTGAGGAACAAGGCAAGACTCGTGGCGAAGGGCTACTCTCAAGTTGAAGGCGTCGATTTTGACGAGACTTTCGCCCCCGTCGCTCGTCTTGAGGCTATAAGAACACTTCTTGCTTATGCTTCTCATTTTGATTTTAAACTTCACCAAATGGATGTGAAAAGTGCATTTCTCAATGGACTAATCAATGAAGAAGTTTATGTAGAGCAACCTCCCGGCTTCGAGGACCCCGAGCATCCGGACCATGTGTACAAGCTTAAGAAGGCTCTCTACGGACTCAAACAAGCACCAAGAGCATGGTATGAACGACTTCGAGATCATCTCATCACCAAGGGCTACAAGATCGGTAGTATCGACAACACTCTCTTTACTAAGCATATTGGTGATGATCTCTTTGTTTGTCAAATCTATGTTGATGATATCATCTATGGCTCCACTAACGAAATCTATAATGATGAGTTCCGTGCTCTTATGAAGAAAGAGTTTGAGATGTCCATGATAGGTGAACTTCATGTCTTCCTCGGTTTTCAAGTCAAGCAAATGAAGGAGGGCACGTTCATCTACCAAGAGAAGTACACTCGGGATCTTCTTAAGAGATTCGGCATGGAAGACTCCAAGCCCTACGACACACCTATGGCTACAAGTGTCCCTCTTGATGTGGATGTAAAAGGTATACCGGTGGATCCTAAACTCTATCGCTCTATGATTGGTTCACTTCTTTACCTTACCGCATCTAGACCGGATATCATGTTTAGTGTGTGTCTTTGTGCTCGCTATCAAGCTAACCCCAAGGAGTCCCATATGAGTGCCGTGAAAAGAATTCTTAGGTACATCAAGAGTACTCCTACAATGGGCCTATGGTATCCAAAAGGCTCGGACTTTGGACTTGTTGGCTATGCGGACTCGGACTTCGCCGGATGCAAAGTGAGTAGAAAGAGTACCTCCGGTGGATGCCAATTTCTTGGACAATCACTCATCTCATGGAGTTCCAAGAAACAAAATTGTGTGGCTATCTCTACGGCGGAGGCGGAATATTTGGCGGCCGGTGCTTGTTGTGCTCAACTCCTATACATGAAGCAAACCCTATTGGACTATGGATTATCTTATGGGCAAGTACCTCTCTATTGTGATAGCGAAAGTGCTATCAATATGGCTCTCAACAAGGGTGATCACGGCCATGCCAAGCACATTGAAGTCAAGCATCACTTCATTCGAGATCATGTGGCCAAGAAGGATATTGAATTGATTGGTGTTCGAACTCATGAACAATTGGCGGACATCTTCACCAAGCCACTTGACAAGAAGACCTTTTGTAAGCTCCGGGGAGAACTTAATGTTCTCGACCTCTCCGACTTCACTTGATATCCTTGAGCTTACATATGTATATATACTTTGCTTGTTTTTGTTTGTGTTGTTGTTTTTGTGTGTTCTTCTTGTTTTGTAGGACCGACGACTAACCTTCTTGAGATAGCAATGAGCATGGGTTAAGCTTGGGATTGGTGGCACTTGGCTCCCGAGGCTTTGAAGAATGGCTCGTTGTGATCAAGCTCATGGAGGGTTCAAACTTGTTGTTGGTAACTTCGCTCTTAGCTTTCTCTTGTTTTACCCTTATAGCATCATGCATTGTACACTTATCATTCCTTGCATTCGCATCTTGCATCTTGCATAAGTGTCTCGGCGCCGAGCACCCATCTAGGGGGAGTTGCTTATTCACAATATGAGTATATGACCTCCTATGATGAATTTATAGCAATGCTATATGAGCTTCATGCCCATTGAACCAAGATTTTTGAGCTCCAAGGTTAAATCCACTTGCGCGGCTCAAAGTCTAAGGGTTCATACATTTCCATCATCATCAACTAACCCCTATGAACTTCAAGACAATATTCTTTTGAGAATGTGTGTAGGGAAATTGTTGGGAGATGGAGAATCACGGATCAAGGGGGAGCTTCACGCCAAATCAAGTAACTCATTTTCCCACTCGTCTCATACATTTACACTAACCTTTTCTCCCTTGGAAGATTTCTTTTTGGATGATAGATGCCAAAGGGGGAGAAGAGTTGGGCTTAATGATCGAGCAAGAATATGGGGGGAGAAGAGTTCGAGCGGAGAAGAATATGGGAAGAAGAGTTCGGACTTACAATGAGTTGGAAGATGTCACCTCAAGGGGGAGTTTGTACAAGAGAAGATCAAGTGATCAAGACGATCGATCTTCGCACAATCTTGAGGTGATGAAGAAGAAGCAATGCCGTCTCAAGGGGGAGTGTGCGCGAATGAAGATCAAGTGATCAAGATGATCGATCTTCACACAATCTTGAGATTGGTGCACTTGTCAAGGGGGAGCGGAATTCTACAAAGTAAGTATGAAGGTAAACCCCTTGCAAACTTTTGCTTGTCATAGCTCCATGTGCTTTCATTCACTTGTGATATGAGTTTTTGCTCTAACTTGTGACTTCTTTTGAGCTATGACTTGCCTCGACCTAATCAACAAGGTAACTACCTCTCTATCATATACTTGTTGTTTTAGTGTCTTGATCGAGTTGCGCTTTTATCTTGGCTTTTGTCATTACATTCTTTATCCTCTCGATCATTTTTATCATGGTTGTCATCCATCACCAAAAAGGGGGAGATTGTAAGCTTCATGACCATTGGAGCTAGGGAAACCCCAAGGTATGAATGTTTTGGTGATAGGATGAGAACCATGAATGTGACTAACACTCTTTGTGAGATCTTATAGGTCACATATGAAGAAAGCTCCGTCCGTTGGTGGTGAACGCCAATACACCATGAACTTATTGACAAGGATGATTGGTTGCCTTCATCTACACAAGAACGGACTTGATGGAGTCGCGGAGAAGACATGGATCAAGGCTAAGGACATGCTAGATCCAAGCGGGTGTTGCTTGGTTAGATGTTAGCTTGAGTCCATAGGGAAAACCGGACTATCAAGAGGGTTCGAGGTGGTTCTCTTAGTACACACTAGTTATAGAGATCATTGGATGCATGGTGAGTCTCTCAGGGGCTAGGGTGGCAGAAGAGAGTTGAAGGAACCAAAAAGATCAAGTCTTGAAGAAGAAGATCAAGAAGAAGATCGAAGCTGCGAAGGCAGAAGGGACCGGACAGTACGGTCAAGGAGACCGTACAATACGGTCTACAGAGGAAATCCAGACAGAAGAGCTTAAGTTTCTGGAAGTGGAAGAATAGAGACCGGACAATTGACCGGACAGTACGGTCCTAGGGACCGGACAGTACGGTCTCTATTGGAAGATCCAGACAGAGAAGCTGAAGTTTCTGGAAGTTGAAGAATGAAGACCGGACAATTGAGAGGATGGTACTGTCATGGAGACCGTACAATACGGTCTTACAGGAGAAGAGCAACAGAAAAGGAGAAGTTTCTGTTGGCTGAAGAAGAAAAGGAGACCGGACAATACGGTCCTAGGGACCGTACAATACGGTCTGGTCTGAGATGATGAACAGCACTCCCCGGACGCCAGTCTGGTAGAGACCGGACAATACGGTCAAATGGAGACCGGACAATACGGTCCATTGTACGGTCCCTACGCAGACTGGGTACTTTTGGACAACGGCTAGTTTGAGGTTGGAGGCCTATATATAGTCGGTTGTTTACCTCTTTGAGGTGCTCTTGGACCCAGGAAAGAGGGGAGGTGCTGCCAAGAAGCCAAGAGGAAGAAGTGTGAAGCACTTGAGAGGGATTTGGAGTGATCCTAGTGCTTGAGAGAGTAGCAAGTTGCATCCTTTGATCTCTAGGCTAGTGTGGGCTTGAGAGAGTCATCTAGGGCTGTTACTCTTGGTCTATGGCAAGGCCTAGACCGGTTAGGCGTCGGTGTTGAGCTGTCCAAGGAGATTGTGGAAGTCAACACAAGTTTGTACACGGTCTTGGAGCTTCCCGTGCGAAAGAAGCATCACTAGTGGAGCGCCCTTTGGCACGCATCAAGTGCGGAGCCTTACCTCCGGAAGAGTACCCGGGATCGAGCCCGGCGGGACGTGCCCGCGACTTCACTCGGAGGGTGAAGTGTGCTCTAGGAGGGATCGCCATCGAGCGGAGGGACGGGGTCGAGACTCCGGCGGGAGTGACCCAACGTGGAGTAGGGGAAGGCGCCATCCTTCCGAGACCACGGGAAAACATCATGAGCATTCTCTATCCCTTCTCCTTTACTACTCGCATTTACTTATCGCACTTCATATGATTGCTTGTAGTACTTGAGTTGTGCTCTTATCTTGCTTGTGTGTTTACCTTGGTACCTACTAGCTTCACTAGGTTTGCTTGATTGCCTTGCTCGTGTGCCTACTTGTTATAGCCTATCTAATAGCTCTAAGGACTCTACTTAGTGTGCCTAGTATCTTGGTTGCCTTGTCTCTAGTTATCTTGTTACCTTGCCTTGCCTAGCTTAAGTCTTCCGCTATCTATCTATCTTGTGCTAGGTTGCTAGTGTGGTATGATTGTGTTATCTATATGCACTAGCTATATAGGTTAAGGATACTCCTTAGTGTGCTTTACCTTGTTACTAGAACTACTTGCTAGGAGTTGCTTGGGTGTAAGTGTTTGGAAATAGATTCTAGAGTGCACCGATTCACCCCCCCCTCTCGGTCACACGATCCTTACAGGGGAGGGGCCGGTAATGTGGAGGAACGGCGGAGGGGGAGCCGGCGCCACCGTGTGAGGAGAGGAGGTGGAGGGGTGAAACCACCGCGTGAGGTAGAGGAGGGTGGCATCGCCTGGCTTGAGCTGTCGGCTGCCGCGCATCGCGCCGCCTATCCGCGGTTTGGATCTCGACTCGGTCCCCTTCCGCCGTCGCCATCGTCATGGGAAGAGCGGTGAGGACAACGAGCTCATGCTCGCCATGAGCTTTGGCGTTGATGGCTGCAACGTGGGTGACGGAGGGGAAGGGAGAGGGGAGTGCTGCAACGGGGAAAGAAGGCACCGGCAACCTTATGAAGCTCCACCGGACAAGCCTCTTCTTTTTCTTGATGAGCTCGTTTGGCTCGCGAGCGGCTCGCGAGCCAGCTCGAGCTAGCTCGTTAAACGTAACGAGCTAGAAACCTGACTCGGCTCGTTAGAAAAAGTGAACGAGACGAGCCGAGCCGAGCTGAGCCAGCCACGAGCCGAGCCGAGCTAACGAGCCACGAGCTTTTCGTCCAGCCCTAGCAGTACCCCTCATCAAAGTCCAAAAAAGTGAGCAGAAACAACAGTGCAGTAAATGCATTGGATGGGGAAAGAGGTAGAGCAGAGGCTGGTGAGGCAGCAGTCCGCCGTGCTGCTGTCAATGTCGACCTCGCCGCCGCCTTGACACTGCCCGCCTCCAGCCTGCTGGACTCCACCCTGCCGCCGGGCCTGCCGTACCTTGCATCCTCCTTTGCATCGCCATCGCCGAAGCTCTTCCAATCCTCCCTGCCGCCGGTGTCCCCGCCGCCTTTAGGCTTCTCCACGGCGTCTCGGGCGCCGCCGCCCCTTGCCGCCTCCATGGCCGATGCGAGCTCCACCCGCATCCCGCTGTGAGCTGCGGAGCAGGACGCGGCGCGGGCGCGCGAGATGCGGAGTGGCGCCGCGGGCGAGCGCGATGCGAGGGCGTCGGCGCCGGCGATGAGATGCGGAGCGGAGCTGGGGGCGCCGCGGTCACGGCCACGCGGAGCTTGGGGACGCGGCGTGGGCGAGCGAGATGCAGAGTGGGAGGCAGCGGCGCTCGTTCTGCCATGCGGCGCGGGCGCGAGATGAGGGAGGGAGGCGGATGCGGTCACGGGCACGCATGTGGGGCCACGGGGATGGGCAGCGCAGCTGGTTGTTGGGAGGATTCGACGTGCGGGACCCACAGATGGCTAGAACGCCCTACATTTAGGGAAAAGTTGATATGGCTAGAAAGCCCTACATTTAGGGACGGAGGGAGTAAAGCACAACTGGTTTATCCAGGAAACCTTGCCACATCTACTTACATTTGAATAGGAAGGTTGGCACACCGGGTCGATTGTTGTCACCGACTGTCGCACTGTGATTAAAGGTCACCGCAGACGGGAACATCAAAACATGCAATTAGTTTCACGACGACTCTATCTTAGAGAGCTCGACCAAATACTAAAGTTGAAAATGCCGGTCGTATGCATATCAATTTCGTAAAAAAATGAACTACGTTCAAGTAACTTCACGTATTGATTTTGCTAGAGAGGCGAAACTATGCGAGCGATATATGCTTTCTTCGATATTACTGATTTAGTGTTTAGTCTTTTAAAAGAGTTTCTTCATAATATTTTGTGTTTGTTAGTTTGGCATATTTTGGGCTGGCTATACCCGTGCAATACTGCAACAGCATTCCATCAGATGCTGTCACAAATGATCCTAGCCTTGACCGAGTACGGAGACAGAGACACATAGTTTGTTGACGCATAAGATAGGAAGATACTCCAATTTAATAATTTGATTGAGAACCTAGATATAAATGAGCGAGTTTATTAGTAGTACCATCAAAAAGAGATTTTTTTACACCTGTTTAAGCAGAGAAAAGGGAGATTTCCACTCCAGTTCTTTCAGTAGAGCAGGAAAATTGAACTTGGTCGAATGTGCCTGAACTTTTTCTTCAAAAACGGTTACGCTGAAGTGACAAAGCGGCGGTGACATATATCACCTCGACTTACTGAGTTTGGAATTTTCTCTCCTTTTTTCTCTCGCTCCGTATTAGCATGTACAAAGGCCAAGATGTGAGCACATCGACACCACGTACTAGCATGTACTCGCATCCTCAGGGGCTACCAGAAAGTTCCAATGGAGTACAGCTTGAAGCTGACCATGGACGCCTTGTCGCCACTTCCGAGGAGATCAAACAAACAAGGGGTAACAAGACAAATCCCAGGCGTATGACACGACGTACTGCATACGCAAGGAACACAAACAATGGGCAGACCGGCGTTTCTCCGGCATCAGTTTTTACACAGGAATTTTACAATCTGAAAGCTCTCGAGAGCAAGGAGGAAAACTACTCCAGTGAACATTGAGTCGCTGCGCAGGCAAGAAAAGCATTTCAGGATTCAGTGGAGCCACTCAGCCACACAGCACTGACTGACATGCAAATGCTGGTGCATCTAAAGCAGCATTCCTACTCGCAAAAGATTATGAGCATCGTTATTAAGAGAACTTGAACGATCTTACTGGGGAAAAAAAAACCTTCAGCCATGTTTTTGACACGTACATCCAAACTCTGCCACAACAGGAGTACAGAAAAACACAAGAGGGAGTTGCCTAGGTTATCTAAGTCAGGGAAAGTGCTATCCATCCGAGTATTGATCAGACAATCAACTTCAGGTGACCACATCCGCGAATGGAATGCAAATTGTATGAAGCAGAGCTATGCAGTCACTTGTCGACCTCCATGGCTTGTGCAGCTTTGGCTTTCGTTAAGGCCGAAAGTTTGGTCTTCACCTTTTTCTTGCCAACCTTAAATTTGGCACCCTTTCTTTTCATCTCACCACCATCGATCTGAAAAAAAAAAGAAGAATAACATAAATGCAGCAAACTTAGTTCAGATATAATCTCAATACAAGCAACAGCCCAAAATTTCCAGACACAAACTAAAGTGCAAAAGTATACAAAGAACTTCACAAATACAACAAACTTACAGGAACCAGACTCGAGAACAAACTAGAAGCATGAAAGTATATAAAGAGGCTGCCGCTGCGTCAACTAAGAGTTTTCCTGAGGTGCAATATATAAATATTCAAATTGCGATTGTACATTGCCACATAATGCTATCAAGAATGCAGTTGTAGTTTTAGAAGACAACATGGTACCAATGGTTCTCTGCGGCACAAAAGTTAGATGCGCCTCCTGGTAGCAGCATATCAGATGGCTGTCATGTGGGGACGGCACTACTCCAGGCGATCCAAACCAACTCGCGAGGAGTAGGCCATCCGCCGCCTTTGCTTGCCATGTCGATAGGATAAGTTCAGGTTCAGATTTTCAGTTAGTTCAGGATTGCTGTTGTGAGTCGATTGTTAGCAAGCCGAGTTTGTTAGCAGAATTGTTTAGGCCGGTCTCTATACAAGAGAACCGTATAGCAAGCAAGTTTTTCCCTAAACCAATCTAATCTATTCCATCTCCGAAGCTCTAGGCAAAGCATAAGGCCTAAACCCCATCCGCCCACGACATGACTGGCATGCAGGGACCAATGACAACCAAACATCCAGAATGAACAAAAGAGTCATAAAGCTGGTACAAAGAACTTAACAAACAAAAGGGTTGTAAAGATGGACAACAAGTAGACAGTTCAAAATAGTGCTGAATTATAGAAACAAGACAACACCTAGATAGAACTTCGGAGTAAAAGGTTGTTTCTATCCACCGAAAAACACAAGACAAGTTGACTCCCAGTACTACTAAACTGTTCATGGCAAATAAATCAGACCCGAGGAAATAGTTGCGACAATAACATGATAGATAATGGATAAACAGATACTAGTTCCTAATCAAAGAAGATATATATGATTCCAGCAAGACGTCTAATGAGTACTGACCACTAAGTACAGCATTTTCACAAGACATCAATAGTAGAGGAATAAAAGGACTCTTTAACTTCTCAGATACTTAACAATATGCCAGGAAGCCTATTCATAATGAAAAGATGTGGAATGGAAATTATAGTTCGCCATTTGAGACTCGACATTAAGAGTGACGGTTTGGGTAGAACTAACCATTTGACACACATGCTGTGGCACTTTAGTGGTCGACAATGCCTCCAAGCTGGAGCTTGAAGACTAAATACTAATGATCGTGAACAGTTTCAACCAAAATTTGATAGCTAAGTGGCCTTTTGAGCAGAATAAAAAGGCTCGGCATTGTTCTTTTTCCAAGTTTCAGCTGAGACTCCAGTCCTCGTGAAATCAATCTAGTTATACTACAGTTGCCAAACCACACGTAGAAATCAAGCTCCGGTGATGCTGACAGTGAATCAGGAACCAGTTTAAGAGCGAAGCTCCAAGGCTCTGCAACGCGTTTCATATAAGATGGTAGAGGATTACTACCTTCATCTTGGATTTCTTGGCCTGCAGCTTCTTGTCCTGCTTCTCCCTTGCCTCCTTCTCCCCTGCACATTACCACCACCGCACCACCAAATCAGACCCAATTACTCCAAGACAAGCAAGTGACTAAACAATTAGAAAGTCGGCAAGAGGAGGGGAACAAGAGATGAGGCGAGGTCGTACTTTTGAGGTCGAATTCGTGCTGCTTCTTCCTCTTGGCAAGATTGTTCTTCTTCGACATCTTCCCTCGCCGCCAGCCGCCGGGACAGACAAACAACAACAGCGAGAAGAACCCTAGCGGAGAATTTTTCCCAAGTCGTCCTCTCCTTCCTTTCGATTTGGGTCGGTTCGCCAGTAATGGGCCCAATGGCATGCGGCCTGCTCAACTGCTACATGACGGCCTAAGCCCAGTAACTCGACTACACGCCAAAGAACGAACAACTAAATCTGAGCCCACTCGAAGGTCATCATTCATCAAGTTCTCTCGAGAGAGAGATCAAAGGGGGGAGAAAAAAAAAAGTTCTCTCTCCGATCGATAGCGACATCACGTGAAAAAGCGACGAGATTATGGCGACGTGGGAGATGGCACCTCGCCGATCCGCGCCACGTAGCTCCGGCCGACATCCATGGAGGCCTGGAAAGCCAATCGTGAGGACGCGTGGCGCGTCGCCGGCGATGACGTGTCCGCCATCATTCCGTCCACCAAGGATTAAGGGACATAATTAACTCGCGCCTGCCTGGTTTAGTCATCGCCCGACGACGTTTTCCGGCCGGCCCTAGCCAAGCAAAAGCAAATCCGTGGCTTTTGATTACTGGTGCCCTACTCTTCCTGCTACTCCCACTTGAGCTTCTAAAAGGAGCACTGGGATTAGCAGCTTGTCATCAATCATCGTCGTCCAGACCAAGGTGAGAGATGGAGTCTCAGGAGCCGACGAAAGCAGACATGGTGCCACCGCCGGCCGCTGGCGATGTCGGTGGAGTAGCCGCCATGCGTAAGATCTCCACCTGCGCTAGCAATTTCCTTTTGATTCGTTTTCGAAAAATACTCTGGTTATGCTCCGGTAGCTTTAATGACATTGTTTTTTGTTCATTCGAAAATGTATTTAACTCATCTGAGTGAGATCCAAAGTACCTTGTATCCTTCTTGTTCACACAAGTCATCAGCTTCAGTGCGAAATGCCTCTGACAATCTGAGATGTTTTCTGTTCTAGCTCGACAGTTACACTGTAACTCGCAAGGCAGAGAGGCACTCTGGTCTCAGCCAAACTGACAAGAACAATTAACTTTAACGAATACATGTTGTATATATGATTATGTTCAGCACTACTGCTGTGATGGCTAATCCATTTTCATCTGCAGATGGACCTCCGGTGCCAGTGGACAATGCTGCAGCTAGCCCGGCTGACAGAGGTAACCTAAACTTTAAGTTAATATGCTGCTGTAAATCTTTCACAACGACGAGTTGAAATCAACAGAGAATATTGCAGATGCCGTGCTTGCAAAGGTGGAGGTGGACAGGAAACTGTCGATGATCAAGGCCTGGGAGGAGAGTGAGAAGAGCAAAGCCGAGAACAAGTAAGCCATGCTGAACTGAACTGCTTCTTTTGCGATGCAATAACTGTTGTGACAAGCATTATATATGTTGCTTTGACCTGTAGGGCTCATAAGAAGATGTCATCAATACTCGCGTGGGAGAACACAAAGAAGGCAGATGTGGAAGCAAAGCTGCGAACCCGGGAGGTCTGTATGTCTTCCATCGTTTCAACAGAATCATTAGCACATAAAGGCGACGCTTGTCGCATCGATTAGGCTTCCCTGCTCAATCAAATTTTCATCACGCCTGTTGTTGACCATTGTCTCTGCATCTTAGCTCAACATGGTGAGATTGAAACTTGCCATCCATTCTTAACTAGTAGAGTAGTTCTGAGTTTGTGACCAAAGCTGACATTGCAGACAGTATCTTGGTAGAAAAAGAAATCCATTCCTGAAAGGCCATCAAATTCCTTCATGTTGGTAGCAGCAGTAGCAGAAATGATTACTTCGACTAATGCAGTTGTAGTTGCAAAATAAACATAGAAAAGTTTGCCTAATTCTGACTGGACGGTATGTCAATTGCAGGAGAAGCTGGAAAAGAAAAAGGCGGAGTACGCAGAGAAGATGAGGAACCAGATTGCAGCCATCCACAAGGAGGCAGAAGAAAAGCGGGCATCGGTCGAGGCCACACGCCATGAGGAAATTCTCAAGTACGAGGAGATGGCGGCCAAGCACCGATCCAAAGGGACCACCCCGAGCAAGAAATTCCTGGGCTGTTTTTAGCCGAGGAAGGAATCGATCACCAGGTACAGTCCGCTTCATGCACAGCACACCTGAATGGGACCAAGGGTGGTGAGATCTTTGATCTTAGCAGCTGGCCAGCTCCTCCTCGGCAGTATTATGTTGGGGATGGCATGAGAAGAAGCGTATAATGGGAGTTGCATTTTTGGGCTTGTTTTCTTGTTGATGATGTTCAGACCTCTTGGTCATTGTGCACTAGTGCTGTGTATGTTCAGTATTTTTATATCAAAAGTGTAAATCCGGGTATGTCTTGTGCAGTAATTGTATGTATTGTAGTCTCTGAACCTGAACATTTTCAAGTGTCAAAAAGTATAGCATAACTTTGGCAATGTTCATTGTGTGAGAGAAAACTTTGCCAATGTCTAGAGTTTGATTTGGCGCGGGTGCAGAGAGCAGTGATCCGAATTCAGATCACGGGGGACAGTGCAAGCTCAAGACAGCAAATACGGAGAGATGATCTCGAAATCAGAACACGAGCCCACATGTCGCTGATGCAGAACAGTGATTGGTTTGATACACATTAATTAACATCTATTCACCGTCTCTTTCCTGAATCAAATTATCTGCATATACGACCAGCAAAGTGCTTGATGCTGTCTGTGAGTCGTAACCCAAAAACCAGACTAGCAGTAAATTAAAGGATACTAGCAACCGCAGCAGTTAACACATGAACAAGCAACATTGCTACGTGCCGCAACAAACAGCACAGCAGGCAAGGCGAACGAGGCACGATGAGCAGGGTGGTGACGGAGGGAGTGATCACGATTTCGTCGGCGGCGGGGGGCGGGCGGAGTGCCGGGATCAGGTGGGGGGCAGGACGTGGTACCGGTCGCTCACGCGGCTTGCGTAGAGGTAGGCGGCGAGCGCGACGTCGACGGCGGCCACGGTGGCGACCGTCGCGGCGAGGACCGTGACCCGCACCTTGCCCCAGAAGGCGGCGCGGCGGAGGCGGCGGGCGGTGGCCGTGGGGGTGAGCTCGGCAGTGGCGGCCTCGGCGAGCGCCGCGAGGAGGCGCTTGGAGCGCGGGCTCAGGCCGCTGGCGGCGTGCAACTCAGACAGGACGAGGTTGATCTGCTCCGGGAGGGGCGCGTCGCTGTCGGCGGTGGAGTCCGCGGGCGCCGCCACCTGTGGATCACAAAACGGCCGGAGTGGTCTCAGCAAGCGATTTTGAATTTCGAACAATAATAACGACAAACACAGAGCGAAAATGAGGTTCAAATTCAAATCAATTTTGGAAAACCGAACCGAACCGTTGGCGGTGCGCCAAATGGAACCGCCCAACCAATCGATGGGAGATAGAACAAATTGGAATGCGGAATCAGAAACCTTAAACACAAGCCAAACCCCATTCGAAACCCCGTTCCCATCACGAGTTCCCCAAATTTCGAACGGAATGGAATTAAGATGGGATGATTCGAATCACCTTCACGAATTCGACAACTCCCAAACTGAAAGGAACGCAACGCTGTATGCGCACTGAAATGTCGCCAAAATTCGAAACGCCAAAATTCGAGATTCCCCGCTCACGGACCCCGCATCCCAATTAGCCGCCCCCAAACAAAACTCAGAAACAATTCGAATTCGTACGAGTCGCGATCCACACCTCCGAGACACAGGAGTCGGCAGAAGCGGTGGCCAGGTCACCCGACGCAGCCGAGATGACGGTGATGGAGGAGGCGTTGGCGGAGACCTCGGGGTCGGGCAGGTCGAGCAGAGGCGCGAGGTCGTCCTCCTCAGGCACGGCGTCCGGAGGCAGCGTGGAGGCGGCGGGGTGGGTGAAGTCGTCGTCGTAATCCAGGCACTTGGCCACCACCTGATCGGAAAAGGCGAAGGAAAGTTAGGCGGAGATACACGGCGGCGGAAGTGGGAGGAAGAGGCGCGAGCGTTGCTGTTTGGTGGGATGTTACCTTGGAGGCAAGGTCGCGGGGAATGGAGGAGGCGGCGACGGGGAGCTTCGCTGCGGCGACCGCCGACGAAGACGAGGAGGAGCCCACGGAGCTGCGAGCGGCGGGGGTGGAGAAGGAGGAGCGGAGGGTGGAGGGGCGCGGCGTGTGAAAGCCGGCGGAGGGTTTCGCCATGGCCGTGAATTGGGCGGGAGGGTTCTGGAATCGGGCGGGAGAGGGAGCGAGCGATCAGGTCAGGTGGGTGGGGAAGCCATTATTTATCGAGGAGGACGGGGATGGAAGGGCCCGCATGTCTGTCAGACTCTGGTGGAAGTCATGAGCATGTTGCAATGCTACGATTAAAACATACTCCCTCCATTCGCGAATTGTTGACGCTTCCGACCAAAGTTTGCACTAGAAAAGAACTAACAAGCGCTGTCCTAACATCAAGAATAAAAAAAGAAGGAAGTAGTTACTTTTTTTAAGAAAAAGAGAAAATGCTATTAAGGTCAGAGAAAAACATTCATCTGAAATGAAACCAATCAGACCACCTGCGGTGATGCTGCAGGAGGAGGTGTAGATCTCAAAGAATACAGTCTGAGCGTAGTGTACTGTGGACGGAGGAACGAAATTAAAATGTTGACGATGCTTTCTTATGTCGTGTAGTGTTGTAGTCACATAGATACTCGTAAGTTTTATTCACAGAGTTTCAATCAAATTTAGTACAAATTTTTCATTTACCCTGTTTTCAGCCGGCCACATAAATAACCATCGATTTTTTTTAAAAAAAAACACGAAACCTACTCCAACCCGGTGTGTGGATGGGATTCTCTCCACCTGCCTGCTGGGTCCCACTTGCAGGTGGGTGTTATTATCAAGGGAGGGAATTCAACTCAACACGTATCCGCACAACAGATTGGCAGATTCTCGTCGATCTCTCTCTCGCGCCGGATTTCTCTTCTCCGCTGCGGAGTAAGGTCCAATCCAGATCATGATCCACCTATCAATCGCTGGCCCCGCGATTCCTTCTCTGATCCAAGTCTTGTTTTTGGTCGCAGCTGAGCAGGAAGGAAGAAGAGCGCGACAATGGCAGGGAGAGCCAACATCCCGACCAACAGCTCCGCCCTCATCGCCATCATCGCCGACGAGGTACCTGACTGGCACTCCAACCTCTCCTATCCCATCCTCCTTCGATTCCTGCTGCCGTCTTGCTGTGCCTGGATCCGACGCCGCTATACTATCCAATAATTGCTCCAGAGATGGGGATTGTTAAGATCCGTATTAGACAGGCCTGCGTGCAAGGAGATTTCTTGCAAATAGCCTCGTGCATCACAAAATTCCTTAATAGGTTGTTGGTCTGTCGAGCACTGGATGTGCCAATCGATTCTTGTATTACTGACATCACCGTAATTACCAGGCAGATAGGACGTCGGCTGGTTTCTTTTAGTTTATTCAGACTGACACCAGAATAAGCAGTGTTCATTATCTCACTAACAACCGAATACAACACTGAAAATATGATGAAACAAGGTGATGGTGATAATGACATGCTCACAGCTCCAGGATGAACTTATGTGGCATTGTCAGTAGCATTACTAACATCAATGTTTTTGGTCTAACGTGCTACAAGTCTACAACTAGTTGAATGTTTTTAGGGATATTAATACATGTCCCTTCCTTCGCTCAGAAATTACATGCCCCTTCTGAATCTAGCCAGATTCTCGGTGCTGTTAAACTTAGTAATCCGACAGGAATGATTTTTCCCATCCTTTGTTTGCAGGACACGGTGACTGGATTTTTGTTGGCTGGAGTCGGCAATGTTGATCTGAGGAAGAAAACAAATTACCTTATTGTCGATAACAGTAATACCTTGAACTTGTTAATATACAAATCTGTTTAATTTGTCTGTCCGCATCAAGCAGTTTTAACTTGTTTACTATGTATGTGTTATTGGCTGATTCAGTAAAGTCCACTTGCATTGACCCATGTTCTCAGTACATAAACACTTGCTCTGTTTCATGAATTTTCTGAATGCAAGCGTTTGGCTGATTATCTATATTATTCAATGATAGGAACTGTATCGTTTATTAATAGTTTGTCGTGCACTTTATTGGATCCGAACATTACACGATCATTTACAATTAACAAGTTGCTAATCTGTTGGGCTGAACTATTGCCACTTAGTTAAAACCTTTTCTTTTGTTTAATTTTGTGACCTTCACTGGATGTCTTGCTTGGATGGTTGGCCAATGGGTACATTCTCTATTGCTTGGTCAGCTGGTATACCTTTTTTGTTTTGAAAAAAATGAAGATATACGAATGTATTGATTACGAAGGGGAGCCCTGGTGCAGCGGTAAAGCTGTTGCCTTGTGACCATGAGGTCATGGGTTCAAAGAGTCCTGGAAACAGCTTCTTGCAGAAATGCAGGGAAAGGCTGCGTACAAAAGACCCAAAGTGGTCGGGCCCTTCCTCGGAGCTACATGCACTGGGCTGCCCTTTTTATCAATAATGTATGGATACCTTATTTTATTTTATTTTTAGCCCCCTTTGTGATTGCTTCCTGTATAGATCTCATAGCACAATTGCGTTTGCTTCTTTATGTTATTAGTTACATTTGCAGTGTTGATGATATTACCTGCGAGTCTATTAGGCATTAGTTTCTTGAAATATATACTTATGAGTTTTGTCTTTGTATGCTACAGAAACAACAGTTAAGCAAATTGAAGATGCATTTAAGGAGTTCACCGCAAGAGAGGACATCGCGATAGTACTCATCAGCCAATATGTAAGTTGCCTAGTTAGATAAGTTATTTTTGCCACTGAGCTGGTTATTCTTTTGTATCATGATTTATAAAGGAATTACTGGAGAGTTAAATATTTCTTTCCATGGTAATGGATAGCTTCCTCTTTTGTGTGGTTGCTTGTGATTTTGCATCATAACGTGATCTGGAAAACATTATAACCAATAATTTTCTTGAATAATTTGCATAGGCTAGTTGGTTATGTGAATTTGTTTACTTTGAATCAAAGCATCAATAAATGTTTCAGTGAACTGTCTGTGCAAGCAGTGGCTTAAGAACTATAGCACTTCCACCTGCATTCATACATCCGTATATGGGTAGCTAGTCACGCTTCTTGAACCTTTCATTTGAGTGTAGTCAGGCACTTGTGTGCAGAATATGGCTTCTGCCTTCCTTAGTGGAAACTGCATTTGTCAGTGTAGTTTCAGTGTCAGTTGGATGCATATTAGACGATGACCACTTGAAATGCATGGAATAATCTTTTCATCGTGCATATTCTTGCGATTACTGAAATGTGACATTTTTGTTTGTCAGGTAGCAAACATGATACGGTTCTTGGTTGATGGATACAACAAACCTGTCCCTGCTATACTGGAAATCCCATCCAAGGACCATCCATATGACCCGGCACACGACTCGGTCCTTTCTCGCGTGAAGTATCTATTTTCCGCTGAGTCAGTGGCATCAGACAGGAGATGAAGTTTGTATGCCTCTTGTGACCGGTCAATTCGTTTTGATGTCTTATGAAAGCATTGACATTGTGGAAAATAAAGATGTATCTGATACGACCCTGTTTGTGTACTAGTTAGTTGACTGAGATTCCTTTTATCATCACTATATATATGTGCTGGGAAGAATCCACCTATTCATTCGATTTGATTTGATAATAATAAATGTATTGGCGCTTTAAGTGCACCATGGCTGCCTCTTTTTGGTTGCTCACACTCGCTCTGAATTTTTTTATTTTGGTGAAAATTCTGATTTTTCTGATTGTGACGGAGGATTTGGACATTCCACGGGATTCTCATCTGGAGGCCTCTGCATGATGAACGGCTGAGCTGAGGTTGGGCTTCTTGTTGCAGGCGGTGTGACAGTGCGCCAAGCTCTTGAAGAAGGAGCGCGCCAAGCTCTGCAGCTCCTCAAGGGAGGGTGCACCTTGGAGAAAGAACATTGTCCACTTGATATCACACTTTTCAGAGATGGTGATCAGATTCACCTGCCTCAGTTTGTGGAGCACATGTAACAGTTGATTTGGACCTTCCGGTTGAACCCAGATCTGCAAATAAAAATGAGACAATAATGCACAACACGTTATTAACCTTCAAGATGTATATATTGCTTTTAATATAGACAATATCTTGCATGTACTCGTTGAAAACAATAAAAATGCAACAATCCGTTGTATAGAGTTGTTTCAATCATCAAATAGATTTCTTGTGCTTAAGAGCGGTCGACTGTTAACAGAGTAGTCGTATGTTCAAATCCTACTTTCGATTAATCTTTACTTCGAGGGCAATAAATATTTACTTTGCTTTCCTCCTCGATATAACCCTAATTGAGAGCCCTGCAGTTAATTTTTTTTTTTTTGGGAATTCTGCGTTCCTTCGGCATGGTGTTTTAAATTTACACATTGATAACAAACAAAGAGATAAAGCTAGTAGTAGATGACTAGAAAAATCGTTGACAGGAAAAGTGTTAAAGATTTCTCTCAAGGCATGGAACAGAAAAAGTAGTTCAAACATCACAAGTATTAGCGTACACGTGTCATTTTTTTACAGATGAAAACAAATACTACCATATTACACAGAAATACTACTAGTTTAACTGCGGAACAATTGACTTGACCATTCATTTCCTTATTCGGATCCCAGGGATATCCTTTAGCCCCATTTTTAGGGCAGTTTTCCTATACATTGCTGGAGGTTTATGCAAACCAATTGAAGCCCCAAATCGGTTTGCTAGGTCAACAAGCATGGTCTTGTCTCTGCCTATATCTGCGATTGAATTGTAATACCCAAGCCATGCATGGTACGCTGCTTCCTTGATGCTCATATCCACAATTTTTATCGAATCATCAACCTGCATTATAAAATGTAAATGTCAGATGCACCAGAATCACTTCCACATCATACCGCAACAATAAACTAGTGCAATGGATAAAGCTCTAGAAATGCGATGCCACAAAGCAACAGAAACAGATGCCATGGTAATATATGGCAATTATTTATTCTAAACAAATCTTTTGACACTAGTTAACTTTGTCGCATCAATAAATGGTAAATTGCATGACAAGATGTTTGCACAAGGACACACTAAGCAGGTAAAAAATGTAAAGAAAAATAAAACAAGCGATGTGAGTGAACCTTCTGTTTCATTTCCTGATCAATGTGTGGCACTTGATCCTTCTCTATTGGGAGATCACTTATCTCATTCAAGAAATACTCTTCCCATGGGGCAATCAAAAGTATTCCTCTGCCGGATTTTCCTTCTCTGCCAGTCCTTCCAAGCCGATGGATGTAATGCTCTCTATCTGGAGGAGCACCAACCTAATCAAACAACCATATGCGTCAGATCTGCAATCGTGACAAACAGCCGTGCAGAGCAACTAAGTTCAAGAGTTAGAAAAATAAATAATATTGTCCTAAACTTTCTTCTTCAACTATATTAACCATGGAACGGTTCCCACCTGAATCACTAAGGTGACATCTGGATAATTCAATCCACGAGTGGAAACATCTGATGTAACAAGAACTAAGCGATTAGAATCTCGGAACTCTTCAGATATGCGAGTTCTATATAGCTGAGGCTTCCTTGAATGAATTTCTCTGACATTTAGCTTCAAATCTCGGAGCATGATATACATAAATTCAGTCACCATGGCAGTTGTGCAGAAAACAATCACCTGGAATTGGAAGATTATTTGTAAAACAACACATTGAAGTTCTTGCAGGGATATGTACAGGTTTGTTGTGGTTGGCGGACCTTGTAATCAACTTCATGATCAATATGCTCTTGAAGTAGGCGATGAACCGTATGAAAATGTAGCTCATGTGGTACGACAAGGTACAACTGCTGTACCTAAGCTCAACAACCGGAGGCAGCAAAGGGTTAACAAGCAATCAAACTATTTTCACAACAGAGAACATAAATGATTTAGGCTAAGGGAGGACCACAGTATTCTACTTTAAGTAAAAAATGATATAGGAATACAGCTCATGTTGCCCCAAAATATACAAATGCATCAAATATTCAAATGGTCAAAATTGGGAACATGGCTAACAATATCTATGTTGATACAAACATAGATTTATCAAGATAACAAAAGGTGCCAGTGTTGTGGACTCCTTCCGCAACAAGTATCAGAGACGCAAGAAGAAGGAATCCTAGTCTGATAGGAATTGTTTTTTGTATTTGGTTTAAGTGCCGGATAGGAGTTGTTAGTCGGCTGGATTATTGTTGAGATAGGAAGTCGGTTTAGGAGGACTCTATATATAGGAGAGTACCTCAGGTCATTTAGATTAAGTCAAGATTAATCTGTAAACTCAGAGCCTCCAGCGTGAGGGCGAGTAGGATTTATCTTAGCTTGTAAGCTCCAGTTCGTAGTCAATCAACTAGCCATAACATCTTTGGTATCAGCTAGGTGATCCTCGCACAACCTCATCGCTTCCACCACCCGATTCCCCATCGTTGCCGCTAACCCCATCGCTCCACCGCCATCATGGCCGACGATGCCGCCGGCAACGCCGTCGTCACGGTCAAGGAACTTGACAAGATCGTCGAGAAGTTCATCTCCAAGATGAACGAACTCGGCGCAAAGATCGATTCCGAGTCTGCCGCCAACAAGCAAGAAACATCAAGGCCGGCGGCGTCCATCGCCAACGTCCAGACTCAAGTCCTCGACCGCCAGGGCAGGTTTGACTCGTCGTCGAGCACTTCCCAACCGCCACCGCCGCCACCGTCCATCGTCCACAAGTTGTGTTTTCCAAAGTACGATGGCACTGAAGATCCACTCGGCTGGCTCCACAAGTGCGAACAATACTTTCGATCCCAGAACACGCCGGAGAACCAGAAGGTTTGGACTGCATCGTTCTACCTTGAGAGCGCGGCCAGTCAGTGGTATTATCGGGTCGAGAAGAACCGCGGCAGCGCGCCGCCGTGGCCAGAGTTTGTCGAGGGGATCAACAAACGCTTCGGCCCTCCCGTCCGCAGCAATTCCCTTGGCGAGCTCACCCACCTTCGTCGCACAGGCACAGTGGCAGAGTACCAAGACCAATTCTTGAAGCTTTTAGCACGATGTGAGATCAATGAACGCCAACAGATTGACATATTCACAGCAGGTCTACGGAATCCGATGACCACGGATGTTGAGATGCAGCGGCCGGACACACTGGAGGATGCCATGGCTTTGGCAAGGGCGTTCGAGCGCCGCGCCCAGCTGGACGAAGACGTCGCACCCACGGCAGCCAAGTCCACGCCGCGCGCGCCGCCTCGCCACGCATCTGCCTCGACGCCGCCGACCAAGCCACTGCCTACCACGAGCGCTCCACCATCCGCGGGGGAAGCAAAGGACAAGACGAACCAGTCCGGCGGCGCTCGGTTCGTGCGTTTGACCCCGGCAGAGATGGCACAGCGCCGTCTTGACGGGCTCTGCTTCAATTGCCCAGAGAAATTCTCTCGCGAGCATATCAACCAGTGCACTAGGAAGGGCATATATTACCTTGCAGTGCATGAGGACGACGAGATTGATGAGGCGATGCTGGAGGAAGACCTGCAAATCTCTATGTGCGCGCTCACAGGAATAAAATCTGATGCCACGGTGCAGCTTACTACTGAAGTACAGGGCGCGTCTCTGCTAGCATTGGTTGATTCAGGCTCCACCAATTGCTTCATCGCCGCCGACACAGCACAGCGCATGGGCCTCCAACCATTGCCGCGTCCAGGCCTCACAGTAGGAGTCGCCAATGGTGAACGCATCCCATCATCGGGGGTGTGTAAGGGCATTGCAATTATCATCAATGAGGAAAAGTTCATCGTCGACTTGTACGTCGTCCACCTCGCCGGCTTTGAACTTGTTCTCGGCTGCGACTGGCTGCGCTCATTGGGTCCGATTCTCTGGAATTTTGAGCGTGGCACCATGGCGTTCTGGCACGACGGCCGCCGCGTCAAGCTGACGAGTACTGCAGCGACAGCATGTCCTCGTCTCGCGGCTGCTGACATGCAAGATTACATGAAGCTGCTCTTGACGGAGTTCGCCGACATCTTCACGCCTCCAACCGGCCTTCCGCCCCAGCGTGCATTTGACCATCGCATTCACTTGCTGCCCGGCACGGCCCCTGTCGCGGTGCGGCCTTACCGCTACCCTCAGATGTTGAAGGATGAGATTGAGGCACAGTGCGCCACAATGTTGGAGCAAGGCATCATCCGCGCTAGCACGGCAGCGTTCTCGTCGCCGGTCTTGTTGGTGCGCAAGAAGGACGGAACGTGGCGTTTCTGCGTTGATTACAGGGCGCTGAACATGAAGACTGTTCGTGACAAATTTCCAATTCCAGTAGTTGAGGAGCTGCTGGATGAATTGAAAGGTGCTATGTTCTTCACCGAGCTAGACCTCCGCAGTGGATATCATCAGGTGCGCATGCACCCGGACGACATCGAGAAGACGGCCTTTCGCACTCATCATGGCCACTTTGAGTTCTTGGTCATGCCGTTCGGCTTGACGAACGCGCCGTCTACTTTTCAAGCTCTTATGAATGAGGTGCTTCATCCTTTTCTGCGTCGATTTGTTTTGGTATTTTTCGACGATATTTTGGTGTACAGCAGGTCATGGGCCGAACATCTCCAGCACGTCCGGGCGGTGTTCACGGTTTTGAGGGAACATGGCCTGGTGCTCAAACAATCCAAGTGTGTTTTCGGCGAACAGCGGATGCATTACCTTGGACATGTCATTGCGGATGGCGCGGTGGCGATGGATGAGGACAAGGTGGCGGCAGTCAAGGCGTGGCCTGTACCACAAACGGTCAAGGGGCTGCGCAGCTTCCTCGGCCTCACGGGATATTATCGGCGCTTCATCCACAACTATGGCGTCATTGCTGCCCCACTCACGGCCTTGCTCAAAAAGGAGGCGTTCCTCTGGTCCCAAGCAGCCACAGATGCCTTCAACGACCTCAAGCGTGCTCTTACCACGGGACCAGTACTTCAGCTGCCGGATTTCGACAAGCCGTTTATTGTTGATTGCGACGCTTCCGGCACCGGTTTCGGCGCGGTTCTTCATCAAGGGCAAGGGCCGATTGCTTTCTTCAGCCGCGCCGTCGCGCCGCAGCATGCCAAATTGGCAGCCTATGAACGTGAGCTCATTGGTTTGGTGCATGCGGTGCGGCATTGGCGTCCTTATCTCTGGACGCGGGAGTTTGTTGTCAGGACGGATCATTGCAGCCTCAAGCATCTTTTGGATCAGCGTCTCTCTACAATCCCACAACATACTTGGGTGAGCAAGCTCTTTGGTTATAGTTTTCAGGTGGAATACAAGCCCGGCAAGATGAATGCAGCTGCAGATGCACTTTCCCGGCGTGATGAACCAGCCACGAGTGCGCAGCTCTTTGCTTTCTCTCGACCGGAGTTTCAGTTGTTTGATGATTTCCGTACTGAGGCTGCTAATCTTCCTGAGCTGGTTGCCAAACGTAAGGAGATCGAGGAGGGCACAGCAGGTGCTGCATGGACTCTTGTTGATGGGTTTGTCATGCATCGTGGCCGCATTTTTGTTCCATCATCTTCATCACTTTGGCCTCAGATTTTAGAAACAGCTCATGGATCAGGACATGAAGGGGTGCAGAAATCGTTGCAGCGCCTCCGTTCCTCGTTTTACAACCCGCAAGCTTCCAAGTTGGTTCGTGACCACGTTAAGAGCTGCATTGTGTGTCAGCGCAATAAGACGGAGCATTTACATCCAGCAGGATTGCTCCAGCCGCTCGACGTGCCATTGTCAGTTTGGAGTGATATTGCCATGGATTTTGTTGAAGGATTTCCCAAGGTTGGAGGCAAATCTGTAGTGCTGACAGTCGTGGACAGATTTTCCAAGATGGCTCATTTTATTCCGCTAAGTCATCCTTATACGGCGCTAACAGTGGCACGGGCATTTTTCGACAATATTGTCAAGCTTCATGGTCTGCCATGTTCAATTGTGAGTGATCGGGATCCGGTGTTCACTAGTACGCTGTGGACGGAATTGTTTCCATTGGCTGGCATCAAACTTCGTCTCAGTTCTGCTTTTAGGCCACAAACTGATGGACAGTCCGAGGTGACTAACAGAGTTCTTGGTGTCTATCTTCGTTGCCTCGCTGGTGACCGGCCCAAGAGTTGGTTGAGGTGGTTACCTTGGGCAGAATATTGCTACAACACATCGTTTCCGGCAGCACTACAGTCGACGCCGTTTCGTGTGGTTTTTGGTCGTGATCCTCCCACGATCATGTCATATGAGCCGGGTTTGGCTAAGGTGGTCGCCATTGACAAGCAACTCATGCATCGAGATGAGTTTTTGGCTGATGTACGGGAGCGTCTTCTTCAAGCTCAGGATTATATGAAGTTAATTTATGATAAGGCGCATCGTGATGTCGAGTTTGCAGTTGGGGAGTGGGCTTTGCTCCGTCTTCGTCAGCGTACTGCAACTGCTATCACCGATAAGGCTAATGTGAAATTGGCTCCACGCTACTATGGTCCGTTCAAGGTAGTTGAGAAGATCGGTGCTGTGGCCTATCGTCTTCAGTTGCCTCCCAAAGCGCGCATTCATGATGTTTTTCATGTGGCGTTCTTGAAGAAATACTTTGGTGATCCACCAGCAGCTGTGGTTGCTCTGCCTCATATTGTGTGTGGCCGAGCTGTTCCTGCGCCAGAAAAGGTGGTACGTGCAAAGCCCAACAAATCATCTTGGGACGTGTTGGTTCAATGGCTTGCCAGGAGTCCAGCAGATGCAACATGGGAGCCATTGGAGCAGTTCAAGGAGACTTATCCTGATTTTAAGCTCGAGGACGAGCTTTTCAGTCAGGGGGAGGGAAGTGTTGTGGACTCCTTCTTCCGCAACAAGTATCAGAGACGCAAGAAGAAGGAATCCTAGTCTGATAGGAATTGTTTTTTTGTATTTGGTTTAAGTGCCGGATAGGAGTTGTTAGTCGGCTGGATTATTGTTGAGATAGGAAGTCGGTTTAGGAGGACTCTATATATAGGAGAGTACCTCAGGTCGTTTAGATTAAGTCAAGATTAATCTGTAAACTCAGAGCCTCCAGCGTGAGGGCGAGTAGGATTTATCTTAGCTTGTAAGCTCCAGTTCGTAGTCAATCAACTAGCCATATCAGCCAGGCACTGCGTAGAAAGTAGGGCACCTTAGTTGGAGTTTCAACAGCTCCCAGGCCCACTGTATCAACAAATACATGATCCCTCTTTAAGACTAGCTGTGAAACCCTTCGAACCTGTAATTTGTAAATGATAACCATACAGTATAGCACAGATATAGCATACATAAAAGAAGATAAAACGTGAATGCTGATTATAACCTCTTTTGGAACGGTAGCTGAAAATAGCAACGTTTGTCTTTGACGTGGCAAGCTATCAACAATCTTTTCTATATCTTTACGAAAACCCAAATCTAGCAAATGATCAGCTTCATCCAACACAAGCAATTTCAATCCCATCAAGCGGACAGAGAATGATGATTTGTTTTCAATGTGATCCAGCAGTCTACCAGGTGTTGCAACTAAAATCTGGAAGGAAAAAGAGACCACAAGATATAGGTCAGGCTAACAATTAGTAGCTCTAAGCTCATCATCAGTACTCAGCAGTCAATAAATGCGACAAACCTGGCATGGATCAGACTCTAAACGTCTCTGATCAAGCTTGAATCTAGTACCACCAATAAGAGACTGAACACCAATTCCTTCATGGTACTTCAACAAGACATTTGCCTCAGCTGTAAGCTGGATCGCAAGCTCTCTTGTAGGGCAAAGAACAAGAGCAAATATTGGAGATACTTGATGATTTGTACTCTTCTTCATACCATTCAAGACTGATTCAATTGCAGGAAGCTGTTTATCAATCCATTTTGAATAAATAGGTTGAAGGAAAAGCACCAAGAGAAACAAAATCTCATCATAACTTATTGAGTGAACATTACCAGAAAAGCTGCACTTTTGCCAGTTCCGGTTTTGGCCTTGACTAGAACATCTTGACCTGCTTACACAGAGAAAGTAAGGACCGACTTCCTGTTTTTCTAATGACTATAGTGATAACAAGTTCATATAGTAGACGCAGAGATACAATGACATCGCGGCAACCATGAAAGTACTAAATGCAGAACTGTGGATCAATTGTTTACGCTTCATAGCAAATATCACAATGTACAAACAAATTACACAGCCCGAGTTCTTGTGGGTTGTAAATGCACAAGATTAAAAGTAACATCAACTTCAGTCATACAAAAATTTTCCTTTATTTCACGAAGTTCATTCTTTCTCTACGCAAAGAAAAATCCTAAAGAACGAAAAATAAGATATAATACCTTCAAGACATACAGGAAGAGCTGCTTCTTGCACCACAGTCGTCTGTACATATCCAGCATCAGTAAGTGCTTTGACCGTCAGAGGGGAGATACCACACTCATCAAATCTGAAGACAAAGAAGCGACACAACTTGTCAGATAGATGGATAATACAACCATACAGATACGACTTGTGGTGAAGTTGCTAGGCTCCAGAATTAATTAAGCAATAAAACATGAAAGTTGATTGTGAGAGTATATAACCTTTTATTGGTAAGCAAAGATTCACCTCTTGACTCGTAACGCCTCCTCTCAGTACCCAAAACCTCCCTATTTTTAATTTCCTCTCGCAGTTCTCGGATTCTGCCTGCAAGATCATTGTTTTCCTCCTCATACGACTTGAGCACCCGCCTTTCCTTCTTCATATCGCAGTTCCTCAGAGCGGCACTGCTCCATCTCCTCCTGATGGCACTTGTCTCCCCCGACTCATCGCTTTCTGAATCCTCGTCGCTTGAAGCTCCAAATTTACCAAACTTGAGGCCCCTCTTTGAAGTAGAGGCGCCCTCCTCATCCGACGAATCTGGTCTCCATTTCCGGCCAAATTTCCTCGCAGCAACCGCGTACAGCCTCTCCTGACTGAGCAGAGCCATTGCTGGCAGGGCCCTTCCATCAGCAAGCCTTCCAGGACGAAATGGCATCAGTGCAAGACGTGACTGCCAGATCGCCGAGCATGGAGACATCACCGTGTAAGACCTCCTCTGACCAAGGAAACCGAACAGTGTCTCCTTCCTCTGCAAAGAAGGCGTACCACAAAACGAGGAACAATGCGACATCCAGGGAGCTGCCGTTCTGTATTCCCTCCTTGGGTTGAACGCGGGCAAGGTCGGCGGCTCCTTTCCCCCGGCTCCAGCCAGCTGCCGAGCCCTCGGTGACGGTGACTCGAGAGCAAGATCATCCCAATCCTTCCAATTGGCTCCTCTTCGGGGCTTCGAATTCGGCGGCTGCTTGGGGCGGCGGAGGGGCCCGTCGTCCTCGTTCCAGAGGTCCTCAGCGCCGGGCTTGCGGAAGCGGTCGGCGAGGGCGCGTATGTGGGCACGGGACGAGGTGGGCCCCTCAGCAGGTTGAGCGGCGGCGGGGAGGCGAGAGGCGCGGATCTCGGAGCGGAGGCGGGCGAGGTAGAGCTGCTTCTCGTGGCGGAGCAGCCCCGCCTGCTTCTGCCGCGCCAGCTTCTCGTGCATGCGCTTGTAACCCCACTTGGATAACCCGCCGGGGAACGTGCGCGGACCGCCCCCCATCGCCGGCGGGAGGAGAGAAGACGACGGCGGCGGGGCGTAGGGTTTATCTCTGGGTTTTGACGACGGCGGCGAAGCAAATTTATGAGTAGCTTTGTTCAAGAGTCAAGGCCTTCGTTTCCGCCTTCTCAAGTCAAGGGAGGAATGGTTACGCCTTTCGCATGTTGCGAGTGGCGCTCGCTGACTAGTGGGCCCCCCGTCTCCTGTTCCTCCTAACTGCTGGCAACCGCTCTCCTTCCCAGCAGAGAGAGCTGCCGAGATCTCTCTTCTCTTCTCGATGGCGGAGGAGGAGAGGAAGCGGGTGCTGGTGGTGGGTGGCAGCGGCTACCTGGGTCAGCACCTCCTCGCCGCGCTCGCCTCCGCTGGCCTCGACGTCGCCTTCACCTACAACCGCGAGGCCCCGCCGAAGCCACTCCTCGACGCGCTCCCCTCCCTCCGCGCCTTCCGGGCCGACCTCCGCTCCGGCCACGGACTCGACGCCATCTCCGCGTCATTTGGCGAGGTACATTCCCAGCGCAGCGTCCTTCCCCTCCCATTTGACGCAACGAGGACCTGTTTAGTGTGCGTCTAGGTGCCCCGTTTCGCCCGACACCTTTACAAAAATCTCATCAATGGTCATATTAATTCATGTAAAGAGAGAATGTGAGATTGATTATTGTGCGTGCCTTCGCTTTCCTGTAGTCGGCCATTTCCTCCTGGGATTTTTTCAAGCACAATTCTGTCTGATATAATGTCAACCTTTACCTGTTCAGCCACATGTAATTGTCAACTGTGCCGCAATCTCAGTTCCTCGGGCATGCGAAATGGATCCAGATGCTGCTATGGCCACCAATGTGCCTACTTCACTTGTCAATTGGCTACTGACCTTTCGGAGTCGCGACACACTTTTGATTCATCTCTCAACAGATCAAGGTAGGCACTCCACTCCTGCTCATAATGTAATCATTATATGTTATGCCGATGTATACAATTAAATATGAGTCGTCTCCTGTTCCAGCAGTTTATGAGGGGATAAAATCGTTCTACAAAGAGGAGGATGAGACACTGCCAGTGAATATGTACGGAAAATCTAAAGTTGCTGCAGAGAAGTTCATCATTGAAAAATGCTCAAATTATGCAATCTTGAGAAGCAGCATTATTTATGGACCACAGACAATATCTCCTGTGACAAAATCTCTTCCCATTCAGGTAACATAAACTAATCACCATGTTATATCCTCCTCTCTTGTTGCTGATGCTTCAGCCTTGAATGGTTAACTGAATATACATGCTGAAACTCAATCCTAGAAGATCAGCATCTGAACAAAAACTACTTTGCCATTTGGACGCAGTGGATGGATAGTGTTCTTTCACAGGGCCAGCAAGTTGAGTTCTTTAATGATGAATTCCGCTGCCCTGTTTATGTCAAAGATGTGGTTGATGTAATACTGTCCTTGGCCAAAACTTGGTTATCAGGTATGAGATCAACAAATAGGAATTTTATGAAACTGGATCATTATATCGATATAAATAACTTTTTGTATATCTTATTCCACATCTGTTACATTTCAAATATTTGTTTCGTAAACTCTCTACTTCCCTATCTATTAGCTGCATGGTGACTGACATTAACGCCCATGATGCAGATGGTAAAAGAATTCAGGTACTTCTGAATGTCGGTGGACCAGATAGGGTATCAAGATTACAGATGGCTGAATCTGTTGCTGACGTTCGTGGATACAGCCATTCTGTAATTAAATCTGTGTCTGCATCGTCGGTATTGTTCTCTCTTTCCTGGACTATTTATAGACATAGTTTGCTATAGTAGATTATGCAATTTGAGAAGCATGAGTTTGTGACACAAGATAGTCCTAACCTTAGAACAGACATAATTTTCTTGCTTTATGTATTTCCTGTTTATAGATTAGCAACTTTTTCACTGAGCTCACTTTAAGTAGCATGTATTGATATTCTTTTGTAGAATCATAATAGCACTATAAGCCCCGTCAATTTTTGTCCAGGTTGACCGGGGGGTAGCTTCTCCATCAGACATATCCATGGATATCAGCAAGCTAATTCAGATGCTTGGTATTAAGCCAATCTCATTTCAAGATGGAGTCAGAGCTACACTTGATACAAAATCCAGTACATGATACTTCCTAAATGGTTTGTTTCGTTTGCAAAGAGAGTCACTTGAATGGAAATTTGAAGTGTGGCTTAAAGAAATTATGTTTAGTTTGCAAAATTGTAGCAACAGCAATTTCTGTTGAGTCTATTTGAAAGGTGTAACTTTGTAGTCATCAACATCAGTGTCATTGGTATTGCTGCATGGTTGTACCATTCTGGGTAAAATGCCATTCTTTGTACTGTTTTTTTTAGGAGACCTTTTGGTAAAGACAGGACCTGCGCCCTGTGCTGTAACTGTATTGTACCATATGCACTGCTATGAGTTAACATTAATGGATAATCTTTGTCATCATGCAATTTCCTCATTTCCTACTTTTAAGTGTTTTAAACTATACATTTGTAGTGCTTGGTTTGGTAATGCATCGTCTTACCCTTACCTAAAGGGCATAGTACCAGGTGGCACAAGTTGCCGTATTTATATGACCATGTCCATGACAGGGGCATTATGCTTGTGGCTGAAGCAACATGATTTGATTCAAACCCTTGTCTGGCAGAGTGGCCTTTTGGTAAAGCCGCAAGGCTAAGTACTACTCCAGTGCTAATCAGGCTTTCATGGCCGTATATGAGACCAAGGACCATCACCTACATTAGGCATGTATTCGAATATAATTTCTAGCACCTATAGTATGACTCAGTTGTGTTGCCTTTGAACCCATTGCAGGAATACAGTAGGGAGATGGGACAATCTCATGCTGATATCACTATCACTGGAAGCGAAGTATTTATAATCTACACTTCTTGGCAAGTAGGGAGATGGGACAATCTCATATGCCTCTCTGACTAAGGTGATGTTCCTGTAGCAAGCCTGTATGTTCTTACAGCTCTCATATGCCACAAGCATGAATTTCACATTGCATCACTGGATGTCCTTTCCAGATAAGCATAATATTAGGTCAGTGCATGTTTGGAATTCCAGTCGATCTCCAGCTAACAGCAGCAATTGCTCATCAAGTTAAGGGTACTAAAATTGGTTGCTTGATATTAAAGTTGATATTATACCTGCCTGTAGTGAGAGGCAGTATTAATGAATAAGGGGAATCACACGGATTAGGGCAGAGGAGCATCAATCAACAATTCAGAACGCTAATGAAAGGCTATCCGGTACTGTCAGGGTACCAGATCTGCTGCAGCATAGTTGTAAAAATAGAATTTTGTACAATACAGTATCTTCTATGGTAATTTGTAGTGGAAAATCTTCAGCTGCCCATTCTTGTGTACTCAACCAATTGGTAATTCGAATTTACAATTGTTCCTAGGCACTATTTAGCACATTGAATTGGCTTCAATGTTAGATGTGAAAAATAAACCACTTAACGTAATGCTAATAGATGCTTCATAACTTTAAGCGTCTGCTTTATATGTTTGACACTTCTGCCTTGGCCCCTGCTGTCTTTTGTTAGATTAAGATTATTGAGCTCTGTTTTTGGGTTGGATCTGTGGTCCTAATCCTATGGGTCAGTAGATAGTCTAAAGGTGTTAAGCTAGCTTAAGCTACCCTACGTTGAAAATCTAATCCCAAGGCTGCTCAATATGGGTGAGAGAGCCGCAGAAGCCATCTCATCTTCCATAGGGGACTATTGCTTGTAACTGCAATCAAAGTCTGACGTATCTATATGACTTGTAACTACAATCAAAGTCTGCTGTGGGTACCTTTTCAAAGGGCCATCGGTTGCTTTCTTGATCTGTATAACAAAATACTGTAACATACTCCAGTACAAGGAAACTCTGTCATAAACAGCCAAGATTATCATTAACCTCTTGTCAGCCTAGACTCATTTTATGCAACATGAGTTTCATGAAACTTTCAGTGTAGGTCTTGGCGAAAGATAATTCAGAATATTACTACCAAATCTCTTCAGAAACCCTGACAAGTGAAACAAAATAATTAATATAGGGTCAATCCATGCAGCAAAAGGAGGGAACACATACTTCGAAAATACAAACACCTAGCATGATTTGGCTCGCTGTTTCATATGCCAAAATCACTGATATTGTTTTTTTAATGGAAAAAAAACTGACACTGTAACCAATGGACGTTTAAGCTGTTGGGAAGGCATTGTATTTGCATTTCTTTTTTCTAAAATGGAGTTATGCAAATTAGTGGGCCGAATTCAGTTTTAGTGAATAAAATAAGTCACTATCTACCCAGTAAATGGACCATTGGATGGTGGTTCATGTTCTCTATTCCCTGTGTCCTGTCGCTTCCCCCTACAGGAACATGGTATGGACCCCCAGCTAAATTCATATTAATACCCTCCCATGCTTGCCTTGCATCGGCTCTCTCTCTTTCTCTCTCTCTCTCTCTCTCTCTCTCTCTCTCATATGCCATGAGGAGGCTCTTCCAACACTTGCTCCCTTGCATCCTCCTAGTCCTCTTTTTCATATCACGCTTTCCAAGCTCAAGCCTTGGCTTGCGAACAATCAGAGAAGAAGCACGGAAGAGTGACTTCATAGGCCATGAGCTACCTCCAGCCAAATCTCCCTCTCAAGAGGTGAGAGATGGCGATGCCAACAAGTACGCTGTTTCGGGAAGAACAGTTCATCAAGGACCAAACCCTCTCCACAACAGATGAGCTTGCTGCCATCAGTTAGGTCATCTGCAAGAGTAGCACCACCATTCACCAAATATATCTTCTCTTTTTAGCTGAAGGTGATGGCACAGATGTATGAATTGTTGAATACTACCGGCATAATGTGTTTTCTTACATTATTGTTAGACTCTGTATATAGATAGTAAGGTGTAAAAGTGATGCTTCAACTTAAGTATTTACTTTTCATACTGTGCTAGCTAGCTTGTTTGTTAGACACAGATTTCAGACAGCTCTGGTACGGTTTAGTATAACAGAGATCGTATTGGATTTCTCTTTTTCTGATTTAAGCAAGGTGTCGTCACTGTAGTAAGATATATCTCTGTTCATTTGAATCTTGGTAGTGGTTGAAGGGATTACATCTTGCGCTTTCACTTGGATGGAATGGAACCTTGGAAGTTCGGCTATGAATCTGATTACATACATACTGCAAGGTTAGTTGGAACAAGTCTGGTCTGATTTGGAGGTCGAAAAGGTGAGGAAATAAAAATGAAATATAGCAGTAAGCGGTGTCTGTCAGCGTCTCCCGGAGGACACGCTGATTATTCAGTGAAGTGAATAATATAGGTGCAAACAAACTTTATTTGTTGTGTTATTATTTGTTGCCCAAGTAGGCTACGCGATGCGGTGAATTTGGATGGACGGTCGGCGAGAACATGTTTTGAGCAACAGAACCAGCAAATTACTGTACTACTTGATGATGATGTGTTTAACAGAGCGGACTTTGTGTGAGAGAGGAGTCAAGGCTCGAGATCCGAGGTAGATATGTAGTAATGGTGAGGGTCAACAGTTACAACGAGCATCAATCATGCATAGACTAGGAGAGCATAGTTTAGTACTGAAGCATTTCGATCAAAAAATGCGTCCATACTCCAATGTCGTCAGCCGACCGGCGAGGACGACGACTCGCCTTCACGAACCTCGAGACGAGCGCCGATCTCCAGATGCAAGCAACCGATCGAGCACGTGCGCATCTTCTTCTGACTGACTGGCTGGCTGGCTACTCTTACCGGAGCCCTCCGTTGTGATGCGGCTGCGACGTTGAGCATGACTCCTCTTGGCCTTTCGGCCGGCAAAATCGTTGCAGTGTCATTCTTACCTCAACGAGCAGCTCAGCCCCAGTTGGTTACACCAATAGCTCGGCCACGCCAACCAAAGACTAGAGTAGTCAGTCCTGGATGTCACCAATGGCAGATCAAGGAGTGACATTAAGAGGGGTTGCAGGGCCTAGGCAGGCGTGCCTCTCAACAAAGCTGCCATTGCTGTGCCCTGAAACAACGGCGGTACTCTGATGCGCAAGCAAAAGCAATGTCCTTCGGAGATCATCTTTGTATATAGCGTCTCTCACCAACATCAGTCCTTGCTCTGTAAGTAGTGCACGTTCAACAGAAGTTGCACAGCAATGACAAGATAAGAAGAAAAACAAAATATCCAGGTGCACCAACACAGACCCTCAGCAAAAATGAAAAGAAATACTATCAGTTTCCACCTGGACAATGTTTAGCATAGATGAACTCATGTAAATGATCAATTTTCGAACCCCAGCGGCAGTAAATCAAAAGATTTTAGTATCAGTGATGATGTATGGATCAGACGTCAAATAGTACCTAGTTTCCTTTCCACTAAAACCCAGAACTTGGGGTATGAAATCCACTGTGTTCCAAGAGAGTAATAATGGACACATTTTTTCTATTAATTGGGTAATGAGGAATCGGAATTCTGCATGCAGCATAGCAAATTGCCATTTCCATGTGCAATTTGGAAGGAAAAGATGAGGCCACCACCAACAAGGGAATCTGGAGTCGATATAACAACAACAGACGGGAATAACTTATTTGAATTCAGTGCAACATGCTACTACTAGGCAGTATACAATTGCTCATTGCAGTAAGACAAGATGGCCATTGGTGAACGTATAACGATCCAATTCATCAAAACTGAAACAACACAAGGTATTCACAAGCACCAGCACATTACGGATTGCACACAGTTGACAGCAGCACTGTTATTAGATGGTCATCAGGATGCGAAGGAGAATAACACAGCAGCCTAGATATAGAGATCACGACATGATACAAGGCGAAGGAGAGGTGTGTCTTCCTTATCCTTAACAGAGAAAGAGGAGTACTAGAAGAGCAGAAGCAGCAGCAGAGGGGAGGGGCGAGTCATACGGGCGGCAGGGGAGGTTGCTTCTGGTCCTGTTCCTTGCCGTCGGTGGGCTTAGCAGCAGCATCTTGGTGGTTGCCGAGGTGGGAGGCGGGGGCGGAGAGGATGAGGGGGCGGTCCTTGGCTTCCTCCTCGTCTTCGTTGTCGTCGTCGCCGTCGGTGGAGAGGTTGATGCAGGAGCAGCGCTCGAGGGAGGCGAAGAAGGCGGAGGTGACACTGGCCCCCACCCAGCTCGCCCAGCTCTCCATGGCCGCTGGCGATCTGCTGGCTTAGGGTTTCGTTGCTTCGGGGGCGGGTCAAACCAAACGCGGAGAGAGCAGAGCAGGAAGAAGAGAAGACTCGAGCAGATGGAGAGAGAATAATACTCCAGGCAGGCACGCACGCCTCGCCTTTCTTTGCCGCGTGGGCCGGGCTTGCTTTGCCTTGCGCAGTTGCGCATTTTTTTTCCCCTTTCTCCATCTCACGCTTCCGGTTTTTCTTCTTTCTAAATTCTACACAGATCGAGCACTTCATATAGATTTCGATTATGAAAATTGTTCAAGTACTGTTACTACATTAAACACTCGACTCGAGTGAGTGGAATACCACGACCATCTCGTGACAAAACGCCCAACGGTTGCTGCTTTTCATCACGGGGTCTATGCAAAACTTCATCCAAATTATATTCAAACTCAAAACTCGACACATCAATCATTCCATGATACGGTGGTACGTCATTCAAAACAGTCTGTTCCAATGTGTATATTGCTCTAGGTTCTTCGTCTCTCTAGGCTCATTTGGTGAGCATCTTCTTGTAATCCTTGAACGTGCCCGAGAACGGGGTCACCCTGCCCTCTGACACCACCCAAAGCTCATCTACGCTTCCAGTGATCAGATGCTCATCGTGACTCACCTGCAAAATCAATGCGTGTCATCTTTACTGCTGACTCTCTTTCACAGAGACAAGACAACACCAGGTAGCTCATCCAGCAAGCAAAACTAATCGAGGCTTACCATTAGCACTCCTCCCTGAAAGACGAGTAAACCCTGGATGAGCGCCTCCACGGCGTCGAGATCCTGCAACAGAGAGATGAGTTAATTTCAGATGGTTCCGTAGTATGCCTGGCTTCCAGAGGCCCCTTCCCTTACAGGTTCCTCATCCTTAAGTGTGATTCACTTACAAGATGGTTAGAAGGCTCATCAAGAAGAATAATGTGTGGCTTCTTGAAGGTGATCTTAGCGAATGCAACCCTACTCTTCTGACCACCTGAAATATTAGGATCAAGAATTTCAAAATTGCACTCTTTGACAGAATCAGATGATATTAGTTGAAACTGAAAAGGCTTAGTTAGATACAGTATCTATACCTGATAAAGTGTACATAGGTTGAAGGGCAAGGCTCCCTGAAACACCAAAGGAACCGAGATGTGCTCTCAGTTTTTGTTCAGGTACACCCTGCAAAGAGCATCATATACATTTTCTTTATAATGCTATAAAAGGTGAACCTCATAATCTACCAACATAAAAAAAACCATATTCTTGAACTTACTGGATAACACCTCATCATGTACAAAAGGGGATTGACTGTTAAGTCAAGCCCATCAACATGATGTTGATTGAATACAGCCATGCGGACCTGTAAAAACATCAGGAAGAAAAAAAAAATAAACAAAGAGAGTACAATGCAGAGAACAAGGGGAAAAATGATGGTAAATTGATTGTCAATTGTGTTGACAGTATTATCGAAGCATTGAAAAGATCCATTCGATCAAAGTCCTTTTTTTTTCTGAGCCAGTAGCTTCATTGATACTGTTATAGTGGTATGGCACTACTTCATTGCCAAGCTTTGTGACCATCACAGAAGGAAATGCGATGCATTTTCTCTCTTCTAGATAAACAAAAACATACTCACTCCGTTCCAAAATAGATCGTCATTCTAGCCTTGGGCACGGGAATTAAGGAGAGGTGGAAAAGGTGAGTCAACAGAAAACAAGGAGGAGAGAGATGTATTGGGAAGAGAGAAAGGTGCATTGGGAAGTGAGAGTGACTTGAGAAAACTGCTTGAGTCTAGAATGACATGTATTTTGGAACGGAGGGAGTAATAAAAGTACATAGCGATAGAGAATCATGATTGTAGCTACAGAAGAATGAAGCACCTTGGGAGAGCGGAAAACTGTTCCTGAAGTAGGCTGCAGATCTCCAGATATCAATTTCAGTATAGTCGACTTGCCAATGCCATTAGCACCAACCACTAAAACAATACATCAATGAGTGATGGGAACATGGAAGAGCCACCACTGCACCAGTCATAATAAGATAAGTAGAATGAAGAATCATACTTGCTATGCGGCTGTCGAGGTCAATACCGAAATTCAAATTTTTAAACAAGAGAGGCCCTCCAGGGTAACCAAATGAGGCATCACTACAAAGACGGAAAGAATTATTCAACAAAGGGCAAACCTTAGCTCATAGATACCTTCAAAAGGAATCTATAAAATGTAACCGGGAATTCTTAACAGGAAAGGTAGAAAGAATTAGAAGACGAAAAAAAAAAGGCAAGGAACAAAAGTCATTAGGTGCATATCAGACAAGGACATCAAGCTTTCAAAACCTGAATTAAAAGATATCAAGAATAAAACCTGAAGCTAATGATTGGTGGTCCAGGGCGATCATCTGGGGTTGGAAATTCAAATTTATAGCTGCAAGGGATTATCAAAACCATTGTAAGCTGATCTAAACAGAATACAAAAATACAATAGATTTAGGGTGCAAACATACTCTGGATCACTGACGACTGCGTCAACATGTTCCATTCGCTCTAACGCCTTAGAAAAGAAAGAATTGTCAAGTCAGACATCAAATTTATCAGTGAGCCTCATTCAAGAAGAAAGTAAGTTCAAATTCATCCACACACTAGTAGCAAAGTGAAGCCACAATGAATGTACCATTTGAACTGTAAATATATAAATAGATAGAGACAGGACTGAGAAAATCTACCTTGATTCTTGATTGAACAAGTGATGCTCTCTTTGCGTTGTAGCGGAACTTGTCAATAAAGTCCTACAAGAGGGGGAAAAGAAAACCTTGATTCTCGTGAAAAATCTAGCGGCACTTTAGTGTTCAATATTTACCAGACAGTTCAATTTTGACTTTCATCTTTGAGCTAATATCATAACAAGATTTGTCTTGGTGTTTGGTCTCAACTACACATTGCAATCAAGCTGACCAGAAAGTAAAACTATTTGGCCTGGTATATAAGGTTATAACTAAAGAAACATGCAGTGGTTTACATTCAATAAGAATTTCCCCGTATATAGAATTCACAAAAAAAATGCACAGTATAACCGATTGCAGATAAACTTCTGTGCTATAAACATCTTGCATAAGAGGCCCCAATGAGGGATATGCTTGTATGCCCTTGAAAAGGAAGTACATAATAACATAAACCCTGAAAGTGCATTTGATAACTTAATGTTTTTGTGCAGATCACCTTTCGCTTCATTGTTTGTTACAAAAACATCACAACTTTCTTAGAAGGGGCATAAAAGC
Source organism: Eragrostis nindensis (assembly GCA_012490785.1). Lineage (NCBI taxonomy): Eukaryota > Viridiplantae > Streptophyta > Magnoliopsida > Poales > Poaceae > Eragrostis > Eragrostis nindensis. The sequence continues at coordinate 208,537 of JAAXCT010000054.1, read as the reverse complement.
AATCAAAGGGCCAATGATATTGCTATAAGTACACACTAACCTGCATGTGGGATCTGGCCTTCTCATTAGTTTCAAAGGCTTTCTGCTGATTCTTAAGGTGTTCTTCCCTTGTCCTCTCGAATGTGTCATAGTCACCTTTGTAAGCATGTAGCTTTCTACCATGTAGATGAAGAATGTCGGTGACAACCTAAAGAAAGTGGAAAATTAGTTATTTAGCGATTAACAAGACAAAGCACAAGAGTAGAAGCAAAAGAAGAGGCGAGGGGATTGAGCTTCAAACGAAAAAGAATAAGCGAAACATATGCTTGTGCAAGTGTTGGATAAAAATTATGTAACAAAATTAGGTGTTCATACCGTGTTCAAAAACTCCCTAGCGTGTGATACAACAATAAATGTCTTTGGCCACTTCAGAAGATAAGTTTCTAGCCACAACACAGCATGAAGATCAAGATGGTTCTGAAAATGGGTAAGTTGTGAGCATGTGCCAGCAAGTAAGGAAAATAAACATATATTCTGAACTTACCGTTGGCTCATCAAGTAGAAGTAAATCAGGCTCAATGAATAGAGCACGAGCTAGAGCTATTCTCATGCGCCATCCACCAGAAAACTCTTTCGTACGTTTGCGTTGCATTTCTGGAGTGAAACTAAGACCCTGCAAAGCGTTCCCCCATTCAAAAAGTATAGTGTAAGTATGTAACCAGCATGTTCAAAGAATCTCATGTTGTTTATTAGATCACGATGCACAAATCCTCTCGGAACAATCATGATATAATTTGATCAGCTTCAGGTACAAAACATCATGAAACGTGGTTGCACCCCTATTGGGAATTATTTATTTTAGAAAGGTATTGATGTTTGGAAGAACAAAAGATGTGTAATCAAGGTAAGTACTGAGTTTAAAAGGCGAGAGGAAAAGCGAATCCACAACAAGATATCGTCCAAATCTTAAACGAGAAAACTGACCGCCAAAATTGATGCCGCGCGAGCCTCTGCTGCATCCGCATCAATGAACTCAAGCCGTTTATATATCTCCTCAAGCCTCCTGCTGATAGCATCTTTGTCAAGATCACCCTTTGCTTTGTCTGATTCCTCCCCAAACTCAGCCTCAATCTCTAGATCTTTCTGCGCCACAGTGACAACAATTAGCACATAGACAACACCTGACAGAGAGGAACAGCTCGAAGCACAACAAATATCACGAAAGCAAAATTAATGACGTGTTAACCTGTTGTTGAACCAGCCGGGCCTCTTCTTGCAAAAGATGAACCCGCTCGACATCAGCATTCAGAACGCATTGCAAAGCTGTAGTATCATCGCCCACGACCTCTTGCTCGACATGCAATATCTGACAGTTCTTGGGAATTCCATCAATTGCATGCATCGCCATAGCTCTGAGAAAAGAAGTCTTCCCGGTACCATTTCTTCCAACAAGACCTAAAACAGGTAAATAGGAATTTGAGCAAACTAAGAATAATGATATAATGAACAAAAGCATGTTCACAGATCTGTACGAGTTAGTCACTGTTGAACTATTTCTTGAGAACTACCAAAACACCACATAGTCCAAGAAGGATCCTAAGTTGTAGCTCACCATAGTGCCTTCCAAAAGCAAGTGTTATAGTGGCCTCTTGAATAAGATCGCGACCGCCAACAGTGACGTTGAAGTTCTCCATATGTATATCCCTAACAGCTGGCCCACCATCATTACTGTGATTTACAAACACTGGAGGCATTCCAGCCCGAAGCGACTCCATTTCAGCAACATGCATTTGGTACTGAGCCTGCACCACCAAGGAGAATAGTATACATAAGACAAGCAAAGGAAGATCATAAAATACGAGGACAGACTCATCAGAAAAAAATGGTGATCAGATTACCTCTCTTTGCCTCTCCTCTTTTCTCTTTCTCCGCTCAATCTTGGCTTTATCTCTTGAAGATAGCAAGGGCCCCTCAAAAACATCAGGTTGCTTTTTCGGAGCAACATCACTGTCCATCCCCTCATTCATACGTAACGGTGTAACAAGACTTCGCACAGCCTGCTTAGGTTTCACGAGCCCATGCTTTCCAAGCTTTTCACAAAGCTTACTGCAGACCTGTATTGCAGAGGGGACAAAATACATCTAAGAGCTTCTGCATAAATCTGAATCAAATATACATCTTCTGAACGCAATGCCTATTAGATGGCTCTCATTTCGGTACGGAGAGGGAGAAAATGTGGCAGCATAAAATGATGAACAGAGGACAAACATGAGAATCGAAAAGGCAAATTGATAGGTCTGGAGCCCTCAAAACAGCCAGATTGTAGAGAGGGTCAGGAAACTGATAAGGTTGTGATTTGATTATAACAGAATCATGCTACACCACCACTAAAATCTGAGCCCCCACACCGCTATTTCTCGAGGGAAAATTGAAAGGAGGATACATCATTCCTTACACAAGCTAAATATCCTATTCCCGTTTATGTGGAGTTTTACAGGGCAAAGGAATTCTAGATAACAGCTGGTAAATATATCACAATTCGCCTGGTTCGTAGGGGAAGCCAGTAGCCACCAACTGAAACAACTTAAGAACCACAAACAGAAGCCCTGATCAATTGGATCCTTGAACAGTGAGGTGGCAACCTAGTGTAGAGCTAGTCGGATGTTGAGATTGGGGGGAGCACAGCAACAGGCTGGTGCCGGTGGTAGTCGAGATGCGAGGCGGTGGGACGTGAGGTTGTACCTCTAGGCAGTGTTCCTGGTCAGCGACGCAGCCAGCGTCGATGAGGAGCTCCCCGAGGGCGTCGAAGATGCCGTGGCCGTCGGGGAAGCCGAAGTCGAAGTCTTCGTCGGCGAGGACGTTGGCGATGTAGTCGATGATGGGCTCGTCGACCTCCTCGATGACGTGGGCGCCGAGCACCTCTCGCACGACGCCCATGCTGGCCGCCGCAGCAGCCGCCATCTTCTTCTTCTTCTCCCCGGCGTCCAACGACGGCGGACCTGGAACGAGAAGAGAGGGTTCGCTCGCACTCGCAGGCGCCTCTCTCCCTCTCTCTCTCTCCAGTGTCTCCTGGATATTTCCTGGGTTTGCATCAGCCGTCTGATGCCTGCGTGGACGGACGGTCGCGATGGCCTGAACAGAGCCTGATGGGCCACGGATGGATGCCTCGTGGGCTTTGGCAGGACTGGGTTGGATCAGGTACATGAGAAGCAGCCCGATCCAAGTTGATCACTGGGTTGGAATTGATGACACAATTGCACAAAGATCATCAGAATTTCTCGCTGGCTCAAAAAAAAAAAAATCCTCTCGTCTCGAAATGAGTAGCACGATAAAGCGGTTGTAACAGGAGCATCACTTCATCTGTCACATCGATCGGACATCACGAGCTCGCCATTTTTGTTTCTTTTATTTATTCAGACACAGAGACACTCGCTGATCGATCCAACCGTATGCCTGTTTGACCCGCCTGTAGCTACGACACACGATTTCCCAAGGTCCTTCCTTGTATCTAGCTCGTGGGCGGATGTATGATGTTTCTCCGATCCCAGCCGAGCAACCGCAAATATAACCGCGATTTCGTTTGGTTGTAGACTCTTCAGAGGTTACAAAGCTAGGCCGGGACGGAATGCCTATTCTCATTATCAAAAATACAGACCGGTTATTTTATAGCCAGCTATAAAATAGCTTATTCTGTGGCCACTTATGTATCGTAATTTACGACATTTGTGTATAGTGATTTACGATATTTTGCTACGTGATTTACTACACTTTTACCGTGGTTCATTTTTCAAAACGTGCGTGAACGCTGATGTCGTAAATTTGTCTGAATTTATCGTAAATTCGTGATAAATTTATCGTAAAACTGAAGTGGCTATAGAATAAGCTATTCTATAGCCGGCTATTTAAGTGGCTTATATTCTATAGCCGGCTATAGAATAGCTTATTCTATAGCCACTTCAGTTTTACGATAAATTTATCACGAATTTACGATAAATTGAAGCAAAATTTACGACATTTGCGTTCACACACGTGTTACAAGCAAAAACTATGGTAAAAAATGTAGTAAATCATGTAGCCAAATGTCGTAAATCACTTTAAGCGAATGTCGTAAATTACTATACAACATAGCCATATATATATATTCTTTCGTTGCTTTTTTTTTCCCAACCCAGCTCACATCGCTTTCAGACAGCGGCAACACCTGAAAATTCAACTCGAACTAATCAAATGTCTGGCGTTTCTTGCATTGTCAGAGGTTGACTTGACTCTCTGTAGCTTAATTTTCCAACATGTGGTCCATTTGTTAATGTGTCGCGAGACTTGTGCCACGTCGCTCGCTTCTGTTCTCCTTGAGCATCAGCGCTAGAGTTGGAGCATGCATTGCAGCGCATACATATATCTCGGCGTCTCGATCTCCAGCACCAAGCAAGCAAGCAAGCTCATTGCGCAACTTGCAGCTAGATCAATCGATCGTCGTCTTTCCACGAAGATGGAGGAGGTGCTTGCTGGAGAAGATACAGAGTGGAGGAGGAAGGACGGTGGCCATGGCGACTTCGAGTGCAGCATATGCCTGGACCCCGCGGGCGAGCCGGTGGTTACGCCCTGCGGCCACCTCTACTGCGGGCCCTGCATGCGCCGGTGGATGCGCTCCGACCAGCCCGCCGCCGACAAGTGCCCGGTCTGCAACGCCGCCGTCTCAGAGGACCGTCTCGTGCAGCTCTACGACCGCCGGCCAGGCTACGTCCACCAAATATACCAGCACCAACACTCTAGCTGGGTGTTGCATTCCAACGCCGGCAGCGTCATTGCCGGCGCCGCGGTGGCCTTGCTCCCGTGGGCGTTCCCGGACGGCAGGCTGCCATTGCCGCCGCGGCCGGTGATAGTCTGCAACGGCTGGCCACGGAAGAGGGTGGAGGATTCGCTGCACCAGCTATGGGTCTTCGTTGCCGTCGCAGCGTTGCTTTGCTTCCTTCTAATCTGATGACAAGATACTGCTAGTCATCTCATGCTTAAGTACATGCTTTTTTTTTTTGAGGGCCATGCTTAAGTACATGCTAATGTCGTGCTGGTTTACCGAGTGTCACTCATCACCAATCAACCACAATGGCGGCTCATGCCTGATAAAGAAAGATGCTACTGTTGATGTCAAACAAGTTTTGTACGGTCACAATGTATTATGCATTTGCTTGGTTACATATATACTTGGTACATCTCACAGTACAGAATTACAAAATGCCACGCCAAGAATCCATAAGCATCAGGACTTCACTCTCAATACAGGTGCAACAGTGCTTAGATGACGTGAAGTTAAAAGGAATCCATAAGCATCGCCTTCAGTTTCAGTACAAGGATAATTCATCTCAAAAAAAAAAAGCGGATAATTTAAGTACCCCAGAAATGAAGGTGTGTCGTACAACTGCTGAAAAATGTTGAGCTGTTCCCAACTTCTAGATTGACGTAGACACAGCTCTGTAGTGTACCTTTCAGAATTCATGCCCCTCTCGCATCTGCCATCATCTCATCTGCAACGCCGGTTCCGTGGCGCCTTCTTCTACAGTTCGTTCATAAAGAATGGATAAAGACTGGGTTCCGCCAATAGCCAACTTTCATGGCTTCAATGAGGCAAGTGGACGAGATGGAGCACACTAAACGAAATATTCAAACGCATACAAATCATGACGTACGCAAGACAAACCCACGTTCTCACACAAGATTCAAACTCAACAAAATTCAAACTAGAAAATTCCATGGGTTTACATGAAGGATAAAGTGACCAATGAACATCCAACAAGATTGTTTTTCCTCGTGCCATTATTCAGCGGGCAATTTTTCTTTCAGATACTTGAGGATTGCCTTCGTTCCTCTCTCCAACAGAGTTCGTCTTATGCTGCACAAGAAAGTAACAGTAGGATGATCAGTTTCTGCTGATCCATGTGTCAACTCTATCTTCCCTTGTTCTTGTCTAGACGTGTATAAGGATTTCAGATACCGCACTACCAGATCATATGGATATTATGAGTGTTTTGGCACCCTACTTGTGCATATTGGGTTCCTTATTCAACATAGGCATCATCAAATTGGAGCTGGAGGTTATATTCTTACCTTCTTAGTGGATTTCCATCAAGTTTTAACACTTGCAGGTTTGGCTCAAGCAACCCCTGCATAGCAAAGCATCCACAAAATAATTTTAGACAATACCAGCGAGCCATTGATCGATTGGGAAAGAAAGGTCATCATCAATGCCAACAACCTACCAGCTCTGCTGGGAGCGCTGTTATATTATTATCTGATAGATCAAGCTCAATGAGAGCGGTAAATTCCTTGATACCCTGTTTTAAGTGCAATGAAGTCAGCATATGTAAAAACTGGGAAGGGGATATTATTTGCTGCTTATGGCATTCGATACTTTAAGCTTCCACCAGTACAGTAGACAGGAAATGAAAAGGAAATTTCACTGAAGCTGCCAAATTCTCGATCCCTTTTGCCAAGATATACTACTAATTACCTCTGGAATAGTTGTAAGGCTATTCTGACTCAGGTCAAGAATCCGCAGCTGTTTTAAGCCCAAAAGAGCATTGGGAAATTCATGGAGTTTCATTCGCCTGCTCACAGATAGAGAAAGAGATATAAGCTTTTGTCTAATATAGTTGTAGCTTAGATGCTTTACATATGTTCCAACCTCAGGTAGAGCTCCTTCAGGAGTGGTAATGCAGAAACTGCAGATGGTTCAGGAAGTGCAGACACATTGCCACTTAAATCAAGCACTTCAAGTTTGGACAGAGACTCAAGATCACTGGATGATACCTACAAGAAAAGTAAGTGTCACGATAATGCACAATGTAATGCAGGCCATCGTGATATATTTGCATGTGATACTAAAGTATACTCCCCCAAAGTATATTCTAGAAGCCCTTGGGAGCTTATTCTAGTGGATTCTCCATTGCTTGTTAGTATCATGATTTATAAGTGTAAGAACTTCTTAAATTCAACTATCAACATTGATCAACTTTCAGATTTAACGGAGACTAGGCATTGAATTATATGCTAATACAGACATGACCTTGTATTACCTCTGCCAAGGGATTATTGTCCAGCTTCAAGGAAGACAGACTGGGAAGGGACGATACCACAGTGCGAGGCCACCTTTTTATCTTGTTATTAGACAAAACCAAAGACTACAAAGAAGAAAAAGGAAACAAAAGGTACGAAATCAGATGGAGAGTGGTTTATATTAATACTAGAGGACAATAGCTGCCCTTCTCAAAAACTCACTTGAAGTGATGAACATAATGACAACTCATCAGGCAGAACTTCTAAAGAATTTTTAGAAAGATCAAGTTTCACCACTTCACTTGTTTCCCATGCCGCTGGTGGTACACTGCTCACACCAAGACCACTCAAGTCCAATTCCTGAAAGGAGATTATCAAGAGTTAGTTTGAAATCAAAGTATCATTCCAGAAGAACTTCATCAAGATTGGAAGGCCACTTATTTACTTTATTTCTTTTGTCATTATGAGAATACAATGAATGCATAGGATGCGGGGGGACAGCACATAAAAATTAATCTCGTTTTAGATTCAAATACCATACAAGAAAGCAATTCATTTTAAGGAAAAAGAAAATGAAAGAGACATATATCTTATTATATTGCATGTACGTAGGAAAAAAACACCTTTGATGATAAGGACAATCGCCTTGCAGCAACAATTTGGTCATCTTTCGTTGGAGTGCTTCTGGACCCTGATGCTGCAAAGAATATGTTTAAAGATTATTTCAGTGATCATGAAATGATTTTCAAATCACAAGAATCTAAGACATATCATGCATTAAATGCTGTTATAAAAGATGAAATGCATGCAATTTTTGTTGTTATGCTTCTCAACTGTCTACAGCTGTAGTATCAGAATGTATGTGCACAAACACCGACCCACTACATCTACATGCACTAACCCACTAATGCACCCAAGCACATACCCTGGACCTCAAGACTCCACACACAGCTCTTAAAACATGTCCCTAGTCAGATCACCAGAACAACCAGGATCTCTGAGTGAGACAATGGGCATGCCACATCCCCATTGTGTCACACAAGTGAGAGGCAACAAAATTATTTGTGGGGGCAAACACCGGTGAGGACACAATTCCTAGCCCGGGAAGGAATCAAACTGGTGTGGGCTGTGTGGCACTGTGGCTACTGCCTGCCCAAGCCACTTGAGCTCCAGCTCGGTCCTAAAAAATGTGTTGGGTTGTGTTAGTCTTGGGCCTTAAGCCCAGCCCATATTCCATCTATATGTATGTATGAAGAACAGAGCAATAGACAGAAAAATCTAGATATTTCCCAATCTTCAACATGGTGTCAGAGCCAAAACCATCGGCGACGGCGACCATGGAGCAGTGCTGCTCGGCGACGGCCGTCTGAATCGGTCTGCTTTGGTTGGAGGTGCGCCGCACGCGCATACGGAGGTGGCAGAAGAGGCAGCTCGACTGGAGAAAGAGTGGCTGAGGTGCTGCTGCTGCTTCGTGTTGCTTGACGGTGAAAGCAGAGGCAGCGGCAGTCGGAGGTGATTTGTGAAATTGGGGGAGGAGATTAGTCCCTGGAGTTGTGCTCGAAGTGGAGCCTGCGCATCAGGAAGGGAGCGTGCGCAGGTGCGGAGTATTCAGTTCGAGCTACAGTTGCTTGGAAGATAATCCCGTGAGTGATTTTCTCTTTCATTTCACCTGATTTGGGAGGAGAGGGAGAGAAATAGCAGGTCAGCAGCAGCGAGTTGCAGAGGAAGAATTGCTGGCTGCTGAGAAGAGGCGTATAGGCAAGCAAGTGCAGGCAGCTGTGAGTGTGTGGGAACAGGGCTGTTTCTACTGATCGTGTTGCCAATTTGAGAGCTTGCCGTGTGGTGGTGCTGGTGCTGCCGTGCTTGGATTCGGCACTCAGCTGCAAGGAAGAAGAGAAGTGTTGGTCGCCTGTGCCATCTGTAGCAGAGGAGAGTTAAAGAGGAAAGAAATTGAGGTGCCACTGAGCTGCAGTCAGTGCTGCTAAGACTGAAGATAAAACAATGGAGACTCAGAACAAAATAATTGAGCAGATATTCGAGAAGTTGGCTGAAATTCTTACTGGGAGCCAACTTGAGAATATTGCTCAAATATTTTTGGCGAAGAGTTCCGAACGAATGTCAATAAAGGAGGCAAAAGAGACTTCAACAATACTCGGCAATCTAGTCAATATTGCTTCTCTAGACAAAGGTACATCTCTTGCAAATTGGATACTAGACTCTGGTGCATCTAGACATGTTACAGGGGCATCAACTGAATTTTCATCGTATAACCCATTCCCTCCCACACGGAATGAAACCATTCAAACTGCAGATGGAACCGCGCAACCTATTAAAGGTGTGGGTACAGTTGAATGCACTCCATCAATTACTTTATCATCCGTTTTATATGTTCCTTCATTTCCAGTAAATCTAGTATCCCTGAGTTCTTTAGTAGATCATATGGATTGCCGTGTCACTCTTGATCGTGAAAATTGTATAATTGAGGATAGGACGACCGGAAGGATACTTGGAAGTGGCATAAGACGTAATGGGCTCTGGTTTCTGGACAGAAGAATATATAAATCTCAGTGTAGTGCTTTGATAGTTGCTGCAAGCAAAGAGGTCGTTGAGGTAATACTCCAACATTGTCGATTGGGTCATATGTCTTTTGACACTATGAGCAAAGTCTTTCCTGATATGATGAAGAAGGTGGACAAAAACAAGTTGATATGTGATGCATGTGAGTTTGGGAAGCATATCAGGTCATCCTATGTGAGTAGAGGACTCCGAAGCACATCGCCTTTTGTGTTAGTCCATTCTGATGTGTGGACATCCCCAGTCATCTCAGTGAGCGGAATGAAGTATTTTGTGACATTTATAGATTGCTATTCTCGTATGACCTAGATATATCTTATGAGACATAAAAGCGAGGTACTTAAATGTTTCAAGGATTTCTATGCATGCGTGAAGAATCAGTTCAATACACAAGTTAAAATTATAAGAACTGATAATGGCACTGAGTATGTGAACAATGAATTTAGTAGTTTTCTTTCAGCCGAAGGAATACTTCATCAGACCTCTTGTCCTGATACACCTCCACAAAATGGTGTGGCTGAGAGGAAGAATCGACATCTATTAGAGGTGGCTCGATCTCTTATGTATACTATGAATGTGCCAAAGTTCTTATGGAGTGAAGCGGTTATGACTGCTACTTATCTCATTAACCGCACTCCATCGAGAGTGCTTGGGATGAAGACTCCATACGAAATGTTGTATGGAAAGAATGAATTCAAAGTTCCACCGAAGGTATTTGGATGTACATGTTTTGTTAGAGATCACAGACCTTCAGTTGGAAAGTTGGATCCTCAAGCTGTGAAGTGTATATTTGTGGGATATTCTACGGGGCAAAAAGGATATAAGTGTTGGAGTCCTAGTGAACGGCGCTTATTTGTGAGCATGGATGTCACATTTAGAGAGTCAATACCGTTCTATGGTGAGAGGACTGATCTAAGTTTTTTGTTTGAACATGACTCTACTAGCACATATGAAGCTAGTCGAGAGGGGGAGAATAGAGACCGGCATGATGGTTCAACGGAGCGACCATTGAGTAAAATGGAAGTGGTGATTGGTGTTCCTCGGCAAAGAATGGAGGCTGTGACTAGCGAAATGGATCCTTCTAGTAAGGATAATTCTGTCCATGAAGACCCACGGTACAAGGGCCCTGTGAAGGTGTACACAAGAAGAAAGTTTAGGTCACAATCGGAGGCTCCTATAGCAATTTCATCTTCAAGTCCTGAACAACCTTCACAGGCTCCTGTACCAGTACCAGAGATAATTGATGTATCATCAACCTCTCAACATGAGACGGAAGGCCCCCCTTCATATAATATGCCCATTGCATTGCGCAAAGGAACGCGAGCCAATGCCGGAGTACCTCCACCAAGGTATGGATTTGAAAATAATATTAGTAACTACGTCTCTTATGGTTCTTTGTCTCCTGCATATAGAGCGTTTGTTGCATCGTTACAATCTATAGTGATTCCGAGAGACTGGAAAGAAGCAAAGCAAGATCCTAATTGGCACGAGGCCATGTTAGAAGAGCTAAGAGCTCTTGAAAAGAATAGAACATGGGATTTTGTAAAACTACCTGAGGGGAAGAAAGCAGTTAGCTGCAAATGGGTATTTACTGTGAAGCAAAACCCAGAAGGAAAGGTGGATAGATATAAAGCAAGACTAGTTGCGAGGGGATATAGTCAGACATATGGAATTGACTATGATGAGACATTTGCACCGGTGGCAAAGATGAGTACCGTAAGAACATTGATCTCTTGTGCTGCAAACTTTGGTTGGCCATTATACCAACTAGATGTTAAGAACGCATTTTTGCATGGTGATCTTCAAGAGGAGGTTTATATGGAGATTCCTCCTGGTTTTTCTAAACCTGAGGCCGCCGGGAAGGTTTGTAAACTGAAGAAATCTTTATATGGCCTCAAGCAGTCTCCACGGGCATGGTTTGACAGATTTAGACGTGCGCTATGTGGCATGGGATACAAACAATGCAATGGAGACCACACTGTCTTTTATCGACACTCTGGACGTAAAGTCACAATTCTAGCCGTGTATGTTGATGACATTATCATCACAGGAGATGATGAGCTGGAGATCAAACACCTAAAGGAGAATCTAAGCAAGGAGTTCGAGGTTAAGGACCTTGGCCACCTCAAATATTTCCTTGGCATTGAGATTGCTCGATCGCCAAAAGGTATTGTCCTCTCACAAAGGAAGTATGTTCTAGATTTACTTAATGAGACTGGTATGCTAGGTTGCCGGCCTGTATCAACTCCTATTGATCCAAACCACAAGTTGTATGCTAATTCTGGTGATCCAGTGAATAAAGAGAGTTATCAACGGCTTGTTGGTCGGCTCATTTATTTGTGTCACACAAGGCCTGATATTACTTATGCAGTTAGCGTGGTGAGCCGATACATGCATGATCCTAGAAGTGGACATCTTGATGCCGTTTATCGCATACTACGGTATTTGAAGAGTAGTCCTGGAAAAGGAATTATTTTCAGGAGTCATGGTCATTTGAAGGTGGAGGGCTACTGTGATGCTGATTGGGCCAGTTGTTTTGATGATAGGAGATCGACCTCGGGCTATTGTGTCTTTGTTGGTGGAAACTTGGTTTCGTGGAGAAGTAAGAAACAACCAGTCGTATCCCGTTCAACTGCTGAAGCAGAGTATAGAGCTATGTCATTGGGGTTGTGCGAGATGTTATGGTTAAGACGTCTCCTATCAGAATTAAATGTTCTAAGAAAAGGTCCATTGAAGCTTTGGTGCGACAACAAGGCAGCTATTAATATAGCTAATAATCCAGTTCAGTTTGATAGAACAAAGCACGTGGAGATTGATCGGTTTTTCATTAAGGAGAAGTTGGATGATGGTACACTAGAGTTGAGTTATGTAAACTCAGGAGATCAACTAGGAGACTGTTTAACAAAAGGATTAGGAGTTAAACAGTGTGATATGGCATGTAACAAGATGGGGATGATTGATATATATCGCCCATCTTGAGGGGGAGTGTTGGGTTGTGTTAGTCTTGGGCCTTAAGCCCAGCCCATATTCCATCTATATGTATGTATGAAGAACAGAGCAATAGACAGAAAAATCTAGATATTTCCCAATCTTCAACAAAATGCATGCATGTTTGCTTAGATTTCTTAGTTACCTTCCTCATCTGATGAAAGCCGACTGCGCAGATACTTCAGCAATGTTGTTGTTGGTCCAGAAACCAATGAACTGGTAATATAACAGATTAATATAGGCAGCTCGACGTAGATTCCAACAACCAGTTAGAGAGGAGAAACAGGGATATATAGCATACCTCCTAAGTGTCCTCATAGGATTTCCAGTAAGAAGCAGCTTCCTTAGGGTAGTCATTTTACCTTGGGTACACCATGGAGTGTCAAGAGTTAGAACCTTTCAGTAAGGCAATAGCATAGAAAGTTCATGAGATGAATGAATACACGAGCGCGGATGTGCTTTCATGCACATGCCAATAAATAAACAAAAAATAGCTTAGTGATTCATAACAAAAAGCAAAAGAAATGGCATGGAAAGCAACATTGAACAAAATAAAACGAACCTAGTTCAGCTGGGAGACCAGATAATGAGTTATTCGATAGATCGAGGAAAGATAGTTTGAGGTTGCATGCTTCGGCAGGATATTCCTTTAGCTGGTAAAAAGCAGCATATTCATCAGGACTAAATATTGAAAGCAAAGATATTGTTACTACTACGGTGTACTGTAATAACTTTTTTTTCTTGAAAGGTAAATATGGCAATATAGTAATTCTACAAGGGAACAAGCACTTCTTCATAATGACAACGCTCTTAAATTTTTGCAACTCACAAAACTCTAAACCCCAAATAAACACTAGATATTCCAAAGTCCAAACCAGTGAACTAACTGTAGAAACTTCTAAACAGTGCTAGTATTTTTTTTCCTTTTCAAAATTATGTTAATACTTGTCGATATTCGGTTTACCTGTGGAATGATGGAAAAAAAATCAATTGAACTGAAAATTTTGTCACGTAACAGATGGGGTGCAACCTGATTGGAGTGGAGATCAAGTATTCCTAATTTTGATAGCATGCCAATATCAGCTGGTGTTGAGGACAACAAGTTATTTCTGGAACATAAAATAAAAAAGGTGAATTTACAGCACAGATAAAATGGAAAATATGTCCTGATAGAGAACTAACCCCATATAGAACTCAGCTAGAGAAGAGCAGCCCCTTATGGAAGGAGGAATCGAGGTTATTTCTGATATTGAAAGAGCAAGAAACTGTCAATGCTAGTAAATTTACAGAGCAAGCACATGTGACAACATGTTCATACGAACTCACTGTTCTGATGCAGGTCAAGGCGAATTAGTTTCGAAAGTGCTCCAATACTATCCGGGATGGTTGTAAGTAGATTTTTAGCTGCAAGGAGCTGACTGTTAATTCAAATATTTAGCCTTGTAAGCATAAATTAACAGATATTTTGGTATTCATACCAACATTGAGCTCAGTGAGCATTGTCCATGAGACGAATAAGTTTTCTGAAAGCGTCACAAGCTTGTTACCCTGGAAATTTGTAGTACTTACGTTCTGTGAACAAGAGGCAGTTGGGATAACAAAATAATTAATATATACAATCTATAAATAGTTCTTACCTCCAGATCAAACTTAGTGAGTTTGGAACAATCAGCAAGTGCATCTGGTATTCTTGTTATGTTATTGTTTGACGCCTACACATAGGGCAAATATTATTCTGTGCATGTCCAGAATGGAAACTAAACAAGGAAGTCATAAGTTGGCAACAGACCAACAGCAGTGGTATGCTATGGAAATCATATAACTTTACGGTGATCCGTGACACACTACCTTGAGCTCCGACAAGGCCACACATTTTGCAAGGCTAGCTGGAAGCTCGGTGAGGTGATTATTTGATAAATCAACCCTGCCAAAACATGGCAGAGAAATACATGAGTACTAAGCAAGTAAGCATCTCACATTTTGCCGATAATCTTTCAAATAACGTGCTAATAGACTACACATATACACACATGTGCCCAAAGTGGTGTGGAACTGGAAAAAAATTAAGTTTTGCTTTTTGTCAACCATCAATTGTTGTCACATGCCTTATACTTAATGTTCAGGAGTTATACTGCTGAGAGATAAGATTCAGAGGTAACATTTATTCTCGAATATGTGATTCCACAGATCTAGATTAGAATGTAAGATAGATGCTGGCAAGAAATAGTATAATATTTGAAATAGTTTTCTGCAACAACACTACAGCAAAAATTAATTTGAATGGAACAAAATTATGTAACGAGCTTACTTGACTAAAGAAGTAGCCAGGCCAATCTCTTCGGGCAAAGTATTTAATTGGTTAAATGATGCATCCAATGATTTTAGCAATGGAAGGCTGCATGAATGAAGATGTTGAACGGTAAGATGATACTCATACATTGGGCAAGATATGTCACGTAATTACTCAACAGGGGTGGTGCATTTCATACTCTCCGATAGCTGCTGGAAGGGAAGATATGTTGTTGTGACTTATATTTAATACAACAAGTGAAGACAAATTCCTAAGGTCTTCTCTTAACACTTCAAGATTGTTGTGAGCCAATATGAGCTTCTGGAGATCCACTCCCTGAAAATTGTAAGCATCATCCGGTTACCCTGGTATTACTTTTAGGCATGTATAGTGCATAGTGGTACATGACGAACAAATTACCTCCCACCATTTCTCATCCTGACTGCCCGTGTCCAGGTTGTTGTACACCTCATTGGGTATGTCCCTGAAGTGGAAAAAGATGGCGCAATAATATGAACAGCAGTGCAACGATGTTGCTAAAATGCGAGCTCCGGCAGTCGAATGGATCGGATCCAGCTCGAGCAGATCGGAACTTGCCGAGGTAGGAGAAATTTGGACCTGAGGGAGCGATTGGAGAGGTTGAGGGAGCCCGACTCCCTGGCAGACTTGAGGATCCGGTCCATGGCGCCCCCGGGAGACTTGCAGAAGCTTCCAGATGCTTCCGGAAGCTCGCTCAGATCGCCATTGCGGCGAAATGGAGATGGCCGCTCTCTCCCGTCCTGATCCTTACTTAGTCCTGATGAATTATGGTTTTTTATATTAATTATATTTTTCACATGCAGCCTGTAACAGCTTTGCTTTTTTTTTTTTAGCTCCGCTTTGCTTCTCCAATGATAAGATTTTTTTTTTTTTTATTTTAGGAGATCTCCAACGATAAGATGGAACTAGCCGCTGGAAGTGAGTTTAGTTGGGCCGGGCGCTCTCACTCCGCTCTCATCGGGCGCAATTGGGGCTGATCGGGCAACACGTAACCACAAGCCCAACTCGTTTCCACGAGTCGGGCTTTTACTCTGGTTCCTCCGCAAACAGCCCAGCTACGTGTTGACACTTCAGTGGAGAGAAGGAATATATATGATTTTTAGACGGAATTAAATTTCCATCCATCTATAAAAGCAGTCCATCAAAGGGAGGGCGTGTGCGTGCGGTTTTGTGGCCAGATGAACTGACATTGAAATCGTACAAATACTATTGATCGATCGTGCATCTTTGACGAACAACTGGCCTAGGAAGCCATTCTCCTTCTCTAAAACCTCTTTATAGAATTCTCTTGCTGATTTTCCAAAAAGAATTCTCTTATTACTGTCGTGCTCGTGTTCCAAAAAGACGACGAGCACCTGGTTTTTGGGCGTGACGGCGCCCACGGCTCCCCGCCACGTGACGTCGCAGAAAACAAAACCGGACACGCGGACAGAACCGAAAGCGACTCGTCGTCTCGCTCACCACCACCACCCTGACCTGCCCTGCTCCGCGCGGGAGATCCGTCCACCTCCGACTCCAATGGCGCCGTCGCGCCCGCTCATGCGCGGGATACGCCCGCCTCGCGTCTTCCCCGCGCGCGGTCTCCGCGCCTCGCCGTACGCCGTCGCCCTCACCGCGCTGCTCGTCGCCTCCGCATTCATCCTCGCGCTCATCGCCTTCGGCGTCTTCTCGCTCCCGATCTCCGCTCCCAACGCCGCCACCACCGCCGGCTCCGCGGGAGGAGAGACCGAGTCCGCCGATGCCCGCCCCGCGCGCCCGCGCCCCCGCCGCGACCTCGGGTGAGCAGTCTCTCTCAGCATTCGTCGGTTGGTTTCCCCTCCCCCAACACCAGTTACTCTGTCCAGATTTGATTCGATCTGGTGGCGATCCCGCTGATCGTTTCCGTGCCTGCAAGCAGAGAGGGGCTGGGAGAGCGGGGCGCACAGTGGACGGAGGTCATCTCCTGGGAGCCCAGGGCTTTCGTCTACCACAATTTCCTGGTACGCACGCAACTCCAATGCAGTCTCTCTGTGTTCAGTTCAGAGCTATCATTCCTACACATGCATCATGTTCTGTTCCAAGTTGAACAAAATTAGCCCACGCACAGTTGGTTGGGGCAATTAGCTTTCCTTTGAACATCTCTCTGTTAGACCCCTTGAATCATGGAACACCGAATTAAAGGGTGTTTACCTCATGGTTGGCTCAGCTGCACGTCACTGAAATGGAAATGCTAGAGTTCTTGTAACAGGCCTTCGTTGTCTCCTCCTAGCAATCCTCTACTTTATAATAAGAATTGCTTGCTCAAATATGGGATGCTAATTGGGATGTAATCATGTGAACAAGTACTGTCTGAACAAGTTTACGTATAAACTGCATAATAACTAAGAAAGCCATCTTGCTGGGGAGAACAAATAAGGGACAAGTGCAGATGACGATTTTTCTTTCTAGTTCTCACTCCTGAGTGGTGTATCTGGTGGTTTAGGGCGTTTAATAGCCCTCAGTGTTGAATTGTTTATATGTGCTGCCTGCTGTGCCCTGTTATTAAACATTTATTTATTCTTTATCATTTTCTGTTGCTTATTAGTTCATCTTCCAATATTGATGATGATGAAAGGATTCCTGACAGTTTGTTCCTTTCAACATTATCAGTCAAAGGAGGAGTGCGAATACTTGATTGGTTTGGCCAGGCCTCACATGGTGAAATCAACCGTTGTCGATAGCACAACTGGTAAAAGCAAGGACAGCAGGGTTCGCACAAGTTCAGGCATGTTTCTTCAAAGAGGGCGAGACAAAGTTATTCGGGCCATTGAGAAGAGGATAGCAGACTACACCTTCATTCCTGTAGGTGTGTGTGTGATCATTGAAGAGTTCAATTTACAGCTATACTCTTGTTCTCAACAAGCCCTGTTATTAGGGAATCTTAAGAGTAATAAGGCAAGGTTAAGATGTAGATCAAACTGCCACTCAAATAACACAGCGCAATCCAATGGTTATATATGTCTTCTTAGTTCTCAGTTACAAATATCAGTACACAAGTGCTTGGAGTTGTATCAGCGTGCAATTATTAATGTGTTGTATCACTATATTTTGGCCAACCACCCATTTCTTAACATGTTCAGTTCTTAGCCTTTGAACTTGGTTTATGTTTTTTGAATCATAATGAGTCTTGCTACCTTGCAGAACATGGAGAGGGGCTCCAGGTTCTCCACTATGAAGTTGGGCAGAAGTATGAACCTCACTTTGACTATTTTCTGGATGAATACAACACCAAGAATGGTGGCCAAAGGATGGCTACTCTTCTGATGTATCTGTAAGTATGGTCTTTTGTACCCATGACTTTTTGGTTGCTTGTGACACTAATTGAATGGCTCATATGTTCTTCTACTCTCTTTTTTTTTTTGGGTGGGGGGAATTGGAACAGATCGGATGTTGAGGAAGGGGGTGAGACTATTTTCCCTGATGCAAATGTGAACAGCAGTTCTTTACCTTGGTACAATGAGCTTTCAGAGTGTGCAAAAAAAGGTCTTGCTATTAAACCAAAGATGGGAGATGCGCTGCTCTTTTATAGCATGAAACCAGATGCCACACTAGACCCATTAAGTTTGCATGGTTAGTCCAATACTTGCCTGTTGTTCTTATTAGTTTTTTTTTGGACTTAGTAAAATTTGATGGCTGTTAGACCTTTAATTTGTGCTCTATTGGATGTTGTTCAATTTGATGGCTGTTAGACCTGTAATTTGTGCTCTATTGGATGTTGTTCCATTTGCCTTCTTCAAATTTAGTTTCTGTTACTGATTGATACTGCTCGCAGGTGCCTCGTATGCCTTTTACAGTTTTCCTTATCTCACATTGATCATGCAGGTGGTTGTCCTGTGATTAGAGGAAATAAATGGTCGTCAACCAAGTGGATGCACATTCATGAGTACAAAGCTTGAAGCTTCGGAAGTCCTTTTTTCTGGTAGGTATACTTTGCTATTGCTGCTGTTTTCTTATCGCCCACCGATGCTAAGCTGGATGCACTATTGCTGCTGTTTTGTATTCTTTTTAGTGTCACTCCTAGGAATTTCTCCTTAGGATCAGAATATTTCCTTTTGTCTGTTATTTTGAATGCTTAAATGCGTCCCTAAATCCATTTAATTAGATACTTATCCATATAGAAACTGGATGTGGGATGGACCGTTTTGATCATGCAATGTTTTATTTGCTGCTCGATTTAACTGGCTGAGAGCTTGACCATCTAAGCTTTTGGTAGAGAAATCGTGTAACTAATAATGTGCTCTTACTTTCAGCTGCACAGATGGACATGTGAGTTGTGCTCTTTCCGGGATGGCACTTGTGAGGCTTTACAGATACACTCTAGCTGTATTCTTTACTCCTCGGTGAAGGAGATAATTGAGGCGATAAGCAGGGTTTACTTGTCCTTGCTGCGGTTTTGAAAATGATCATGCCTTGCTGACTTGTCATTTGCTTTTCGTGAAAGTACCCCAACTATAGATGAATGATGTAGCGTTGGGTTCATAAGGATTTGTGAATTTTGTTTTTCTTCTCCTATTGTGACCGCTAACATTAGTACCGTAAATTTGTAATATGATATGGTATAAGTTGGGTTGCTAATCGAGAGCTGTGCGTTGAGGGAACTGTCCGTTTGACGTTTGTGTCGGTGGTGACATGATGATAATTCAGCTTCGGATGTCATGCTTCTCGCCCTGTTTGCGGATTTATTACGAGTTTAGGGGAGAGAAAATTCAATGCGCTTCGGTTGGGATTGGGAAATTATGGTTGGTGCCATGTTAGATGAGGTGATTCCTCGCCAAAAAAAAAAAGAAAAAAAAAGAGGTGATGGTAGAACTAAACTTTTTAAGCTTGAAGCTGCGTGACAGCAGAATGTGACCCGACAACGATATACACCTGTAAGTTTCGAAAGATTCCTAGTCCCACCAAGACTCTCAGAATACTCCTGCCTTGAGACCAGATCTACCAAACGGAACCTGATGCCAAGCAGGAGAGGAGAGTGCTGATATCGCTATCAACGATGGATGACTGACTATTTGAGCGCCAATCACGGGTTCACATCAAATCACATTCACACGCGATCGAGAAAAAAATGAAAGAGCAAGAAATGTCGCCGCCGTGGCATTTCCAAAGTTTGGTGCAGTCAACAGCGCCAGGCGTCGGTGCGTGAGTTCTCGCGCCAACCCGACCCACGCATGCATCACACACAGCACACGACGCGTCTCTTTGCAATTTCTTACTCCTCCGTTTCTTCCCTCTCACCGGCGGCCACCTGATCTGGGACTCCGACTAGTGAAGCTGCGACTCCTGCCCTTCTCTTCTCGGCGGCCGCCACATCGCTGACGCTCTGCTAGATCTCGCGGCCAGCCCTAGTCACTGGCCCCAGATCTGCCGCTCGCCATGGACCCCGGCGGCGGCCTCACGGCCATCCGCCTGCCCTACCGCCACCTCCGCGACGCCGAAATGGAGCTCGTCAACCTCAACGGCAGCCCCAGCACCAGTAGAGGTAGCCCACGCACCGGCGCTCCTGGGGAGGGGGCGCCCAAGGACCAGCCCCCGGACGACCACCAGGTGGCGAGGAGCGGCCGCGGCATAAGCAGGACCAGGCTCGTGCTCGCTTGCACAGTCGCCGCGGGCGTCCAGTTCGGCTGGGCGCTGCAGCTCTCCCTCCTCACGCCCTACATCCAGGTATATAAACCACCTCTCCTCCTGATTAGCGTGAGATCCCGCTCTCTCTGCCTTCTCCCGTCGGAACTGTGATCCCAATAGTTTGTTCGGTTAACGCATTTAGGGACAGGACCAGAGCTGGATTGGTTGCCCCCCTTTCCGTTTTGGGTGACGCGGTTCTGTTGCAACTGCTCACCGATTACTGCAAGTCTCTGCTACAACTTGCCAATTCAAATATATATATACCTTAAAAGAATGCAGTTGTTTGCCTAAATTGGGGCTGCTGTTAGCATCTTCAGTTTTCAAGCATGGGAGGACTATTTGGCTAGGCAATACATCTCTATGACCAATACATCTCTAGAATCTACAAATAATGACCACGCAAACAAGCCACCCAGTTTTAGCTCCCATTCCTAGTTCGCTGAAATTTCAATTGATGTCGCATATAAATGCTGGGGAAAAAAATGTTGAAGCTTTAAGAAACCACCTGGTCATTTTGTTTTTGCTGTCCGAAATTGCATATTTGCTATGTAAATTAATTCACCTGTTGTCTGTTTCTGACTTTTTTGCGCAGACCCTAGGAATAGACCATGCCGTGGCATCATTTATTTGGCTTTGTGGACCTATTACTGGTTTTGTGGTAAGTCAACACAGGGACAATACTACTACTTATTTTCTCCAGAAAACATACAAAGCTTCATTTCGAATCAAATCTTCAAATGATGGTATTTTTTCAGGTTCAACCTTGTGTTGGTGTCTGGAGTGACAAATGCCGTTCAAGATATGGGAGGAGAAGACCATTTATTCTGGCTGGATGCTTAATGATATGTGCTGCTGTGAGTTAGACCAAGTTTCATAGGTCATCATGTTTTCCCCATTCCCTTCACGCTCTAATAGATAGGCTTCACGCGTAGGTAATTTTAATCGGGTTTTCTGCAGACCTTGGTTACATGATTGGAGATACCTCCGAGCATTGCAGGTAACCACTGATCTCTTCTTCGTTTCCTTTGTTTTTCTTACGTCAAGTGTGGTATCAAAAAAATGCTAATGGCTGCTTAATTTCAGTACGTATAAGGGTACAAGATATCGAGCTGCCATTGTTTTCATTCTTGGATTCTGGATGCTGGACCTTGCAAACAATACAGTACAAGTAAGCCTTTGTATCTCCCATGCCTGCACCAAATATTTGTCAGATTTGGTGCTGAGCTTTTGATGGAAATCGCCTAACATTTTTGTTACTGTCTGGTACAAATAGGGTCCTGCGCGTGCCCTTCTAGCCGACCTTTCAGGTGATTTATGCATTTGTTATTAGAACATTCTCTACGCTAGATTCACACTCAAAATATCACTAAGTGATCATCACCTTCCATGATGCAGGTCCTGATCAGTGTAATTCTGCAAACGCAATATTCTGCTCATGGATGGCTGTTGGAAACATTGTTGGCTTTTCATCTGGTGCAAGTGGCAATTGGCACAAGTACGTTTTTCCTGTGCGTTCTTTGAGTAACTTGGAGGTTATGACTTAGCAATTGGTGCTGGCTTTAATATAATTTTCATACAACTGCTGAATCGATCTAAGTCGTCCTAGCTGTCGTAATTGGTTAATTGTGCAGTTTTGTATATCCAGAACCTACATTTCGAGTGGCTTTTCAAAACCATCTTGTAACTATGATGCTGACTCTAGCATTGCATTTACGAAACAGCACCATATGGTTATAAACATGTTTCACTTTGTGTTTATAGCCGAGGAACCTGCCATCCTTCTGGCATTCCTCGTGTTTAAGACTTTTTAATGTGTCAAAATGTTTAATTCTCCCGAGTTCTCTCCAGTAAAGGCCAACAACAACAACAACAACAATAGCAAAGCCTTATTGTCCGAAGCAAGACGGATTAGGCTAGAGAGGAATTCCAACAAGCACGACCGACAAATAGGATATAAGAAATAAATAGGTAATAACACCAATAGTGACAGCAAGCAAATAGAAAATAGCAAACTTTCTCCAGTCAACATTTTTTTAATTATAAAAGCTCAGTTTACCTAATTTTCCTTGCTTTACAGGTGGTTTCCCTTTTTAATGACAAGAGCCTGCTGTGAAGCTTGTGGTAATTTGAAAGCAGCTTTCTTAGTTGCAGTTGTAAGTTCTCAGAAGAGAGCCAGAAAAATCCTGCTTAGAAGTTACATCTGTTCTATTTCTAGGACTGCTGAATTTTATTTGCAAAAGCTAAGTAAGTTCCATGTGCAGGTATTTCTTCTATTTTGTATGTCTGTTACACTGTACTTCGCTGAAGAGATCCCGTTGGAACAAAAAGATGCACGAGGAATGTCTGATTCGGCCCCTCTGCTGAATGATTCTAGAGATGATGATTGTGCATCGCATGAACCAAGTGAGGGAAGACTCCCTAATGGCCATGCAGTTGGAAACAATATTTCTGCTGACTCCTGTGCTGAGGATTCTAGAAATGTGAACTCCAATTCGAACAGCTATAATGGTGAAGTTTTCAATGATGGGCCAGGAGCAGTTCTGGTTAACATTTTGACTAGCATGAGACATCTACCTCCTGGGATGCACTCTGTGCTAATAGTTATGGCTCTAACATGGGTATGACATCAAATTACACCAACCTCTGGTAGATATTGTCTTTTCCTTTTTGCTTTGATTCTGATGGAGTTGCCTTTGTTTGTTTGATTCACAGTTGTCATGGTTTCCCTTTTTCCTTTTTGACACTGACTGGATGGGGCGTGAAGTTTATCACGGGGATCCAAATGGAGACTCGAGTGAAAAGAAAGCTTATGGCAATGGTGTCCGAGAAGGTGCATTTGGTTTGCTATTGAATTCAGTAAGAACTCGTTATCGACCTGTTCACTATAATTTGTGTAGGACTATATTTAGAGGCAATTGCCTAACATTTCTGTCCTCCGTATATCGAGAATCTTGAAGTTCATGCTATACCTTTAAAAATGCTAAGAAGCTTAGTTAGTATTAGAGGGCCATCATATTGAGCTTGTAGATGAAATATTTGGTTCATTTGTATAGGTTGTCCTTGGCGTTGGTTCCTTCCTTGTAGATCCACTATGTCGGTTGATTGGTGCGAGAATGGTTTGGGCACTCAGCAATTTCACAGTATTTGTGTGCATGATGGCTACAACTATACTAAGTTGGATCTCTTCTGATCTGTACTCAAGTAAACTTCATCACATCATTGGAGCAAATAAGACAGTCAAGAACGCGGCATTGATTGTTTTCTCTCTTCTTGGGTTGCCACTCTCCGTGAGTACCAGATTAGCACTTCAGTCTGCATTTTTTGTGTTGGAAGCAGACTTACACTTTGCTCTTGCGTGTTTCAGATCACTTATAGTGTTCCATTTTCTGTAACTGCTGAATTGACTGCCGGAACAGGAGGTGGACAAGGTTCGTGTTGCAGTGTATTAGCTTATATTCATGCCCATGTGATTCTCGGTGAATGATAATTTTTGTGCCCCGTCTCCAGGTTTGGCTACAGGAGTCCTAAATCTTGCTATTGTTGTTCCCCAGGTTAGTTATTTTGTTCCAAATGCCGCTATCTTTCAACATGCACCGTTACTGGACACGTCCTGTCGATGATTCTTCCATCCTATTTGCTGCAGATAATAGTGTCACTGGGAGCAGGTCCATGGGATGCTCTCTTTGGGGGAGGAAACATCCCCGCGTTTGCCCTGGCTTCGGTTTTCTCTCTGGGTGCTGGGGTGCTTGCAGTTGTCAAGCTACCAAAGTTATCAAACTCCTACAGGTCTGCCGGCTTCCACTTTGGGTAATCTCGTGCCCGAAGCCGGCGTGTCAGATATTTACAAAAACAAGGAGGGCTGAGCTCCATTTTGCCATTCGTTTACACTGAAATGATTCTTTTTCCTCCAACCACTACAGAATAAGTAGACTCTAGGATAGAGAGAGCTAGTTAGGTTCATGTGCATACAAGCCAATGCAAAGGTGTAAAAGCTGTGTCTATCTTTTTTTGACTGTATATGTAAGAGCTGCCCGCCCGTATGGCGGAGAGAGAGGGAAATACAATTGATGTAACACTTTTTGGTCCTAATTAACCTGCACTCGGTTGTACGACATGCCTGTACATTTCAAAGGGAAATTAAGGGGGCGTTTGGATACCCCTCTATTTCACCCTCTAAACTTCTACCCTCTAAAGTAAAAAAGAATCTTACTATTTAGGGGTACTAAATAAAATTTAATTGCAAAACCTTTCTGCAGACGGGCGTTATTTTTCGAGACGAATCTAACGAGCCAAAGAAATCAATGTTTTGACACAGTGATGCTACAGTAACCATCATCTAATCGCGGCTTAATTACCCTCATTACGTTCGTCTCGCGAAATAGAGGGGGGATCCTGGACTTAGTTTTGTAATTTGACTTTGTTTAGTACACATAAATCGTGCCGGAAGTATTGATGTGACATCTACAGTAATAATCGCGCCCTATTATTCTCATCCGAACGGGGCCTAAGAACACTACTCCTCCTATGTGGCGTCGTCGTCGGTGACTTCCAGCTCAATGTAGCCCTTGCGGAAGAGCTGCTCACACATGTCCTCGTTCACCTTCTCTACCTTCTCAGAGAATGCAATAGAATCCCTGTAGAGCTCTCGGGTAGTCTCAGACTCCGCGGCGAGCATCCAGCTGGGCATGCGTGGGTGGGGAGTTGTGGAGAAACCCAGCACCACGTCGTTGGCCGACCGAGGCAGCCTCACAAGCTTGGTCTTCTTCTTCTTCTTCCCCGATCCCGGCTGGTCCTGGGACGCCATCCTTTCGCCCTGGATCTCCGCGGGCTTGGCTGATCGCTTCCCCTTCAACCTGCGGACCTTCTTCAAGAGCTTGTCGCAGCGCCTTTCCAACCTCTCCTCCTCCAACTTATCCATGGCGGCTCGCTTCATCGATCGATCCTTTCCTTGGTGATCTAGCTAGATGTGGATTGTGCAACCGCAGGCAGGACTGGATGAGGCCGGCACGGCAGTATACATGCATGTATTTATTTGATACTTGGAAATACCTACGGATTTCGACTCGGATCAGGCATCCGCTGCACGTACGTTCCGACTCCGACCCAATTAATTCCAGCAATTAAGCTAGCGCCCAAAGACAGTTGTTTCTCTCATATATGGGCTGTGCTTGTCTTGACAATAAGATCAAAAGGTGCGGCCGGCCACTATGCTCAGCTAGCACAAACACAACTGTTTCTGATCGATTTGTCAAAGCTGTGCTCAAAACAGGTCATCTTCCTCCTCCCAGCACCTCTCGATTCGATCACCCACAGTACGTAAGAGCCGCAATTGCAATCCACCGCAATTGAACCCACACGCTCCAACTTTAACTTCGGTGGAGGTCTGGATCATAAATCAGTTACTCCTGTGATCCCACTCAGTCTTTGGCCCGCAAAATTAGTCAGATGAAATGGGCTTTTGCAACAGTGTATTCTGCAAAATCTCGAAGTGCCGAGTGGTTGACGATGAACCAAGTTGTTCTTGCTAAGTTGGTCATCAGACTCATTCTGTAGGTGCAAACAAGCAACTTTCTTCTGTGATTGTCGTAAGATACGATGCAAATTAATTAATTTGCACAATTCTATTCATTGCCTCATGCACAATCGTCAGTATAAACACCATACTCTTCTCTGCATAATGGAATATATATATGATGATGATGATAACGACTAGCAATTGATATCTGTTCCGATCATTAGTTCAGAAAGGTCTCTGGCAACAAAATCCTAAGATTCACATAATAACCAGACAAATAAGAACCGAGACAGGCCAAAATTTTGATTAAAAAAAACCTGTTATCATGAAAAAAGGTTTCCTGCTACATCCTCTATATCATGATTGCTGCAAACAATCAAAGTACTACAATTCAAGCAACAGCATCGGCTTAATGAACATGGCACGCCATCCTGAGTGTAGTGGATTCACTGGGTCTGATGATCCAGAACAATGAAATACGTAACTGACTAGCTAGGGAGTTCAGGCTCAGGAATCAGGATGGATGCATCAAGGGCCCTAAGAACGTCACTTCTAGTTTGCTGTCTGAGCTTGCTTGTTATCTTTGTGGCTCTTCTTCCGCTTCCGAACCCTTTTTCTCTTCGACTCACCATCAGCCTTAGCCCCCTGGACAACAGACGATGCCATCAGAGGTTGCAATTTGTGATGTAAACACCAATGAATCTGGTGTAATGGCACATTGATACAACTGAAATCAGATGCTAAAGCACGATTCTAAATCCCATGAATTAATATGCATGTCTTTTCGCTGTCGCCCGTCTACTCCTGCCTCTATTATCATACAACACCAAACTTGATTTCTTCTGATCGACATAATTCGGGAGTAACATTCAAACTATCGAGTCAAAATTAAGAGGATGATGAAAGCCAAAACTCCATACAGTAAAATTACCTGATCCTGAGCACCTGAGGATTGGGGCTTTGGTTTCTTTTTCCTGCAGGAGAGCGGGTTTGGGCCCTGAAAAAGGATAGCATTTGGTACACGAAAGTCAAGAAAAAGACCGGAGTAATGAATACAGCTACTGCTGATCCCTACTACTACTATATCATAAACATTGAATACTGTCAGCCACATGACTGTAGATATAACCTTTGCTCTGTTCCTTTTGAACTTGCTTTTCTCTGCAACACCAAGTGCATTTTTTACAAGGGAACTGATAGACCTCTTGTGTTGTTCTCCGCCACTTTCAATTTCACCGACTCCCATCTCTCCTTCTGATGCAGCTTTCAGTAACCTTTTGTATTCAGATATATCCATATTGAGACGCTTCTCCTCGTCCAATTGAGCAAACTTGCGTTGTTGCACAGACGGTTGTTCTATAAATAAGGAGTTCTTGAGACCATATATTACAGGAACCCCAGGAATCTACATGGAAGCAAACAGAGTACATGAGTCCAAATGCTATTGTGCAGGCATGATTTTAACTCGGTTCATAAATGGACACAGCAGATTAGGATTGAGGGTGGTACCTCTCGCAACTTTTCCCGGAGATCAGCATCCTGCGTGGCAACAAAGAAGTGCTCGGGATTTTTATCACCTATGAGTGATAGAACACAGTTGACAGCACTCACCACCTTGTCATGCTCACACCTGGAAAAACAAGAGACATCCAAAGTCAATACATCGTCCTCGGGTGGCTCACCTGATCAACATTTGATCATTATCCCAACAAAACGGGTGCAAATTTCAAATGCAGCTTAGGTTCCAGAATTGAGCTAGAAAATGCTAATTTTCGTTCTCTGGTCATATAAAATTAGTGGTGGCAGAACACAAAAATGATGATCTAGTTTCAATCTGGCTTTGGTACAATTACGCAACAGGTTAGAACTGAAATAGAAGTAGTGCCAGTAGCTAAAAGGAAGGGACGGTGTAAAAAAAAAAAAACAAAGAAAAGAAACGGACTTGGTGGTGGCGAGCAGGCTGGCGGCGTCGAAGCAGTGGGCGTGAGATTTGCCGAGGCGCCTGAGCTCGGCGAGGACGCACTTGGAGGTGGAGAGGACGGGCGTCCTGGATGCGGAGAGGAGGTCGCGGAGAGCCTCGTCGGCGGGGAGGAGGCTCTGGGTGAGGAGGTGGTAGACGAAGGTGCCGTCGACGAGGACCTTGTAGGGCTCGCGGAAGCCGAAGCAGGTGGCGTAGAACTTGACCGCCTTGCGGTGGCGCGAACGCTTCTTCACCCTCATCCTCCTCCTGCTGTGCGACCGGCGGCGAGGAGCAGTGGGGTAGAGGAGGCGGTCGGTGAACGGGCGGCCGGACAGAAGAGAGGAGAGAGCGAGCTAGGGCTTGGCTTCATTCATCTGTTTGTGGGCCTATCATGCCGCACGAGTAAGCCCATTCTGTAGCCCAACTCGAGCGTACACCCAAGGCCCTTTCATTCAAAGCCTGCTAGTAGTTCGTAGCTTCGTCGTCCTCCTGCTGCTCCCCGCAGAGAAAGCGCAACCGTATCCATCCTCCCTCGACCGCCATGGCCGCCGCCGAGGTGGACCCCGCACCCAACCCTACCTCCAACCTCCCCAACGGATCCTCTTCGGCCCAGGACAAGAACAAGTCCAGAGAGAGCGAACGACGCCGCCGCCGCCGCAAGCAGAAGAAGAACAAGGCTGCCGCCAATGCCGCAGATGCGGGCGGGGACGAGGAGGGCGCCAACGGCAACGCCGATCCAAATCCTCAGGTATATCAGTGTCACGCCTGTACCGTTTTGAGTTCGGTGCTCCTGTGGCCTCACCGAAGAGAGCTCTTGCAGGTCGAGGTGGAGGTCGAGTACGTGCCGGAGAAGGCCGACCTGGATGACGCTCTTCTAGCCGACTTCAAGAGCATCTTCGACAAGTTCACCTTCACAGACTCCCCAGCTGCCGCCGAGGTATCCCAGTATTCAAACACTTGCCATTTTCGCCATCATAATTGAACTGTTACGAGATTTTCATGCCGAGTCACTCACAGTTGATTTCGAATGGAATTTTCTCTGCTGTAATTATCTGATACTTGGGTTGATGTTAGGATGCTGAGAAGAAGGATGAGGCTGGCACTGATGCACCCAACAAGGGGGACGGATCCGACTCCGACGATGACGAGTCTGAGGCCCAGCAAAAGAAGGATGGAGGCGTATCCAATAAGCAGAAAAAAGTTTGTTATTTCATCTCTGCCTGTTTGTTGATAACACTGATTATATTGTCTGTTCAGTACCTGAAAATGTCTTTTGTTTGTGTTTTTCTAGTTGCAACGGAGAATGAAGATTGCGGAGTTGAAACAGCTATGTGCCAGGCCGGACGTGGTTGAGGTATGCTGCCGTTGATTGCTCTGACAAGTTGATTTCACAGACATAAAGCATACTTCTAATAATTTTAGTTAAAGGCACTAAAATGCAAGTAAAGGGCTCACTAAACTATTTCTGTGTTTCCCACATCTCCACTAAACTCTTTATATTGCTTGTAAGATTGTTTTTGGATTTCCTTCATTTGAGACAATTGTGTTGGTGGTCTTCCTAGGTCTGGGATGCGACCGCATCAGATCCTAAGTTACTTGTCTACCTGAAGTCCTACAGGAACTCTGTACCAGTCCCAAGGCACTGGTGTCAGAAGAGGAAATTCTTGCAGGTTTGTAATTTGTTTGCCGTGAACGAGGATTATGTTGCATTGCAGAAATAAATTAGTGATTTCATGCTCAACCTTATGTTACTGTGCGAATTGCAAAGCAGTGCAGTTAGTAGATGAATAGTAGGTGATTGCAAATTAAGCTATTCACTTTGCTTAAGAATTCTGTAGGGCAAGCAGTGAGGTGTCACAGTTAATTAATAAGTATTTGCTTTCACCTTTGGCTTTGTTATGGAAGGATATGAGTGGGAGGGCTGAGGGATTATAATCAGTAAGGTATCACCCTCTTATACAGACATGTAATTCTTGCAGGGACGCTGTTACAACCTTGGAGCAAGAGCTTGGTGGTACAGTACTTGAGTGGTTTCTTATTATGAACTTAGGGTATTTAATCTAGTTAATTATGAGAGCCAGATATTATGATCTTGTTAGTGTTTGATTTGCAAACATAAGCTTTGCTCAGGTCATTATGAATGTTATTTCTCTTTGGGTGTCCATAATTGAATTCGACATTGTGTTGAGCATCACCACATCTTTCTTTCCTGCATTTATTTTTCCCTCTACAGATTTGACGTCACCGTGTTGTTTCTTATAGGGAAAGAGAGGTATTGAGAAACAACCTTTCCAACTCCCTGACTTCATTGCAGCAACTGGAATAGAGAAAATAAGACAGGTATAATGACATCTTGGTTACATTGTCTGGGACCAGGGTTCAGAAAACCAGTGGCAACTGGCCAGTTGTTGCCGATTTTCAGTAAGCCTGGTGGAGCATCCAATATGGTTTAGATACTGCTTGGGACACATAGTAGTGTAGGAGTCATGGATCATTTGGATTTCATCAATATTTCACAAATACTAGTAGCTCATGATATTACCCTTTTCAGGCGTATATTGAGAAGGAGGACAGCAAAAAATTGAAGCAGAAGCAGCGGGAACGTATGCAGCCTAAGATGGGCAAGATGGATATAGATTATCAGGTAAATTTGGTTCCATTGAGAATTTAAGGTATTTGTATTCATCATAGGCGGACACATTTTTTCCTTTATTTTTTCTTGTTTTGGAATCCTAGTGCAGTTGATTTTCTATGTTCTTCTCTTTTAGTCATCCTATGTGTTCTCTTGTTCCAACTACCTGTGCATTATATTGTCCCCTAGGTGCTATTAATTTAAATTTTGTCTGGCAAGCCTAAGACCCATGTAACTGCTTTAGAGGTTACATCACTTGTTCTGGCTTGTGCACTGACATGCTGGGGGATGCGTTTGTCTCATATGTTTGCATTTAAGTGTGCTGATATGGTAGGACCGTAGTTTGTATTTGTCCCATATTGTTCAGACTTTGTTCGTAGCTCATTAAATGATTCACGTGCTGGATCGATAGGTCTCACATGTTTTGTTGTGTCCAGGTTTTGCATGATGCTTTCTTCAAGTATCAAACAAAGCCAAAATTGACTAGCCATGGTGACCTCTATTATGAAGGAAAAGAGTTTGAGGTATTTTTCCTTAATTCTGGTCACTTCTTATATATTTTGACAGGGAGGGTGTAGGTAGTTGTCCATGAGATCCAGATGCGTCTTCACATTTGGTTCATTGAGGATAATGTATTATTTGTGCACATAACAGGTCAAACTTAGGGAAATGAAGCCAGGTATTCTATCTCGAGAACTCAAAGAAGCTCTTGGTATGCCTGATGGTGCCCCGCCTCCATGGCTTATAAACATGCAGGTGATCATTAGTTATGAATCTGCATGCAGCTAGACCTCTCCCTTCAATGTTAGCTTATTAACATCAAATGATTTTGCAGAGATATGGTCCCCCACCCTCGTATCCTTCACTGAAGATTCCTGGTCTAAACGCTCCAATTCCTCCTGGTGCAAGTTTTGGATATCGTCCTGGGGAATGGGGAAAGCCTCCTGTTGATGAGGTATGCTAATTATTTGCCTCTGGGGTCTTATCCACTATTGAAATATTTTTTCTCACTGAACTGACACATTTCTCTTATGATCTAATCTATGACAGTATGGACGCCCCTTATACGGAGATGTTTTTGGTGTCCTGCAACAAGATGAACCTAATTATGACGTACGTTTATTGACACATTATCTTTCTTGAGCCAAGTTTATAGGATTTGTGTACTGTACCCTTGCTGGATTAGCTGAATGTTGCATGGAACTGTAGGATGAGCCTGTTGATCGTAGCAAGCACTGGGGAGATTTGGAAGAGGAAGAGGAGGAAGAAGAGGAGGAAGAGGAGGAGGAAGAGGAAGAACCAATGGAAGATGAAGACATGGAAGACGGCATTCAATCTGTTGACACCATCTCAAGGTTCTACCATGGCCCCTCTTCATTTGATTGATTTATTTTGTTTTATTGGATAAGGAACCAGGTTTTGATGCTTCATTTTTAATAGCACTCCCACTGGTGTGGAAACACCTGATGTCATCGATCTTCGGAAGGCGCAGAGGAAAGAGCCTGAAAGGCAAACAGAGAAGCAACTATACCAGGTGAGGACATGACTGCGATTATTGTGGCATTTCTGGCTAATCTTAAACCCTTGTTGAACTTCTTGACCAACATTTATATTTCTTTTTTTTCAATCTGAAGGTTCTTGAGCAGAAAGAGGAAAGAATTGCCCCTGGTACTCTCTACGGATCAAGCCACACGTAAGTGACACAATTTACACTATTATTTTTAAATTGTCTATCTTGCATTTTTTGATGTTTCCCGTTGTTGGTCGAACCTGCTGCCTTTGCAGGTATGTGCTCGGGGCACAAGACAAAGCTTCTACTAAAAGGGTGAGCTCCGTATTCCCTTGCAGCCGTGTTTACAAGTAGCCTTCTTTCTGTGCATTGTTTTGAGTGACTTACTGAGCTCTCCCTGTGGTTCTTTTTTGCAGGTTGATCTTCTCAAGAACCAGAAGTCTGATAAAGTGGATGTCACCATACAACCTGAGGAACTGGAGGTTATGGATGATGTTTTGGCAGCCAAGTAAGACATTACATGTGTTCTGTGTTTCCAAAACTGTCAGTTGCTGTGAGTCAACATGTTGATGCTTTTTTCTGAATCGGGAAACAGGTATGAAGAAGCACGAGAGGAGGAGAAGCTACGAAATCAGAAGGAAGATTTCAGTGACATGGTGGCAGAGGTATACTCCCTTGCCTTCTTTCTTTCTTTCTTTCTTTCTTTCTTTCTTTCTTTCTTTCTTTCTTTTGTGCCGTGTCATATGGTTTTTCATTGACAAGAGAAGGGAAGCAATGAGTAAGAAATTGAATGGGTTGTTTATGTGCAGAATGCAAGCAAGAGGAAGAGGAAGCAGGAGAAGGAAGGAAAATCGAAAAAGACCAAGGAGTTCAAGTTTTAGATGTGACGGCTTCGTCACAATTTCCAGGAGTCACCATGGATTGGCGTGGGAGGAGTGGGCTTTGTTTGCCCTGGGCGTCAAAGGGAAATAAGTTTGTAGTCACCCCGTCTTCAGCTGTAGGTATGTATCACTGTTCAATCAGGAGTCACCCCGTCAATCTTGGCAAGACCATTACTGAAGGGGAAAAAATTACTAGCGTGTACCTGCTTTTAGTGTTGGTGTCTGTTGTCTCGGCTCTAGCACACATTTTGCGCTTTCTGTTAGGTAGTTATTTCTAGTAGAGCAATGGCACCAGGCTACTACTAACGAATCTGTTTGCTTTATTTGATTCCTTCTCTGCTGAAATGCATAAGTTATTTACATAACTGAATGCTTGAAGAGTTCAGATTTGAGTTGGTGAATCAACCAAGCTAGCATGCTGTTATAATGTCTATGTGAAACTAGTACCATGGTTGAGTTCAGATTTGGGTTGCTTTATTTGGTTGTTTTCTCACTCTGTTACAAAAAATGCGAGTAAAATGGTTGAGTGATTTTGTTATAGGATTACAAAGGATTGAACTATTTATGCAGTTATCGGTGAATCAATGGTGCCGCTTCATTGAAGATAGATCCTGAGCCTTTTCTCAGTCCTGGGGCTGCACTTTCACTTTGCTTAGAGCAGTGGGGGGTTGACCGGCCAACTTAATTAACCATCGATTTTTGGAGTTTTCACAATCCGGACCAGCCGAATATTTCAGTTACTGCTAGTATCAGTAGGTGCTACTATAGTAGATAGGATTATCTATTCAGATCGAATTGGATAAGAACGATGAAACACTGGAGTGTTCCACTCTGGAATTAATATGTAGCAGCAGCATTCATAATAAGGTAGCTCCTCGGTTTTTGTATCTACCCTATCCTAGGCATAAGTAGTATCAACACAAAGATCAAAAGCGGATAGGTCTATCTAAGGGCTAACTTAAATCATGCGATGTGGCTTAAAGAGGTCGCGTGCTGTCTTCCCTCATTCAATTGTAAGTAAATTTCAGACTCTGGAGTTTTTAGTCTAAGCCGGGTGCAGCACCTGGTTTGGCTTAAACCTACATATATACAGCTGTTTATGATTCTCCTTGGAATTCAGGTTCAAAACGTTGACGAGTCGCTGGTCCCAGGTTCAAAGCGCGGACAGAATACCAAAACATTTTCTTCTTCTTACAGTCTAGACTAGATTGTGTGCTGCCGACTCTGAAAGTTGACATTGGACTCTTTAACTAAGAAAAGGAAATGAAGTCAAACTTTTACTTCATCCCTGAGTAAAGTACATAGTGCACCCCGTTGGTAGCAGCAAGCGTATAGAATGGAAGCCAGCGTGGATGGTTTTGGAATCCAAGCAGGTCGTGACACGCGGCGTCCGTCTGTTGCTGTTTGTGTGTGTGTCCCTTTGCTCGCGGCTCCACTCGTTTTTTTTGTGTTCCTCCTCGAGGCAGGTCCCATTGCGCGCTTTCCCTTCTCATCTGCTCCTGAATGCCATTGCTACGTTCACTTCGCCCCCCTCCCGCATCCACTAGGCTAGTACACTCAAATGAATTTATAATGTACCAACTGATTGATCCTTGGAATGAATGAAAGTTGCAGCAGCAGTTTCTCTTGTGAGCAGAAGCTAAATCTTACATTCTTGGCGACGATACAGCACAATGCAACATGAGTGCATTCGTGTTATACTGTCCAATATCGTCAAAAGCCTTTTTATGTTGTGAACTGAACACCAGGTAGGTTCTGATTTGTTGAGTTTCAGAGCTACGAGTATAGCACAAAAGTGATTGATGATTTGTCTGGGGCGTGTGTATTTGGGTGGAGCTACACCATTTCGGCTCTCGGCCACTACTCCCAAATCCTGTACGACAACCAGTAGTTGTGGTTGAGGACCCACTCACCTTTTTTTTTTTTGGCACGAAAAAAATGCCCTCCCAAAGGGTACGGTCATCGTCGTCTTCCTTGTTCCTTCCATGGACGCCCTCCCCTGCTAAAACTCATATTTATTCATCCATGGATACGCGATAAGGGAGAGACCAGCAAACCCATTGCTGCTACTAGCAAGCATCTCTTCCACACACACGCATACAGCCAGCCCCTTGTTGAATCTTGATTGCGCTGCATGTTGGTGTTGCATTCCCATTCAATGCTGGGGATGCATCATCGCATCCATTAGAATCCGGTGGGTTGTTCTTGCTCTGTTGGTCCAAGTAGGGATGGAGATGAGCAATGTTGAGGCCTTCCTGGAGGCTGCCACTCCACGCTTGCCATGGCGCTCCGCTCCCATGGTGAGAATACAACTATATCATATGTCATAGAAGTTGAATTTCTCTGCTGCTGCTTGTTATCTGCAACAAACAAAAGCAACCGGCAGTTTGATCATTTGTAGGAGTGCTTCGGATCTCCAACCAATGTGTGGCAGCTTGACAAGAAGGATACGGTGGTGGACTACTTCAGCCTTGAGGATCTGTGGGAGCACTATTCCGAGAGCAGCGCCTACGGCCTCGCCGTTCCTCTCCGTCGTCTTCTTCCTCGACAACAACCAGCAGCAACCATCACCACCCAGCATTTCGTTCCATACTTGTCTGCGATCCAGATATACACCAGCAGAGCCAAGACACTTTGTCCTAGGAGCAGCAGAAGCATGGGAAGCGAGACCGATTCTTGGAGTGATGACAGCACCGCCTCTGATGACAAGCTGTATTGGTCGTCGGATGATTGTTCAAGCCACGACGATTTCGATGGAAAGCAGCAGAGCGGCTACTTGAATTTCCAGTACAGAGAATGGGATCCGCCCTACGAGAGGCCTCCGCTTGCCGATAAGGTATCACAATACATACTCTTCCTTCTTCCTTCTTAGGTTCAGCTTCAGCTCTCTCTGCATCGATCGTTTAACAAATTATTAGTAAACTCCGTTTCTGACTACAGGTGGCTGAGCTGGCACAAGATTATCCGTGCTTGACATCGCTCACGAGCGCAGAACTGTCGCCTTCGAGCTGGCTATCGGTTGCATGGTACAGCTCCGTGTTATCTCTTTTTGACACCAGGAAACCCAATTAATGAAGGCCATCTTGTTGCACATATCCATTCACCTCCTCATAACTTTTTTTTTTCTGAACTTTATTGTACCCTTTCTTTTTTTTTTTTACGCTTTTTATTTTGGGATGTTGATCACTTTGCATGATCTTGTTATGTATCACCAGGTATCCTATCTATGAAATTCCTTACCATGGAAACCTGAAGGGGACTAGTGCGTGTTTCCTAACCTATCATTCTATTTCGTCGGTGTTTCAAGGTATTTACCAGTACAGCACTGCAAGTAGATGCTGAGAATGAGTGAACGACTTGAGTGGTTTGGTTTGGTTGCAGACAAGATCGATTCGGACAGCAGCAGCAGGACCGTGGCTGTTTCCCCATTCGGACTGGCCACCTACAGAATGGAAGGGAAGCTTTGGCGGGAGCCTCCTCTTGCTTCAATTGGATCATCACCAACAAATTCAAACAGCAGCAGGAGGTTAATGTCTGACCTGTACTGGGCGGCATCCTCTTGGCTGAAGCAAGTCGGAGCACACCATCCTGACTTCAACTTTTTCACGTCTCATGGCTCTGCTGCCATCGCCAGATGATCAAGCAGAGCTGTTGCATGCTTATTTCCTTTTTCTTTTGTTGAGGCTTGTACGCAGGTTCTGATGAATCAACAAATCTCCATCTCTACCTCCTTGCTTACATGTACTAGTAGAGGAAACGAGGACGCGATCAGTAACTTCGAGTGAACATATTGTCACATCATACTCGTCCTCATTTTTTGTTAACTTAGTTGGATCGGCTTCATGGTTCTTTTTTTGGCAAGGCATGGTTTCGTAGTTAACCGCAAGCCAAAGCGAAATCGATGCTTTTTTTTTTTTGATAATACATATCTGTAATAGATGTTAAGGAAGTACATAACCCTGTACAGACATACGTACATACGGAAAGGATACAGAAATACAGACTTCAGCCAACAACTTGCAAAGAGGACCTTGAGAAAAAAGAAAAACACAACACCGCCCTTGGATCCTCCATCGCATCCGCCGCACCAGCAACCTCGCCCCGCCGGGGATCTCCGCCTGAAAGTTGCCTAGAGGGGGGGGGGGGGGGGGTGAATAGGCAACGGGACCTGAAATGACTATAAAATTTAATCAGCAACAAACAACCCGGACTAGTCCGGATCGAGTCGGACTAGTCCGATTGTAGCCGGACAAGTCCGGCTCGGGACGGACAAGTCCGAAACCTGCGCAGCGGAAATTAATCGATGAACCAAGGAGTAAATCTAGTTCGATTCAAGCAAGATTTATAGCATGTATATCACCAACAACAACTAGAGCAAGCTAGGAAGGCAGTAGAACAAGTAAACTACAAGTAAATGAGCAAATCCTAGCAAACCCTAGATAGGCAAGTATGAATGGCAAGATAGTAAACAAGGGCAATTAACCATCAAAGAGACACAGGATTTTTCTCCGAAGTTCAGCTCCACTTAGAAGCCTACGTCTCCGTTGAGGAGTCCACAAAGGACCGGGTTGCTCTCAACCCTAAACCTCCCCAAGCTCCAACACAAAGTCGGGCTCGGTGCTTCACTAAGAAATCCTCTTTCGAGGAGGGCAATACAAACTTCCCGGGCCTCAACCACACAAGTTGGGAGTCCCCGGGTGACGCCTAGCCGTCTAGGGGATGAATCCCCAAGAGTAACAAACACGAACGTCGGCGGCGGTGAAGAGAAACGAAGTGCTCGATGCAATATGCCTTGGCTCACTCAAGAACTCTCCAATTTTCTCTCAATCCCTCAAGAAATCGAAACCCTAGGCTTGGGGAAGGAAGAGAGCAGCTCAAAGTGTGTGAGAGTGTGTTTTTCAGATCTGGGAGTGGCCAACCGTGCAAGGGGGGAGTGAGGGGACTATTTATAGCCCATCCCCCAAAAGTGACCGTTTGAGCTGTCAGAGGACGGACTAGTCCGTAACAACCCGGACTAGTCCGAGATTCAAACGAAACCCTAGCTCAAAACGACTAAGTCCCAATGTTAGAGTGGTCACGGACTAGTCCGCCCCGAGGCCGGACTAGTCCGGAAAACCAAAACTGTAGGCCGGGACAACTCGGACAAGTCCGTGATCCGGACTAGTCCGCGAGTACCCGGACTAGTCCGGTATGTCCCGGACAAGTCCGAAATACCCAAACTGTGGTCCGGAAGAAACACGGTCAAAACTGTGGTCGGACTAGTCCGGCTCCACCCGGACTAGTCCGAAATACCCGAACTGTGGTCCGGGGTAAATCCAGACTAGTCCGGCTGGGCATACCCGGACTAGTCCGACTCGGCTCGGACTAGTCCGGCTGCCTTGAGCCGAAGCACGATGTTAGCACTCATGAATGCATATGGAGTTAGAATTGTGAGCACTTAGTCAAATTCACCGCTTTTTACGTCGTATCCCTCTTGATAGTACGGCATACCTACAACTCAAATATATGAAATACAAGCTCATTGTCATAGGCATCCTTTTCTTTTCTTTCTTCATTTTGAGGGTACACAAACGACGTTTCTTTTATCTCTTGCTGCACACATGCTCATATAAACTTATTAGTTCTTTAATTGTTTGTCATCAATCGTCCAAAACCCACTAAGGGGCCTAGATGCTCTTTCAATCTCCCCCTTTTTGGTGATTGATGACAACCAAATAAAGCTTTCATTTGAGAGATAAATAAGATATTGAAATAGGTAATGAACATATGAAGAGCTCCCCCTAAAGATGTGCATCATGTGAAATGATAAGAGGTAAATACATGCACATTTAGAGCGAATACAATGAGAGCTCATACATATGTTCATAGCAAGAGTGGGGTGCATAAAACAATGTGTTCATGAATGGTATAAGATGTGAGTGTGCAACAACATTCATGACAACATAAGCATGAAAAACTCCCCCTAAAGCTAAGCATGTCATGAACAAGCATAAATATGACATATGGCATGGATAAGCACACAAATATGACATAAGCACATAGTCATCACAATTACAAGCCATAAACATAGTCTTACACAAATAGATGCTAAACATGACATAGTCTCAAGCATAAAAAACTTAAACAAGTCATAAACATAGTCTTACACAAATAGATGCTAAACATGACATAGTCTCAAGCATAAAAAACTTAAACAAGTCTTACAAGCCAACACACATAAGGAGTTTTTCAAATCGCACATCAAGTTCATGATCAACTAGATAGATAGATAAAGCTTTTCTTCTCCCCCTTTGGCATCAAGACACCAAAAAGTGAAAAGAAAAGGCAAGAAGGTCGATGTTGCAGCTACTCCCAATCTTCTTCCTCTTCCTCCTCTTCGTAGTCCTCATCACCATCATCGCCATTTCCACGACCGGAGGGTCCTTGTGCTGCAGCAGCACTAGAGGATGCGCCGGCGTCGTAGTGAGAGAAGTAGGCAAGCTCGGCGGGAGTGAAGGATGTAGAGGGATCTTCATAAGTGATTGGTTTATCCACTTCACACTCAGAACCATCCGGAGAACGAGGTGGCTGCAAATTTGAAGCACGGTGCAGCGCCTTGATGGAACGAGTGTCCTTCTTCCGAGCTGCCCTCTCTTTCTGAATCATGGCGGAGTTGTCTTGACAAATCTTGAAGATGGACTTGAGAAACTTGAGAAGACCACCACCGCTGTGAGAGCTAGAGGAAGAACGAGATATGGTACGACCACTCCTTGTCTCCATAGGAGCTGAAGATCCGGGGGCAGCTGCTGCAGGAGTAGATGTGGAGAGCAGAGGTGAAGGAAGCTGAGGACTAAACCTTGCATGAGTGGCATCCTTCACAAACTCCTTCTTTGTGACTTGCTCAATCATGTACATGATCTGAGGTGCAAAACCACAAGAACGATTGGGTTGGGTGGATATGAGGTAAATCTCTGAGTAGAAGAAGTCAAACACATTGAATTTCTCCTGACGGCTGATCCACCACATTAAATTTCGCTCATATGCAGGAATGCTGCCAGCATCACCAACTCTAGGTGCCAAAGTACTCCTTAAGATCCGGTGCAGCACGGAGAAGAAGGGCCGCAGGCCACCCACTTTAGGAGGCACAAAATTAACACCCGGAGTGTACATGAAGTCCACTTGACTAGTGGTGAGAGGGGCTGCATCATGGATCTTTGCACCCTTCTCAAACTCAAGACCAAGAAGAGCAGCAAATCTCTGAGGAGTGATAGAATACCGCTCACCATTAGTCATCCAAGTCAAGGAGAGGTCACCGTCGGGTTTAAAGAACGCGGTGGAATAGAACTGCGTGATCACTTCCTTGTTCCAATCATATTGAAAACTCATGAAGTCCTCAAGGTTGTGATGCCTGCACGCAGCTAAGACCTCATCAAAGATGGGCTTCTTTCTACTCTCCAAGCGCTGAAAATCCACAAATTGACTTTCACAGACAAGGGTCTTCTTGCTCATATAGACTGAGATGTAGTAGTCCTCATGGAAGTCACTCCAAAAGCGAGGATCAAATGCCACCTTCTCAAAGTTGTAGCAAAACTCCTTGCGCCTGAGAAGTGCCCCGGCTGTATCATTTGAATAATCATGACGAATTCGTTGCCTTGAGGGATCCACAAGTGGCATGTGCATCTTCAAGGGACCAATAGGAGCAGACTCCTCATCTTGTTCTGGAGCATGATACCCTGAATCCTCACGAGTCACAACCTTGCGAACCCGAGGGGCATTGCCTCTACCCCTTTTGGATGGACCTTGATCCTCCCTTTGCTTTGTCCGCCTCTCCTTGCGGTTGTAGGTGCGATCAGCCATTACAAGGCCTGGGAGAAAGGGAATATCAACACGGTGTCACATAGGTGTAAAGAGACAATGATGTG
Organism: Eragrostis nindensis; assembly: GCA_012490785.1. Taxonomy (NCBI): domain Eukaryota; kingdom Viridiplantae; phylum Streptophyta; class Magnoliopsida; order Poales; family Poaceae; genus Eragrostis; species Eragrostis nindensis. Next base: position 167,578 of record JAAXCT010000054.1, on the reverse strand, counting down.
AAGCAATTCATCGACAAACTGAAGTTTCAGGCTCAACAGAACTCGGACTAGTCCGGCAAATCACGGACTAGTCCGGCTCGGTCCGGACTTGTCCGGATGCGTACGGACTAGTCCGGGTTCCATCGAACCCTAACCCTAGCCTATCAACAAACTGAGATTTCAACACCGAATCCTAGCCATATTGCACAATGTACATCTATAGCATCCTAGGAAACATCTCCTCTACCTACATTGGAAGGGAAACACGAATCCAAAAAGGATTGGAACCCTAGAACGTGGGAAAAGGAGGGGATACCTTAGGAGAAACTCCAAGCCGGATGGGAGACGGACTAATCCGGGTCCCACCACCCACTCCCCCACAAACTTGACTCCTTGGCCGGTTGAAGATGGAGATCGCCTTTGGGTCGCCCTTGGTCGCCGGAGGGAGAGAGAGGAGAAAGGTTGGAGGTCAAATGAGTGGATAAGGGTGAAGGGGTAAGTTTTCCACGGTTAAAGGGGTAAAAACCCGATACCCGGACTTGTCCGCCCCGAGAGCTGGACTAGTCCGGCTCGCGGACTTGGCCGGGTGGCCCGGACTAGTCCGGTTGAATCCGGACTTGTCCGAGATGTTGCGGACTTGTCCGCCCTGATTGACACAGGAAATTTTTCTTGGAGCTGAAAGAGGAAGATGTTGACGTTTGGACAAGTTTTCGCAAAGTGTCTCATCAAACATGACCAGCCAACAGTCAATCAATCCAACAATGGTCACATTTGAATTAACAAGATCCGAGAGACAAGGATCAACTCCAAAAATTTTCATAAATGAAAACATACAAGGTTTTGCAATAATTTTGGTTTTCACAAACATCTATCCAAGATCCACAAAGATGTGCAACATTTCACTCCACATTGCAAGAATCAAGTATATTCAACTCACTTCTAAGCTCACAAAAGCGCTTCTCAACTAGGGGCTTGGTGAAAATATCGGCAAGTTGGGCATCGGTTCTCACATAGCTAATCACTATATCCCCCTTGATGGCATGATCTCTCAAAAAGTGGTGCCGGATATCTATGTGCTTTGTTCTATTGTGATCAACGGGGTTATGTGCAATAGCTATGGCACTCTCATTGTCACATAGGAGTGGAACTTTGTTCATAGTGTAACCAAAGTCCTTTAGAGTTTGTCGCATCCAAAGCAATTGTGCACAACAACTACCGGCTGCAACATACTCCGCTTCGGCGGTGGAAAGGGCAACGGAATTTTGTTTCTTGGATGACCATGACACTAGGGACCTACCCAAGAATTGGCAAGTCCCGGATGTGCTCTTCCTATCCACCTTACATCCGGCGTAGTCGGCATCGGAATAGCCAACTAACTTGAACTTGGAGCCCTTAGGATACCAAAGCCCTAGGTTAGGTGTATGAACCAAATATCGCAAGATTCTTTTAACGGCCACCATGTGGCACTCCTTAGGAGCGGATTGAAATCTTGCACACATGCACACACTAAGCATTATATCGGGCCTAGATGCACAAAGGTAAAGCAAAGAACCAATCATGGAGCGATATACCTTTTGATCCACGGCCTTCCCATTGTGATCAAGATCAAGATGTCCATTGGTCTTCATTGGGGTTTTGATGGGCTTGGCTTTGTCCATGTCAAACTTCTTGAGTGTTGGCGGTTCTTATGCGATAAAATTAAATTCATTAATTCCGCAAGCGCACGGATCACCATTGTAGCATTTCACCTTGGAGTATTCCAGGGTTATCGTATTTATATTTCCGCAGGGAAGTAGAGCAAAAGAAAGCTGAATAATAGCTATGCATTGGATAATTTGGAGAAAGAAATAATGTATCAACTATACTTGAGACGGGGGTAAGATAGGCATGATATATATGGGTGGCACACACATCCTCAAATCCAAGGTAATAAAATAAAAACGTAGTATACATTTGGGAGAGCAACGAGATAGAGTTAAGGCTACCTGTATGTTTATCTATTATTTACTTTTCTAGCAGTCAATTCTACAAAGGTTATTTACTCTAGCTAAGCTCATACACGTACAAGTCATATCGTTTCGGGGCACGGAAGTGCCAGGGCAACCGATGCTGCTAGTTCACCCTGGGGATCCATCCGCTATAATTAAGACCCGGCTGAGTCCAACCCGGACGTGGTGGATTACAGAGACCGGTGCAGCTGTCACATACACTCGCGGCTACCATCCTCCGTGGGGTTGGGTGCCAAACGTGCATAGGCCAAGATCTAAGCGCCACGCTTACAACCCGCCTAGAGGAGCTACTCTTGATCAACGGAGCAGTCCTATCTAAGAATGAACAAGCACAGATTTCACACGACGTCATCTCCGACGACGGCACTCTCTCGTACTCGCTATTCCAACAATCACGAATCCCACAACAAGACTTCTACGAGTACTTACTTAACGAATAAATAAACTAATAGAAAAGAACTACTAAAAGAAATAAATAGAGATAAAACTAAATATAATTATATTAAATAATATCTCAAGAGCAAGATACAAAGAACTATACCGAACTCCGAGAAGACTCCGGAAGCCCGAGAGAGCTCTCACTCTACTCTACTCTACTCTAACTCCCAAAGCTACTACTCAACTAAACTAATGAACACTTGGATGAAGTGTGATGGTGCGAATTGATTCGGAGGCCGAGGGGTCCCTTTTATAGCTTGCCAAGGCGGTGGAAGCACGCCTGCCGACTTTGGAGAGGCGGCGCCGCCAAAGTCGGCCGGCCGGCCTAGGGGGGTGGCCGGCCGGCCGTCCCCTGTGGCGGTTGGCCACCGCCTTCTGCCTCAACGCTCCAGATGCACTCCTGAAGGCGGTCTGAAGGTCGGTTTGTTCGTGGGGTCGGCAGGATTGAAGTAGGGGCCAAGTTAAGGCCCAAATGGCCCACCTCTGGTAAGTCGGCGCAAATCCGCTGGGTTGGGCCTTGAATTATAAGTTGTGGACCAGTTTCCAGCCCACTGGAGGAAGCCTGGGGCCTGCGGCCACCAGGTGGGGCCGGCCGGCCTAGGGTGGGGCCGGCCGGCCAGGGAATTTCCCTGGCTGGGCCCACTTTTCTCCATTATTCACTCCTGCATCCAAATATTCACCAAAACCTGTGGAGTAGTATTATTCCTAACTACTATGCACAAAATCTTGGTGTTATGTATTTATTTACCGGTAGAGTGGCGGTCAAAACATGGTTTAACGACCGCCAACAACCTCCCCAAGCTTAAACTTTGCTCGTCCCGAGCAAACTCAACTCAGGGTACCGGCGGATCAGGAGTTACAAAGAAGCGCCCCATGGGTAATAAAGATGCAACAACATACTCCCTAAACAGTGGTAAGTTTACGAGAGCACAAAATATTCATGAGTGTTGCAAAAATCGTGGGGCTTATATGTCACACCTTGTCATGCAGCATTGAAGACTAGAACGGCATTTTCGGACAAGTACACAATTCTAGCAGGTATGCATCCAGAGTTTTTATGTGCTGCAAGGTAAGGTGCAAAAATTCTCCTTCGTTTTGGTAGGCACTTCTCTTACCTACCAATGTGAGTTCTATTCCTACAAGCTTCACTCATCCTACCTTCTACCAAATGAGGCTTTGTATGTGGAGCTTGGTAAGGAATGCACAATTGTCATGCATATATTGTAAAGCTAAAGAATGAGTCTCAATCAACATAGCAACTCCATTTATTTTGGTCGTAGGAAATGATGTGGTGGAGGGGGAGAAAATGAACTCACACTTATGGAAGGGGGTTTTGAAAAACATTGGTCCTTTATTTTGCTCAGGATGTTTATGATAAGAACCATATAGCCATTGACTTTTGTCATGCGACCATGGAGGTTTTTTTTTTTTTTTAACTACTCCATGGTGCAAGGGGCCATAAATTTTGAATGGTTCAATGAAACATTTTGAAATATTCTTGAGCATTTTGGATGGACCAAAAGTTTTGCAAACTCTGAAAAATGTTTGGTTGATTTATCCAAACATTCCCCTTTTTATTTGGTGGAGAGAAATTTTCGAAAACACACGCGAAGGAATTATGACCAAAATTAGGAGTGCTTAGTTTCAAGAGTACATCAAACCTTAACAAATCTCAATGCATAAACAAACGGCTATGAGTGGGGCTGTTTCGAATATTATGATATGGCTCTGGTAGTTAATAAATCCTCACACTAAGAGAAGTGTGCCAAAACAGAAGGGTTTTAGGTACTTGCAGCAATTCGAGAAAAACATCTCTGGATGAAACCATACTGAGAAATTGCAACAAGTCCTAATCATGCCATATCACAATCCTCAATGCTCAGACTTGGTGTAACAAATGCAACCCACGGAAATAAGCAAGACTCATGATGTGATCATGCTCAAGTAAAAATAACACATATGTCAGGAGTAGAGGTTGCATCTATGCGACACATGGGAATCTAATTTGTAACTCGATCATCATTTCCCTTAAGCGTAGCATAACACCAAGATTCTAGCATTTATTCGAAACAGGGAGTTCATTTATTTATTAAGAAAGTTAGGAATACTTACCTGGGGTCCTCCCCAAGCTTGAGTCTTTGTAAGACTTAAACTTGTATTGAACTCCTTCTTACCTGAGGGGTGCCCTCCCCAAGCTTGAGTCTTTGTAAGACTTAAGCTTGATTCAGGCTCTTCCTCCTCCTTCTTGATCTGCAAAAAAGAGTGAGGATGATACAAGTGGCTGGCCCCTAATGGGCATCACCGAGAATCCTATTATTTTTGTTGTCTTTTAAACTTTTTCAATTTTTATTTTGTTTTTATGATTTATGAAAAGAAAAACAAGTGCTAGGCCTAGCTAGGATAACGATTGGGATGGCCTCCCCAATCGGAGGGCTCTCATTTTTACGTCTTTGAGCTAGACGTTCTCCATGTCTTTTCAACTTGTTTGGACCTCGCTCGCAGGAGAATCTTGCGAGGTAGAGGTTCCTTCTTTCTTCCGCCACACCTTGGTTGTTTTCTTTGTGTTTGTGGCGGCGACCTTTTCTTCAATAGGCGCCTTTGTTGTACTCTCATCGGTCGATGTCGTAGCTGCCTTCTTCTTTCTTGAGCGCCTTGCTCTCCTCTTCTTGGGCGATTGTGACTCGCCTACTCCTTCTTGCGGAGGAGTAAGAGGGGCTTGAGATGGTTTTGGCGGCTGAGGCATCCTCCTTGGAGTCCTCCAATATTTTGCTAGCCTTCGTGCATTCTCTCTTTCCAGATAGTCTCTCATGTATGCAATGAGCTTGTCTGGCTGTGGCATGGGTGGAGTAATCTCAATCTTCTCCACTCTCCTTGGGTCCTTTCCATATATGACCCGTACTTGCTTGCATTGCTCAACCTTAGGCTTGAAGCTGAACGTTTCTTCCCTGCCGTTGAAGTCCAAGTGGATCTCTCCTGCCCCCACGTCGATGTTGGCGTTGGTGGTGCTCAAGAACGGCCTCCCAAGGATGAGAGGAGCCTTGTCATCTACTTCCATATCCAGCACAACAAAGTCAACGGGGACGAAGAGATTTCTGATCTGCACGGGAACTTCTTCGACAAACCCCAAGGGCAGGCGCAGTGACCCGTCTGCAAGCTGGAGCTTCATGGTCGTTGGGGATAATGGGTGGTTTAACCCATCGTACATCGCCTTCGGCATGATGCTCACGCTCGCCCCTAAGTCACATAGTGCCCGAGCGAAACAACGGTCGTTGACCAAACACGGAATGGTTGGCCATCCGGGATCTTTTCTGATCACATCCTCGGGGAGTGCGGAATCCAAGTCGCTTTCTTCACACCTGATGGTTATTGCATTCACACTCTCCTTGGGATTAATTCTGGCTGCCCAGGAAGTTTACCCGCACGAGGAGACTGCACAGCTGAAGCTATTTGCGCTATTTGCGTTTCTAGCATCTTGTTATGGCTTAGCTGATTCTGCAGAGCAGTGCTGAATGACTCTAGCTTGGCATCTATGCTCTCTAAAGCCTTGTCCGTAGTAAGAAATTTCTTACTAATGCTGTCATTAATCTTGACCTGGCCGAGAACTAGCTCCTTGATAGAGGGCTCATAACGGGAAAGATTACCATTGTTACCTCCCTGATTCTTGTTGAAGGAGAGGTCGGGCCTGGAATTCCAGCCGTAGTTGTTCTGGGAGCGGAACCCATTGCCATTGTTGAGGAAATTGCATTCCTCTCTCACATTTGGGCAATTGATGCCCATATGCCCAACGCTGCCGCATTCCTCACATGTCATGCGGGAATCCGCAACTTGCAGGTCCTGTGGAGACTCCACCTTGCGGAGTAGCTGATCGAGCTTGATGGCGAGCATGTCCATCGTCTCTACTTGGTGTACTCCACGGGTCTTGGTGCTCGCCGTTTGGCGTTCACCATGAGTCTGGTTGGCCGCCACCTTCTCAATCAACTTCTTAGCGTTCTTCACGCTAAGGGAGAAGAAGGAGCCGCCTGCTGCGGCGTCGAGGTGCTCTCGAGCGGACGGCCTCAAACCGTGGTAGAAACTCTGTATGAGGAGCCATTCCTCCATGCCATGATGTGGGCATGAGAGAACGTACTCCTGCATCCTGTCCCAGGCTTCCGCGGTCGACTCATCTGCGAGCTGTTGGAAGCCCGATATCTTGTTCCGCAGGGCAGTCGTCTTGCCCGGCGGGAAGAACTTGGCGAGGAAGGCATTGGAGCATGCCGTCCACGTGTCGAGGGACTCTTGGTTCGCGTAGAACCACTGGAGAGCCTTCCCCAACAGAGAGAAAGGGAATAGCTGTAGTCGGATAGCGTCCTGAGGTGCATCCTTTATGACGAAAGTGTTGCACGTCATCAGGAACCTTTGGAGGTGAGCATTTGCATCCTCCGACGGCTTCCCACAGAAAGGACTGGTCAAGATCATGTTGATCAAGGCTGGCTTGAGCTCGTAGTCCTTGTTGGTGACGCGCGGGTTGGGTCCCACGCGGATGTTCTCCGTAGTTGGCGCGGAGAAGTCGTTGATCGTCTTCTCAACAACGGGGTCGGCCATGGTACTGTTCGTTGAGGAGGCCCTGACAACCGGTGGAGGAGACGATTCGAGAGCCAGAGCGTTCTTGCGGATCTGTTTGGTGAGTTTTGCTCGAACTTTCCTCAAGAACTGCTCTGGATCTGAGTGGAAGTTTTCTGGTAGGTCGAAACCAGTCATGCACAGTCCTGTTTCAAATTTTTACAAGAAGAAAAACCAGGACAAGGGTAAGCCCGCAAAAGTAAGTGATAATTATTCTTCTCACAAACTTCAATGCATTTATTCAGTTCCTAGCTGCTACTTCCCCGGCAACGGCGCCAGAAATGCTTGTCGGCGGTTCTTATGCGATAAAATTAAATTCATTAATTCCGCAAGCGCACGGATCACCATTGTAGCATTTCACCTTGGAGTATTCCAGGGTTATCGTATTTATATTTCCGCAGGGAAGTAGAGCAAAAGAAAGCTGAATAATAGCTATGCATTGGATAATTTGGAGAAAGAAATAATGTATCAACTATACTTGAGACGGGGGTAAGATAGGCATGATATATATGGGTGGCACACACATCCTCAAATCCAAGGTAATAAAATAAAAACGTAGTATACATTTGGGAGAGCAACGAGATAGAGTTAAGGCTACCTGTATGTTTATCTATTATTTACTTTTCTAGCAGTCAATTCTACAAAGGTTATTTACTCTAGCTAAGCTCATACACGTACAAGTCATATCGTTTCGGGGCACGGAAGTGCCAGGGCAACCGATGCTGCTAGTTCACCCTGGGGATCCATCCGCTATAATTAAGACCCGGCTGAGTCCAACCCGGACGTGGTGGATTACAGAGACCGGTGCAGCTGTCACATACACTCGCGGCTACCATCCTCCGTGGGGTTGGGTGCCAAACGTGCATAGGCCAAGATCTAAGCGCCACGCTTACAACCCGCCTAGAGGAGCTACTCTTGATCAACGGAGCAGTCCTATCTAAGAATGAACAAGCACAGATTTCACACGACGTCATCTCCGACGACGGCACTCTCTCGTACTCGCTATTCCAACAATCACGAATCCCACAACAAGACTTCTACGAGTACTTACTTAACGAATAAATAAACTAATAGAAAAGAACTACTAAAAGAAATAAATAAAGATAAAACTAAATATAATTATATTAAATAATATCTCAAGAGCAAGATACAAAGAACTATACCGAACTCCGAGAAGACTCCGGAAGCCCGAGAGAGCTCTCACTCTACTCTACTCTACTCTAACTCCCAAAGCTACTACTCAACTAAACTAATGAACACTTGGATGAAGTGTGATGGTGCGAATTGATTCGGAGGCCGAGGGGTCCCTTTTATAGCTTGCCAAGGCGGTGGAAGCACGCCTGCCGACTTTGGAGAGGCGGCGCCGCCAAAGTCGGCCGGCCGGCCTAGGGGGGTGGCCGGCCGGCCGTCCCCTGTGGCGGTTGGCCACCGCCTTCTGCCTCAACGCTCCAGATGCACTCCTGAAGGCGGTCTGAAGGTCGGTTTGTTCGTGGGGTCGGCAGGATTGAAGTAGGGGCCAAGTTAAGGCCCAAATGGCCCACCTCTGGTAAGTCGGCGCAAATCCGCTGGGTTGGGCCTTGAATTATAAGTTGTGGACCAGTTTCCAGCCCACTGGAGGAAGCCTGGGGCCTGCGGCCACCAGGTGGGGCCGGCCGGCCAGGGAATTTCCCTGGGTGGGCCCACTTTTCTCCATTATTCACTCCTGCATCCAAATATTCACCAAAACCTGTGGAGTAGCATTATTCTAACTACTATGCACAAAATCTTGGTGTTATGTATTTATTTACCGGTAGGGTGGCGGTCAAAACATGGTTTAACGACCGCCAACATTGAGCATATCTTGAGTGTACTTAGCTTGACATATGAACGTGCCTTCCTTGAGTTGTTTGACTTGGAATCCTAGAAAGAACTTCAACTCCCCCATCATGGACATCTCAAACTTCTTGACCATCATCTTGCTAAACTCTTCACAAAATGTTTGATTAGTGGAGCCAAATATAATGTCATCGACATATACTTGGCACACAAAAATATCATCATCAACATGTCTTGTGAAAAGAGTAGGATCAACTTCACCAATCTTGAATTGATTTGCAATAAGAAAACTCTTAAGGCATTCATACCATGCTCTAGGTGCTTGTTTAAGCCCATAGAGCGCCTTGTGGAGCTTAAAAACATGGTTAGGATACTTTGAGTCTTCAAAGCCCGGTGGTTGCTCCACATACACCTCTTCTTGTATTGGCCCATTCAAGAATCCACTTTTCACGTCCATTTGATGAAGCTTAAAGCCATGGTGAGTAGCATAGGCAAGTAATATACGAATTGATTCAAGCCTAGCTACGGGAGCAAAGGTTTCACCAAAATCCAAACCTTCCACTTGTGAGTATCCTTTTGCAACAAGTCTTGCCTTGTTTCTTGTCACGACACCATGCTCATCTTGTTTATTGCGGAACACCCATTTGGTGCCCACAACATTTTGCTTGGGTCTCTCCACCAATTGCCACACTTGATTTCTTTCGAAGTTGTTCAACTCTTCTTGCATGGCCATCACCCAATCCGGATCCGCGAGTGCATCTTCTACTCTAAGTGGCTCCAAAGAAGACACAAAAGAGTAATGTTGACAAAAATTTGCAACTCGGGTTCTAGTGGTTACCCCTTTCTCAATATCACCAATGATGTTGTCGACGGGGTGATCTCTTTGTACACTTTGGCGTACTCTTGGGTGTAGCACTTGTCTTGTATTTATCACTTCTTCTTCTTCTTCTTCTTCTTCTTGATCATCTTGTTCTTGATCATCACCATCACCATTTGGAGCTTGATCTTGGATGTGATCTTGATCTTGGTCGTCACCATGATCTTGAGCACTCCTTTGATCTTGCTCTTGTGTTGGTGGTGGTGTATTTTGTTGAGAAGGAGAAGGAGAAGGTTGAACTTGTTCAACTTGTGGTTCTTGTGGTCTTACATGACCTATGGCCATCCTTCCTATTGCCTCATGTGGAGTTTCTTCATTGCCTATCACATTTGGATCAACTTGCTCCACTTGAGAGCCATTAGCTTCATCAAACGTAACATCACGCGTGACCTCAACACAACCGGTGGTTTTGTTGAAGACACGGTATGCCAAGACTTCGATCCATATCCAAGCAAGAAACCCTCATCAACTTTTGGTGCAAACTTTGAGGACTTGGGTTTCTTGTTGAGAATAAAGCACTTGCTCCCAAAGACACGAAAGTAAGAGACATTAGGAACGTTACCAATGAGAAGCTCATAGGGTGTCTTCTTTAAGATTTGGTGAAGAAATAACCGGTTTGATGCATGGCAAGCGGTATTCACGGCTTCGGCCCAAAACCTATCCGAAGTCTTGTACTCATCAAGCATTGTTCTTGCCATCTCAATGAGTGTGCGGTTCTTCCTCTCGGCCACCCCATTTTGTTGAGGGGAGTAGGGTGCCGAGAACTCATGCTTGATGCCTTCTTCATCAAGATAGTCTTCAACTTGAGTGTTCTTGAATTCACTTCCATTATCACTCCTTATCTTCTTGACCTTCACTTCAAATTCATTTTGTGCTCTTCTCAAAAACTTCTTGAGCACTCCTTGTGTTTCACTCTTATCATGCAAAAAGAATACCCAAGTGAAACGAGAATAGTCATCAACAATTACTAAACCATATTTGTTACCACCAATGCTTATGTAGGCGATTGGACCAAATAGATCCATATGAAGCATTTCCAAGGGCCTTGTGGTAGTCATCACATTCTTGGCGGGATGAGGAGCTCCAACTTGCTTTCCGGCTTGGCATGCACTACAAAGTCTATCTTTCTCAAAAGTAACATTCATTAGTCCATGGATGTGGCCGCCCTTTTGAAGTTTATGGAGATTTCTCATGTCAACATGGGCTAGCCTTCGGTGCCATAGCCAACCCATGCTAGACTTTGCCATCAAGCATGTATTAAGTTGGGCTTTATCCGATGAAAAATCCACAAGATAAAGTCCTCCTTTCAACACACCCTTAAAGGCAATTGAGTAATCATTTCTTCTAAAGACGGTCACACCTTCGTTAGTGAAAAGACAATCAAAGCCTTTCTCACAAAGTTGTGAGACCGACATCAAGTTGTACTCCAAAGAATCAACCAAGAGAGCACTAGAAATTGAATACTCGGGAGTAAGAGCAATTTTACCCATACCAAGTACTCCTCCCTTTCCATCATCACCAAAGGTAATAGAATCACAATCGGATGTGTTCTCTTCTAGTGATGTGAACATCTTTCTCGCTCCGGTCATATGACTTGTGCATCCACTATCAAGCACCCAACTTGTTCCACCGGAGGAGTAGGCCTACAAAAACAAATCAAGCTTTTGTTTTAGGTACCCAAAAAGATTTGGGTCCTTTAGCATTAGTAACAAGCATTTTTGACACCCACACACATCTCTTGATTTGAGTGTTATGTGTGCGGGGTCCAACATATTTAGCAATAACATTGCCAAGAGAATTTCTAGTCAACACATAATCGGCATAGAAAAGGTCTTGAGATGCATATTCTTTCTTCTTCTCCTTTGGAGCTTCATTCTTGACTTTCTTGGCATTTGAGACCTTGACTTGTTCAACCTTGTTCATCTTCTTGTTTACCTCCATCACCTTGGTGTACTTTTTCTTGTACTTCACTTTTTCACCTATCACAAATGGTAGACCAAAGGTATCCTTGACGGTGAACATTGAATCCTTCTTGTTGTCAAGATCATCAATGGGAAGGGGAATAGCCTCAAGCCTAACAAAGCCATCCCTTGCCATTTTGAATCTTGCTTCTTTCTCATCCTCACCATCACCAATCATACCTCTTTTGATAATGGTGTTCAACCTAGTAACTTGTCCCTTCAAAAGCTTCAACTCTTTCTCATTGTTAGCAAAAGCATCAAGATCAACATTATGGCATTTTGCACAATCTTTACTTGTGGAGCCTTTGGTTGTTAGAGGCATCTTTTGAAGATTTGGAGGAGCTAGACTTAAGAACATCAAATTGCACTTCAAGATTTTTATGGGCCTTGATTAACCCATCATGTTTTTCTTGAAGAGCAACATTTGAGCTCTTGAGACTTGTGAGAGTCTCCTTGCTTTTCGCAAGTTTTTGGTCTAACTTCTCACATTTTTCCTTCTCACATGCCAAGAGTTCCTTGAGTTCAAGGTTTCTCTCCTTTTTAAGGATGAGCAAGTCCTCTTGTTTCTCAAGCAACTCATCCCTATCAACCAATTGCTCCATAAGTTTCTTTATGTTAGTGATGGCATTTTTATTCAAACCTTTGAGCAAGGCTTCACAATCACTTGCATCACTATCATCATTATCATCATCATGATCATTATCATCACTATCTTCAAGAGTGGAGGGAGTGATGACTTTCTTAGTTACCTTGCGCCCTTTGGCCATGAGGCATACGTGGCGTGGCTTGTTGTTGTCATCATCATCATCATCGGTGAGGCTTGGAAACAATTTCTTGCTTGATGATGACCCTTTCATAGCAATGGTAGCCATGCCTTCATTCTTGGGGGCTTCTTCATTTGAGACTTCTTCCGCCATGTGAGCATGGCCGGAGTATTTCTTCTTGTTGAATAGTCTCTTGTCCTTTTGGTGATTCTTCTCTTCCTCTCCTTCTTTGAGTGGACAATTCACAATGAAGTGCCCAGGTTTCTTGCATCTATAGCACACTTGCTTGGAGTTTGTTCTCTTGCCTTTGGTGCCACGTTCCTTCTTCATGAATTTCTTGAACTTCCTAATGAATAGAGCCATCTCTTCATCATCAACATCGGAGCTTTCATCACCACCATCACTTGAGCTCACTTCAACTTCTTGCTTGCTTTTGCCTTTCTTGCTAGCCTTGAATGCCACTTCCTTGTTCTTGGCGTTGGAGACCGCTCTTGCTATTGACTTGACATATTCGGCTTCCTTCTCCATGATCTCATGATTGATGATCAAACCAAGCACTTCATCCGGGGACATCTTCTTGTAGTTCCTCATTTGACGGATCATTGTCACCAATGTGATGTTCCTTGGCGAGAAGGCTCTAGTCATCAATTTGACAACTTCGTGCCTTCCATACTTGGTACTTCTATATGCTCTAAGCTTGTTGATCATGACCTTGAGCCAACCATACATTTGTTGAGGGGTTTCATCATCATCCATCACAAACCTTCCAAGTTCTCCTTCCAATATCTCAATCTTGGCTTGCTTCACAGTGTCAACACCCTCATGAGCTCTTTGAAGAGTATCCCATATCTTCTTGGCACTCTCCAAACCATCAACTCTATCAAACTCTTCATTGCTCAAAGATGTGAGTATCACACTAGCCGCTTGTGCATTGCGATGCATGGCTTGCTCTTGCTCCGGTGTGAGGTCTCTATACTTCTTGGGTAGCTTCACACCTACACACACAACTCTCCAAATGCTCGGATTGAGCGAGATTAGATGCAACCTCATGTTGTGCCTCCACTTGGTATAGTGCGTACCATCAAAGTGCGGCGCTTTACCCAATGGGACCGGCATGAAGTGAGTGTTAGTGTGTAAATTTTCATAATTGAAATTGGTGGTGTGATACTCATTAGGTTTCTTGGATCGCTTGCTCTTCTTGCTCTTCTTCTTTCTTCGACTTGAAGAGGTATACGATCCTTCATCTTCGGAGCTTGAGCCTCCACTTGAGCTTTCATACTCGAAGTCGTAGGAGTAGTCACTTGAGCTGGTGCTTGTATGGATGACTTCTTCTTCTTCCTCGCTGTAGTCGATGAGCTTGGGCTCCTTCGACTTGCTCTTCTTCTTCCTCAAACTACTAGGATCACCAAGAGTTGCTTCCATCATTTCTCCAAGCGGTTAAGCTTCAATGCGGAGTACTTGGCTCTGATACCAATTGAAAGTTGCCTAGAGGGGGGGGGGTGAATAGGCAACGGGACCTGAAATGACTAATTAAAATTTAATCAGCAACAAACAACCCGGACTAGTCCGGATCGAGTCGGACTAGTCCGATTGTAGCCGGACAAGTCCGGCTCGGGACGGACAAGTCCGAAACCTGCGCAGCGGAAATTAATCGATGAACCAAGGAGTAAATCTAGTTCGATTCAAGCAAGATTTATAGCATGTATATCACCAACAACAACTAGAGCAAGCTAGGAAGGCAGTAGAACAAGTAAACTACAAGTAAATGAGCAAATCCTAGCAAACCCTAGATAGGCAAGTATGAATGGCAAGATAGTAAACAAGGGCAATTAACCATCAAAGAGACACAGGATTTTTCTCCGAAGTTCAGCTCCACTTAGAAGCCTACGTCTCCGTTGAGGAGTCCACAAAGGACCGGGTTGCTCTCAACCCTAAACCTCCCCAAGCTCCAACACAAAGTCGGGCTCGGTGCTTCACTAAGAAATCCTCTTTCGAGGAGGGCAATACAAACTTCCCGGGCCTCAACCACACAAGTTGGGAGTCCCCGGGTGACGCCTAGCCGTCTAGGGGATGAATCCCAAGAGTAACAAACACGAACGTCGGCGGCGGTGAAGAGAAACGAAGTGCTCGATGCAATATGCCTTGGCTCACTCAAGAACTCTCCAATCTTCTCTCAATCCCTCAAGAAATCGAAACCCTAGGCTTGGGGAAGGAAGAGAGCAGCTCAAAGTGTGTGAGAGTGTGTTTTTCAGATCTGGGAGTGGCCAACCGTGCAAGGGGGGAGTGAGGGGACTATTTATAGCCCATCCCCCAAAAGTGACCGTTTGAGCTGTCAGAGGACGGACTAGTCCGTAACAACCCGGACTAGTCCGAGATTCAAACGAAACCCTAGCTCAAAACGACTAAGTCCCAATGTTAGAGTGGTCACGGACTAGTCCGCCCCGAGGGCCGGACTAGTCCGGAAAACCAAAACTGTAGGCCGGGACAACTCGGACAAGTCCGTGATCCGGACTAGTCCGCGAGTACCCGGACTAGTCCGGTATGTCCCGGACAAGTCCGAAATACCCAAACTGTGGTCCAGAAGAAACACGGTCAAAACCCTGGTCGGACTAGTCCGGCTCCACCCGGACTAGTCCGAAATACCCGAACTGTGGTCCGAGGTAAATCCAGACTAGTCCGGCTGGGCATACCCGGACTAGTCCGACTCGGCTCGGACTAGTCCGGCTACCTTGAGCCGAAGCACGATGTTAGAACTCATGAATGCATATGGAGTTAGAATTGTGAGCACTTAGTCAAATTCACCACTTTTTACGTCGTATCCCTCTTGATAGTACGGCATACCTACAACTCAAATATATGAAATACAAGCTCATTGTCATAGGCATCCTTTTCTTTTCTTACACAAACGACGTTTCTTTTATCTCTTGCTGCACACATGCTCATATAAACTTATTAGTTCTTTAATTGTTTGTCATCAATCGTCCAAAACCCACTAAGGGGCCTAGATGCTCTTTCACCGCCGCCACTGGATCCAGCAACCGAAGGAGAAAATGGACAGGCAAACCAACCTTCTCCAAGTGAAGCAGAGCTCGAAAGCTAAGAGGACCGCAAAAGCTTCCCACAAAGAAAAGCAAAAGCAGCAAAGCACCGGGGAAGCCGCGTCCGGGGACCATCCCCCAGCTTGGCACCCGAAGAAGGAGTAAGGATTGCCGCCAGAAGCCGGAGGAAGACGAGGCCGACCCACCTCCAACCGCCACCCGAGCAGCCGCACCACCGCATCCATCCGCAAGAAGCAAAAGGCCGGCGTCGTCGTCGTCGTGCCGAAGAGCAAGACGAAGATCCGCCGGACGACTCCTAAACAGGAGCTCTTCATCGAGAGCTCCGCCCCCACGAGCTCGCCGCTGGCGCCGGAGTGAAGCACCAGCGGGACGCGGCCGAGCTCGGAGGGACAGATCCGGACTCCCGGTCGACGCCGTCGCAGCCTCGCCGCCAACCGTCGGAACCCTAACCCTAGACCTAGGTAACCCTAAGCTAGCACCTACCCTACCACCGGCCGGCGAGAGCACAGCAATCCCCTCCGCCTCGCGATGCCTCGAGTGCCATCGGAGGCGAAAGGGATTACCGGCTCCGCCGGCGGAGAGGACCACCACTCTTTTCGCCGCTCTCAACTGTAGCAAGCACGTGAGGCTTCTAGAGAGGGGAAAAGATTGGCTGGGACGAGTTTCTGAGCCGCTCGCGTTGCCCACAGCGCGAGGGGCTGAAATCGATGCTATTGGTGAGTGGTGAAGCAAGGTTCTGAAATTTTTGGTGAAGCAAAGGTTCTGAAATTATTCTCCACATTTTCATCTATACTTTGACAAAGGCTCTTGGTTTCTCTCGTGAAACGGAAGCAAAACCCGTGCGTCAAGCAACGGACAAACCGTCTCAAAAAAAAAAAAAAGCAACGGACGAACTGCTCCAATCTCATTCACCGCCAGGTGGGCCCGAATCCAACACATATAACCGGACCCACACGTCACCGCCGCGTTCACGTCAAAGAAAAGAAAAGAAAAGAAAAGGGGACGCGGCAAATGCCCCCAGTTTTGTCCCTTTTTGCAATCCGGTCCTTGAAAACACGAGAAAACTCCTCCCTCCACCACACCCTCGCCGGCGCGCAGCCATGGCCATGGCCTTCCTCCTAGGTTTCCTCCTCGGCCTCCTGGCGCTCGCCGCGCTGGAGCTGGCTGCGGTCCTCTTGCTCATCCGCCACCTCCGCCGCAAGCAGGTGTCGGCTGGGGCTCCCCCCGGCGCCGACGAACTGCCCGGCGAACGCCCGTTCCCCTACGAGAAGCAGGTCAGCGAGACGCCTTTGCTTTCGCTGCGCGTAGCTTCCCTTCCCTTCCCTTCCCTTCCTCCTCCTCCTCCTCCTCCTCCTTAGGACGGCGAGTGGTAACTGCTCTCAGGAGGAGATGCGGTTGCTAGGGTAGGGATTGATCGCTCTGCTCCCCTTTTGCTTTTGGCTGCTGTTATTTTTAGCAACCGACCTAGTGATTCTAGAAGTTCAGATGGCGGGGGCGTATTTGTCACCAGTAGCTTAGCTCGATTGCACTGCTCTTGATTTGTATTGTAAAGTCATGTTAAATGGATCCGGGTGCTTGTGCTTTGCTACCGCGTGGCTATTGATTTTTCAAATTCGGAATTTCTTAGCTCCGCCAGCTAATGAGCTCATTTAGTTGCTCCAGGTCGTGTGATATGAGGTTTTAGCAATATACTCCTATGTTTCCTTTACTCCGACCCAGTCTCTTTACTCTGGTTCCATATGTTTTCAGGGTTTTCTGTGGATACTAGAGCCAGAAAAGGTTCCAAAGGTGACGAATGAACGCTCATCAATTGGAGGTACCAAAGAGACAAAGGAGAAAAAGAATATTGTGGAGGTTTTCCCTGCGAAGAAGATGGCCAAAATCAAGGGACACTCACTCACTTTATCTAGTCCTGATGGCTCCCAGACAGCCATTCAGCTTCTGAATTGCACAGTCCTTGCTGTATCTGCGTCAAGTATGCCTTCTCGCAAATGGTTAGTACAATCTGAATAATTGAAGTTTATCGATGAAGTTCTTCGACCATCATTTACAGTGCACTGAGTTTGGCCATGCATCCTTAATCATTGAATAAATCTCACAAGTATTTTAGTTATGGGCAATTGAAACTTTGATTTCGAGGTGCTTACTCTTGGAATCAGCTAATTTTAAGTGCATTCTATCTCTTGATTCTCCAAGGAACACCTATAGGAATTGATTCATTTTTACTATGTACATACGAGCACTTGTCAGGCAACCTTGTGTACCCTGCACTAAACTTTTTTTAGTGTTGATGATAAAAGCATTTACTCGTATACTTCGCTCTTGATGTGATGTAACTGTATCTCTGTTGTCAAATGTCAGGGCTAAGAGGTATCCAATAAAGCTAGAAAGCAAGGAATGTGAGATATATAATGGAAGCAAGGTATGCTATCTTTATACCGACACTTCATGGGAGAAGGAATCCTGGTGTAAAGCACTTCGTATTGCAGCCACTGCTGACAAGGAGAAATTGAATTGGCATGCTAAGCTGAGTGAAGAGTTCCTCAACTACATATCATCCTTGAATTCTGAATACCCTTGTTTCCTTAAGCCTTCTGTTCTCTCTGCTGAGGACCAAGAGGTTATGGACAGGACAGTAAAGACCGATGGATCTTCCAAAGTCCGTCTCTTCCTCAAAAAGTTGGCAAAGAAAGCATCTACAAAGGCTTCCTTAGAAAGTAAAGCTACTTTGGGCTCATCAGGGCAAGGAGAAAAGAAGATACTTGATAAACTACGCAGCTATCAGGGTGCGCCGTTTATTGAAGCGTTAATAGGTCCACAAGAGGACAAATCTGGTAGCACTTCATTGCAAGATACGGTGAAAGCCACTGCCCCAGCTGCTGCCTTGAGTAATTCTGGACAACTTTCTGCTTTGCCTGATGTAAATGCTGATGATCGAGTTGCCGATGAAGGTACACTTTGCTGGAATCTCCTATCTTCACGGTT
The DNA here is from genome assembly GCA_012490785.1 of Eragrostis nindensis. Lineage (NCBI taxonomy): Eukaryota > Viridiplantae > Streptophyta > Magnoliopsida > Poales > Poaceae > Eragrostis > Eragrostis nindensis. The sequence continues at coordinate 149,092 of JAAXCT010000054.1, read as the reverse complement.
GTTTTTTGATGCTAAAATGAGTGATGAGATAAACAAGGCCATCAAAGCACGCATTCAGGTTAGACATACTTCTCCTTCACAATCCATTGTTACCAGTACATTTTATTGATCGACTTTTTCTTTGTATTAGAAAACATTGTCAAATATGAGGACTCCAGCATACATGGGTGATATTACACTTTCCGACTTCAGCCTCGGAAAGCTTCCGCCTTATGTTCATGCGATGAGAGTCCTTCCTCTGGATTTGAATGAATTGTGGGCCTTTGAAGTTGATTTTGAATATTCGGGAGGAATTCTGCTGCACATTGAAACAAGGCTTGAGGTTCAGGAACCAGAGTTGCAAAAGGACATAATGAAAACTAGCTTTGGAGCTGAATCTGATGGAGATGTTAATTCTGATCTTCTTGAGACCATTGAACAGTATGGTAACCAATTTCGAGGCTCACAAAACTCGGTTACTTCAGCAGAAGAAAAGGATGAAGCAGGTGTGTTTCAGCTCACCAGTATTTCCCATTATGTCAGTTTTTTTTTTCTGAAACCCTTGTTTTTGTATGAATCCATGATTCTTAAAACAAAGAAGGAAATTTCTTGTTTACTTTCTGCCAAATAATGCTGTGTAGCTCTCATGCTGGCCCCAGAAAAACTTTTCTGCTTAAAAAAAAAGAAACTTTTCTGCTAAGTTTATGGTACCTTGAGCAGGTCGTTTTCCTATCTTTCTTATGTATGCCTGTACAAGTTTGAGGTCCACATTTTAGAAGTATGGTCCAACTGTTGCCTCAGGCAATCAGGCCTTTTGTTGATAGCCTTGTATACTGTTGAAGTTATGTGTACCTGGACAGATATATGGTACAGGCGCACGTTATAGAATTATGATTTCCCAGTTCTTAATTTATGTTGATTTCTACCAAACTACTGACAAAAGACGGGTGTGGGTGTGGGGTTGTGTGTGTGTTGTGGGGGGGGGGGGGGGGGGGGGGGGGGGCAAAGCTCTTATGCACAAGATTCCTCATTGTGAATGGATTGAGATACTGTAATACTTTGTAGCAGATGCATCAAGTCAGTCGAAGAGCACTGGGTCTGGCTGGACATCGACTTACGTATCAAGATTGAAAAATATATTGCATTCGATAGCGGATCATGTCTCACAGGTTTGTTCCTCTTTTAGTTCCTGTCTGTATCTTGCTACTCTTTTGCATCACGTCACTACCATCTTAACCAGATGTTGGTTCTGATCTAAGAAGTAAGAACTGTAAGTGTAGGCTTTTTATTGATCATGTCTGATGAAAGCACAAATAAGAGATTATAGATGACAAGACCATGTGTACTTTTGATTGCAAGGAAAGTGGGGACTATACCACTGGGTGTATGAGTGTCCCATAAATAAGACTTCTAATTTCAAAAGCTTCATGTTACTGGGATCACCAGAAATGATACATTTCCTTCTGCAACAGGTTCCTCTTTCTCTAGCGATTAGAATATCATCTGTTCGAGGTGTTTTGCGGATACATCTGAAGCCCCCTCCTTCTGATCAAATTTGGTATGGATTTACATCGATGCCTGATCTAGAATGGGAGTTGGAATCTTCTGTTGGGGATAGAAAAATAACCAACAGTCACATTGCTACACTCATTGGTAACAGATTCAAGGTATTGAATGCAGCTTTCTTCTTTATTCTGATCATGAATATAACTTTTGTTCTTTCTTCTGGACATGCTGTTTCATTGTAATTTTGTTTCCCTAACTGTGAAACATGCTTTACTATTCAGGCTTCGCTTCTTGAAAGCTTGGTTCTTCCAAACTGCGAAAGCATTCCGATGCCATGGATGCTGGCAGAAAAAGATGACTGGGTGCCTCGCAAGGACGCACCTTTTATTTGGCTCCATCACGAGCCAGCAGAGACGAGAAGCCATGGTGCAGCTACGGCATCAGCCCAGCATGAGGAAGCTGTCGTGAAGGATGATGCTAGCAACAAAAATGCAATGCCAAGTTTGCCGGATTCATCGGATGACAGTGAGGAATCGGTAAAAACAGTGGCATCAACCGAGGAGCCAGTAGAAAAGCCCGTGGCGGAAGCATCACGCGCTCAGCCTGTGTTGGCATCAGCCGGTGAGTCTTCCCATAGTGATGAAAACAAGGAGCTGAGGAAGCCACTGTTGGTCACAGAAAAAGTTGTGGAAGATGGTTCAGAAAGCAGAGTTGGCTCTCCGCCGTACACATCTCTAAGGGCCGTGATACCGGCAGGAGAGGTGTCAGCAGCCGGCTTTGGAGAGGATGCGAAGCGAAAAAGCGGCAGACGAGCTCGGATGATGGATTTTGGGAAGAGGATGGGGGACAAGCTGGAAGAGAAGAGACGGACTATCGAAGAGAAAGGGAGGCATATCGTGGAAAAGATGCGAGAAAATGCTAGGACGAACAGCATGGAGAGGACTAGCAGTAGCTAGTTACGTACTACTACTAGCTAGGATTTACAGCCAGCAGAGTGAACCTTTTAATTTAGGCTTATAATATCTTTTCCGCTCTTGTGATTGGGAAATTGTGTATAGCCTCTCAGCTTGTATGGTTTAGTTTGTAGATTATCTAATGGCAAGCACGCATTAGTAGTACTCACGACTCTACCTGCATAGTACATGTATCAATCAAGTTGCGGAATATGACGAAGAAAATTAATGCATCAGATTGCTTGTCTTGGGATAATCAGCAGAGTACGAAAGACGTCGTAGCTGGCGGCGCACTTGGGCAGCAGCGGCCGCGCAGTCTACGGGCGCACGTCGCGCGTCATGAAGCACCGATGGAAGGAGATCCGCAGCAGCAGCAACCACCACCATCATCCTGGCCAAGAAGAAGAGATCGATGACCATGGTGTCCCCCCTGTCCAGTTTTTGCGAGGTTATTATGGTACAAAAGTATAATATGCTTTTAACAGGATTTTCATAAGGAAATCAAGAATGCATTATGTCTTATGCTCCGGCAGCCAGACAATCAAATTTGCAGCCTTCTTGTTTCAGTCATACACAGAGATGTAGCTAAGACAAGAAATGCATTCGTATTTCCTATGTCTTGGCCTTGGAGTTAGTCCTGATTCAGGCAGTACAACCCTTTTGGGATGTTTCATCATAATGATAAAATCTATTTGGGAAATTATTTACATGTGAGTGCACATCAAAATCCAAGCATAATCTCAGAGTAAAATCCTCGACAATCTACCACTATGGGCTGGGATCCCTCCGAGGCTGTGTATTGTACAGGTTCTAGCAATTCAGATTGCAAGACAGCTTTGCATCGCCACAGCGTTGGCTATCATATCTTGAAGCGCTTTTATCCATAATCTGAGCTTGTTCATATCTTGAAGTGCTTGTATCCATAATCTGAGCTTGTCATGCCCTCTTCCCAGTCGCCCATTTTCTTGCCGCCAAAAATCACTTGTTTGATACCCAAGTGCCTGCAGGTGCAAAGCCGTATCGACAGCAAGGGTGAGTTATCGCGTATGAATCTGAAAAATAATATTTATCATTTCATAATTCTTGCCTGGAACCAGAAACCTCGAATGACAATAAATCACGCTGATAACTTGTCCTATACCACACTACTATACTAGTATATCCCAGGGTTATAAAGCTAGCACCTGACGTTTTCACAATTTGGGTCTATCTGCATCTGGTTAAGGAGTTTCAGGTGCCATTGGATCTCCACAGTTGGGTTGATCATCACATGATCAGAGACTACTTCCAAGCTGGCTGCTATTACGTTCTACAGAGATCAGTGGAAGGTTACTTACTCTGAGCTCAGTTGTGTTAGGCAATTCAGTAAAACATCCAGCCCGAGATAATCTGAGGTTCCAAGGTCCACCCTGTAAGAAAAAGGAAGTGAATTTCAGAATCTGATATTTACAAGTGGCTAAGCTGTTGAATGTTTCCAATTCTCACCAAACCCTGGCCCAATTGTCTTGGAACTCGACATCACTGATATCATGGAACGACGAAGGCATTACTGCAGAAGCCTCTTCAGAATCATATGAAGGGTCATACTCCATCATTGAGTTGGCCAGCTGAAACCGTGAAATTGATAAAACGACAGGTCTTACAAGACTTCAGGAATCAAGTAGCTAAGAAAGGTCATCAAATGAATGAGCCAAACCTGCAAATTTGAAGAATTATAAGCTCCTAGCCTTCCCATGACATACCAAGCCTGAATTACCTGTGGAAGAACACTTCGTGTCAAGACAGAGTGTTTGTTTTCTGAACAATGAGAAACAAAATGGAACTGTACAGTGTCACTTTACACCGCCAAGCAGGTCAACATCTCGATCTGTTGGTTCTCCAAAGAGTTCAAACCAAATGAACGAACTCAACGGATTGAAGCTGCAACGATATACAAGAAGAGACGACAAACAGGGTAAGGTGTGGCAACTAATTTGAACTCGAATTTATCATAAAATAGAATTGTGAGTTAGATGTCATACTCTCGGAAGCTGACTTTAAAAGCCACAATGGACCCTGTTTTGGATTTGTTGAACTGTGCCCTGCCTTTCTTGCGCACCCTTTCTTGAATCTGTCAGTCGTGCACATGAATGATGAATGTAGGCTGAAATGGGGGAAAAACCAAAAGAGTAAGTAAGGCGAAGGCACGCACTCACCCTTTGCTTCATGAGCTCAGGGTTGCCGATGCTATCACCAAGAATTGCGCGGAGCTCCTCATCATCCCTGCAGGCATTCTCCAGAACCCTGCATTACCATACCGCAGACATTAGCCACAGCCACGTGGAAGTGAAGAGAAAGCAAGGAATCCAGCATGGAGTTGCGTACTTGGCCCAGCCGGGGTAGGTGTGCTCGCGGTCGTACTCGCGGCGGCGTCGCTCCTCTCTCACCTTGACCAGGCGCCGTCCCCTCGCCGTCGTCCCGGACGCCGTCGCCGAGTTCTCCCCACCGGCCGTTGCAGCCGCAAGGTATTGAAGACGACGACGAGCAGGTAGCGGTGGCGGCGGGAAGCGGGAGGGGAGTAGGGTTTTAGCGGGGGCTAGCGACATCATCGTTTTGAGCTGGTTCATGTTTGCCCGTCCGTCCGTCCGTCGAGTGGGAGGGAGAGGAGAGCAAAAAACAAGCGACTATAGGGCGGACAGCTTATCTTCTTCACCGCCTTTTTTTTTTTTGGGTCCAAGTCAGTAAATCGATTTTGGCCTAAACTATTTTGGGCCGGCCCAACAGTTGTTCTATTCACAGAGATCGAAATGTGGCCCTGTTTGGGTGTTGCTGTTTTCAAAAACCATGATATTTGAAAACCACAGTTTTTCTCAACGTAGACACGAAATACTACAGTTTATGTAAACCATAATACTACGCAGTTTTAAGAAAAACCATACCCTGTTTGGCACTTGGAGTATTGAATGTGATGTATCTTGAAGGCATAGCTAACGACAGGCCCAAAGCTGCGTAATACTACACGAACATGAATATTTTAGCACCGTACTGAGTACTATTGAATTTGAAGCTACTCAACTAGAATCTGCATGTGGATTAATTATAACCACACTCGATCAGCTCATAGATATCCCAGTTTTAACAGACTGAATGCAAACACAGACCAACCTATCACATCAGGTCTACATTAGCTAGATCGATCATGGAATTTTGAAGTACGTGACATGCAAATGATAAAGCAAAGAAAACGTAAGTGCATAGCAGGACCTTGCCGTGCATCGCCAACCAACAAGCTCGCGTAACTCAGTTTTTTAAAAAGAGGGTCGGACTGGACTTTTGGAAACTGCAAAAATACTATGTATTGAGGATACCATGGTTTAAGAAACTGATGTTTTTCTTCCATCCAAACATGTCAAAGTTTTTCATACCATGGTATTTTCAACAAACCATGGTATTGTATCAAAACTTTAAAAATACTTAGTATCCAAACAGGTTAGTGCCAAGTGCACTGAGCAAAAGGTGACTAAAAGCCTCTACAAAGTGTCCAAGCATTGGCCTCCTATCCTAGCCTGAATTCATTTATATGGCAATTTGATGATCGAAATGTGCGGATCTGCCAGAATCGGAATGTTGACTATGAGGTAACTGACTTTTGCACGCCAGCTCTCCTTCGCCCTTCAAGATTGCCACAGGAGTCGGCCACGGCACCTAATACAAGGAAGCAACACATTGGATTACTTGTACACAAACATGTAGCAATTATACTACACTCACAGCTTGCATTCTTTCTTCCCCCTTCTTCTACACCAGGGCTACCCATCTTCCATTTTTACCCATCTCCCAAACCATGGCAAAGGCCAAAAGGACGAAAAGAAAATAGTACATATAACTTGTCATACCTAAAGGAGGCTGTTTTGCTACCGAATGACTCCAACAATTCGTGGAACCATGCATTGATGGGATATATTTTCCCGAGACCCCGATGTTGTATACTTGCATTCGGCACCGAAGTATCATTGACTAGGCTTGGGACATGAAAATAAATCTGTACCAGAGTAAACGCGTATGACATGAAGGAATCAATCATGAATGCAGATCAAGATCATAAAGAAGATATAACATTACCCAAGTACATTTAGAGCATCAGAGACGATCAAGATCGTAAAGGGAACTCATGGACTTACCATTGGACTGCATTCCTATGTCCCATTACCAAGAGCACGCTTCGTAGAGTCTGGCCTTGAAACAGGACCATATGCCCCAGTCTCAACTGACGTTTTTTAGTGTTTTCAGCCTTGCTTGGTGCATTAGCTTGTAAACGGTCTTCGTGACTAGGCCTCTCTCAATAGCACGAACCCATAACATATTGAGGGTTTCTTTCTCATCAGCATATGAGGTACACAGACAGTTGTAAATCTGGGGAGTGACGCACAGCTGCTTCCTTGCCATGTCATCCAAGATGTCGGACGCAGCAACTGGTTTCCCTTGGGTAAGATATGCGTATGCAAGCGTGGCGTACACAAGACTGTCACCTACTAAACCTTTGACTTGCATCTGGTTAAGCACTTTTTGTGCATGTTCAACCAACCCTTTTCTGCAAAGCCTTCGAATTAGGGACCTATATACTGCTTTATCTGGTGGAAGGCCTCTTTTCATAAGTTCATCCGGAATGAGCAGCACTGCATCTGCGTTATTCTTCTTGCAGAAACCATCAACAAGCCACGAGAATACGCTGTAATTGGGTGAAAATCCTGCGTACAACAGAAGCTAGCACATCATTATCAGAAGAGATGTGGTTAATATAGCAAGCAGATAGTCATCAGTAAATCAAAGCACACTGAATGGCTGCTTTCGATTGTAAGAAAGAAAATTTCTGATACGATTAAGTTGATCTTTAATTTGTGCTACTACTAACCGAACGCATATATAAGATATGTTTGAGTTACCTGCATCCACCATCTGAAACAAAGCTTCCTTGGCTTGATCCAGGTCCCGGGCCTTGCAGAATCCATGGATGAGAGCCTTGAAAGTGAACTGATTGAGCTGCAGCCCAGACTCGATCATGTTCTTCTTGACCTTGCACGCTGTGGTCATGTCCCCTCTCTTGCAGTACGCGTTGATGAGCGTGTTGCACGTGACGTGGTCAGCCTGCACCTTCCTCTCATCCATCTCGTTAAGCAGCTGGTTGACCTCTTTCATGTTACCATCCTCGCAGAGCTTCCTGAGAAGGGCGTTGTATGTTGCGACACCCGGGAGCATCCCCTTTGCTTCCATCTCCCCTCGCAACCTGACGGCCTCCTCAACATCGCCCGCTCGACAGTATCCATCAATGAGCGTGGTGTAAGTGACATGGTCTGGCGCCATTCCTTGGGCCGCCATCTCCGCAAGCAGCTGGGACGCCTCCTTCATCCTGCCTTCCTTGGACAACCCATGGACGAGGGAGTTCCATGTGACAGTGTCGGGCTGTATCCCCTCCGTGGTCATGCGTTGGCGCACGCACATTGCCTCGTACCTCATCCCTTTCCTGCAGCAGAGCGCGATGATGGTGTTGAAGGAGAAACGATCCAAGGGCACGCCAGCCGCGTCCATCCTGGTGACGAGCGCCTCCGTGCGGTCAGCGTCCCCGGCTTTGAGGCACACGTGCAGCATAGCGTTGTAGACGTGCGAGTTCATGGCGACCCCGGCCCTCGTCATTTCGTCGAACACCCTGCGCGCGGTGGCCGTCATCCGGGACCTGGCCAGCGCGGTGAGGAGGGCGGTGCATGCGTGGGCGTCAGGGGCGAGGCCGCGCGCGCGCATTTGGTCGAACACCCGGACGGCATCGTTGGGGCGCGCGGACTGGGAGAGGACGAGGAGGAGCCAGCTGGGGACGTGGGGGTCGGCGAGGAGGGAGGGCAGGAGGAGCGGGGAGGAGAGCGGGTGGCGGAGGGAGAGGTCGCGGAGGAGGGAGCGGGCCGCGGGGTGGTGGCGCGGGTGAGGAGCGAGGAGGCGGAGGAGGGCGAGGGAGGCGTCGAGCGGGTGCGGCGGCGGGAGGGCGCGGAAGAAGGCGAGCGCGGCGGACGGGAGAGGGGAGAGGCGGCGGAGGACGGCGGCAAGGAGCGGGAGGTGGTGGGGCTGGACCTGGAACCTCCTGCTGCCTTTGATCACGGCGGCGCAGAGGGCGTCCACGCCGCCGGCCGCCGCCATCACACTCTTCTTCACTGCAGTGAGTGACTCAGAAGATTGAAGCGGCTCGGCTCAGTTCTCTTCCCTGCCGTTGGATCCGGGATTGAACGGTCCAGATTGCACTCCATGGACATCAAGCTTACAACTGATAGTATAGTACATCATCAGAGAGATGTAGAGTCGTACTACTACGTAGTGGTAAACTGAAACAATATGTTCTTTGGTTAAACAAGAGAGACCACGATGATGTTCCTTTGCCTTCCAGTTAATTAATGATATATAATCCTTGCGCTTGATATACAGCTTCTCTGGCCCTTTCTCAGCTCGACAATATATTGTGGGTGTCTTCGATCAGTCTTTGGATGATGTTATGACCAGCAGTCCAAGTGCGCCGATGAGCAGCAATGAGTCCAACAAAAGTGCCGGGCCAATCCATACCAATAAACCAGAATGCATGCACATACCTTAAAAGCTGGTTTCTCTGTCATGAGAATTGTAAGCCAACCAACATATGGCAAATACCTGTTTAACATTATACGACACACAAGAGTCAGATCGAATCAGCAATCGAAAAGGTCCTTTAGTCAAAAGATAATCACCCTTTGGCCCGTCCCACAATGTGATGCTGCTGAAGCCAAAGTTGCCTGTGTGCATACAGCCCTCGGTCATCAGCAAGATTTTTGTCACCTGACACATAATTCATCAGTGCAAGATTGCATGAGCAGTGCTATCTGCTGTTCCTTTCGTCAAACAGCAACATTAGGTTAGGTAGCTCAAAAATCAGACTAAAGGAAAGGTGGGATACCTTTCGTCAGGATATCTATTTCTGCGGCATCGCTTCGGCGTTCATGAACCTATAAGTAGATACAAGCAATCTCTCTCAGCCCAAAACATCTAATAATAAATTCAAAGATTATGGTTGCCACATGGTTTAGTACCTCAATCACACGATGGACAATTGGAATATCACGACCCTACAATATACAAGCAAGTGTCACCAAAAGGGGAAACGATATCGATTTATTCATCATTCCGTTACATATGCAGACCCAATCAATAAGAATTCAAGTACAACTTACGTCCACGTTGAAAACAACTATTTCTCCTGTGCGGATAGGATCATTATTCATGTGCAAAAACAGGATATCACCCTACAAAACAGGAAACCGATCATTCATGCTCTCAATTATGCAACAGACTCATATTGTAAACTAGGTTGATGAAATAGGCTGTCCAAGAATATTTAGTGTGACCTGTCTGTATATGACACTTAATAAGGATACAGAAATTTCAAATTCTGATAGAGTCAAGTCTATTACTGAAACGAAAATGCAACGCGAAATTGCTGAAATTCAGTTAGCAAAGCATAGTACAGGGAGTACAACTAATCCTAATAGACAAAAAACAGAACTAGACAGTGGTTTGCGTGGGATGATAAAGATGTGCGAACACCGCAGGAACAGACCCTTTTAAATCCAGGCTCCATGCTTTCAGATAGGACCACAACAACTGGTGATTCAGTCCCTGTTACCACCATCAGCCCTTTCCATATGATCAATGCCGAAGCGATAATCATCCCTGCCACATGAGACATGGGTAACTAGCACAAAATCAACCTATTAACAATGCAGCAGTAAAAGAACGAAAAACTTTTCCCTATTGGAATTCGAAGACCAACAGCATGATGAGGACCAGAGAGCTCTCTCTGGTTTCATACAGAAAAAGATCCCCTGGAAACTACAGAACATGTGAAACTTGCAAAGAGATAAAAATTCGCCCAAAAATGAACTTCTCTGCCATCGATATCCAATGGGAGAAAAAAATTAGGAAGACAAGACCTAGCATTGAAGGCAAGAACCGATGAGAGCAAAATTTCCTCGGAAACGAAATCTAAAGAGGGGGGGAATATAGAATGGATAGCAGGCAATCACCAAGGCTGACGATTTGGGCGAGAACATGGCGATTCTGCATCGCTGGAAGCATGCTGCGAAGGGCATCCATCTCCTCCTTCTTCCTCTTCGTCGGGCCGCCGGAAGCGGAAAAGTGAGGAGCTGTTGCTTGACTGGCTCACCCACACGGCTTTGCGTGGACTAGTCAGGCGGTCAGCATTTTCTAGTCAACACGAAAAAATACATAGTCCCACCCTTGTTATTCCTCTCTCTCTCTCTCTTTTTCTTCAACACGAAAAAAATTTGTATGTCGAGGCTTGTAGGGGGAAAAAAATGCAAATTGTAGGTACAACACAATGCGATTAACGGGATAACCGCCAACCGTGCATAACCGATCGTTAATCTCTGATTAATGGACTCATCAGTTTTCATTCCATTTGCTGATGAGAGAGTGAAAAGTACGGGTTGTTCACAAACAGTTTTCATTCTATTTGCTTATTACGTGGATATATCTGCCAGCCTCAGTCATACTTCACCTATTCTAACCTCCTCTTTACAACTCTAAATAAACCGTATCGAAGCTACTCCAATCAACACAGCAGCTCTGCTCCAACTCACTCATCTCTCTTACTAGTCGTTTGCCGCCACTGTCAGAGGAAGCCGGTACTCCTCGGGTTTCAGAGCCACCGCGAAATCAGGCAGCGCCGGCACTGCCTCTTGGATGCTGCAAGCGTCACAAATCATCAATCCATCAGTTTCACTTTCATCCTGCTGTATACTAGTACTAACTTTTTCTGGTTCAGCCTTAGAAGCGGTGCTCACCTGTCATTGCTGTAGAGGTCTTTGTTGATGCGAACTTTGCAGGACGAGTCCTTCTGAATCTTCTCATGAAGATACTTCACCGATCCACATACAGGCGGGCTTCTGCACAGCCATGCATGCAACAACACTTAGAAAGTATGTACTAGCTACTTCCTACCAGGACAAATTTCCAGTAAAAGGATCAAGAGATAGGTTGCCTTGAAACAGGAGATGCTGCATGGAAGGCTTCGCAGACAGCTTTGCTCTCCCTGAGAAACTCCTCCGCGGATTGTAATGCTGCGACTGCTGTCCTGTGAGATTTCTCGGTGTTGCCTTCATCAAGGATCAGCCCATGATAATAGTATGCTGCAGCCTGTGTAATTTGCAGTAGGCAATCAAATTTATCATCTTTCACTTCCGACTATGCTAATGTGGAATCTAATAGGCACTTAGCTTCTTAGGCCAAGACTTCGTTAACACGGAACAAAAGTTTTAACGTCATTCATATAAAGTTCATTTATCTAATGTGCGATGTTTGAGAGATATGAAAAGGCTCACATACTTTTGCTTCAATGTACTTCCACTTAACAAAAAGCTTGTGCTTTTCACCCCATCCATCAATCAGAGGTAGATCCTCCATAATTTCGTGTGCCTGCAAATGAAATTAAGAGATTTTAAAGACAACGAAATTAAAAAATGCGATCAGAAAGGGGAGGCATCCCTTCCGACAATGCTGTAGAAAGGAATACAGCAATTTATTTTCTAATTAGCTGTCGATATCGGAGTAGAGAGTGAACTGACAAGTGCGAATACACGGACAATTCTGATGTTACTGGAATACAGCAAAGCAACTACAAAAATCAATAATACTTTACCTGCTTCCAGCACTTGACCATCTCACATGCTAACCTCCTTTTCACTGCCAGGGTAGCCTTCGGACTGTCAATTGCCAACCCAAGTTGGACATCAATTGCCTGGCAAGACACGATGAATAAATGGCATGATGAGCTCAGAAGCGGACACTCCAACTGATATTCACATGAACCGTGTGATTAAGAGCTATAGTCAGGAAAGAAGACAAAGGGACAAGGGAGGAGAAAGATTACTTGGCCCAGAGCTTGCATGCAGATAGCTTTCAGGACTCCTTCAGCTAAATCCACAGGAAGACCTTTCCTACACGAAATGGCAGTCAAGAACAATAACTCCTGCGCTAACCACGACATAGAGCACTGCATTAATGCTCATCAAACCTTTTGCTAATGAGAAGGCAAGCCCACACACCTATTTTCAGGGGATATCCTGGGAAGAACATGCTGGATAGCACACTCCAAGTACCCAGATGCCTTGAGAAATATTTCAACTGAAGCTCGTTTGTTCTCTGGAAAATAGATCATCCAGAATAAGTATCATACTTAAGAACACAACTTTGTCTAGCTGAGAATTATAAAAGCACCTCCGGAGCACTGAAAGATAACTACTACAGATTTCAGCAACAGTAAGCAGTAGAATGTATATTGCAGACCTTCAGATACTTTTGCATGGTAGCCATCTAGCGATGTCTTTGGTAGAAGCAGGGAGTTTGCTTGAGATAAACGCAGCATAGCCATCATGTGCAGAACAGACAACACTTCATACCAAGCGCTGGGCAATGCTGTTTCCTAGTAACGCAAGACAGCTTAGTGATTAGTCCTCCAATATTCGTCAAAAAAAAAGATTAGAACTCCAATGGTACAAAATGCAAAACATGCAAGGACAAGTGAAGCATACCTCTGCATCATCCTCTTGGTTCATCCATGAAAATTGCATCTTATCTTCCAAGTCACTCCCTGCTCCGTATTTGGGTCGAAATTAGTCTTCACGAAAAGCAATTAAATCGAGCAAAACAAAGGGACCAACAATTGATACCGATTTATCGATTCCATTCAGAGTAAGATGAAAGATATAAATACATGAGTTACCTTCTTTTACCAATCCTAGAAGAACTGGTAAATAGTCTTCTAAAACCTGCAGAAGATCGGCTGATGTGGATCCTCCTGCAGTGATGCATTCAGATAGTTAATCACTTTTGTATGCTCTCACCCCGTTACATTAGACTTAAGCTATCACACAAACCATTGACGAACCATGCTGTGTGAAGGTGCGCTTCCTTGGCCTCATCACTGATAGTGCCTCATGAATGGCCATGACCACTATTCGGCTCCTCAACCCAGTCAAACGTTCGGTCAGCCTCCTAGTAGGGAGGCCATCACCTAGTGGCTGAGGCAGCTCCAAATTTTCAGGCACACGCAGTCCAGGTATAAACACAGCCACCTCACCGATGCTCCCAGGTCTTCTTCTGATTGCACCGGCATCATTTGGCTTGGAATTGAAGCACCCCATTTCCTGCAAGTATGCACCAGCCCTCTCTATGAGATTACTTATAGTGAAAAGGGAATATACCCCAACATGGAGCTGTGCAATCAAAACAAGAATAATTGGTCGCTGAATAGATGATAAGGCAGAAGAAAATGGATAAGGTAAAAAGGCCACATGAATTTATGCATTCAAACACCGATATGACGTGATAAAAATATTAGTTTTCCTTTCAACAGAAGAAAATAAAATAGAAGGCTAAAAGTGACTGATATTGTAGCACTACCAAGGAATAACAATCTGACACCCACAAAGCATAACACTTCAAATCAAAGTCTTTTGTTTCTGAATGAACATCGAATCATGTACCAGACACCATCATCGCAAAAGAAAAAAAAATGTACCAGACACCATGGATAAGTGGGTTTAACTTGATGAGCAAAGCGTAAGGTTAGCAAGAAATGAAGATTATGGTAAATTGAAGGATGCATACTATATCAGAGAAGACAAGCTTCCACCTCTTGCAGAACCCACTTTAGCACATTAGCTCAAAGCCAGTAGTGCAAAGGAAAAAAGGGTAAAGGGTAAAAGGAAAAGAAACTGAAGAGGGAAGTATGATGTAGTGATTTAGTCAACTAAATGCCAACCAACAGAGGGAACCAATTAAATCACTCACGAGCATCACATCCACATCAAACAACCAAAGTGGCCGCAAGCTCACATGCCCCGGGAAGACATGTCAACAATCTTGCAACTAGATGTTTCACTTTTAATCCCCATCCTCCTCTGAATCCAGTGATAAAAACTTTTTCATCCTTATAGCACGTGCTAATCGATAAACATATAGCAACTCTAACCGTAGATTGTATGCATGATTTACCTCTCAGCCTTCATTTACCAAAGCTTGGCTCTGGGCCACATCAGCACTTCGGCAACCAATAAAACCATTCGTTTCACCTATTAATCCACAGACAAAACGACTTAATAACCGCAAAAGATAAATTCAGAAGGAAAGAAATGGAAGCCGGCCCTCGGCCGTTCAGTGTGGAGCAAGATTTTGGATGTTAAAGCGGGTTTTGACACCCCAAAGAGGGAGTAGAAAAGGTAAAGAACAAATTAAACCCGCGAATCAACACTATCAATTATCAGAGTGTGATCCTTAGTTTGAGTCCAGGAAACCACCATTTCGCCCCCGTTTGAGACTTTTAGTCCAGTTTTATTCAACAAGGGAAGCGATTTATTTGGTCTACTGAAAGGGAACGGCAACTGCATAATCCATACGCTTACACTAGTTGACATCAAATCGGGTAGGGACGAACAAGGTACTGGATTCGAGCACGGATGGGTTCAAATAGTTGCCTTGCCAAGATTTGGAGTTGAAGGTACGGAGGAGACGCGTACCTGTAGATCCCCTCGGCGAAACCCTAGGCGAGGCGACGGTTTCCCTTCCCTGCTTGTGCCTGCGGGGAAGACAGAAATGGCGCCCAAACTCGAAAAGGCTTCCGCCATTTTAAAGGGGAAGAAGATGGAGGAAGCAGACATGTGGCTGGCCAGTGGGGCCCATTTTTTTTTCTTTATAATATCTGAGTTCTTGCTTTACTCAAAATAATTTCGTGCACCATTAAGATAGCTGCTTTTATAATCTTCTTGTGATAATAACAAGATTTCCTGTGCTTTACATTTAGAACATATCGTGAAACAGAGTTCTCTATGCACTTTTTGGTAAGGGTGGAAATGGATCGAATACGGATCGGATAGTGCCTTTCCCACATCCATATCCATATTTGTAAACGGATATGGATACGAATATGAATGTTTTCGAATACGAATACGGATCGGTTATTAAACGAATGCGAATACAAAAACGAATGTCACTATAATTCGGATGAATACGGATACATCTAATTTTCTTTGTTATGAAGACAACTACTACACTTTTACCTCTCTAAAGTATCTTTAATAACATTATTTCACATGGTTTACACTAGTTCACACCAAAATTAAATCAATTTTATAATACTTTTGATATAATATATGGATATATTTATGATATAGTGACGGATACGAATAAAATACGGATAAGTCGGATATCTGATGTCAAAACCTCAAACCATATCCACATCCATATTTTCTAATCGAATTCGAATACGAATTCGAATAGTGTAAAAATATTAATCGAATGGCAAATTCCGTACCACATTTACATTTTATCGGATACGGATATCGGATATTACAGATTATCCGTATCCACTTTCCACCCCTATTTTTTGGCAAGATTTCTGCACACTACAGCATGCAGTTTAACCCTGCAAAGGGCAACTTGATTCAGCGAAACACTTCTCACTCGGCCAATGCCATAGTGTTTCTTCAAGAGAAAAAAAAAGAGCATGGAGACAAGAAGGTCTTGTGCGCATGCCTGGTCATCAGGATAAAGATCGACCAATGAATGATCCGTGCCTTGGTGCTAACTGGAAAGGAAACACTTGATTGATGCAACCCTAGCTTGGAGACGCTTCAAGTTTCATTTCTTCTGACAGATACAGACTGAACAGGAAAATTTGCTAATCCTCTATCTTTCTTTTTCTTTTCCTTGTTCTTCTGAGTGGATGCCAGCGCGCACTTGACAGTTATATATGGGAGGATTAGCTTGCGTTGGAGCAAAACTATGGGCAAAGAAGATGACGCTTGTCAGGGAGGCATTGCCCAAATTGGGCAATCAATTTGTGGTGGGGAAAACACAGGAATCACGACGTTTCATCCAATGAGGCAGCAACAAGTGTCAGATTAGTCACTCAGACCTTAGTGTTTTATATTATACTTAAGGATGCATCGATTGATGGATCCTATGTTAAAGAATGGGTGACGTGGAAGTTTAACTGGACTATATGTTATCTGTTGAAGATGACTAGGTTCCGTTGGGAATTGTTTACATGATTCATATGCACACCGTGTCCGCTTGGAACAGTTGATAGGTTCAAATATGCATCGAAATGCATCTGAATACGTCAAGGTAGGACGATGTTTTTGTTTTTTTTTGAGGGACAGGATGATGTTTTTGTTGATGTGCTAAACTAGACCCGTCACTGGCATAACCTCTGGACCACAACGTTGTACTAAGAAAGGGCCAAAAGAAAAAAGGCATAACCTCTTAAACCCACGCTGATGATTCGGCCCTTTCGGGCTAACACACTATCGGCCCAAACTGTCTTTCAGAGGCGGCCGGCCGTAGTAATCAAATGTGTTGCAAGGCCCAGTGAAGACTGTTATGGCCGGCCCAAAGAAATGAATTCGCGTCACTGCCAGGGAACAAACATGCTTTACCTGAGGACCGCGCGTAGCGCGAGTGGTAGGAACGCAGGAGTCGCTATTTGCCGACGCGGGTTCGAGCCTTGCCCCCGTACCTCACCGAGGCTTGCTCTAAAAATAAATTTACAGGTGCCTCTCCGTGCGTGGTGACATAAAAGGAGTACAACGTCCCTCGTCGCGCGCTAGAGCCTGGTGGTTTCTGGCGATCTTTCAAAGGACACAGTCTTCAAAAATGCTGAGTGTATTGTAGGTCTGGTCGTGTACGTGGGTGTGTGTTGAGGTGTGCGTGAGTGTGTTCGTATATGAACAGATGCTACAGCTGTACCCAATAGGAGAGGCTTAAAAAAAAAACATGCTTTACCTAAATCAATGAAGTTAACCATTTCCCGCGCTAAAAAGCCAAAGCAAAATACCATATAAAAATCTGCTGCAGCTCCAACTTGATAGAAACGGGAAATTATTGTTCCCTTTTTTTTTGGGGGGTCGCATCACAAAAACTGGCAAAAAGACAAGCATTTTATTTTTTGCCTTAAAAAAATCTGCTAGGCTCTGGTCTGCTTGGCGCTTGCTTGACCAATCTTCTTGTATCTGCACCTACTAATTCAGTAGAGTAGGGAAGCGGTAGCCAACTTGGGTGCAACCACCTCTCCTCCTCCCTCGATCGCAACAAGAGAACCCAGCCATGGCCAACAAGGAGACCCTCGAGGCCGCGCTGGCGGCTGCCCGGCCTTTCCTGCGCGGCGAGGAGGAGCAGGTGGACCCTGCCCTGCCTCAGCTCGCCGCCGTCCTGCGCGACGCGGGCGCCGGCGAGTGCTGGCACAAGCACGGCACCTTCCTGGCGCACCTCCTGGACGTGTACCGCATCCTGCGGCTGTGGCGGGCGCCGGAGGCGGTGGCGCGCTGCGGCCTGTACCACTCCTCCTACTCCAACTCGTACGTCAACCTCGCCATCTTCGACCCCGGCACCGGCCGCGACCGCGTCCGCGCCATCATCGGCGAGCCCGCCGAGCGCCTCGTCCACCTCTTCTGCGTGGTGCCGCGGCAGCAGCTCATCCACGACGACCTGCTCTTCCACTACACTGACGCCGAGCTCGTCGCCGACCTGCACAGCTCGGAGGCCTGCGAAGACGACGACCAGCCTTGGCGGCGCAAGATCCAGCGCCTCCTCCCGGCCGACGGCATCACCGTGAAGCACATCAGGACAGGGGAGGACGTGGCCCTGTCGAGGCGCGTGGCGGCGTCCTTCCTGCTCATGACCATGGCGGACTTCAGCGACCAGCTCTTCGACTGGCAGGACCGCCTCTTCGGCAACGCCGACGGCCGCCTCGACTTCGGCGGCAACGCCTGGACCGCCCTCTGGCCCGGCACCGGCAAGCCCGGCCTCTGGGTCGCCTCCATCTCCAGGATGGGCGCGCTCTACACCCTCATCGCCCGCGAGGAACAAATATACATGGCTGCTCACCATGACCATACCAGAAGAGATGGCGACCACCGTGACGAGGACATCGAGCTGGTCATCCCGCCGGTGTTCGACGGCTGCACCAAGGTGCTCGACGCCGGCGACCAGAAGGCGGCGAGGGGCCTCTACTGGGAGGCCATATGCGACGACGACCAGAACCACCAGGAGAATGCGGAGCAGCTGCAGCAGAGCATCTGCAAGAACCCGTTCGTGGGCGAGCCTCACCTGGTGCTTGCGCAGGTGTACCTCAACATGGCCAGGTACGAGGACGCCCAGACGCAGGCGGAGCGAGGGCTGAAGCTGCTTCTGCAGTGGGGCAGCAGCTGGGACAAGCGAATGCCATGGGAGGCATGGGTGTCCTGGGGCAGAGCAATGCTCACCAAAGCCCAACAAAAGGACTGGCCTCACACCTCCTTCGGCATCATCAGCCTAGGCCTTGTCAAGTGACTTCATATAATATTAGTAGCTTGTGTAGCACAATGCTTGCTACTAGTCTTCTACTCCTATATGGGATGGAAGGGCAAATGTAGGAGAAGCAATCATCTAAACAAATAAGCACCTCCTAAGTTCTTAATTTTTCTGATTCATTCTTCTTTGACTATTTTCAATGATTTATTTCAACTTTTTATGTCAAATTGGCCCCCTCTTCTCTTATGTTCACGCTCTTCTCTTTACATGTAAGCATCAATAAAAAGCAGGAAAATAATTTGTCGGTAGCAAAACAAACCTAACAAACTAATTTGTGTGTAGCAATACCAATCTAAGAAAAAGCGCAACATCTTAGCTGGAACTCTACCACATATATTCGCTTTACATGTAAGCATCAGTAAAAGTAGGAAAATAATTTGTCAGTAGCAAAAACAACCTAACAAACTAATTTGTACGTAGCAAAACAAATCTAAGAAAAAGCCCAACATCCTAGCTGGAACTCTTCATTCATGCATCATACTTGTCACTTCTACAACAGAAACTTGGATGTATTAACACACACGTTCTCTCCAAAGACAATCATCAACAAAAAGGTGTTCAGTTATTTCGTCTATAGCAAAACAAACCTAATAAAAAGCCGAGCATCCTAGTTGGAAGATATTACAGCCACATCACCATCCTTATCACTTCTTTTTGCAAGCAGAATTGATCTATAAAATTGGCACCCACGCACATTAGTCTCCATCAAACATCACCTACTAGAAAAAAGGAATATTAGATCGGCATGTCGACCCAGCAAGTTCTATGTTCCTCCGACCTGAAAGCCCACAAAAAGGACTTACCATCCCTCTTTGCAGCTGCTCAACCATTCCTTCGTGACGAGTTCGAGAAACTTGACCCAAAGCTCCCATCCTTCCTGTCCATCCTACGCTCAGCTGGTGCCGGAGAGCGTCACCACAAGAACGGAGCATTTTTAGCTCACCTGCTCAATTTCCATCGCATCATCCAGCTCTGGGGCGCACCTCGTGACATCACCCGATGTGGCCTTTTCCACTCAGCATATGCCAATTCATATGTCAATGTCTCCATCTTTGAATCAAATGCAACTCGTGAGCATGTGCAGAGTCTCATTGGCGCACCGGTTGAACGCCTTATTTTCCTCTTCTGCGGCGTCCCTCGTCACAAGCTCATTCACGAACAACTCCACTTCCAATACACTGATGCAGAGCTGACAGATCACCTAGCTGCCTCTGATGTGTCCATCAAGACCGCAAGGGAGACTGGCACATTTGATGTGTCTGAGCCGTGGCGCAAGAAGCTCTGCTCGCTTCTTTCACCAAAGGGCATTGAAGTGAGGCACTTCAAAACTGGCGAGCCCATATCACTTTCGCGCAGGATCATGGCACTTTTTATCTTGATGACTATCATCGACATCTGCGACCAGTACATTGACTACCAAGACAAGCTCTATGATAACGAGAATGGTCGGCTTGAGTTCCGTGGAGATAACTGGACCGCTTTATGGCCAGGAAGTTGCAAGCCTGGTCTATGGATGAATGCAACATCAAGGCTAGCAGTTTTGTACAACCTCATCCTTAGAGAAGAAGAGCTTTACATGCTTGAGAGGAGCAAACTGGGAGAGCCCATCCGCCTTGACCGTGATGAAGAAATTGAGCTAGTGATCCCACCAATATTCAACAACTGTACCAAGGTGCTGGATCCCATGGAACAAATAGCTGCAAGGGACCTTTACTGGGAGGCCATATGTAGTGATGACTGGAAGGATAGAGATTGGCAGAGAGTGGAAAATATCCTCTTGGAGAGTATCAAGAAGAATCCATTTGTAGGAGAGCCTCACCTGGTTCTTACACAAGTGTATCTCAACATGGAGAAGTATGAAGAGGCAAAGAAAGAGGCAGAGGAAGGACTGAAGTTGTTGCTGGAA
The DNA here is from genome assembly GCA_012490785.1 of Eragrostis nindensis. Classification (NCBI taxonomy): domain Eukaryota; kingdom Viridiplantae; phylum Streptophyta; class Magnoliopsida; order Poales; family Poaceae; genus Eragrostis; species Eragrostis nindensis. Next base: position 128,332 of record JAAXCT010000054.1, on the reverse strand, counting down.
TGGGGCATCAGCTGGGACAAACGGATGACATGGGAAGCCTGGGTGTCTTGGGGCAGAGTGATGCTGGACAAGGCCAAAGAGAACGAGTGGCCCAAGAGTGCAGCTGGCATCACCAACCTGGGACTTGTGAAATGAGCAGCCGGTATATTCGTGGTAATGTACTAGTATTATAGTAATGAATAATGTTGGGTATCATGCATTGTCCTAATTTCAGGGGGAAAATAATAATAAATAATGTAAGGAAACATGTAGCCCATCGTATCTAATGAATAAGCGAGAAGATATGATATATCTTTTGAGCAACTAACTACCGCATATACTCACTTGTCTTCTGACGTGTTAGTCTTAGTCTCACAATACTGCAAAGGAAAAATACTTCATTTTTGACCAACTCGAATGTGTCGTGTTTTTGCGAAAATTCTTAAAGAAAAAGAAGTAGCTGTGTTGCAAGCATGATGCCTACTGTTGTTATGCAATGCTACACTTTCAGTTAGAACTCAAAAAGGTAATCATGCAACAAACTGGTGTAGTAAAAAAGCACAATAATCAGTGTTTCATTAACAGGTTATCAAAGTAAGAGAGAAATCGCTCTTACTTTGGTGACTAGAGCAATATGGGATGCATTTCGACACTAGCAGGGTTTGACTTGACAATTGTCGGTCTTTGTTTGGCCCTGTAATCTGAGAGCTTTACTTTCATGCTATCCTGACTAGCATAAGTCACAATGGGCCGAAACATCTTTGGATTAAGGGTAGTTACTTGTTAGTTGTTGTCTGAAGACATGAAGGAGCACGGACCCTGAAAGCGTATAAGATTTGTACTGTTAAGATGTGGAACATCTCATGTAATATGAAAAGTAGCTACTGAAACATGACATGAAGAAAAAACACTTAAGGCAACTACGTCTGAGGTCAAAATAGAAAAGTGAACTAGCGGGGCAGCTATTTTGGTGAAATTTGGTTGACCGTATTTGTGAGTTGACACTCTCTGTTACTAGATTTGTACTGTTGGGAGGTGCATTTTTCCACCTGAGGTTGGGCATGTCGAGAAATTAAGCAGAAAACTTGGAGACGCTGGATGATCTACAGTAGTCAGTAACCTAGTGCTTTACCAAATCAGTGTTGCATGTAAAGTTCGCTGGAGAAAGTGTTTGGTACAGAGTTGCATACCAATTGCACGTAGCGTCCGGTGGTCAACTTTGTGAATGAACTGAGGACAGCCCATGCCCCTTGCTCGTGCTGCAACCAGCTCCCTCAAGCTGATAAGAAGATCCTACAGATGGGCAACGCTCTCATTACCATTAGTCTGCTGAAGCAACTAATTGTCCTCAATTCCTCCCCACGCGGTACAGTACAGCTTGATTTAAAAAAATAAGGGCGGAAAGCTATTAGCAGTGGATAGAGATGAGGGAATCACCAGATGCTGTTGGGCGATGTCGTCTTCGAGGTGCTCCGCATCTTCCGTGGCCGGCGACGGCGGTTCGGCGGCGGCGGGCATCATGCACAGGGAGCAAGGAAGGAGGAGGAGGAATGCCAAGATGGGCTGGCTGTATCTAGGCCCATAGTAGCCTGTTATCAATGTTGTCGTTGGACCTGTCCTTGGTAAATTTCACTGGGCTGTGTACTACGTTGTTGAATGGAAAAAGTCTGGTTTTGGTCCCTCAACTATCGTCAAAGTCCGGTTTTCGTCCCTCACCTACAAAACCGGGTGGAATAGGTCCCTCAACTCTTGAAACCGTTCGGTTTTCGTCCCTCGGCGGTTTCGACGGCGGTTTTCGCTGACGTGGCACGTGGGGCCCACCTGTCAGGGTGACATGTCATTTTTTCTTTTTTTTTTTTTTTCCTTTTTTTCCTCCCTCCCTCCCTCTCTCTCCTCTCTCTCTCTGCGAGCGGCCGGGCGACGGCCTCGTGGGTGTGCGGGCGGCCTCGCGCGGGCGAGTAGCCGGCGGCCAGGCGCGCGCGGTGGCAGGTGGCCTCGGCGAGCGGCCGGCGGGCGGCAGCCTCACACGGGTGAGCGGCCGGCAGCTGGGAGCACGAGCGGGCGGCCTCGCGCGAGCGGCGGCTCCGAGCGGGAGGCGGGCGGCCTCGGCGGGCAAGCGAGCTACGGTGGCCTCGGCTGGCTGATGCGGCGGTGGCCTCGGCGCGTGAGGAAGCCTCGGCGGGCGGGTGCGGCGGCGGACGGTCTCGGCGGCGGCGGCGGCGGCGGCCTCGGCGAGCAGATGCGCGGGCGACGGCAGGCGGAGGCGACGGCGAGCTCGAGCGGGCTGGCGACGGCCAGATGCGCGGGCGACGGCAGCGGGGGCCACGGCGAGCGCGATGGGCTCGAGCGGGCGTCGCTCCGGCAAGCGGCCGGCTGCGGCCTCGATGGGCGAGCGCGAGCGGCGGTGGCGGCGGCGGCTCGCAGAGAGAGAGAGAGAGGAGAGAGAGAGAGGGAGGGAGGAAAAAAAAAGAAAAAATGACGTGTCACCCTGACAGGTGGGCCCCACGTGCCACGTCAGCGAAAACCGCCGTCGAAACCGCCGAGGGACGAAAACCGAACGGTTTCAAGAGTTGAGGGACCTATTCCACCCGGTTTTGTAGGTGAGGGACGAAAACCGGACTTTGACGATAGTTGAGGGACCAAAACCAGACTTTTTCCATTGTTGAATCTTACGGGTTGGCCCATGAATTTCATGATGAGTCGAATAAATGTGAGTGAAGCAGCAAGCAAACTTGGATTTTTGGCGTGCAGACAAGTCTACAGTTGAGGCGACTTGGACGCATGCATGCATGATCAGCAGCTAGAGCAGTGTACTACGTACGTAGACCGTTCGGTGCATCTCGTCAGTATCAGGGTGGATGGTTGTTGACAGCTAGCGAGCGTGCGATGGATCGTCCGTTCATTCACAGTATCCGAATCGTCAGTATCGATCGGCTGGTGTACGTACGTAGTAAGCAGTCTTGGAGCCATGCGTAGCGTACGCACATCGATCCTCACCTCCACCCAGGTGCATCCTGGCTACTAGCTCGTACATTGACGTGTCGATCTCGATCACCTCCTCCGATCCATTAATTCTTGGCTGTTTGCAGATTTCACCCGGCCAGCTGCTTGGCACAATTAAGGATTCACCGTGCAGTTCTATCTCAGGGAACGAATGGTTCAGCAGCCTGGCTATAAGTACCAGGAGGTCTCAGCCTAGCTAGACGTCCCACACTCCCACAGCATCCGTCTCAAACGATCGATCGGGCTAGTTAGTAGAGCAGTGATACATGATGAGCATGGCGAGCAACGCCAACTTGGGGAAGGAGGAGTACGATGAGTCGTCGTCGTTGGACTTGGAGGAGCTGCTCGCGGCGGCGCGGCCGTTCCTCCGCGGCGATGATGAGGATTCGGAGTCTCGGCTGTTGGTGTCGGTGCTGCGGGGCGCGGGCGCCGGCGAGTGCTACCACAAGCACGGCACCTTCCTGGCGCACCTCCTGGACACGTACCGCATCCTCCGGCTGTGGCGGGCGCCGGAGGCGGTGGCGCGGTGCGGCCTCTTCCACTCCTCCTACTCCAACTCGTACGTCAACCTGGCCATCTTCCACCCCGACACCGGGCGCGACCGCGTCCGCGCCATCATCGGCGAGCCCGCCGAGCGCCTGGTCCACCTCTTCTGCGTGGTGCCGCGGCACCAGCTGATCCACGACGACCTCATCTTCCACTACACCGACGCCGAGCTCAGGGAACACCTCGCCGAGGCCGACGTTGGTGGCCGTGATCGGTGGCGTCGGAAGCTGCGGTCCCTGGTGCCGGTGGACGGCGTGGTGGCGCGGCACATCCGGACGGGGGAGCCGGTGGCGCTGTCGCGGCGGGTGCTGGCCGCCTTCCTGCTCCTCACCATCGCCGACTTCAGCGACCAGTACACCGACTACCAGGACAAGCTCTTCCGCAACGACGACGGCCGCCTCGACTTCCGCGGCGACAACTGGGCCGCGCTGTGGCCGGGCACGGGAAAGCCGGGCCTCTGGGTCAGCGCCATGTCAAGGCTCGCCGCGCTCTACAACCTCATGGCCACCGACGACCAGATCCTCACCAATAATACCAGCAGCAAACAGCAGCAAGTTGACGACGACGATGACGCCATGGTCGGGGAGCTGGTCATCCCGCCGGTCTTCGACGGCTGCACCAAGGTGCTCGACGCAGGCGACCAGAAGGCGGCCAGGGACCTCTACTGGGAGGCCATCTGCACCGGCGACCAACGAAGCGCGCGGCGTGGCGGCGGGGAACCGGGTGCTCAGGGACAGGAGGCCGGCGACCAACGCCTACTACGAGCGCGACACCGATGATGATGATGATGATGATGATGATGATGTGGGTCAAATCCCCTTCCCTTCTCTTTTTAAGCCCCATTTGCATTGTCGCGTCTCAGGGCTCTCACCTGTGCGTTCCTACAATTTTTTCATTCCGGATATCCTGTATGTTACCATACCAGTAGTAGTACGTTGCTTTACCTTACGAATTAGTATGCACACTATGTTATTAATAGGACATTGTTTGCTCCATTTATATGTTCAGTTTAGCTCCATCCGTGCCTTGTTCTCTGAAATTGTCTTCTTATCTTTGTTTCGGGTTCACCTTTTGCTCCTAATGCACCCTAAGGGCGATATTTACGAATGGTTTTGTGCGAGATGATTGCATTTTTTTTTGGCAAGCGCTTGAGCATTGATCAATCAAATGCTTGCAGAGGGGATTTTCCAATATTTTGACTGGTGCGTCCCATGCAAAACTTAACTTTTCATAGATTCTGGACATTTCACCGATTCTTTTGCCATAAGGCTCCACTTCGGAAGAATGATGTTTTTATCGTTAGCCGTCTCCCGTTTCTGTTTTTTTTTTTAAAAAAAGGGTAATACTTCTTAGTCCATCCTCTACATCGGTTGATGCATATGGCCGTTTAACAGTACAAAAGCTCCATTTTCTGCCACACAAAGGGATAGGAAAACAAAGAGCAATCATGCAAAAAAAAAAAAAGTTCAAGAACATAATTTCCCCTTGCTTCATTCTTGTTGAAATGTTGCTGCAGTTGGCTAATTCCTATTTTGCCAGCAGGATGATGTGGAAGCTTTGAATGATCCTGTCAACCCCGAGAGTCCTAAGAGAAGGAAGATGAGGGGAAGACCCAGGAAAACAAAAGATAAGCAGCTGGATAGTGAGGCCCACTTCTCTAAAAGCCATGGCGTAATTAATGGGGTAAGTTACTAAACGTCCTTTGCAACAGTTGATCTAGCAATTATTTTGTAGCCATTCATAACGGGAAAAAAGTATTTGTTTTAATACAAGCTCCACATTTCTCCACTTCGAGTATTCTATCAGCAAAAGGCTCGATTCTACTTCATACACATGCGTTAGCCTTATTACTTTTTGTGTCCTACTTTCTGAACAGGTCTACTTCATAGCTTCAGTTGACTAATTTCTTTTTTCCCAACAGAATGGTAAGGAAGCTGCGGATAACCAAGTCAAGCCTGAGATGGCCAAGAAGAGGGGAAGGCCCAGAAAAACGGAACTTGAGAAAGTAGACAGAACGGCCCAGTTTCCTAACGATAAAAAACACAGCAGAATGAGTAGGGTAAGTTTCTCAACATACTCCATTTGATTTATGGATGGTTTCGAGGCCATGTTTAACAATACTAGACTTCAAAGTTTGATTTGTTTTTAGTTGTTGTCCACACAAAACCTGAAAACTTTATGTTACATTCCTGGTCGTGATCCTAATGGTGTAAAACCTTTGGTACCCTTTTGGTTCATCTTTTCAATGCTTACTAGTAAAGGTGCCATTTTCCTGACAGTTTTTTGTTTCCTGTAGCAGTCGCTCAGTGGTCAACCAATTGTTATGATCTGATCACTATTTAACTTTTCTAAATGTTATTTCCATATTTATCTTTGTATAACCGTCAGAAGATCACCACCCCCAAGACGAAGAGTTCTGCTGCTATCGTGCTGAAGCACCTCAGTTTTGGTGTTTTGAGTGTATACTTAATTTCTTTGATAAATGCCTAGTAGTGCTTTCTATTTTCAGTATATGTTTCATCAAAATTTGGCAAACTTTTCTCTTTCCATTGGCATTTCAAAGATTCTTTTACAAGAAGGCTCTATTTTTGTTCCATCCTCTTAAAATGCCCCATTGTGATTTTCGTTGTACCATTTGTCTTACCAGAAGAATGATACGGAAACTGTGAAGAAGAGGGGAAGACCCAGAAAAATAGGAGTAGAGCAAGTTGATAATAAGGCCCAGTTATCCAACAGCAAAAGCCATGGGGAAACGAATGAGGTACCTTACTTAACATCATCTGCACCAGTTTATGGAATTGTTTTGTAGCCATTTATACAGTAATAAAAGCTCCATTTTTTTCTTTTATGCTTTATCCTTCACCATTGACGTTCCAGGTATCAGAATTATCAGCTCAACAGATTTTTGATTTTGTCTAATGAACCTCCTGGACGTCATACATATCTACCAAAAATTAGAAATATAGATTCGTTTTGTGCATCAATGAAACCTGACAGACAAGAAATTTGAAACGTGCATATTTTTGGTTTATCATTGTGCCTGGAGACCTTTAGAAGTATGTCGGTATTATTAGCATCCATTAAAAGTGTGTATTATCTAATCCTTGGGGATACTAGAATATGTATTAGGATATCAGTAAGTGATGAAAACTATGATGAAAAAAATAGGGTGACCTACCCATTTCATGTATTAAGTTGTTGATGTGATGGTTCTGCAGTTGTGTTTAAAAAGTTAAGTGTTATTCAAATTTCCTAGAACGGGAGAAAGATGTTGAGTGGGAAAGATGCGCTAATGTGCCACCAATGCCAGAGGAAGGACAAAGGAAGGGTGGTCTGGTGTATGTCATGCGAAAGAAAGCGTTTCTGCATTCCATGCATAGAACAATGGTGAGTTGAGTTTTCTCTCTCTCGTTTCCTACTGATTGCATTGTCCATCATCCAATGCTGGAATACAATTGCCTTAATGGATCTCTATTTTCTACATGCAGTGACTAGTTTCCTTACATTCCTGTTTTTGGTAAACAGGTATCCTGATCTGACAGAAGATGAATTTGCTAAAAAATGCCCATATTGTCGCAAGAACTGTAATTGCAAAGCATGCCTACGAATGAGAGGAGTTAAAGAGGTTTACACTTAGCATCTCATAATTCACATTGGCTCTTTACAGTATTTATTTCTTTTGATCACACTGTTTAATGTTTGTCATTGATGACTTATCCCGCTCATTGTGGCCAGCCACCGAAAAAGGAAATTTCTCAAGAAAATCAAATTCATTATGCCTGTCATATTGTAAGCTCGTTGCTTCCTTGGCTGAGGAAGTTGCGACAGGAGCAGATGGTGGAGAAGGAATTAGAGGCTAAAGTACAAGGTAGTAAATTTGATATTGTTTTGTGGGATGCATTCTGGTGGTTGAGGTTGCCTAAAATATTGATCTGATTTTGTTGACAGGTATTCCAACGAATGAAATAAAAGTGGAACAAGCTGTGTGTGATCTAGATGATCGTGTCTATTGGTTGAGCTCTTCCCCTGTCTACACTATGCGATAAATGTCATGTGTGCATACATCTGAAACGTTTCTTTCATCTACTGCAGCAATAGGTGTAGAACTTCTATAGTTGATTTTCACAGAAGCTGCAAGCAGTGCTTCTACGATCTTTGCCTTAGCTGCTGCCAGGAGCTTCGCAGACGGGAGATTCCTGGTGGAGAAGACGTGGAGAATGTGTTGCCGGAACCCAAAGAGAGTGGTTATGCTTTTGGTAACATATCCCATTCCATAACTGATAATGATAAAAGGGTCTCTATTAGGAAGGACAAGGACTCCCTGCATAGTGAGGCTTGCACTGAAATAGCTCCTGCTGAAAACCCAATTAACCCACTGCTGCTCTGGAAAGCGAAAGGTGATGGTAGCATACCTTGCCCACCAAAAGAAATAGGAGGCTGTGGTGGGTCACTTCTGGACCTCAAGTGCTTGTTTCCAGACAAGATGATTGTTGAGCTAGAAGATAGAGCTGATAAAGTTCTAAGGAGCGACACGTTTGCAAAAGAAATAGCCTCCAAAAGTAATTGGTGCCCTTGCTTTGATCATTCAGGCAAGATAAGAACTGACATCAAGTCATTACGAGAGGCTGCGAACAGGAAGGACTCGAGTGATAACTTTCTGTACTGTCCGGTTGCCACTGCTATCCAGGATGATGACTTAGCACATTTTCAGATGCATTGGGCTAAGGGTGAGCCAGTTGTTGTAACTGATTGCCTTCAGTTAACATCTGGTCTGAGTTGGGAACCGATGGTAATGTGGAGGGCATTGCGAGAAAGAACCCAAGGTAAGGCGGAGGACGAGCAGTTTGCTGTCAAGGCAATAGATTGCCTGGATTGGTGTGAGGTGAGGCACTCTCATACATGGTATATGTACATGACTTGATCTAAGGTTGGATTGAAATACTTATTGATTAGTCTTGGAAAGTTGTTTGCTTGCTTCCCGAAAGAAAAAGAATGCATATTATACTATGTTTTGCGAACTTCAATACTTCATTGCTTCATCTGTCAATTGAACTTCTCATTTAAGTAGTTTTTTGATGTGCCTTATGTTTCAATTTTGATATGCCTTGCTTTCTTCATAGCTGCCTTGCATGTAGGTGCTCACTATGCTTGTACATGTTGCAGGTGGAAATTAATATACACAAGTTCTTTTCGGGATATACAACAGGCAGGGCCCATCCCAAGAACAACTGGCCTGAGATGCTTAAGCTAAAAGACTGGCCTCCATCTAGTTCGTTTGAGAATCGATTGCCTCGCCATGGTGCTGAGTTCATCAGCGCGTTACCATTTCCTGAGTACACAGATCCACGATATGGCCCGCTAAATCTTGCAGTCAAGCTTCCTGCTGGTGTCTTGAAGCCAGATCTTGGGCCAAAGAGTTATGTTGCGTATGGATTTTGCAAAGAGTTAGGCAGGGGCGATTCGGTGACCAAACTTCACTGCGACTTGTCTGATGCGGTATGTTGCGTTTTTATTTTTGATCATGCTTGCTTATCTAGCCCGCACTCAATTTTACTATTTCATATCCAGTTGCTTTAATCTTGCTCTTGTCGTCGCACTTTATATGTCTTGCCCTTAGCAACAGTTTGATGCTTCCCTGTTGCAGTGTACCTAGCTCGTTTTATGATCTTTTAATAGCTTGTACGTTACAATCTATCATTATTCTGGTCCTATTAGTTTATCATGGTTGTGATTAGCTGTGAAAGTTGTCTGACTTAACAGGTAAATATCTTAACGCACACAGCTGAGGTGCCCTGTTATCACCTTGAACAAATCGAAAATATACAAAAAGATATGAGAGCCCAGATCTGCATGAACTATATGGTGATGTGAAGGCAAGTGCCGGTCTCAACGTATTGCCATCTCCAGTTGAATCCATGAACAGATCTGTTGATGAAATCCAAAAGATTTCATGTGGTACGGAAAATGGTCACATGCGTAAAGACAAGCCCTTAGGTTTGTAGCACAGTTTTTCTTTTGGTAGAGAATTTCAGCATGTTTCTTGATTGTTAAGTGCTATGATAATTCTTGTCTCCTGCAGGTTTTGACATCAATGCTTTACCACCTGATGACAATGGGCATGTTGCCCAGGATAAACAGTCATCTCATGAGTCTGATTCACAAAGTAAACCGAGGCAATTTTCAGATCACTGTAATGAGGTGAAGACGTCGAATGAGGGGCGTGGTGGAGCTCATTGCATTTCACACGCACAAGAAAGTAGAGGCCGCTGTAAACAATTTAGGGGTCGTCCTCTCAAGGCAGTTGGTGTCAAGCCTAAGGAAAACGCTGGTGCGGATGACAAACAAAGTTCCGCTGATATTCAAGATATGCCTCCTGTGGACGGTTCAAAGCAACATTACACTGGTGGAGCTTTGTGGGATATTTTTCGTAGAGAAGATTACGATATATTACAAGATTATCTTAGGAAGCATGCCTCAGAATTCCGGCATATTCATTGCAATCCAGTGAAACAGGTTCTTTTCTTGTAACTGTCCATATGAATTCTCTTCCTTTTCATTCTCTTATATGCTGACCAAATATCATGTCGGATTTGCAGGTTGTTCATCCAATTCACGATCAGACTTTCTACTTAACTGCAAAGCATAAGAGGGAGCTGAAGGAAGAATATGGTTTGTAAAATTTTGTTGTGATGTTCTAAGTATGTCTCCAAGGGGGTTATCTGGCGATGCCACGCCCTATATCTTATCTGTTGGCTTTTCTGCTTTAGGTATTGAACCCTGGACATTTGAGCAGAAGCTTGGTGAAGCTGTTTTCATTCCCGCTGGATGTCCTCACCAAGTGAGGAATTTGAAGGTGAGATGGAACTTTTACCTGTGTGGCAACTCAGCTAGAATTTTGAGTGTCACTGTCACGTCAGCTAGAATTTTGAGTGTCACTGTCACGTCAAATATGTGGGTGCTGAATGCTGGAGCCCTTTTTCATCTGTGCAGTCTTGCATCAAGGTTGCGCTGGACTTTGTTTCCCCTGAAAATGTTGGCGAGTGTGTCAAGTTGTCTGGGGAATTCAGACGGCTTCCATCTTGGCACAGGGTCAAAGAAGATAAACTAGAGGTCAGTATCTGGTCTTGTGCTTACGGTCTGTGTTAAAGTTATTTATATGAGAAGTAATCTGATGTGAAATCCGGTGTGTTCAGGTTAAGAAGATGGTTGTTCATGCTCTGAATGAAGCTGTGAACTTGTTGGATCCTTGCCTGCCCAACAATTCAGATGAAGCTGTAGATAAAAGAAGGGTTGGTGGCAAAAGAAGTGACTTGCCGAGTGATGGATCTGGTGATGAGAGGCAGCCTAGGAAAGGTGGCCGTGGTAGAGGCAAGCGGAAGGCTCGGTAGCTGATGGTTGCAAGTACTATATTATTTTGGGAGGAGGAGGAGGAGGAGCTTCCTTGTAGTAGTAGTAGTTTAGATTGGCGAGGCAATAGTCGCCACCCCCAGAGCACCATTAGGGTAGGGTGTCTGGCTTTTGTTCATATGTGGCGATCGCCGAGAGCCATGAATTAGTAGTAGTCGCTCCTCCTCTTATGGTTGAGTGATAGGCGACAGATAGCATACGGGTTTTGGCAATTGACCTGAACAAGTTTCCTGCTCGTCAGCAGGGTAACCTATTAACAATCTTAGGGCTGCAACAAATAGAAGTCTCGTTCCTGCATGTTTAATTACCGCGCACAGACTAACTACATACAGAAATCTAGCTTTTTTTTTCGAGAACGTGTGGAGCACGTATTTCATTAAGAAGAATGAGAAGTTACATAAACCATTACAGGAGACCCATAGGCACAAAAGCAAGAAAACAAAACAACGGAAAAGAACAAGATGTAGTGTGCTATCGGCTGACGATGACGACTCCTCGGCATGCGGTGAAGGATCGCCGGCGGTGGATGACGTCATCGTTTTGCTGTTGGGAGCCAGAGCTCGCGGTGGCGCCTGCCTGCAATCACCACCCGCAGCGCAGGCAGCAACTTGCTTTCGCATTCAGGATGCTGTGGGCGCGTCTCTGAGGTCACTGCAAAAACTTACTTTTTTTTTTGTTGTTGTTGTTGAAATCGCCTTCCCATTTCACTGTATGCTCCTGCTCCTATATATTCGTTGATGCGTAACAAAGCGGTGAGAAAATGCATCTATGCGCTTTGCTTCCTCCCAGAAAGATGCGTATCGATCAGTAAGCTTTGGAGCCAACAGATCGATTTACATGAAGAAAAGAGGTAGAGCAGAGCAGAAACAATCGTTAAAAAAAAAATGTCAGAATGGAGATGCGGGGTATCGATCCCCGTACCTCTCGCATGCTAAGCGAGCGCTCTACCATCTGAGCTACATCCCCAGACATGCGTTATATAATAACAGATCATCTAATATTCGTATTACGAACCCAATGTACGTGCTCCAAATATTAATCACTCCGTAGCTGCCAAAATATGGCTATACCCTAAATTCTCATGTAACACAAAAGGCACCAGGGAATCACGACAGGACACCGAATAATATCATGTAAAACGAAAAAGATACATAACCAACTGATTGTCCACTTTAATACAACAGTTTTGTCAGCTACTTTGTGATACGGGCACACAGGGGGAAAAAAAAAAGGAAAAATCACAAACTCAAGGGAAGACTGATTGGTCTTTCCAAAAATGTATTATACAATCAAGTGTATCTTCCTGTTCCTTGTCTTACAAACTATGCACAAAAACATCATGAAACGCCCAGAAAACAACCTGCTCCATAGGCAAAAGTTAAAATATGAAAATTTGTTAGTAAAAAGTATGAAGAGCATAAGTCAGGAGGGGTAATGGTAAAAGTTTACCAAGAATGCTGTATTTGCTAGGCTGCAGATTGAAGGGAATGGATTGTTCTTCCCACGTTGAAAATTACAAAACTGCAGACGTTCTATCAAAACTATCAATATGCTCCTAAAAAATAAAGGATATGCTGTGACAGAGCATGCCTAGTTAGCCTATCATGAAGCAAGACGCCCAAATAAAATTCCACCAAATACCAAAGCTCCAAACCACTTATTGGACACAAACCTGCAGAGCATCAATTGAAGAAAGTAAGCTTACTTCATATATCAATGCAACATACAAAAACACATTATTTTCTCCCATGTCAATCGAGAGTGGGTATTCTAAGTAAACATACTTCCTGTTGCAATCTGATCGATTAGATAAGTCCACAGTTGAAATCTGCCATGCTAATTGTGCAGTTGCTGCTGTCAGAAAAGGATAGTAGGGCCATGCTGTTCAACAAGATCAGGGTTTACAGTCAATACTTAATAAAAAAAACATATTACTGTACTATCAATAGAGCATGATGACTACACACCAACCTAGTTCAGCATTGTAGCCACTGAGTGCTAAGCTGCCGATGCACGCAGCACCAAAGCCACTGATCCAATACTTGGTCAAATCTCCAAACCTTAATGCTGTGGACTTAACTCCGACTTTTAGGTCATCTTCTTTGTCCTTACATTTACGTAGATTCATATATTAAGAACAAGAAATCACACCGATCTGAAAAGATGACTTCACCGATGACGAATATGAAAGAGCATTGACAGTAAGAAACCTGATGTGCATATATGGTATCATATACCAGCGTCCAACATATACCAGCTGAATACAATGGAAGGATGATGGCGGGGTCTAAGCTTTCTTTAATAGCAGCCCATCCCAACAAAGCTCCCCAGTTGAATGTCAGTCCAAGATACGCCTGAGGCTGTTATTAGCGCATTGAAGGAACATAAGTTATGTTCCGTAAAAGAAATAAGAGTATTTCAAATTTCCAAATGTTTTATATTTTGATACAAACCCAAAATGTGAACCTCTTCATCAGGGGATAAGAGAAGACAAGAAGTAGTGAAGATGCCCCTAGAATACGGCTGCATAGAGAAAATGGAACAGTGCTAATATTAATTTTCATAAAAAAAAGAGAGAGAGAGAAGTATGTGTATATAGTGCAAGCCGCCTGTCTTTGGATTACGAAATGTAAGAGAGCTGGAACTGGAGAGGGTACACATTCGGCTCGTAAATATTAGGTTCTGTATCCGCAAAGGATCAATACTTTTGCAAGATGGCAACTGTACATGCAGAGATACTCGTGGCCATTCCATAATGAAATAGGGTCGGCAATCAATTTCAAGAGGTCCGGTACTGTTATACCTGTAGTCGTTGAGTTGAAGAAGAATGCCCAGTCCCAGCAGAAGCTGAAATCCTAGGAAGGCCACTCCTTGTGAAGGAGTGAGAGCACCTGATGCAAAAGGCCTGCTTTTGGTGCGCTCAACCTGTCCATCATCTCCTTGGATTTAGAGTTATTTCGGTGGGAAGTGCACCGAGGACAAGGAAAGAAGAAAAATGACCTTGTTATCGATGTCACGATCGAGAAGATCATTCACTGTGCAACCAGCACCCCTGAGGAGTACAGCTCCGCATCCGAAGAGTGCAAGCATTTTAAGGTCAGGGAGCTCCCCTGGCATCGCAGCAATTGTGATGGACCTGCAAAAGCAAGAGTGAGGATGCAGATGCGTGGCGCGGCGATGGAGGTCGCGAGAAGCAGAAGTACACTAGTACTGACCACATGCAGGGCCACGCGAGTAGCCATGTTCCGATGGGCTTGTCGAGGCGAGCGAGCAAGGCGTACGGGCGCGCCGCTTCCGGGAGCCACTTGTGCACCCAAGTTAGCGGCGCCGGCGATGCGGGTTCGGAAGAGGATGACGAGGTAGAGAGGGGTGAAGCGGGAAAGAAGCTGCTGGGGAGAAGAAGCCTGCCGTGAAACGAGGGTGGGAGCGGGTTCAGGCGGATGGCGATGAGGTGGCGGCCGAGGGCGTCGGGGCAGCTGGAGGCTGGGGCCTGGGGAGGCGGCGAGAGGAGCGCGGACAGCGCCGGGAGAGGGAGCGGGGCCCGGCGCGCGCGGCGGCGAAGCTCGGCTGCGGCGGCGCGGAGGAGAGCGGGCGACGCCATGAGTTGGCCGGCGGCGGCGTGGATGCCCGCACGCACGTTCAACGGAGGATGGATGATCTGTCTGTCCCGACGACCAAGGGCAAGTCGTGGGCTAGTATCCGGCCCACTTGAGCTTGGGCCTGCATGTTATATGGGCCAGGATTCTGGGCCACTGAGGAAGAAATGAAAGCAGTCTTCCTTCTTTTCTTCTCAACAAAAAACATGACACGGTTCCTCAAAAAAAAAAAAAAAAGACACAGAGAAAAGAAAGTTGCATTGATCTTTGCAAGACGAAGCTAGCAACAACCTCAACCTGAGCATAGCCATAGGGAAGAGGTTCTTGTTCTTGGATGCTACTATTTCATCCATGGATCTATCGATCGGTTCGATCGTTCGACGCGGACACATGTTGTTGCTCTACATGAGCTAGCTAGCCACAGTAGGTACCTTTTGTCATTCGTGATGACCAGTACCGATCGGTGGATGGAGATGGCTTTGTTGGAAGATTATGGCTGACCAAGTGGGCAGAAGCAGATGAGTTTATTTGCAAGGAGTGTATATTTACCATTTCTGATGATACATCTTTGTTCGTTCGATATATATAATTTAAACTATTAATTTGCACTGACTATACTGAAACATGCCCTGAGTATACACTGTTCGAAAGAGAGAGAAAGACCAAGGTAGTATTGACGAATGTTTGTTTCTCCACGAACAGTTAAACGCAACACAACAAACTACTCACTGGTAAGTACAATTGTGTTGGGAGAGATGGATGATGACGATGATGATAACGATGCATCACTTGCTACCTAATTGACTGCTCCGGCCTCACAGATCGATCGATGGCTCTGCGTGTGATCTGTTTGGTTGCTTGTCGCGCCAGTAGTGAGTGAGTCTCTGGTGGATAGACGCTGCAGGACAGGACTGCACTGCACCGCACTGCACCAAAGAGCAAATACAGAAGCAGACAACAAAACCAAAAAGTTGCTGCTATGATTTGCTCTGTTGTTGGTTGGTGATGGAGAAGGATATATGGGAGGAGTCGGATCACAAATTAATCACAGAAGCAAATTAATAGTTGGGAGAGCAAAAGATTTGCAGAGGCATGAAGCATGAACAAGAAGAGCAAGCATGATGATGATGATGATGATATCTTGCCCGCATTCTGGTCCTTTTGGAGGCGCCTTTTCCAAGCCCGGCAGCACCTGCGCTGCTGATTGAAAGCAGCCTGGCACCTAAAAAGCTGAGATCACTTCAGTGCTCTGGATCCAAACCAAATCCTGGCGGGCTAATCGCGTGCGCCTTTTTATCTTGTTGTCTTGTTGGATCACACATTGGAGAACAAGTACAAGTAAACTCAGAAGTGGTTAACGTAACCTGAAGCTGACGGCATGTGTGCAAACAAATCAAAGTGGTTACCACACGTCTGACGCCTGCGTGGTAATATTGATGATTAATTGACATGGGAACAATCTCGATTAACGTCACTCAATTACAGCCTGCAGAGGTCTATCATCCATCATCAGGATCTGACATAAAAAACACCCAACTTGTGCATTATCCACCACAAACACAGAGGTAAGCGGAGCAAGAAAACACTGAAGACATTCTCTCTGCAGCTTGTACGTGCATGAAAAGAAAGGTAAGAGCTATCATTGCTGCGGAGCACCATGAAATTCGCAGCTCCGATCCACAGTGAAAGCGATGCAGGGGCAACACGCAGACAGCTGCACAAGAGCAGAGTTGTGTCACTTCATCTCCTCTCCTGCCAATTTCCCTTCTTTTGGTTGCATCTCTCCCACCAGCACTGTCAGATGGTATAAATTACAGTGGCGGCCAAGGTTTCCATTTCCTTTTGATGATTACAGTGGCCAAGGTTTCCATTTGTAGAGGTGCAACAATGAGATCCTGCGTGGTTACGAAAATGATATAATGGATCAATTCCAATTACAAAAGGGATGGAATGCCGCAGGTTGGGGTGAAGCGACAGGTCAGGCGGACATGGATGGACGGGACACGAGCAATGGAGAGAGTACGTTGGAGGAGCCTCTGCACGCCATCTATCTTTCTGGACCAACAAGGTACTCTAGCTCCAACAGTAGAGTACTCTAGCTCTGATGATGGATCGTCGGATGTCTGGTCCACCGCTTCCAACAGTAGACATGCCCATTTTCTTTTTTCTTTTCTTAATTACCTGTGTAAATGATCCTTTTAGCAATGTTGCAACTAATAAGGGTTGGTTTAATTTGTTTGGTTCGACTCCTCTACGTGCGGCTCTTGCACTAGCTACAGTGGAAGAGGGAAGAGCTAAATAATGTGGCTCCTCCACCTCTTACTTATGTTTTTCTCCTGGCGATGCTCTTTTGCTACAATTGGCAAATTAAAGTACATAAAAAGCACCGCGTGAAAGAGCAGAAACTCTTGGAGTAACCGCACCAAACGGGCCCTAAAACTACTACTGATATATTCATACGCATAAGCCATATGCTCGTAAAAATATGAATTTTACTGCAAAATTTTGCAGTTCTCTTAATAATTGAAGAACACACTAATTAGGTATTAGATCTCGGTAATACAAACATTGGTTCTGCCCGGTTGTAAGATTTGATGGGAAAATAGGCGGTTAAAATTAAATAACCGATTTTAAATTAATGGCACATCAACTTATAGCATAGAGACGATACACACTAGCTAAGGTGATAAGATGCTGGATATGTGTACAACCAGTTGAAGAAAACATAATTATATTGGATCGAAGAAGAAGAAGAAGAAGATTTGCATACGATAAGAACCGGCAAGACCCATCTGCTACCAAAATTAAGACATACGCTCTGGATCCCTCCTCCCGGCCTCATCTCCAACAAATTAAATTAAACCCTAGCTAGATCCCTTCCTCAAGCTACGCGCACAACGAAATTAACCGCGAGCTAGCTAGGTTAATTATCTGGCCGGACCCAGAGATGATCAGATAGATTTACCTGAAATTAAGCTGCAGATCGGCGCGCGGGCTGATGACCCATGGTGCTTTCATTTCCTCCGATCCATATTATTATCAAGGAAAGAAAAGAAAGAGAAGTAAAGACGCGCCATGTTTTCCAAGGACTTTCTTGAACCATCAACACGGGAACCAACTCTCAGAAGAATCTGGCATTGAGATCTCAACAGCCAAACGAAACTGCATGATACGCGAGAGAGATTCAAGCACGAGTTCACAGTTCAAGAAAGCCTGTGGAGAGCATGGCCACGGTCTTGCAATTTGCACAAGAACACGTAATTCACTCATCAGAGATCGATCCGAGAGAGAGAGAGAGAGAGAGAGAGAGGGAGAGAGAGAGATGTACGCAATGCAAAGAGAGAGGGGCAGTATAAATAGACGGAGGAAGGAGAAGGGGAAGCAGGCCAGCTGGCAATAAACGAGTGGAAACACAAGCAGCAGCAAAAAGGAGAGATCCATGGCCGTGAAAACCTGCGTACGACTAGGAGCTAGCTGCATGCTGGGCGAGAGAGAGAGAGAGAGAGAGAGAGAGAGAGAGAGAGAGAGAGGCACACGTGTGGCCGGACCCAAACTTCCTGCTGCTATACCTCAATCACTTGGCTAGATTTTCATAGATCCACCTCAGCTGCGCGCGGCTAATAATTAATCGCCCGCCTAGCTAGGTGAGCCATGCAATCGATCTGGGGGTTACCCAAATCAAGGATCTTGTTCTTCACCTAATTTCAAGAGTTGCAGAACTGGGAAATTTATGCTTAATCGGTCTCCTCCTTCATTTGTTTCAATTTAAGACAAGTGAGAAGTCTGCACTTTAGATGGGTTTGATATTCATAACCAGACCTCGTAAAATCTATCGTACAAGTGAGTTGTCATGTGAAACTTTATCCATCAACTTTATACTAACTACGTACACTGACTAACGAACTAAGGCATAATTATGTTTCCAGCTTAATTAAACTGGAACATTAGAATTATGGAAAGAAAGAATCACGGGATGGATAGCGAGGTTGTACCGGACGACGGATCGGATCACATGCACCATGGGACAATGCATGGGTACTACTACTGTTTACACTTTTCACGTGTATTCTGGAATCGATCATGTCATATCGCGACGATGGAGGCTCAGGCCCATGCACGCAATTGCATATATACTCCATGAGAGATCGACCAAATTCCACTCATTCCTCGCCGTGGAGCCCATTATTAGGATTACCAATCAAACAAATCCTCTGATCATGTACTAGTAGCCATTAAGTGTATCAGTTACATGGAGATTACCATGCACCATGTCGCACTAACAGAAGAGAAGGGTCATAACATGTCTCACAAAATTAATGCAACTTCCTAATGCTTGTTGCGCTGGCACTGCTGGAGTGGTCTTTCTCAGCTTGTATAACAACTGACAACGGAATATGTTGGATCGAGGCAGAAAAGTGTGTGTCGCTTTGATGTTACAGCCAGTGACTGCACTGCACTGGTTGTCTAAATATATCACTCATAATTAAATAAATTATTGGTACGCTACGCATGATGGGTTACCTAATTTCCAACGAATAATCCGGCGGCCTGTCTGGCGAATAAGCTACCAGTATTCTACGCACGTACGCTGCTGCCTGCCACGATGCTAGCACATGATCGATTAATTTGTTACCGCCACAAAATATATGCTAGAGAGCTGCTAGCTATGCTACTTTACAGAGCAGGAGACATATATATATATATATATATATATATATATATATATATAATATATATATATATATATATATAATATATATATATATATATGTAACGCTCTGTACTACTAGAAGCTAGTGCATATTAGCAGAAGTGTCGTTATAAGTATATGTGTGTGCGTGTGTGTGAACGCTCTTGTATGTATCTTGAAGCTAGCGCATGTTAGCATGCAGTGTCGTGTGCAGCAACAAGCGATCGAGGCCAGGTGGTGCTGCAGTACCAACGCTCGACAGCTCTGCAAAGAAAATTCCATCCATCTTACAACCTGTTGCCATTTGTTAATTTGTTCCTGCCCTTTCTTTCCCTCCCCTTTCCTCCTAGAATTAATTTCTTTAGTTTGTCTGCACAAAAAAGTTAAGCTAATTCGTTAAATTTTTGTAATTGTTGTCATCCTTTCCAGATCAACACAGCTCATGCTGAGGGATCATGTGTTAGGTGCAACGCAGCTAGCTAGCTAGCGTACAACACAATGATCCACCAGCACGTACTAGTTTAGTTTTAGATCTGCCAACCAGTGAGTAGCTACTCCACCCAATAATACGGTACGTATTGCTGCTTGCTGGGTCACCATTAACATCAACTCCGTACTACACGAGAATTGACATTGATTGCAATAATTTGCTGGACCTAGACTGGTTTGGGATTATTATTTTCCAGAAAGATTGTGACTGGACCGGCTACAGAATCATGTTGTAATTGGCCAATCTACAAATGTCTCTCTGTCCTGGTTAATTCGTGTAATAGTATGAGAATAATTCCTGCACTAAATATGTACCGGACCGAGAAATGTCCGAACATAACTAAATGTATCCGTAGGCTGTATGTAGAGGGGTTCAGCAGAAATGGACGGAGCAAAGGTACAAAAGCTACTGTTGTGCTTGTGCAGACAGCAAGACGCAGGCTGTTGTCACTGTAGTACTGACTACCCCGTAGTCTCCATTGGTAGATCTCCTTTTCACCTGCATCAGTTAGAGATGGACAACCTTCTCTGCTTTGCAAAATGCAGTCGATTTTCAGAGGTTCAGTTTACTTCAGAACTGCATGCATGGAATTAACCATGCGAGTTTCCGAGATTAGGCGCCCGTTTATTTACCTATAAAAGGACGAGAGAGTTTCCTATGGTCCCGGCGTCAATTTCAGATATCATAGACGGCCTGGCCTGCTCCTCTGCATCGGTTCTTAACACAGAAACTCAACTCATCAAAGTGTCGTTCCTTGCACGTCGGCTTCAGTACATCCAACCACTGATTGATACAAACAAAAAGTACTCTATTTTTGCTGTGTTTCTTTGCAATTATGCATTACATCCACCCACTGAACCTCACAAAGAACAGCTTTCTATGACCTTGGTTCTCCACCTAACCTCATCAACAAAACAACACCAATGTCACCTATGGACACAATGTACAACTATGTTAGTAGTACAAGGCAAATTATTTACCATTGTCTAACCGCAAATAACAAGTAATATGTGTTCCCATATAGCAGAGAAATAACGACCCCAATTGCTAGTTGTAGCACCGTTATAATATGTCAGGTGCACATCCCACTACACAATCACTCACTACACATTCGTCTACATGACTGAACAAATTCAGATTTAGGTTTCTCAAACGTAAACCAAAGAGCTACTACTCTTCACTGTCATAACTTCATCAGATGATGCAAAACTACCAATGACAAACAGCAAGATATTTCCATCCAACATAGATATAGGATCATCATCTTAAAGAGTTTTACTCAGCAGAATCATTCTTAAGTTAATACAAGGGGCTTCTACAGCGATAGCAAAGATGCCCCCCCTCTACACTAATCTACCATCGAGCCAACACTAGGATACTAGTAATCATGGTTGATTTCCCTCAGAACTTCATTCGGTGAAAGCTGACTTGAAGTGGAAATCATCGATTGTTGAGTAAATGTGCCCTATGTCTTCATTGTATTTAATAGCTTCCCTGCATAACAAAGAAAGCCACAAATTAATACAAACTATTATGTGTGGGTGTGGGTGTGTGCGAGAAAGAGAAAGGAGGGAGAGAGAGAGACATGATTTTGTCCGCCGGTAGTTTGAACCGCTTGCAAATTTCATCAACATGCACGCCATGTTCGCTCTCACTGCCGATGATGAAAATGAAGATGAGCAATTTATTAGTGCAAGAACTGCAACGGATGGACTTTTAATTTGTCAACGGAAATGTAAATGTTAATTCGCCAAAAAAAAAACGGAAATGTAAATGTTAAACTTAGAGCAGGTAGTGGAGCATCATATTTCAATAAGAAACAAATGAAGATAGGAAATAAGATCAGGCATAGGAACATAGCTCAAGTAGTCTATCAGAGAAGCCGAATAATATACACTCCTTACAAGGCAAGGACGAAAGATGGACATGCAACTTACACGTTTGCTGGTTCACGGAAAATTTTCAGCACCTGTTCGTTCAAATCAGTGTCCGATCCATTTGTTCCACTGTCGGATCCATTTGTTGCAATGGACACTGGTGCCTACAGGACTCAGTTAAGTCAACATGACATTTGAACAGAGTTTGACTCCATGATCAATGCAATAACCACAAATGCAACTTACTAGGTTGGATTTCAAAGAGGTTGGAGTGCTTGACCCACTAGATGCATTTGAGACCGAGGCTCCCACAAAAGATGTGGTTGGTGCAGGACTGCCAACCTATGATGTAAACCACAAATAAGCCTTGCAATACAATGACAAGAAAGATATCACGGGAGTACAGAACAGGGTGATACCTTTGATTTAGTATTCTCTATATGCATCCGGATACACTGAATGAAATGCAGTGGGACCTCATTGAAATCAGTTATAGGCCTGAAATACATTCCATACATTATATGTATGCTGCATGGCAAGAGGGGTTCTGCTTAAATGAATATACTTCAAAGGATACCTGATTGAGAAAGCTGTAGCACGCTTCCTCTCTTGAAGTCCCTTGAGGCTACCAATGACCGAGACATACATACCATTCCTTGAGAAGCAAAATGTGAAGAGGAAAAAGTCGTGACGAACCATCAAAGGAAAACGTGGCACCTTCCTCCAGAAAAAGGAATACCGAACAGGGTGCTTTAGGATTACGAACAAAATAATCAGGTGATTTATGCTTACTGAATTTCAGCAGTTTCAGTCGAATCTGCAGCGTCATTCACCCTAAAGAACAGAAGTAGAATAAAATAAGTATGTGCAAAGAAACCATTGTTGATTGCGAATACTACCAATTGGCAAGGAACATCTTGGTTCAAGAGTAGCGTTGTAGTGTAATGGGTCGAAAGGTTGGAGAATTGACGGTTAAATTCTAACAGAACATAGGAAATAGCTCCGAAATTTGATTGAAGATGTACACGCCAATACTGCATTACGCCAGAGAATCAGTGTTTTAACATTATGATACCCAGTCTCCCCCTACTGTTGCCAGAACATGGTCAAGAATTGCATATTATAGCATTAGCAGATTCCCCGCCTCAATTTTTTTTCCCGGAAGACCATTTGTCACACGTATACAACTTCAAATCTGTTAGTAAATAAACTGGGAAGATTGGAATACTATCTGGCATACTACAGATCTAGCGATGAGGATTAAAGTGGCAAAGAGTACTGGTAGAAGAAAAGGGGGAAAAAAAGAGGGGTTTGAGTAAGGGATCCGTGGAAATGGTCTCACCATCTGATGAAATCAAGGCGGCCAGTGCCATCATCGAGCGTGAATGAGACGTCGGTCGTCCGCTCCGCCTTGTTGTTCACCATGCCCACAAGTCGAATCTGTCGGCAGTAGAGGAATCCCCAATTAACCGGGACACACGAGCATGCAGGAAGAATAGAAAGTAGATCGAGAAAGAGGGGCCGGCCATACATTAGCCGTCTCGACGCCATCGACGACGAAAGGGGCGCCCTTCTCGCCGGAGGCAGATTGATGCGCGTCGGCGATCTGCTTGACGGTGAGCGGCATAGTGCTCGATGCGCCCCGCATCTGCAAATCCAAAAGGAATGAGTATTCTTCTTCTTCTTTAAAAAAAATAAAAATCCCTTGAATGGAGAAGAAAGAGAAGTGGATGAGCGGAGATGGACGGAACCTTGGAAGGGGTGGCGGAGTCATTCTGCGACGCCGAGAAATTGTCCGGTTGGCTTGAGAACATCATGGCTGACTGATAATTTGGGGATTGACGGGATCGGAAAAGAAGAGCCGCAGCGAGCCAGCGAGGGAGTGGGAGGGACTTTGTAAGGCGGGGGAGGGGAACTTGGCGGGAGAGGAAAAAAGCGCGCGAAACGACCTCCGCTCTTCCCGCCATATGTGTCACCCTCGCCGACTAGTGGGACCGGTTTAGCAATGTCTTTCACAGGCATCCATTTTGAAACGAGTTGAACATACACAGGAAATTCGAATTAAAAGCAGCTGCAGTCAATAGAGAGCTCCCAACAACAGTCGGAGGAGATACGGGTGATTCGGAAGTTGCTAAAACTTTCCCTTGGACATGGGCCGCTTATTAGAAGAAAGAGAAGGGTCCCATTGTTATTCGGCATGGGCCGCTTGGAGGAGGCTAGCGGCCTCGGCCTCTTGGACCTCCTTCTCCGTCTTCCTCCCCTTCTTGGACTTGTAGTAGGCGCTCATAAACGTCCCCACGGCGCCGTACTTGCGGCGGCAGTGGTGGTAGAGCCCGCCGTCGAACATCCTCCAGAAGTCCGTCTCGCTCAGCTCCGACACGGCGTACTGCGCCTGGTAGCCGTGGTTGTCGATGAGCCACTGCTCCAGGCGGTGCACGGCGCCGGCGCCGTCGAACTCCTCGCCGCGCAGCACGGCGCCGGGCGCGTAGTAGACGCCCACGTCGGTGAACATCTGCGCGGAGCTGGTGTCCCCCGGCCTGCCGTGGCGCTCGAAGCCTTCCTCCGGACGCACCATCGTCGGAAGCTGCTGCTTGTAGTTGTAGAGGCGGTGCGGGCAGAGCCACACCGGGTACACCTCCATCTCGCCGTGGAGGAACTGGAGCGCGTCGCCCACCTTGCGCAGCGGCACCAGCACGTCCTGGATCACGTGCTTGTCGTGGTAGTAGTTCCTGATGGCCTCGCCCTGGGTGATCTTGAGCAGCGAGATCTTGGGCGGCATCAGCCATCCCAGCAGCAGCCTGAACCAGAGCTGGTCGGCGAAGGGCAGGATGAGCTTGGCCTCCCAGTACAGGGACCTTGTGTGCCGGTGGTAGTACTCCCTCGTCGGGATG
Organism: Eragrostis nindensis; assembly: GCA_012490785.1. Lineage (NCBI taxonomy): Eukaryota > Viridiplantae > Streptophyta > Magnoliopsida > Poales > Poaceae > Eragrostis > Eragrostis nindensis. The sequence continues at coordinate 103,853 of JAAXCT010000054.1, read as the reverse complement.
TACTCCACCACCAATTCTTCACCATTCTTCTCGGCCAGCAGAGCTCGCTGCTGGACGTACTGGTAGAACCAGGGCTTGAACCACCATCCCACGCGGTTGATCTTGTTGCCCTTCTTCTTCGCCTCCTCTGCCGACGCGTAAACGCCCGTCATCATCACGCCCGACGATGGCGTGTACACCATCCCTTCCACAAAGTCCGGGACCTTCTTCTTGCTGGGATCGCCGTCTCGCGGGATGAAAGAATCGGCGTACGCCTGCGCCATCTCCTTCAAGGTGCCCCTGACGGGAGTGTAGGTCACCCTCATGTACTCCTTGATGTCAATCAGCTTCATCTCCGCCGCCACAAGGAGCCCGATCGTGCCCTGGGACCATGGAATGCCATAGAAGAGGTCCGAGTACTCGTTGTCCTTGGTGGCCCTCACCACTCGCCCATCCGCAAGAACAACCTCCATTGCCACCACCGTGTCCGAGAAGAGCCCGTAGATGTGAGAGCTCCCTGAAATTCCGTAACTGTTGATCAAGCCACCGACGGTAAGGTCATCAAACTCGGGAGCCACAGCGAGCGCGAGGTTCATGGGACAGGTAACTCTGCTGATCTGACCCATGCTCACAAGAGGCTCCACCGTGGCCACCATCCTCTCCCTGTCGATCTCAAGAATGTTGCTCAATGCCGAAAGGTCCACCTCGAAATGCCTGGCACGCTTGTAGTCCACGTTCCGCATGCCAACAACGATCCATGGCTTCCTGGCTGTGCACACAAGCCCGTCCTTCTTCGGGTTCCGCTGCTTCAGACGCTTCACCACTCTCTTCACATTCTCCTCGTGCTCCTCCTGCCGCCGCTTCTCCGACTTCATCGCCGACCACATCTCCCACAGGTAGTTGCTCAAGTAGATCAATGCGGATACTGGGAGGGCCACAAAGATCACAGGAATCCACCGCAACTGCACCAGGTAGTCCACTAAAACCTTCTTCCTCTTGGCTCGCGCCGCCGCAGGAGGACGACGACTCTGCAAATCCGCCATTTCTCTGCCTCTACCTGCTTCTGCACTAACAAGGAAACAGATCACACAAGACCATAAACAACCAAAAGAAAAGTTTCGCACTTAACATAGGCAATCTTAATATCTAGTAACTGAACAAAAACTTCTTTTCCACTACTTAATTACGTGCAAAGATCAAGGAGCACATCATCAAAGAAGGAGCAGTATTTCATCGGCAACAAGAGGTAGGCGAGGAGGAAGATGAAGAATGAGAGAGTGAACAATCAATGGAGAACCTAAGAATTGCATTATTTCTGGTGTGGGGATGCTGTACAAAGAGACGAAATGAGGCAAGAGGAGGAGCTCACCAGAACGAAGCGGAAGCAGCAGATCTTTTCACCTCCGGCCAGGCACTCCACGCCGCTCCTTTATAGATTGATGGATGCACTCACTGATGAGTGAGAGTGAGTAGAGAGATACCAAAGATGCCGTGTACGTTTAAGGCAGCTCCCCTAAAAATGTGGGCAATCACTACGGAAGAGGATGGGTGGTTATAATTAGATCTGTGGTCCTTCTGTGGCTAAATGCCCAACCAAAGTTGCCATGTACGTTTGAGGCAGCTTTTTTTTTTTTGTGGAATCACACGGAAGAGGGCCTCGGGTTTCTATTAGAACTGTGGTCCTTCTGTAGCTAAATGCCCAACCAACATTGTACCCCATCGATGATTGATTGAGTTGAGCCCACGCGTATGCCACATGACACTACTGCAACAAGCTGAGTATGGCACATTATCTCCCAAAAATAAGAAGAAAAGGCTGAGAAAACACAAACGCACGCAAGCCAGCAGGGACCAACAGGGAGCCATGAGTGGGCAAAAACCCAATGGGCCATTCATTCACTCCAATGTAGCATGAATATACACTTGCCGGGAAGGGGAGGGGATGGGGCCACAACATGGCCTCTCAATTCTGCCTGACTCATTTACAACTTCAGGAACCTCAGCTACTGTATGCCATGTTAAACAAAAAGGGAAAAAAAGAAGGGTGATACATACTATCCTCTTTTCCAAAACTCCAGTATTGATCGCTTCCATCAAGGGTTGAAGTAGCCTGAATCACCGATGTTCCAAGAGACGAGCACCATCACACTGGTTATCGCCGCAAGCCAGACTAGAGCAGTATCTGAACAATCAAACCAAACCGAGCCATCATATCAGTACACACAACAATCCATTCATACACAACGGACTAGAGAAAACTTGTTCACCTGTGGAGCTATTCGATACAGCCTCTGCATTGGCTGCACCAGTGTCAGCAGCTTCTGATCTACTAGCCTCCTGACCTCTTGAGCTTCCGGTTTCAGATGACACGATACCTTGGAATTCCTCACTGACAAGCAATGCTGCAAGGAGATCCATGAAAGTTTCTCTCTCTTTACCCATAAAGTCGCTTCCACTAGTCATGTCTCTTTGTACATAATCTAGCACGTCCTCATCTGATACATAACCTGACGTGGACTCCGTTTTCACCCCTTCATCTTCCTCATCCTCAACGTATGCTTTATACGTGAGGCGAAGTAGCACTTCCCCGGCTGTTCGTTTTCCAAACAAGCCCCATCCTCCATACAAGGTTACAACTTTGTCTGTAGGTACAGTATCTTTAAGCGAACCAAGCTCAACCTGTCAGAAATATTAGCAGGGAAATTCATTCCAATAATGTAAAAAAGATGCGTTCTGCTAACGGAAAGTTCAATCACTCCAACTGTGTACCTCTCCAGTCCCAATAGTGATGTCAGTTAGACCAATCGAATCCTTCACTTGTATTGTCAACTTCTGTTCACGAGGGTTTGCTACAAGCAGATGAAAATCCTGTATGATGCAAAGCATAAGCATAATTGCATACATGAAACAATATTTCAGAAGACACCCATGAATTCCAAGAGTTTAGTCAAACTTTACTTGATTCCAAATTGGTTCTCCTGGTAGTCCAATCACGGTTGTTTGACTGTTCTTCTTGCTCTTTATGACTTGATCCCCAAGAGTCATGATAACGTAAGGATCTGTCTTACCTGTAAGAGAAATATAATGTGACTTCCAGATGAATTATATAAGGAAAAAAATGAACTATCTTTTCTTGTAGTTTCCACTTGTTACACAAAATTATTGCAAAACTTGGGTTGATTCAAGACTGTGTGTACTTCGGAGGTAGTAATCTATCGACCTATCCACAATACAAATGGCTCAGCTAGAAAACTCCTGGACAACTTTGGACAGGATCTAAACTTATCTAGCTTAGCCCTAAAACAGGGGTCAGGAGTGTCCCAACATTTTGGTCTGGCCTATTGCAGCCTCTATCAGTAAATAAACGAAGGTAATAAATTTAGCATTTTCTTGCTTGCTACAGAAGGGCGCATGCTTGGGTTGATGCTGGTGAACTGGCATTGCTAGCTCTTAACACATCAGATGCCAAATCTCTTTTGTAATAGGCTAGGCATATTTCATTTGAATAGCGAAAAAATCTCCCTTACCAAATAAGACAAAGCTAAGCTTTCTAGCATCAACTAGTGTCACTGATAGCTCTCCAACATAGTCCTTATTCCCATCTTGGATTATGTCATTAGCAACATTTTGAATTATATCACTTGCAACGCTTCCTGAAACAGGTCCCATAGCCCTTCCCTGCTGAAAATCAAGGACAATCTTTTTGGGCCGTACAAAGAGACGTGGCAAATCTTCTGTCAGAAGTTTCGTGAGAAACCTGGTGATGTTAATTTATTAGGTCAATATCTAGATGTGAACAAGGGTTTTCTTCTATCAAATATAACCATAAAATTGTTCAGCAATTGCATTTGGGAATGGTTCCTTGAAACATGATACAAACAAAATATTGAAAAACTATCTACAGTACGTGTATACCAATCAAGCACGTAACAGCTCAGATAGGCATGCTTCAAATTTTCCAAATATTTTGTTTATAATTCCTAATTCTTACCAAAGAATATGTTAGTCATATTCACTAAAGGAACTAGGTAATACCATATTAATCAGCCAAGTGTGATAAAGAACAAACACTGTTACCTTAAATGATACTAGAAGTATTGTAACAATGTCCTTCCATTACAAACCTAAAACTAGACCATATTCACTATAGAAACTAGAAGGCTAGTCCTTTATTATCAACCTAAAACTGACTAAACCGAAAGCGAAAGCAGGGATGGATTTACAACGACGATCTTATCACTACAAAAAAGAGAATCAATGCATGAATAGTCACTGGCTCACTGCTGATTGTAGGGAAAAAATGGATCTATAATAAGTACTGATTGTACCAACAGGAACATAGCAGTACACCATAATTGTGCATAGTGATTGAGTTGAATTTGCTTACATTGACAGAACAGGAATAGCTGGTGGAGACAAACACCATGGCCATGCAAAATGCAAGCACATTGTTAGTGAGGCATCAACTTCGTAACACATAATATTAAAGGCAAACATGAAAATTAACTCACAATAAAGATAAAAGAAGAATGAACAACAGTGTCAATATACAAAACCAATTATTGCCAGGAAAAAATATTGATCTGAATTCGAATATTCATTTTTGTTTTACCAACAAGCTAATTATAATTGAGAGTAGCTTACGAATTTCGACAACCGAATTTATTTTATACAGGGAGTCAGCCAGACATACGGTACAAGCATATGGTGTTTTACAAAGATCAATTCAAACATCTAATCTTTTTCCAAGGAATAACTGCATATCTATAAATAGAGGTAATGCTTTGCATACACAATGCAGGAATTAGGACATATATAAAAATAACTTTCGCGTCTAAAATGAGCTATGTGATACATCTTGCACTAGAAAACAGATTATCTTGATTCCCTATATACAAAATTTTGCTTTGCATGTTGGTTCCATCAGTTTGTTACTTAAAAGGAGCCAACCATGGTCACTTTTCAACAACATGATAAGATAACAGTAATATCATGAAAGTAGCAAATGCAAATACTCGTTTGGATAAGCAAGTAGATACCCATAAGATTGAACAGCCGGAAAAGTGACAGCTCAAACGTTATCTTTGGAAGAGACACGAATGCCCAAGAAACAGCTCCCACCCACGGTTCTGTTGGTATAAGCCTTAGTTTAACCCACAACTCCCCATCAATGTCAAAATCTCGAACCCAAACTGGCACAACGATTGGCACAGCACTGAACTTTAAGGAGAGTGCCAATGCCATGCGAGCGCCACCGGCATAGCGGATGCCAATTTGGTACCTGAAATACAAAACCAATTGATCACCATCTTTTCTCTGGCAACATGTATTCCTTAGAGAAATCCGGGAGCAGGGACTCAAGGAGGAAAATTAGAACTAACAGTCACGTCCATACTGTTGCACCATTAATTAAGCTGAAAGGTAGCATGCTTCAAATTTTTTTTCCAAGGATTGTAAATCAAAAGATTTTGTTTGTTAGAATGCTAGCTTGTTAATTCCCTTATGTTGCAGAAAACATATTATTCCAAACGGGGCCTTATGTTGCAGAAAACATATTATTCCAACTGACAAAATCATGGGTTAGCTATCCAAATCATTACTAATCCACCATTTCCATACTCTGATTATATCATTAATGACAAAGACAGGTATACATACAAGATGATTCCAAAGGCTGTTGGAACCTAACCTACCATGCACTGCTCTGCTGTAACATGGCTCGAGTGAGTGAGTGAGTGTCTAGTCAAGTGGAAGTTGATATTTTATATCAATTTTTGAAGCACTATTAATCAATTGAAACAATGTTCCGTAAGAGCATAAAGACCAAGGACTGAAGGCGATATGAAGGTATCATGAATTGTTCATGTGACTCAGCTGTAACAATTAAATTGGTAGCGCCGTAGCGATGTCGAAAAAGAAAAATGAAAACGGAAAGGATGGAAGCAAGAACTGACTGCAGGTCGTTGGCCCGTCTTGAGGTGCGTCGCTCGACGTTGCGGACGGAGAGGGGCTCCTCGCCGAGGTAGAACTGCCTGATCTCGACCCTTTTGACGTAATCGGGCTTCTGGATGTTGTCGATGACGGGCTGGAGCAGCCCGACGATCCAGTTCTCGATGCCGGTGCGGTAGACTTTCCAGAGCTTGCCGAGCACCATGTTGACCCACTCGACGGACTCCTTGCGCTGCAGGTCCTTGGAGTCGAGGAAGAGGGAGAAGCTGGAGGTGGGCACCTGGGGCCAGGAGCCGTTGACCTTGACCTCCCGCTCGGCGCGGCGTCGCTTGCGCAGCGTCCATAGCTTGTCGAAGGCGGCGCCGACGAAGAAGAAGAGGGCGAAGAGGCCGAGGACGGAGCGGTTGATGGGCGGGGCGGGGAGCGGGTGGATAACGCCGAGCTGGGTGCGGAGCTTGGAGACGAGGGGGTCCTCTCCTCCCCCCGTGAAGGCGGTGGAAGGGACGGGGTCCGATGAGGAGGAGGAGTTGTTTGCGGCGAGGGGCGTTGGGCGGTCGGGAGGAAAGGCGGCGGCGGCGGCTTTGACCCATCGGCGACGGCGGCGGATAGGGAAGAGGGTGGGGAGGAAGTAGGACGTGGAAGGGGGGTTAGATGCGGAGGTAGGAGGCGGCGGCAGGATGCCGGCGGAGGGGGTAAGCATCGGGGTGCACCGACATCCGGCGAGGGGGTAAGCTTGGTCCGGCGAGGAGAGCTTTAGCGGCGGTGGTCGCAAGCGGACAACAAGGCGAGGCGAGCGAGTGAAGGGAAAGGCTGGAGCTGTTCTTCCCACCAGTTCGGGCCGCCCGTGGGGCCCGCTTTCCATTCTCCTTTTTTTTTCCACACGACCAACAACCCAACCAAGTGGAAGGAAGCCCGTCTAGAGAAATCGGCCCATTTGCAACGTGGTTGCGCACCACATCATCTCTCTCTCTCTCTCTCTCTCTCTCTCTCTCTTCTCTCATCAAAGGAAGAAGAGGATTTGTGCTGTGTCCCTCCCTCCGCCACCTATACGCATCTCGCCGGCCGGCCGGCGATGGACCGACCGCCCCCACCCTCGCTGTCGCCGCAGGAGTGGGAGCAGCTTCTCGATGACTTCTCCTCCTCCTCCTCCTCCTCCTCTTCGCCATCCCGCCGCGACCGATGGCTCCACCTCCCTCTCCTCGACCTCGCCCTCTCGTCGCTCCCCCGCCGCGACCTCCCCTCCCACCTCAAGCCCCTCCTCCTCTCCCTCATCGACGACCACCTCCTCCCGCCCCAATCCGCGCGCCACCTCCCCCTCCTCCTCGGCTCCCTCCAATCCTTCCCCGCCGACCACCCGCTCCGCGACCACCTCCTCGTCACCGTCGTCTCCGCTTTCGCCTCCGCCCTCGAGGTGCCCGTCTCCAAGGACGAGGCCTCCACGCTCGCCGCCCTCGTCGACGCGCTGCTCGCCGCCGCCAACCGTCCCAACCACGCGCCCGACCGCGCCGCGCGCGCCCTCGCATGCGACGCCCTGCGCGCGCTCGACACGGCGCTCCCGGGCCTCCTCGCCGATGTCCTAGGCCACCTCTACGCGCTCGCCGCCGCCGAGCGCTCCCCAGCCGCGCAGTCCTACCTCCTCCTGCTCGCCTCCGCCGCCCGTCACTCCGTTCGCCTCGGCAGACTGTCTTCCACAGCCTCCATCTTGGCGGTGTCCGGGCCACCCACGCCATTCTCTGTGCCCTCGCACCTCCTCTCGCCCTCCCCCGCCGCTTCCGAGGCGCCCTCCGAGCTTAATGTCAGGGACATAAGGAAGGTGCTCGCTCTGCTCATGGACAGGCCGCAGGTGCTCACGCCCGCAGCATCCATGGAGATGACCACCATCCTTGCAGAGGTCGCATCAGCGGTGCTCCGGTGGGCACCAGCCGTTGCGGCTCACATCAAGGTCCAGTTTGGCGGCATGGTGCATTCATCCAACCCAATGCTCTTGCACTCGCTGCTCACCCTCTTTCTCACTTTCCCCGATGCGTTTGGGGCTGAGGATGAGCGCGCGATCGCACGCCGCCTTGCTCTGGCAGCTCGCGAGACGCACCGTCCACTCGCCGCGCGATTGCTGGCCCTGCATTGGCTGCTTGGACCCACCAGGTTCAGGGATCTCACACCTGGTCTCGCCCGCTTGTTTTACCCTGCCGTGTTCGACCCTCTTGCGCTCAAGGCCAAGAAGCTGGATTGTCTGGCTTATGTTGCTGCCGGCATAGACGCCAAGAAGATTGCAGGAGAAAGTGGTGGCCACCTGGGGACTGGTCTTGTCGATGATGCTTTGGTTTGTGTGTCGGCCTTCAGATATCTCCCGGCATGGAGTACTGAAACGGCAGTCGCATTCCGAGCGCTGCACAAGGTCTTGGTTGGTGCCGCTCCTCACAGCACAGATGGCACATGCTGCTCCGGGGCTGGTGAGCTCCTCAATTCTACTATCTTCCACCACCTACAGGTAGAAATTTAACGAGAAAGTTAACAAAAGGCACATCCATCAACGTGGAAGATCTGTAGCTCCGTTATATTGCCAACAAATTTAGCGAGTCTTTTTAAGTTTTGGATCAACTATGTGTGCAGGCTATGTTGGTTGATATGGCCTCACAACATCGCGGTTTAGTCCCAGTGATTGCCGATTTCATCAACCGTCTACTTGCATGCAACTCACATCGGTGGGCTGGGGAACGATTCCTTCAGACACTTGACGAGAGCCTGCTTCCAAGGCTTGAACCAGGCTACCAGCTTGCGTCGTACTACCCTCTTTTTGAGAAGATTGCGCAGAATGAGATGGTGCCTCAGCTCCGTCTAATAGAACTGCTCACCAAGCAGATGGCTTGTCTCGCCAAGAAGCACAGCCCAGACACAGAACTGAAGTCGTGGTGTCAGGGCAGCAAGGTCGTGGGCATTTGTCGCGTCATGCTGAAGCATCATCACAGCTCTCGTATCTTCATTCCCCTCTCACGCCTTCTTGTGCACACCATCGAGTCCTTCCCTGATCTAGAGGTCAGGGACCATGCAAGGTAGACTTATCGGATTCAATGTCTTGTTTGGCTTTTTTGTGTTACCTGTTGCTTGGTTTTCTTCTAACTGCTTTAAATGATTCATCCAGGATTTGTTTGCGCTTGTTGTCTTGTGTTCCTGGGAAGAAACTGAGGCATCTCATGATGACTGGAGAACAACCTTCGGCCCCTTCTCATCAGGGTTCCTTGTTTGATATGCCATCACCACGTCCTGCTCAAGGTCTCAAGGGCATGCCTGATCTTAAATCTTACATTCATCTTGAAAGGGTTGTGCCTCTAGTTGTGAAACAGTCGTGGGCCCTCGCATTGCCAAATTTCAACATCCAGAGCAGAACACCTGGTGGTATTCTAAGTATACAGGATGTGAGCTCTACTGGCCCAGAGGAAGAAAAGCCACCAGGACCTACAATAGAGAGAATTGGATATACTCATGAAGCGCTACGTGTCATGGATTCTAAAGGTGCTGAAACTTTGCAAATTCTGAGGAGGTACTTTGCGTGCATTCCTGACTACCTGCACTCAACTGGTCTCAAAATAAGAATACATTGCACATTTAGATTTGAGTCGGAGCCGTTTACCCGTGCTTGGGGAGCAGATTCGTCAGTTTCAGGTTCTGATGGGGTTGATGAGTTGCCTGCCCTTTATGCGGTGACAATTACTTTTCAATCAAGCGCACAGTTTGGAAATATTCCCTCGTGCCAAGTACCTTTCATCCTAGGGGAACCTCCAGGTTCCGGTATGGACATTGTCCCATTAGATAATCAGAACCAGGAAGAATCGATTTACTGTGCATCGTTAGCAATAGAATTGGAACCTCGAGAACCGTCGCCTGGTCTTATTGATGTTTCAATCGCAGCAAATACAGAGAACTGTCAGGTAATATCTGGCTCTCTTCAACCTGTTACAGTTGGAATTGAGGACATGTTCCTGAAGGCGAGTGTGCCACCTGATACACCAAAAGAGGGTGTGGTTAATTACTATCAGGATCTATTTCATGCTCTATGGGAGGCCTGCAACAGTTCTTCTAACACAGGTAGAGAGACGTTCCCTTTGAGTGGTGGGAAAGGATCAGTAGCAATCAATGGAACTCGGTCTGTTAAGCTTATGGAGGTAACTCCAAAAGTTTTGATTGCAGCTGTTGAAAGATACCTGGCTCCCTTTGTTGTCAGTGTTGTTGGAGATTCACTTATAACCATTTTGAGAGGAAATGGAGTCATTAAAAATGTTGTGTGGGACGAAAGTAACTTGGATGCTACTGTGGGTGCTGATGCTCTGGTTCCGTACTCACCAGATAGCAATCTTCAGCTTCAGCTCATAGACAACGATGAAATTGGGGTTGGTGCAGATAGGTATGGCCATGAAAGCAAGAGAGATATGGGAGTCGTGCGTGTCATGATATTCTTACCACCTAGGTATCACCTCCTCTTCTCGATGGAAGTAGGTTGTGCCTCCACATTGGTGAGGATAAGGACTGATCATTGGCCATGCCTGGCATATGTTGATGAGTTCTTGGAAGCATTGATTTATTAGAGGAAATGTCTGGCCTGTGCCTTTTGGTTTTGTACCTTATGTAACACTATAGAGTATACAGCGGAAATTTTGAGGCTTTTGATTTCTGTTCCAATGGGATTGGAGTATTATTCTTTCTGTGGATTATGGAGTTGGAAGTTGTTACTTCCTGGAGCGCGCAGAGTGTCAGTTTTGTTCATTAGTGTCATGCATAATACTTGATTATATACCCTGGAACGAAGTTCCCATTTCTCTTGTTAGTTGTTACATCTTTTGATATGCTTTTCCTCCCCAGACTGCCTTTAATGCGGTGATGTGAAGCTGGGCTTTGCTTGTGTTGGGTTTGTATAAATGCATCCTGTGATAATCTGTTAGGTTACATGTGCTCGCAAATCTTTATGAAAAACAGAGTTTGCAAAAAGCAGTCTGCAGGCACATTTGAAAATGCTTTGATTTTTTTGACTTCTTGTCGGAGAAAAGGTGCACTCTGGAGCTATATTATTGTAATATGTTAGTTAAATTTCCCGGGGAAAAAAACAACCATATTCAAGCCTAGTACATCGAGGAGAGCTGCATGTTATTCTGAGTAGTATTCTAAAAACAGTAGCAGCAGCAGCTCCTCCTGCCTTGAGCATTGAAGCTTGGACCGTTGGAGATGCCAGTTGAAGCTCCTAGCTCGTGTAGTTAGCTAATAGGGACTCGATAGCTGAATTCTTGGCTTGCACATCTTTGTACCGGATTCGATGGCCATGTCCTGAAAACAACTCAAAACACGTTACAGAAAAACAACTGGCAACTGCATTTCCAGCGAAAGCAGTATCAAGTTGAGCTGGGTTAAGAATCCGCTTGAATTCTACTGTTCCATCTCCGATATTTGGAAAGCATACCAGGTAAAATCCACTCGAAGTCTACCTCCAAAAGCTTCCTCATACTGTCCAGTTGTAGGCTGACTGCAAGTTCATGCAACAGATACATTAAGCGATCTTCAGCAAGATAAGAAGAGTAGCTGAAAATGGAAGCTTGTACCTGATTGCTTGTTGTATATCAGAAAGAGATTTAGATCGTCAGATTCTTCTGATTTTGCAACATGATCCCCGGTAAATAGCACCTTCAGTTGTTTGTAATGCAAGCAGACGGAGCCCTACAAATGTATTTTATTTAGCGATTGAATGAAGTGAGTTGAAGACGATCAGCATGGTTCCAAATATTTGTCGCAAGACATTATCACGTAGACATTTTGTTACTTGGGAAATGACATACAAAGACTAGTCTGGTTTCCTTTTCAATTGACGATGAAGGAAATTGAGGATCGATTGGGTAATTGTGACAACCTATTTGGGAACCTGGCGTCTGGTGATGCTAAGGCTGAACCGGGAATTGAGTCCAAGGTCCGAAAGGATGCCCAACGAACATCTTTTCATATAGTTAATGACAGAGATCATGACCATTTGGTTTTCAAGGAAAAAGAATAATATGATATGCCAAGTTGCCAACCTATCCTCGCAACAGTTTACGCCCTGCTACAAAATACAGTGCTACGTTCAAGAATGATTTGTTCAATCCAAAGGACCCTTCCATGCCTGAAGGGTTAGCAATTACTCCCTCTATTTTTTTTTTCTGTTGATGATGTTAGGACAACATGCTTAGCTAAAAAAATGAATAAGCATGTATTTCTAATGCTATAAAAACCCGAGGGAGTAATAAGTTGAATTTCTTACTTCAGAATGGCCTGGCGTATGGATAATCTCGAAATCAGTTCCAATGTTCCAAGGTCCACTGCCATTAAGCTTCCACTCTACAGCTGCAGTAGCAGCCTCCACCTGTGTCAGAATGGTTATTGCGGTAAGGACCATCAGGACATATTTCAAAGAGCAAGCATGCATTCGCTATAACAGGATGCATTCAAAACTACATTCTCAACTAGCTATGACCTCAAGTCATAAAAGGAATCTTGCTATACGTACGTTTCTTTCTTTGTGGAGGTTTTCTACAGCTGAAATATCATAGATTCTCAGAACCATCAACCAATTAATACTTAAAAATATATAAGGATCAAATGATGTAACAATGCCAAGCTGCAACTATTGTCTATGGCAGGTTTCTGGATTTTGTCACTTTTCAGGACAAGACATTGCTAACTGGTATGTGGAGTAAAGTTTTAAAAAGGGTACTAATGCTCATGGTATATCAATGAGGATTGATTAGGGATATCAACGTCACTTTTATGCGTTATCCTTACATCTCCTGAATGAATGATTCTCTCACACTTAAGCCGCTCAGCCCACTTCCTGTGATCTGCCACGTCATCACTGTATGGTAACCAGTGAGATTTACATTTAATTTCCCAAAATATATGAGGTGGTAGATGCGCAAAAGACAAAGAATAATGCAATGTTGAAGTTCCAAAACATACGTGTGGGTCAAAAACATGTAGCGAGCTCCACCAAGCTTTTCAATATTTTTCGCCAGTGTTGGAGTATACCTCGGACTACAATACAAAGATACAACATGTCAGATCACCGAGCACAATTTTGCTTTTATCGTTTCTTGAGCAAGAATGACAAATATCACAGAATTCTGAGATGGATATGCGCCGCTATGTTGATTGTCAAGGATCTAAACGGTGAAACCATTGCCAAAAGAAAATTAGAAACGCTCTAGTTTGTGCTCGAAGTGAAACTCTGCCAGGACCAGAGCTGCCCACTTTTGAGTTTCTTGCTTGTGTATGTAATATAGCGATGGTATGTAGCAATCGTGGTGGCAAGTTCAAGTTTACCTGTCAATCAATATATTTCCTTGTGGGTGAATTACCAGATAAGATGTTGCCCCAAATGAGTCCTCAGAATGATAGCCACAAAGATAAACACCCTGCAAACATTTGGCAAATGAGCAGACTTGTGATCGCTGCATTACTCTCGACAGTAAAGAATGCTGCTTCATAGTTAGTAGATATATATATCTGTCAGAAACCGAAGTGTCAGCCATATATAAGCATACCGGAAGCTGATTCTGGTCGATGGGGAGAGGAAACATGTTGTGCACTTGAAGAATATCCTTTGGAGGTTTGTCAGAGTGAATCGAGGCTGTCGGACAAGAGAGCAATGCCTGAAAGACAGGAAACACAGTTAGAGACGTGAAGAGCAGAGAGAGGCAGAACGTAAAGACCAGACCTGCAGGGCCTTGATCCTCGCCTCCTCCGAGCTGGGCTGCGCCGCCACGGCGGCCTTCCCGTCCACCCTCTTGAACACCTCCTGCGTGCAAGAGGATTCTACAATTTTCTATTTTTAACTGAGAGAACCAAGAAAGGATTGGAGGGAGCTGTGGACGTACAGGCGCCATCCATCGGCAGGTTTGGCAGTCGATGCACCGATGGTCTGCCAACCACACAACACAATTAGCTTAGCTGCTGTTCAGGGCACACAAGCAGACATGACAAGCTTGAGAAAAGAGGCTGAGTTAGCTCTGCTCACCGACGAAGAACTCGCCGGGCACGTTCTGCGGCCGGCGCCGGCGGTCCAGAGGCGGTGGGGATGCTGTGGCGCAAAATCGTCGGGGACGGGGCGGAGCGACATAGAAGGACGCGGCGGAGCCAAGGCTCAGCGCCATGGCGGTGTTCAACTGCAAGCTTCTTTCCTCTGTCTGCTCAGCTGCTCCATCCAGCAGGACCTCTTTCTTCTTTTCTTTTCTTTTTCTTTTTTACAAATAACACCTGAATATATACTACTATATTTTCATGTCACCCGCGCATCATCTGCTTGCCATGTGATAACTTTTTCCCTTCAAAGTTTGGTGCGCATATAGGCAGGGTGAAAATGCTACACGTGTTGGTGAGATCAGGACAGCCATAGAGTCATAGCACAAACGGAGTAGAGTTAGGAAAACATCCTCGTGAGCATCTCTGTGTACAAGTGTTGTGGCCAGTCTCCGTTGTTGACGGGTGGCAAATTTGTATAAGTATATTCTTTCTCTTGTTTTTTTTTTTTTACTTACTTGGGACTGTATGAACATCATTCTACTCCGAAGCTTTCTTCAATGACCTATACTGCGCCACCCCCGCTCCTGCGTTGGTGCGTTTCAAGCTCCGAAACTTTCTTCAGTGACCTATACTGCAGCCTTATGCTTTCTCCACTATCCAGCGCCTCGACAAGATACCTGCGGATCGGTTCAGTTCAGTTCACAGCTGATGCTGATGCTAACAAGTAACAATCCTCCACTCCAATCAAAAGTCAAACGATGCCCATTACTACCAAAAAACAAGTGCCTTACCAGCCATTCAGGCCCTGTGATGTGATCACTGCCTATTTCCCAACGAATTTCTCAGGCGTCCTTTTGTTCCCCTGCAAGTGTCCACTTGTCAGAACATCTTTACTGGCGGCGGCTCAGGCGTCAAGAAGCAATGTACTGTATTCCATGTACCATGATCATGACCCTCTCGCCCACCACAAATGGATATTGCACGCCCCTGACTGCTGCAGAGTTTTCAGCATCTAAACCCACCCCACAGTTGTCCTGACAAAGGATGAAATAACAAATTGTCCCCATATCATGAAAGAGAAAGGCTGATATTCTCATGAAGCATGTTTACTCAAGATTTACGTACCCTGCTGCTGCCTCCGCTTCCGTTTAGCTCAGTCACCTTTTTCCTGCGCTTTCGAAGAGCAGCATTGTGGTAGAGCCTCCTATCATCTTCCATCTTCACTACTGTAGCTACCGCTCTCAGAGCTAACATAATATCCAGTACTGCCAACTGTCAGTGAGCAAATTAAATATTTCCATGTCCAGATTCATCGTACAAAATAAGGGCAACGGAGACACACCGAAATTGGGAAATAAGGAGTCCGGGTCGATTTCTCCATTGCAAAAGGTGCACCTCGCCTGGTTAGTGAAATGAAACGTTATGTTGGTCGGTGCCATCCCAACAGATCAGACTGGAGCAGCAAAAGAAAAATGAACCAACAAACGATGCTGCATGACTATAACCTCATAATCTATTTCTTGCCACAATTGTGTCCTCATATCGCAAAATGGCAGTCTCATTGTATGCACAAAACTGCGTCAGGGCTACAAAAAGGTACAAAGTCCCAGACCAGCGCAAATTTAGCGGTAATCTTAAACTAAAAGTGTAACTTTGCACTATCAGGATAGCGATTAGTTACCATTCTATACAAGAACTTAAGGACTGAAAGTAAAGTCATGGTTTATTCTCAACGTACAATCAGAAGACTGAACCCATAAAAACTGCGCGGGAAGTTTCAAAATGTACCATTTCAAGAACTTTCTTCAGCATAAGGCCACCAAATGAGTGCCCACATGATAAAACCATAGCGTCTTCGAGAAAAGCCCCACTGGAAAAGAAAAGGAGAGTTCATTCACAGGCGGTTCACCATTGAAAAGTCAAGTATTGAGATGATGCATCAACAATTTGATTTCCATCAAGCTACTTAAGTCTGAAAGCAGCTCACTTCTTTTGCTTTGAATCATACGATGTATCACGTAGAGGAGCCGGTATAGAAGGGTCATGTATGAAAACGAAAATTGTATATAAGCCAGTGTTCTTGGAATGAAGTGTTACATTCAACAAGGAAGAGCTTACGACGAAGGGTCTGAGAGTACACTTCTAAGCAACGGTTCACTAACAAAGTTGCCTTGAGATTCCTGCATCAAAATTGGGAAAAATATAAGCAACTTTGCAGTATTAGAGCTATTGACAAATATGCTACATGAAACAAGCAACACCATCTCTTTCCATCACAATGCTTATCAAATTACTACTACTAAGAGAGTCAAGAAGTTCACTGGCTGTCAACATATCATATGCATGGGATGGAATTTTATGCAACTTTTGATGTATACTCACCGAAGGTGCTTCCGTGTGACTGGAAACAGCATGCTCTACAGGACTAGAACCCTCCATAAATTGGCCAGCGCATATGGGCCGGTAGATCTGTGGTATGAAGTGCCCGGCAGCTGAAATTGGAGAGCAGTCCAATATAGCATTGGCACGAGGCATGAGCCTAAATCTGAGTGATGCCCTAGAAGATAACATAGATAGAAAACAAATGAGATCCTCGTAGATACTTAAAATCTTGTAGCAGTCCATGATTCTCACCTATTCTCATTATTAGTGGTCCTGTACTGAGAATATGGCCGAAGACCAGCAGTAACATGACTCAAGGCTCTTCCCGTCAGAAGCAAAAGGTCATTAGGGCTTGAGGCCCCATCTGCTAGGTATCAATGACCATTTGGGTTGCAAACCTACAAGAGACGATAAACAATAGGAATTTACAGATGAACAACACTACTTAAAGAGAATAACAATAAACTTGACTTTGAGTTGGATCTCATTCTTCTTTCTGGACGAAAAGAGAGAGAGAAATGTACTTAATTCAGGGAAGCTATCATTAGTTAACTAAACAGAAGATAACAAAGCAGTAGCACATTGGGGAAAAAAAAGAATTCGTACAGCAGAAAGAATTTGGGGCACGGAACATTATTTTGCGCCATTGTGGAAAAAGTTTACGAAAAAAGGATTGACGGATGAGCGGCTTGATACCTCAATTCCTGGATGGTCCGAAGCAATTAGTGTAACAAAACCTCTATCAACTTCAGCCATTGCGGACCTGAGGCCTGCTACATGTGTCTGGTCACTTTGGAGGCGTCCATGAGAAAATGCCACCAGCAATTCTGAGGCTGAAACCTCATTAATAGGCAAAGGAGTGTCATCAAGCAAATGGCTGAAAGCACTGGAAAGAACAGAAAACAGCCATTAGAAAATAATGAAAAATATGAAGAAGTCGTTACTTAAATCAGGACGAGAGGGCAAGTACATTACTCTGAACGCAAGCGAAGGCTTTGTGCCCTGGCGCAGAGAGCAGCACGGGCTGCCTTACCCAAGCATCTGAAAGCATCAGCCATGCAAGCAGGTGACAACTCTCCATCATCCAGAGCCCTATTGTGGCGTAGAGAGTGATTAATGCAAACGTATTGCGTATTAAAGCAGTAATTTGCTTGCACATTTTGTATCAGAAAACCATGTTATGAGCAGACGAGTGCCACGTAATTGATGAAGACTAAGCAATAAACATAAAATTTTGCTACTGTCACATGACGAGTGAGCAGTGATACAATGAGGTAAGTTGCAGAGCTGGATATGTAGCAGTCGAGTTACTTCAGAGAGATAAGAAAGACTGCATATGCATATGGTACCTCCCGGCGCGGTAGACATGGATGCCGGCGCGGGCGAGAAAGAAGGCGCGCACGGACTCGAGAGCACACCGGAAGACAGCAGCGTCCGCGGCGGGGAGCTCGAGGACGGCGGCGCCGTGGCGCGAGAGGGATGCGGCGAGGGCATCGACGGCGCGCGCGTAAGCAGGGGTAGTGGCGCCATCGAAGGATACGACATCGTCGAGGCGCACCCTGGCGAGGGGGAGCCTAGCCCTAGCGGCGGCGGGACGAGGATCGATGGACGACATGACACATGGTCCGGCGAGGGCTCGCCGGAACAGAACCACCATCGCCGCCGCTGCAAAATGGGCCGTCCTCACCTAAGATCAGGCCCAATAGTCGCTTGGGCGAGAGCGAGAATGTGGACCCAGCCCAGATAACCCCTCCCCGCAACCCTTTCTCTTTTTTTTTTTCCAGGCGTCCAGCTACACACATATACCTTGCAAGGTTGCAGCTTGAGCCTTGAGCACCATATATACCGGCTGAATTAGTCTTAGTTATGACGATGACTGGTTTCCTCCCCAAAGAAAAAGGTTGCGGCCTTCTTTGGATTCGGGAATTTCCTATTCATTTAACTTTTTCTTAATGAAATTATGTGTGATTCTTATGAAATTCGTAAATTCGTGGGTTCCAAAGAGGCCTACAACTTTCGGTAAGGGCCTATTTGGAACGCATGATTCTCAAAACGCAAGAATAGGAAAAATGCTTGGATGTCTTGCATTCCTATAGGTATTTAAAACGAGGAAATTTTCCATTGAAGTGTTTGGATGCAGTACATGAAACACATGCATAGGGAAATGTGAGGTTGGAGCTCATGTTAGATTTCCTTCAAAATTTCTATGGAAGCATGCATCGGAAAGTTTCCCATAGGAATTTCATGGGGTGCAATCTTCTGTTCCAAAAGGTTACAAAGGAAAGTTTCTCATAGAATTGGATTTATACAAAATTCCCATGTTTTTCCTTTGTTTTGTTTAAAAGGAGGCCTATCCCGGCAAAGGGTCTCATATAGGTCAGCTTAACGAAACAAACAAACAACATTCGCGCCTCTTTTTTGAATGAACAAGGGAGGCCCTCCTCGGCTGACTAATCGACGTTGTAAAATGTAACAACATTGAGTTACACAGATAACACGCTAATCGTACAAAACTTGATACCACCTAAATACCAGACCAAAGAAGATAGCTTGCGGAGAGCAGCCCTGATCATTGAATTATGACATCACTGTAAGCAATAATACTTTCACATTGACCAGATCAGAAAAAACAAGAAGACGGAGACATACAGCAGGTATTCAGGAGCATTGTCATAATTTGGCACACGTGACTAACTGAAAAAAGGAGCACTGTATGTCATAATTAAGCATATATGACTAGAGTGTAAACCACTGACAGTCACCTATGCATCAATGCAAATTTCATCTGAAAAATAAAACAAACCATTTCGAATCTTGGGTGGTAACCGGAAAAGGATGACCGACCTATTCAACAAAGAGAATGTCATGCATGATTATCAGCGAGCAGCGATGGAAACTGAGCCTCAACTTTGATCCACTCCTGTTTGGCATCACCCTTTACGGCCTTCCTCATGGCCACCAAGACCTCCTTGGCCTGTTTAGCATTCCTGCTCTTGAGCAATCCCTGAACCAAGCCTTTGACAGCTTGGAACGGAGGTGCCCACTTGTTTTGCAAGCACTCCCTGCAGACCTCCAATGCAGGACCGAAGACGCCCTTGTTGACAAGCGCCTCAAGCAGCATGATGTAGGTCTCGAAGTTTGGTGACACCCCTGAGGCGCCATGCTGCCTGGGCACCTCCGGCATCTTTTTGAAGAGCGCCATGGCAGCACCAACCTCCCGCTCGTTGCAGAGTCCCTTGATGACCGTGTTGTAGGTGGCCCGGTTGGGCAGCACGCCCTTGGCCCCCATGGCGTCCAGCAGCTCTTCCGCCTCAAAGCTCCTCCCTTTTGCACAGAGAGCGGCCATGCGGAGGTTGTAGGTGGCGACGTTGGGCTTGAGGCGCCTCTTGGGGCCGGTAATCTCCCTGAGGAACTCGTCGAAGGAGGCATGGTCACCGGTGTTGAGGTAGCCCTTGAGGATCTCATTGCAGGAAACGATGTCCGGTTGGACACCGGCCTTGTCCGGCATTTCGTCGAACACCGTCCGGGCGGCAGCCACGTCGCCGGCGGCCACGAGTGACTTGATGAGGACGTTGTGGGTGACGACGCCCGGCTTGATGCCGAGCTCGGCGGGGAGGGAGTTGAAAGATTGGACGACGCGGTCGTAGAGGCGGTTGTCGTGGTAGGCGGCGAGGAGGGCGGAGAGGGCTCGGTCGGAGGGCGGGTTGACGAGGCGGAACGCGGTGAGGGAGTGGTCGGGCATGGCTGCGGCGGAGTAGAGGGAGATGAGGCGGATGAGGAAGCCCTCGGAGGGGTGCGGCGCGGGGAGGGCGGTGAGGGAGGAGGAGAGGATGGAGGCGACGAGGTCGCGGCGGCCGGCGGAGGCAAGGCGGCGGACGGAGAGGGAGAAGATGGGGCGGTCGGCGAGGAAGGCGGGGTTGGGGAGGCCGGAGAGGAAGAGGGAGGCGAGGTCGTCCGGGGTGGTGGCGGCGTTGCGGATGGAGGACTTGAGGCGGGAGACCTCGGTCGGAGGGGGGGATTGGGTGGAGAGGAGGCGGACGAGGAGCTGGCGGCGGAGGAGAAGGGTGGGGCTCCGGCGGAGGGCGGCGGCGGCGGCCATGGTGGAGTCTCTCTCACAGGGGAGGCGGGGGGAATGGAATGGAAGAAGGGTTTCGCCTCGAGGTTTAGCTACAACAAGATCGGCTGGCTGATCTCACCCGCTCCCCTACAATTCAACGGCCAGGATTTCCTGTCGGCCGTTGCTAAGCTGTCGTCAATCTGCTGAATCAAATTAGCATTCCAAATCCAATGTTTAGTACAATCAAATCACTAAGGAATTTCAATCAATAAATAATGAATCCTGCATATCGCTTTTACATTCGCTATGGAGTATGGAGTGTCAATCGATTGCCAACTGCAGGAAATATATATTCATTCAATTAAACTGTGCTGCAACTCGGTCTCTCAGGCCCCTGCTGATGAATGATAGTAGTAACAAAGGTATGTGCTGATCGATAGCAACTGCTACGCTTCTATACTGTCTACGATCGAGCTCACGTACGGATCACTTCACTTGTAAATCCATTCGTTAGAGCGCTCTCCCGTCTGGTCCATGTCTATGAAGATGCTGACTGCCTGCAATGCAATGCAATGCCTTGGAGGAGTTAGTAAAACTATTAAACATGTACATAGTATGCCATCAATCATCAATCGTGACTGGTCTATGTCGACGCACTTTGCCAATCCTTGGCCTCTCCTTGAGCTTCTCCAGCGTGTTCCGGACATGCGCCACGGCTCCCCAGCATTTGAGCGTGTTGGCTACATCATCCAGCCGCAGCAGGTATTCCTCCTCGCTCAACGGGAACGATCTCTACCACCACATCACTTGAGTCATTAGCATATTATATTTCATCGCCAACAGATTACGTAAATTGGTTATGAAAACCACTCACTTGCTCCCTGTACTTCCACATCACATTCATCGCCAACAGATTCCTTCCCATGAACTCCTGCATGCGTAACAAAAGAAAGGGTGCCATTAATGTCACAATTATAAAGCTAGCTAACCGATATCATTCAGATCAAAACAGACCTTTTTTATGAGCGTGACATCGTAGGATCTACCGTACTTCTTCCTGATAAGGTTGGCAAGGTCCAATCCACTGAATTTGGCATCATCATCAGTCCCGACTAGCCGCTCCAAATCCTCTCTGGACAACCCTGATGAACCAGAGCTACCCTGCCAACAGGATACCGTACGTGACATTATATTTTATTATTTATTAAATCGGGGGGAAGATTATGACATGTACTTTGCTTGATACTAGTTAGTAGTAAGGTCCATCCATGGATCACACACACACCTCTTGTTTCTTGCTTGGCTTGTCTTGGTCATCATCTTCTTCGCCACTGCTGGATTCTCCGCTGCCACTGACTGCTCTAACAGCGATGAATGGACGATGCCTCCTGCGGGGATCAGCAAGTGTTCCTGCTCCATCCAGTGCGTACGGGTATTGCACCCGACTGCATGACCTCCTCCCTCTCAGAGTGAGAGACATGTCCCGAACCTGAAGCTTCACATTTTGGTGCTGGCCTGAGAGAACATTCATCATCACAAATCGACAAGCTGTGCTCGCCTCTCTTCTGCAAAACAAAATGTTCACATTTTTAACAGTACTGTCTCAGAGAGGCATGATGGCAGCGATCGGTATAGATTCCAGTGGCTGCGCTGCAGCAACTGTAGCAGATAAAAGTGTGCTGTTTTCTTTAGCTGCGGCTGTTTGGAGCTGTACGGCTGCAGCCAAACGCCGCAGCAAAATCTCTACCGATCGCATCAGATGTGTTTTCCAACCAAAGTATGATAGGTTTAATACTAGTAAAGTCAAATGCCATCTACAGTATCCAAAGGGCATTTGGTCTAGTGGTATGATTCTCGCTTAGGGTGCGAGAGGTCCCGAGTTCAATTCTCGGAATGCCCCGTTTTTTAACTGTTTGGATTTTTTTTCCCCTCTCAAGCTCCCTAATTGCCTCGCTAAATAAGTGAGGAACTCATCTCACCAACTAATAATTCGCCGCCTCCACTTGTGTTCTTAGCTGATGATACTCCTACATACTACGTGGGGAAAAAAAGTCCAACGAATACGGATAATATGAAGAAAAGCAACCGGGGGAGAGAACTTACCTAGGGCGGAAGGATGAGAGCTGACTGCGGAGCGATCTTGTTCTTGTTGCGGTGCTAGGCCTCCTGGTTCCGTGCTCCTCTCCAAGCAGCCTGCCTCTCTATTTTTCCTTTTTTCTTTCCTTTTCTTTACAGGAGGAAGCAGCAGCAGCCTCTGCCTCTCTTCAGAGACAGAGAGAGAGAGAGAGAGAGAGCTTGTGTCGTGTCGTATTTTGTGGCTGCAAGGGGATAAAACACCAGAGCCACATCTTCACTCTTCCTTCCATGTTTTTCTAGTCACGGAACTCGATTTTCAAGCCCCATCGTGTTTCCAGTTGGTGGATTCAACAAGTACGATACGAATGTAGTTTCTAAAATTATCACTGGCAGTTGAATTTAATTAAACAGACGAATAAGATTACTAAGCTTGGCCAAGCTGTTCCTCCAAAACATGTTTTAATTAAAGAGGGGGAAAAGGCATATAACATTACACCACAGCTGCATAGCCTGCGTACAATGTTTCAGAAAATTTGTGTTTTGCAAAAGAAGAGAACACACACGCAGTTACAGCTTGGACGAAACGTTTGCTTGTCTGAATGAAGAGGGAAACGTGGACGTATCAGTTTACAACCCGCAGCACCACTAGACATTTTTCATCATTTCAGTTGGCTGTTGAGCAGGCATCAAACTTGAAACTTGCCATCGAGTTCAACCAAGGCTGGAACTAACTGAGTTGTCACTCCCAAAAAAAGAAAAAGAAAAAAAAAGGAATGCTTTACATGACACCACATAGGTACACAGATACACGAACACTCGAGACTCGACAGCTCCCGAAGCTCTGCAAGCATGCGGCGCCACAGGTCCTTCTGCGCAGTTTCTAGTTGAAGACAGAAGGATTGGTTTCTAGTTGAAGACAGAAAGAATGGTTTCTAGTTGAAGACAGAAGGATTGGTCGTTGCGCTGCTCACTTGGACTTGAAGCACCTCCAGCTTCCGCTCTAGGATGTCAAAGAAGCTAGCTTGCTCTTCGTTGTAGCTTGCGCAGGAACGGATGCAGATATGAGAAGGTTAATCATATGTTTATATAATGCAGGTATTCTTGATCTTTTTTATCCAAAGCAGATGATGGTTAGTGAGGAACACCAATATAAACAAACATGGCAGGCCATCCATCGCATAGCATGGTGTCAATGCAACCTGTTGTGGGGCAGATGCGGGCGGGAGGGGTGCTCTGCTCACTGCTCCTCCGCTCCGCACTAGGGTGACGTGGCTGGCGGACCTGGACCACAGCCGGGTGCTCAAGGTCCGCAGGGCCATGGAGGACAAACGACCTGCTCAAGCCGCCCGGATGCAGCATGCTTCTGGTGGACGGCGTAGTTTGTCGCCGGCGACCGGGAGATCATTGTCCACCGTCACACACCTCCACGGCCAGCTCAGGCAATTCATTCGGCTACCCAACAATACTTCTTCCACCTTTCTTCCCCTTGTCGAGCTTACATTTCCATCACGTAAAGAAAAAAAATATTTTTACTTAACTCATCAGAGGTAACTGTAATGCGTTGTGCAATTACTGATTTCATTACGCCAAATTGCTACTTGTTTAAACAGAGTACTCATGAAACTAAAACTGGCACAGCCCAACACCAAGAGTGAGGGGATGAATGTTTGTATGGTGCACTACGCAGCAACTGGAAGTAAGCCGTTGTGCCTGAGGAGTGGCTCAGGTGAAGGCTCCCGTCCTCGGAAAGCAATAAAAACCTGCACTCATTCACAACACGAGCGTTATTAGATTTTCATTCCAGTAAGTACCTCAGGGGAACACATCATCAGTGAAGTAATATTTCTATGTGAAGAAGTTGTTACCTCCAGAGGAGCCTTTCCACCTCCAAGTGCAAGAACTGTGTCTCTAAATCGTCTGCCAGTTTCTTGCATGGCCTACACAAAGGAATTCATTGGTCTATTTACTTGAATTATACTTAACCTATTTAGTGCGCGTGTGTTTTCCTCTCCGAAAAACATACCTTCTCATTATCCAAACCAGCATCTTCAAAAGCTGAGAACGCATCAGCTGACAAAACTTCAGCCCACTGTGGACATGACAAGATGATAGCTTAAGCACACCCTCAAAGACATTCAAGGAATATAACTTCGGGACAGAAAGGTACATACCTTGTAACTGTAGTATCCAGCAGCATAGCCACCTGCAGATTACACAAAAATGAAATGAAATGAGAAGTGAAATATGAGACCAAAATAAAATGCTTGACAGCACTGCGAACCTGCAAATATATGGCTAAAGCTGCAAAGGAATCTATCCTCGGGCAGAGGAGCAAGAACTTGAGTTCTTTCTGCAACTCTTCGGTCCACATCGTATATGGACTGCGAGCCACTAGGATCATAAGTCGTATGCAGCTCCATATCTACACTTGCGAAACGTAACTGCAGAGAGGGAAATTAAAGACAGAAGATTAGTACCTATAACATTCACAGCTCACAACAGACAGGTCATATCGACAATCAGTCATGCAAAAATTCCAAATGGAGAAACCTAACTAATACCAAGACTAAAATAATTATGTAATGTAACTATAACAGTAAAAAATTACTACAGCAACAAGGTGAATATGAAGATACCATAACTCAGAACAAGGTGATATACCTGGCGCAGGCTAAAGGTGCCAGCACGGAAATTCTTAGCAGCTACAAGCTTTGTATAGATTTCCTCTGGGAGAGTTTCACCAGTTTCATAATGCTTTGCAATGCTCAAAAGAGTATCCCTGTTACAGCAACACAGCAGATCAACGAGCTATTCAAAGAGAGATCTGAGCTAAAACCGAATGAGATGTCAAATCATACTTGTGATAGCACCAGTTTTCCATGAACTGGGAGGGTAACTCTACGGCATCCCATTCAACTCCACGAATACCAGCAACAAAACCTTCATCTTGTTTGGTAAGCATATGCTGAAGGGCATGACCAAATTCATGGAACACAGTTTCAACCTACAGAAGACATGTCCAATGAAGTTTATTTACTGTTGTACATCTGTAATCAAGACAGCTACTACTTTATCCTATTCTCATTCACATTTCACAGATGCATTGCTTACCTCACGGAAGGTCATAAGACTGGGCTTATCACCAACCGGTGGTGTCTGATTGCACACCATATGGGCAACTGGAAGCCTAACAGGCAAACCATTGCGAGCAAGCACGCGGCTGCGAGAAAAGACCACATTCATCCAAGCCCCTCCACGTTTCTCTGATGGTCTTGAATAGGGATCGAAGTAAAAATAAGCAACAGGGATATTGGAAGAGTCCTTGACAGAGTAAAACTGGACATCACTGTGCCAGACCTGAAAAGGTAATCAGTTGTCAGCATTTGCATAACATATATTTTGGGAAGAGGGAACAGGTACTTACAGGAGCCAGTCCATCTGCAGGTTCAACGCTCACCCCAAAAAGCTTATTTGCAAGAGTGAAGAGGCCATCCATAACCTTGGGTAATGCAAAATAAGGACGCAATTCTTCCTGCAATGGTAGTCTTCATATAAATTCAACAGTGCACAATTGTACTGTTCATTAAGTTACAGCAGATAACATTCAGTGGCCCTTTAGCAGATGTCGATCGTATTTAGATATGTCTAGAGGAATAATAAACAAAAAGAAGTGCAGAAAACTATCGGTAGTCTGGAACTTAAGAGCTTGCGGAAAATATCTGAGATACTTAAAGTGACGGGCAGAACATTATACCTCATTGATATCATATTTAGACTCCCTCAGTCGTTCACTCCAGAAGGTAAGGTCCCAATGAGTCAAATCATTAGCTTCTGGGGAACCAGACTCTTTCGCAAAGGTTATCAAATCTTCCATATCTGAATAAGAAAAAAAAATTCACCAGTTAATATATGCATGTCGTAAACACAAGATGTTCATCCTACTCTTTCGGTCTCCATTCTCCAAACATGTGAAAATATTTACTGATAGGAAATATCATGTTAACAGATATTTGCCCTCAGAGGTGAAAGATTTTGGGAAAACAAAAGAACACAACTTGAAACAAAAAAAAATGGTGTTCTAAAATTCTTGTATTTTTTGAAGGTAATAAACTAAAGAATACTGTAATGGAATAGGAAAAGCTCTGGAACCCTGGCTAAAAACTGGATTTGTTGGACCTTTTGAATGAACATCAAGGACAACTTGATACGAAGTGACAGTCTAGTACAAAGCATAATAATAATAATAATGCAAATGATGCAAAAAAGATATGCAGTGCATGGCCTTCTCACTTTGTGCAAATGAATAAAAAAATGAAAGAATTAACAATGTTTCTCCGGTTGTACCTTTAACAGCATGATCCCAGGAAGCAGCACGCAGCTTCTCGAGAAGCTCTTCAACCCGCTCAATGGTTGCCATTTTTTGAGCCATGCTTACCTTCGCAATTACCATCATATTGTTAAAACACAATTACAGTGTGCAGTTATTTTAGTGAAGCACGAAAAGGAAGAGCATAAGTACCTCAGCATAATTCTTGTAGCCAAGAAGTTTCGACTTTTCTAGCCTTAACTTCAGAATTTGACTGATGATATTGGTGTTATCGAGTTCACCACTAGAGGCCCGAACTAGATAGGCACGATAAACTTCTTCACGGAGAGCTCTGTTCCGAGCATGTTGCATAACAGGCATATAGCTTGGAGCATCCAATGTGATGACCCAAGGTCCGTTTTCAGCTGTAGCATTTTCATGACCCTAACAATACCACTTGTCAGCATATAATTAAAGATGGAAATATCATCTTAGGTTTTATATCGGTGTTTATTGTCCCTACCTTAGACACAGCAGTCTGTGCTGCTAAACCAAGGGCAGTAGCAGGTAAGCCCTCGATTTCTTTCTTATCAGTAATTAATTTCTCAAATTTCTTTGTTGCATCCAGCACATTTTCGCTAAACTTTTGTGACAACTTTTCAAGCTCCTGAAAAGAGTTTAGCACTTCATTAACGACATGCATAACTGACATGCATAAGTTAGCACTTGATTAACTGTTTATGGTCAAACACGTTGTGGGAGAATCAACCCAAAGTTGATATTTGGTAAAAACTTGCCTGTTCAATTTGATTAAATTTCTCCCTCTGTTCACCCTCAAGTGCGACTCCGCTGAGAACAGCTTCCTTTATTTGTTCTGATGAAGAAAAGAAGAAACGTAATTAGGGGGAGAAAAAAAAAGGGAGTTATATAATCAGCAAAGCTGAAATAAAGTGCCATGGGAGTACCGAGAATAATGAGAAATCAGGGCAAGACGAGTGGCATGTACAGAATGTTACCTTCTACTATACGCTTGCGAGCATCACTGAGGCTCTCCCAATCGGAGGAATTCCTAATGGCCTTGAAAGCTTCATAGATAGGCTTGCTCTGCCCCAGCCTCAGTTGGAACTTGACTTTATCAGGCTGTTAAAATTGAAACGAAATTCGCAGCATCAGGCATAAAGGTGTAGTACATAGATCGAGTTGATTTACAGAGATCTATACTAGTGATTGAGCTGGGCTGTCAACATCGAAGTGGGAAGTGGTGACGTGGGTTCACCTGGACTTCCTCGACGGCAGCGCGGAGGTCGTCGGAATCCTTGACGGCCTTGAGGTGTTGGACCATGCCCCAGATGACTTCGAGCCTGTCGGTGATGCGCTCGAGCGGCTCGACCAGCTTCCCCCACGTGGGCTCTACGCCCTTCTCGAGGTCCTCGAGCTCGCCCTCCTGCGATCAATGGCAACCACCCATCGGATCCCCCAGAACAAGTGTCAGACAGTGCCGGGTAAAGGGCTTTAGGAAGGAAAGGATCTAGGCGTAGTCAGAGGGAGGAGGACACTTACGAGGCGGGTGAGGAGCTCGCGCATGCCTGGTCGGACGTGGCGCGGCTCGACGCGGTCGAAGGGAGGGAAATCGAAGTCGTCGAGGAGGAGGGGGTTGACGTCGGCCATGGCCGTGGAGGAGGAGGAGGAGAAGTGGGCGGGGCAGGTGGCGTGTGAGGGGCGCGCCCTCGGGCAGAAGGCGCGGAGCGGGGACGAAGAGGGGATCGCGGCGAAGAGGAGGCGGGTAGGGTGAATTCTGGAGAGGCGGGCGGCGGAGACGGCGAGTGGGAGGCGGGCGACGGAGGAGGAGCAGAGAAGCAGCAGCATGGCGACGGCGGCGACGACGAGGATAATATGCCCGGGAGGCCCTGCGCGTGCCTGGCCCATCTTTCCTCTTGCTCTTGGGCTTCCCCCCTTCCAATGGGCCGTCCGTCACCAAAATATCATCGACTTCTCTCTCTGCCTCTGGTGGTGGTTGCTTGCTGGCTGCTGCTGTTCTCTCTCTCTCTCTATCTCACACACAGACCCTGACCCTGGGGTGGGCCCCGCGTTCTTTTTTTAAAAAAAAAAAATTTGTATGCCTTGATACACCATATTTTCAGCGATGCTCATTTGTGTCATTGCTCGTACTAGTAGTTTGATCGCATTCACTATGTTTAGCACATTCACTGAAATTAATGCCGTTGAACAATAATATGTTTAGCACATTCACTGAACAAAAAAGAACTTGTATGTAGTAAGATGGAGCTTAAAGCTTTTGCGTGTTCGGAGAAAAGAAAGAAAAAAAGAAGGGTAGAAGAAGATGCCTGTTTAGCTCAAAAACTAGCTACCTAGCTAAACGATCTAGAGAGCGAGAGAGAATTAATGTCCTCCGCGGGCGCAGAGGCGCGACACATCCGACGGTCGCAGCGGCTTGATGAGGAAGTCCTCCGCGCCCTCCTCCAGGCATTGCCGGATCCTCGTCGGCGAGTTCTCCGACGACATCATCACCACCGGGATCTCCCGCAGCTCCGCCGACTCCTTTACCCTCTTGAGGAGGTCGTAGCCGCTCATCTCCGGCATGCAGTAATCCGTGATTATTAACTGCACGTTACGATCCTGCAATGCAATCTCTTAGCATTAATTTACTACTACGTACCCTGGCTTCAACTCAGAATCGCGATCGAGCTTACCAGACTGAGAACCTCCAACGCTCGTTTGCCACTATCCACCGTCGTCACTGCAGCAAAAGACAACTTCAACATATCAGATCAAGGACTTAATTTCTACCAAACAAATAAACTCTTGATTCATTACCTCGGTATTTGGAGCTGCGGAGGAGTCTTGAGATGACAGCACGGTCGACGATGCTATCGTCCACGGCCAGTACGTGCGGCTCCGTCGACATGATACAACGCTGCCTGCCTGGAACTCAAGGCAACAGCAGCACAGATACCTTTTGCCGACTCACAAGTAGCTCAACCAAATGGCCATTTTATACACTTCGACCCCAGCACCGATATATAGAATACAAAATCTATCTATAAAGAGAACAAGCAAGCAAGCACTAGAGTAGAACAGGAGATGAGATCCAACCAAATCTGGAGCACCGCTGGCCAAGGCGCCTACCCAAATGCCCAAACTCACATTTTCTATTGTTCGCAGGTCCCCAGGGACTATACAAGTACTTGTTTCACATGGCAGAATTAGATCCCGGAGGCATCATCTCATATTTATTTTAAAAAAAATTAAAGGTCAACATAAGTGTGAGAAGCATACTATGGGTTAAAATTACAAGCTCACGTTTGCAGAATTTTTTATACCTTTTGTTGTCTACTGAACTGTTCAGACTTCAGTCAGGAAAGGAGAAAAAAAGGCCATCCATTTATAAGAACTTTCATGAAACGAAGACAGAAGTTGGCCCTTGGAAGGCTGAGTGCAACAACGTAGGGAACCCACCAGACACCAGGTGCACTAACTAAAACCATATGCGCTGCAAGAATAACAAATTCTCAAGCACCACAGAAAAATCATTTCTGCAGGAAAAGGATAATCAAGCACGAACAATCCACATTCAGCACATCCGGGAGGGAATCTTTTATATTATTTTGTTGTGCACGGCAACTACCCCCCCCCCCCCCCCCCCCCCCCCCCACACCCACAGTTGTAGAACTGGACTGGCAGAAGCATGCAATAATTCACAAACTAATCAAAATTTAACAACTCGGAGATTCTGAAAATGTGATGTCTGACCTGATGCCGGAGAACGGAGAAGCCACTTTTTATGAAATAGTTACTCAAGTCAGTTTCGCTGCACCTGGACTTCCATACAAAAGTCCACAACCAGGACATGGATTGTGATAGCAACATGACTGGTCGCAGAAGAGGGATCAATGCTCCTGATCCGTGCTTCATAAGAAGCCAAGTGTTAGCGGTTCTAGAAGAGGCAGCTGCTCTTGGGTCAAGATCAGAAAGCAAAATCAAAAGCACAAGGCCAACTCAAGAAAATGCAATTCAGGTGTTGCTGTTGAAAAGAAAAGAACAAGAAGCATTATATTTTCTGTTGATCGCCACCCAAATTTGCTGTAAAGTGAGAAAATGTAGTTTACCCCGTCAGTGAAAATGAAATTTTTTTTTATCCAAATTCGATTCAGGTTGAGATCTAGCGTGTGATGAAACATTTTCTCCGTCGTTACAGCTAAACCATATTTGCCGGAAGCATAAGCATGATTTTTGGAAAATGAAGTTACACAAAATTGACATAATATCACATTTAATGGGACAATGATATACAACATGGCAGTTCTTCAACTCCAAGGCTGCATCCTGTTGACTTTCATCAAAAGGAAAATTAAGATTAAATTCAGTCAGGCTCCATGAAAGAAGATTTCACATCAAGTGTTAGTGTTTTGACCTGTTGATTGGTCTCAAGATTTATTTAGATTCACATAATACAGTGAATCACGCTACTTGGGATGGTTGACAAGATATTTAATATTTGGGGGTCAATATACTATGCAAGTCAACAATGTTACTGTGGATTTGAAGCATCCAGCATGGGCGGCTGGCCTGATAAATGCTGGATCGCAACAGTTTATTGTGAATACTGGTTTCCTCTGCCAAAGCCAGCTACTCTTGGCACTTCAAAACCATTGCTTATCCTCACTGCCAAATCTCTCCAAGAAACATATTTTGCATAGAGCTTCACAGAAGACTTTCGTGCCAGAGCAGAGCAATTTAAGCTGCCTCTAGAAGATTTATCGGAGTACTCTGTACCAGCAATCATATAAAGCCAGTAAGTAGAGTTCATCAACCTTTTGATACCAGGTTCCAGAAAGTGATAAACTCACCTCAATAGAGAAGATATAAGTTAAACGCAACATTTGTGGGCGTGGGACTCACCTTATGGTCCTCATCCAAGTCTTCATTGCCATTAATTCCAGAGTCCTTTTTCTTCCCAAAGTCCTTTGGTTCCTTATCTGTGCAATTGCATTCACACATGTTACTCCTCCGGTAAACCTGACGAATAGGAGGCGCCAGTTAATACATTCATGGTTTCATGGGAACGGCACTTCACAGTATGCAATAAACAATAGATCAAATGCAGCTCTTTAAAAAAAAAAATCGTTTCAGAAGTTCATTTCAAAGTAATACCTTTTTCAGTCCCAGCAGCTACAGGCAGCTCTTAAAAAAAACTCGGCCGGCCGGGGAAGAAACCGCCCCGGCGGTATTGTCTAAGAAGAAGAACCTCTCGACGCCAGCCGAGAAACCCCCCCGAACCCCAGCCCATCCGGCAAAGCCGGCAACCAACCTGGGCCGACGTAGCACCATATGGGCCGGCTCATCCGTTCACGCAGAGTGCCGTAGCACCACATGTGCGCGTCCAAGCACCAGGTGGCGAGCATAGCGAGGGGGGATTTTTTGGTGAGAGCGGGGAGTCGAACTCCCGTGGCCAGGCTGCCAGCTGCAAGCCTTACCACTGCGCTAAGCGCACGTTTTCAGTCCCAGCAGCTACAGGCAGCTCTTGAGGAGCCTCTAAAATGCTGATCTCATCAAGAGATGAATCAACATTGGAATTACCACGGTATTCTTCAGTTTCCTTACAATCATCAATGAAGAAGGGCATCCCCACCTGGCTAAGCATTAATTCTGGTCTTCCTTGATGTTCTGGCTCGAATAATCCTTCGGCGACACTTTCAGAAGCCTCAGTGTTATCAAGATTCGAAGCTTCAGAGCAATATTCAGTTTTCGTGTAGCTGATCTCAGCTTGAACTTCATTTTCATTTAGTAACTTATTGGACAATTCATCAACAGGAATCTTATCAAACCTACCAACTTCTTCCAGTACAGGATCAGGCAATCCTTCTCCATATCTTACAGATACCTTCATGCTGGCATGTGATGAAGGCATTGGATTATATGAAGAATTTCCATACAATGAGGTCACTTCAAAACTAGATGGATATTCATGGTTAAGCTCAAAAGACACTTCTTGAACTGCTCCAGGAATTTCTATCAAGTTTTCATCAAGCGTAGATGGTGAGGATCTCGAGTAGTTTCCACTACTAAGAGCTTCCACCATGTTGATATCTGTAATAAATTCAGCAGAGCTTGCGTTATTTGTACAACTATCTGAATGGAACATATTCAGAGCCATCGTGGGGTTCCGCTCATCAAAGCTGAAATGATTGTCTTTTTTTGGTTCAGGAAGTGCCACACCACTGAGAGTTTCAATCATGTTGACCTCTGAAACACATGAAGATGACCTAGAATAGAGCGAAAATATTTCAGATTTTATTCCCACCTCTGAAGATATGACACTTTCCTCAAGACTAAAATTAGCTCTTTCTGATGTCTTCGGTGGAACTTGATTGCCATCATGAATACAGGCATTGTCTCGAATATATTGAGAACATTCAGCATTATCTGTCCAACTTTCTGCACTTGTAACCTCATTCAGCAAGATGGGAGTGTCAAGAAAAGCGAAATTCATTTCATCTTTAGATTCGAAAGGTCCTCCTTGAACGGAAAGTGGTGCTTTATCTTCCATTGAGTCGGCACATAAGAAAATGGAATTTGAGTTGCTTGAATAAGCTTCATCATCAAATTCATCATCAAAGACCTCACTTGATGATATGATAATCCCTGCAGAATGAGAACTGTTGTCATGTATCGGATCAGACAATGCTTCCTGACCACCTTGATGAGCTTCCAATATGTTGGATTCTGCAATAAGCTGGACAGACATTAAATCACCTATCATATTATCAGTGTTACCACCATATTTTGAGAAGATGGCACCATCATTTTGCTGGTTAAATGCTCCCTCATCTAATGACTCAGATAAATCTTCACCTGGAACTTCGGTCATTTTGAATGCTTCACTGTATGACAAACGTTTTGATCTAGCAAACAAATCCTCAAAGGAATCAACCACAAGTGGATCCACAAAAGCTTCCTGGCTCATCTGCACCAGTAAGTGATCATTAGAAGTTTCATCCCCTCTGGAGTCCTCATCATCCAGTGCATGTGTAAGTGATTCCACAGGTGCTGGATAGTTTGGTTTAGTACTGACTGCAACAACTTTAACAACTGCAGGAATGTCCATCATATTAGAATCTTGACCGCACAAAAAGAATCCTGGAGATCCAGAGCAGCGCTCACTAGTACTGACAACATGCGGACCCAGCAAAGCTTCCTCCTCTGAGTTGACAGCTACGTCATTCTCATACTGTGTGCTTAAATCACATGATTCTTTGTTACTGCCATCCTTGCTTCCTTCCACAACTAACTCTGGAGAGCATAATAACTCACGACTGACCTTAACAAAGCGAATGCCTCCAGCAACATCCTATTCATCAGTATCTTGACTGCACAAAGCTGTTCCTTAATTTCTACTGCATATGAACCCATGAAATGTTCCTTCTTCGATATGGCGGGTATCCCATCCTCCTCTGAGACATAGAACTTGGATGATTTGTTCTCCTGAAGTCTCTCATCGAGCAACTCAACTTGGGAGTTAGGCCGGGTCAATGCTTTGGATTTTCTTCAGCCAGTCCTCCATTGTATTTCAGGCTACTAGGTGGTAGACTGCATTCAGCATGATTCATACCGTTTGAATTTATGTCAACGATACTGAATCAGGTAAGCATGTGCCTGTCTCCGTACTAGAGTAAACCACGCTATTCTCTGCAACCTCAGTTCCTAAGTAGCAATGGTGTCCCACATTCCTTTGTGTATAATCCAGTTCCTCTGGATCATCAGCTAAATGCTCAGTAGACCAACCAATCGGTTGGACGACTGCATTGCTGCTGGTCATGTATGCTTCTTCAACTGAGAATCCTCTTCGTCGTAGACTGCCGGTGCATGTTGGCTGGAACTCTTTGCTATGATCCCAAGAGATATCTCCTCCACCACCATCTCTTAAATTAATAATTGGTTGTTGGGATGTTCCGAACTTAGAAGTTTCCGCTGAAGCAGATGCAGCAGAAAAATTGCTAGGATCATGGCTAACATCGTATTTCTGTTCCAATAAACAAACATCAATACATAGAACGATACAGAATGATGACGTCAGACAGGATCAAGAAGATCTGAATCACAGAAATGTAGGGCAAATATGAGATGATAAAGAAAAGGTCATTGATAATTGAAACGAAGCATGGCCACATACGTACCTCACCACTGTTTTCCTCGTTCTGGTCAAGCTCCCTTAGTACACAGTCACTTGCCTGCTTCTTCTCTTGAAGCCTTTCGATCAACTTCTTGTCCTTGGGATCAACTGCAGCGAAAGATGAGTTTTGGTATATTAGCACAGTAGGGGCTTCCCCTGCTGTAAATTCCTCCAAAAAAAAAAAAGATGAGTTTTGGTTACTTAGCAAGGCTTCACGCCCATTGCATCTCAAAGTACATAAAATATTTCTAACATCTAAAAGTTTGCACACGCCAGTTAATAAATTTTTTAACACTTGGGAAATGGTTACTTGGCTAGTACCTACAGCTGGAATGACTAAAAAGGAGAACTAATTCAAGATGAGAAACGTCATAAACATATATGGGAATGTAGGAACAATAAATGTGATGCTCTAGGAAATTACTCTCAAAACAAGAGATAAGAGTCGATGAAGATTACGCTTTCTGGTGAAGCGTATAAACGCAGCGTAAATGAATGTAGCTAGGGCGGGTATTACAAGCATGGGGAGTGCTTGGATAGGTTGCCTCCCACTAAAATTACGTCATCTCGCCCGCCAGAATGCATAAACGAGTATCAGTACCTGGGCAAGAAATGAGTAATTGACAGGTTAATCGGTAAGCAAGCCTGAAGTCGCAGTAAATAAACTATTTCAGCCAGGGTTGCTTTATTAGCGAATCTCGGTGCCGCAGGTTACTAAATAAATCATACTAAATGAGCAACCAAACTGGTCATGGGGCCGAAACGCGTGAATTGCGAATCTCACCTCGAGGTTGAAGGAGACGAAGTCAAGCTTCCGACCGAGCCTCCGCCGCGCCAGGCGCGACCTTGTGGTCGCTTCCTCCTCGTCGATTTCATCGGCGGGATCATCCCTCCGGCGCCAACCGGACGCCGCGGCTCGGAGGCGAGACCAGATGCCGGAGAAGAATCCGAGGGGTTGATCGGCGGCGGCGGCGGCCATGCGCTCCGGCCGGGGTGTGCTTTTTGCCGAGTTGAGTTCGAGTGGAAAAAATGCCAGCCGGGTCCCTCTTCGTCGGTTTCAAATAAGCCAGGCATGGGCTCTCTCTCTCCTTTCTTATTTTTTACTATTGGTTTTTTTTTCTTATGGCCCAAAAGAGAAAAAAAAAAGAAGTTTCTATTTGTATAGTGCAAGCAAGGCAAGAAAGAGAAGGAAAGTGAATGCAGAGCACAAATAAAGAACTGAGGAGCAGAGCTGGCAGGGATGCCGACACAGGAAGATTCCATACAACCTGGTCGATGGCTAGCCTTTTAACTTCGATTGATGATGGACGAGTGCCCAGCCACAACTCAACTCGTTCGCCTCCTTTACACAATCAGTTTAGTTTAGTTGCAATTGGCCGCAAACTGACAGACATTCCATGCACAATGCCGCTTTTTTGCTCGAGTTGCAACGTATAGATACTTTTCACGTTTGTTTCCATGTCGAGCACAGTATAAATCCTTAATAAACATGACATGAACAGACTGGTTTATAAAAGAAAGAGACTGCATGGGTGTGCTCAGGTCAGGTATCTGAAGAAATACTCGCT
The DNA here is from genome assembly GCA_012490785.1 of Eragrostis nindensis. Classification (NCBI taxonomy): domain Eukaryota; kingdom Viridiplantae; phylum Streptophyta; class Magnoliopsida; order Poales; family Poaceae; genus Eragrostis; species Eragrostis nindensis. The sequence goes on along the minus strand of JAAXCT010000054.1, from coordinate 67,311 downwards.
TACTAGTTTACGTATTTCCCATTATACTATATATTGATTGCCCTCGAATCGAATGGGAAACAAGACCAACTCTTGACAGTTTACAGACTCTTCTTCACCATCATATATAGTAGTGACAGGCTATATATATAGTAGTATGTGATACACACAGAGGAAATTGGACGAAAATAAAAGTTGACAAGTATAATGCGCGCTGCAGTGATCCTTCCTTATTCATCGCCAACATGGAAGCTCAGCCGCGAGTGTGTCCTCTTGAGTCTTTTGCTAGCGGCTACCTCCTTGCTGTCAGCAGCGTCGTGATCATACTTCTGCATCCGCCCGGGGAGGGAACGAGCGAAATATAATATATATGTCAATAATTTTCATTGATTGCTGAATATTTTGTACAAGATCATGATCTGAACGAGGAGATGAAATTACCTCGAGGAGCTTATGCAGATTGTGGTAGCTTCCCTTGAAGCTGCCAATGTTTGCCTTCCTTTCTGCTGCAAGCCGTTGGAGCTTCTGCTGATCCCTGGCGTCCACTACGTACAAGGATGAATCCTAATAAGTAAGCCAATAGCTGAGGAGGAAACAACAACAACAAGTTACTAGTAATTACGGGTTTTGCGGAAGCGGGCAAATGCCGCGAGGAGAATGGCGGCCATGGCCGGTATGGCGAGCGCATGGAGGAGTTTGCTGCGCCAGCCAATGGCGGCCCGTCTTCTCGCCCTCCACAAGCCACACAACAAGGCCACTCCCTCCAGGCCCACGGACGTGACGGCGATCTTGCGGCGCCTCTCCATGCGGGCCTTCACGGCGGCCTCCTCCTCGGCGATGCCGCGTAGCCGCCGCTCCACCTCCGACGCGTCCCCGCCGTCGCCCAGCTTCCACCAGACGCCCAAGGAGGAAGAAGAGCGCGCCAGCCGCCTTGGCGTCACGTCCGCCATCGATCGCCTTTAATTTCTCTTACTGGGATGACGAGACGAGACGACGACGGCCTGATGGATGATCAATGCTGCGAATGCACGACTAGACGCTTTCTCCTGTTGAGAAATTCATTCACATTGCGTGCAGCAAGGATTATCGCCACTCGTCACCATTCACAAAAATAATTAAAAAAAATGCCATCATCAGTGAAGGGCGACTGGGGAGCACGTCCCAGTTTGTTGTCCTGCCCTGATCATAGATAGCATCGATCACACGGACGCACGACACAGCACATAATTAAAAGCCTTTTCTTTCCTCTCAGTTCAATGCTACAATCAGAACTGCCAGGCCATTCTGAGACGACATGGAGCTGTCACCAGAGTTTTTCTTTTCTTTTAAATTAAAGATCCCACAATTTCGATTTCGTTTGGAGCGAACCATTAAACACGATTTTAACGTGTCTTGAGTCTGGCTAAAAGGAGCCAACGCGCACCAACTCAATCGTATGCTTGCTGGAGCAGAGAGTACATTATAGCATGTGACAACAATCCAAGACAAGTGAGATTGCCAAAGCATACTTCAACATGGAAAAAAGACGACCAATTAACTCCAACATCAAATCATTTGTCTCGCTAAAACGATCAACACAAGTCTCGTGTCCAAATAACAAATGCAGTAGTAACAAAAGTTACATAAGCTGGAGCCAGATAAGAATATATACATAGTCACAACCCAAAGAAACAAATCCGCTTCACTACATTTAGGAAGACTCACTGCCCCTTTTTGTTAAGCTTACAGCCACAGCGAACATTTCACCAAACCAAAGCACACCCAGAAGCTCCACCACACTTTGCTCAACCAAGATGACAAGGTACACTCCATTGCTCAAATAAGATCAGCAACATTCATTGGCATCTCATCAATTTGCGTACTGTAGTACTGCTCTATGTCTCGCAGAATACGGATGTCATCCTTGCGCACAAAATTGATCGCCACACCCTGCAGGGCACAGAAACAGATGCTGTGTCATCAAACCCCTCATTGTGTACACCAAGCACTAATGCTGAGTTAGCAGTCTAACAAACAGCTGTAGAATGGAAATGCGCTGGCAACTAGATCATACAATTGAATCTGGACGACACACGTTTCAGATCCTCATGCCTATCTACAAGCATATATGACTAAGAGGCATTACAGATGCAGTGGACAAACAAACAGCTTGTAATTGTCGGATGCATTTGGTTAGGCAACATTGAATATACCTAAGAGTGCAAGAAACCAGAGAACCACAGTCTAGCATGCTGTATCCACAAGTAGCAGAGTGCAGAGGTGCTAGGATTAAAAGGTGCTAAATAGTGCAGAAGGGATTTGAAACTTCACCTTGCGCCCAAAACGACCAGATCGACCAATGCGATGGATGTAAAGCTCACGATTGTTTGGGAGATCATAATTGATAACAAGAGAAACCTGAAAACAAAAGGTTAAATCAATACTCGAGTCATAATGCATTAAACAACCGCACATAGGATCAGTCTTTTTTTTTTAAAAAAAAAAGGTAACAAACTAACAGTGTAAATGAAATCCAAACAAAAAATTATGTTGTAAGACTTGCCTGCTGAACATCCAGTCCTCGAGCCCAAACATCTGTAGTGATTAGAACACGAGTTGCACCAGACCTGAACTCGGCCATAATCGCATCCCTTTCCTGTTGAGGCATGTCACCATGCATCGCTGACACGGTAAAGTTATTGCTGCGCATTCTTTCAGTAAGCCAATCCACCTGGGCAAAACAAATTATCCAGTTAGCAAGCAAACCAACCAACGATGCCAAGTGAGCATGGCTTCGCAATAAATCAGGACATGAAAACCACTAGAAGTGCCCAGTGTATGTTACCTTTCTCTTAGTATTGCAGAATATGACAGCTTGGGTGATGGTCAGGGTATCATAAAGATCACACAGCGTATCAAACTTCCATTCCTCTTTCTCAACAGCAACAAAGAATTGTTTGATGCCCTGCAAGAAAGACGTTAGAAAATGCAATAGCCACAGGGGAAAAAAAAAGTTCGATAAAACAGAAATAGTGATGATATTTACCTCCAGGGTCAATTCGTCACGCTTCACAAGGATCCGAACTGGATCAGTCATGAACTTGCTAGTCATCTCCAGGATCTCATGAGGAAGGGTAGCAGAGATCAAAACAACCTTGTATAGAGGAAAGCATACACGACCAAGTCAGTAATAAGACCACAATTTCAAGCAAAAAGCTGTTATTTTCTAACAAGTCAAAGGAACTGATACGACAAAACAGTCAGTGTATGTATACAAATAGGCATGGATTAACAATCAAAACCAAGCCCAAGGCACCCTATTTAGGCACGATGATTGGAATTCTCATAAAGATTGAAACCTGCAAACCACACGGTTCAGGGTAACAGGTTGCATTACACTTTGAAGCAGATTGGATGCTCTTGTAGAGAAAAACCGTGGAAAAGAACACATTTATGTGCTGAGGGCTAAGTTCTGGAGTGCGTCGCTAACCTGGAGTTCCGGTGGGAGATATCTGTAGACATCGTAAATCTGATCCTTAAACCCTCTGCTCAACATCTCATCAGCTTCATCCTATGCCATAAAAGGAATTAGCCCTGTACAGACAGATTGTGCGGATAAAATTTGAAAACATCAAAATAATTGGGTGGGTGGAGTAACCAGAATTAGAAGCTTGATGGCTCTAGTTCGCAGGGTCCTCCTCTTGATCATATCACAGACTCTGCCTGGAGTTCCTGAGACAACATGCACCCCGTGCTCGAGCCTCCTGATATCCTCGCCGATGCTTTTGCCTCCAATGCAGGAATGCACTTGTATATTGAGGAAGTCACCAATAGCCAGCATTACTCTCTCAGTTTGTGAGGCAAGCTCTCTGGTGGGGGAGAGAATCAATGCCTGCACCCTACGAAAATAGAAAACATGGCTGTGAGCTTCATTCTCCAAGTCCCTCGTAACAGCTTAAAAGCTTTGACCAAAAAATGCAGATGTATGTATTAACTAGTCTAGTGTCGGAACTGGATGGACGGCTATGCTCAGTTGACACCAATGCTTGACGGATTCATGCTACGCTAGGGAAAGATTTTGCTGAACGAGGGCAGAGCATAACATTGGCAGAGCAATCTGGGAGGACAATACCCTAGGTCCCCCCCATCATCACAATCCAATCCCCCACTTGCAAACATAGAATATTTGTTTCGGTTTTCCTGGGAAAAGGGAAAGCAAAAAAAAAAAAAAAAAAAAAAAAACGACGAGGGCCGGGGTGCTTACTCGCGGACTGCGGTGTCGACGATCTGGCAGACGGTTAGGGAGATCATGGAGGTCTTGCCGGTACCAGACTGGGCCTGAGCGATGACGTCGCGGCCGTTGATGATGGGGAGGACGGCTCGCTGCTGGATGGCGGAGGGCTTCTCGAAGCCGTAGCCGTAGATGCCGCGGAGGAGGTCGTCCTTAATGCCCATCTGGTCGAAGCTGCTGATGACCTCGACCCCCGGGGAGGTCTCGAAGGTGAGGTTCTCGTCGTCCATGTTGCGGCCGCCGGCGGGGCCGCGCCGGGAGGTGGTCGCCGCCGCCATTGAAGGGGACGAGTCTGGTCTGCGAGAGAATTTCTCTTGCCTGGCTGGCCTTTTCTGCAAGTGTGTTTTTTTTTGTGGAGGAGGTCGGGTCGGTTCGAACGCGAGGGTGTCTTTGTGATTTGGTCGACCCCACATTTTTTTTGGTCGACCCCACATGGCAGGCCCGTTTGACTCATTCGCTGCTGGGCTGGGCTGGGCTGGGCTTGCTGAGAAGGCCGGACGGAAACTACAACTGATGATTCTCCTGAACGAGTTTTTACTTTTTAGCCAAAACAGACAAGGCATTTTCCCTCCTTTTTTCTTTCTTACTTCTAAATCTTAATTTTTTTAAAAAAAACTGAGAACGAACTTGAGAAATTCATCGTCTCATATCACTCACTGCTGTAACTGAATAGCACCCGGAAAAGAAAAGGAAAAAAAAGCATGCACTGAAAGGGAAGCCATCAATCTTTTTTGCGAGGGCATCTCTAATCTAGTTGAAACACACAGACAAATCATTATCAGAAGGAAAAAGATTTACAGCAAATTAAGAGAAGCTTTGATCCCACTTACTCCTAGATCTTCCTTCCTTGTTCCAGAAATCTACTACTATTTTTTTTTCTTTTGCAAATAAAAGGAAAAGCTGAGGTAGCTGTTCCAATCCAGAAATCTTCCTCGCTCGATCGGTCTGTCTCGATGTTCATTCAGGTCTCTGTGGCCGGCTGATCCCACGGCGCAGCGCCCAGAACGGCGGCGTCCGACCACCGCGCAGGTGAGCGGTCGCTGCTGTTGGAGGAGGACATTGCTTCGGCTCTGGCCTCCCTGACCATCCGGAGCACCTCGGGGGTGGTGGGCCGCCTGGCGGGGTCGGCGGCCACGCACGCCGCCGCGATGCCGATGAGCGCGGCGAGCTTCTCGTCGTCGGCCGAGACGGAGGAGGAGTCGGTGTCCCTCTCCTCCTCGCGCACGGCGCGCACCCAGCTGGGAATGTCGTCGGGCATGAGGTCCTGGAACGGCGGCGTCCTGCCGGTGAGGAGCTCCAGGAGGAGGAGCCCGAAGCTGTAGACGTCGGACGCCGGCGTGATTAAGCATTCTGAGGAGCTCCGGTTTCCCAGCAGCGTGGGGACGAGGCCGTAGTCGGTGAGGCAGGACTCGAAGTCGGGGCCCAGGAGGACGTTGGAGGGCTTGAGGTTGCCGTGCACCATGGACGAGTGGAGGTGGAGGTGCACCAGCCCCGCCGCGACGTCCTCCGCGATCTTCATGCACGACGTCCAGTGCAGCGGCTTCCCCACCTTGCTCGACGTCGTCGTTGCACGAGATCCTGCAGTGCACCCAACTCGCCCAATGTCATGTCAGTCATCGATCACAAACACTCCCTAGTAGTATTAGTCATGGCCAGAGAGAGCAAGCAGCAGGACTGAACCAGCGTGTCATCATGCTCACAGTCACAGACATCTAGTAATGGAGTAGAGTACAACCGATCTGTGCTGTTAGGAATCGTCCCTCGTGACCCGGCGGATGTGGGGAACGCTTCACTCAGAATTGAGCACTCGAACAGTTTTCTGATGTCTCGCATCAAGCCATGACATACAATCCAATCCTATCCTATCAACACTGTGAAACCAAGCGAGGGATGGCCTTCAGTTTGACTGCCTCTGCTAATCTGGGACCCTGAGAGACAGCACATTGTGGACTCTAGCTCGGTCTCAGCAGCACATTGTGAACCACCCATGTTCACTCACTGTGGCATTTGACCATTTTCGTTTATAATAAAACTTTGATCCCTAAACTTATGCCGGTTCTTCTGGATGCATGTTTCCCGTCATCCTCTGTGGCTAATGCTGAAGGGTTTCCATCCATCATGGGAAAAGGAGTTTGGATAGATTTTTCATTTTCATGAAAATGGGTTGCAGTACTCCCAAAGAAGATACTATTTATCTTGATTTCCACAATTAAAAGTTGATGAAACAGCATTGCCTAGCAAAACTACTATAAATTTTGCCCCATTTAAACCTTGCTAGTAGATCAGCATGAATAGCAGGCCAGAGCAGAGGGACAAGTTACTGTGAGATCTTGTAATCCAGTACTGGTGATACTCCATGAATTGCAAGGCATCAATTCGTGTGGGACTTGCAACATGAATTTACTACTCCTACCACACAGGACAGGAGGAGTCGGTTCACATGGCTTCTTGTGGTACTACTAGTGCTTGTCAATGCATTCCAGTTTTGAAGGAGTTGGACCCAACCAACAGCTAAAGTATGAAGGCTGTACCTCCCTAACTTTAAGGTGAAGCATGAGCCATGCATGCTCAACCAGGCAACACAGCAACAAAAGGCAAGGGTCCAAGGAGCTCTTTTTGTAACTGCATTTTCATTTCACGGCAGATCCATGGCGCTGTTGTGTAATTGTGCCTTTCTTTCCCCTCCTACCGGCCGCAAACCCATGGACAATCATCATCCATGGTGAAAATTAAATTTGTTCGTGCAAGAGGCCGGATTTGTCCAGTGCATACGATACGATACGATGCAGGTGCATTGAGCTAGCTGATTGAATAGTACTAGTCCAAATTAAAATGCAATCAGAAGGAAAGCACTGACCGTGGAGGAGGGAGAAGAGGCTTCCGTTGGGGTAGTAGTCGTAGACGAGGAGTCGCTCCTCTTTGGCCTGGAAGTATGCCCTGAGCGGCACCACGTTTGGGTGGCGCACCCTGCCCAGCTCCTCGGCGCGGCGGCCGAAGTCGGCGGCTCCGGCCGCCGACGGGTCGCGCATCCGCTTGACGGTGACGATGAAGCCCGTCTCCATGACGGCCTTGTAGGTGCTGCCCACCTCGCCGCGGCCCAGCGTCTCGGCCGACGCGCGGAGCAGGTCCTCCAGGGTGTACATCTCCGCCCCGCCGCCGCCGCCGCAGAAGACCAGCTTGCCGATGCCCCCCTCCCACGAGAACTCCGGCGGTGGTGGTGGCGGAACTGGACACTGCGGCGGCTGCTCTGGCTCTGGCTCTGGCCCCTGCCCCTGCTCTGGCTGCCGCTCAAACGGAAACTCCACCTTGTCCGCCACGCGCTGTTTCCTCCCGCCGCGCCGCGACGCCATGACCGCCGCCGCCGCCAGGATGGCCAGCACCAGCGCCCCTGCCACCGTCGCCCCGGCCACGATGGCCGCGTTCTTGCCGCGCCGGCTGCCACCAGACCGTGGCGCGGGCAGGGCCGCCGTGGCCGCGTCGAGCGGCGCCTCGGCGGCCACCGGGGAGTAGGAGGAGCACCGGAGGAGGACAGGCGCACCGCAGAGGTCGGCATTGGGGAGGAAGGACGAGGCGTTGAACCTGGCGAGCGCGGGCGGGATCTGGCCGGACAGGCGGTTGCCGGAGACGTTGAACAGGCGGAGCGTGCGCTGCCCCAGCGGCGGGATCGTTCCACTGAGCAGGTTCCGGTCGAGGAGCAGCGAGGTGAGGCGCGGCACGGCGGCGAGGGAGTCGGGGATCTGGCCGGAGAGGCGGTTGCCGGAGAGGACGATGACGGTGGCGCGGTGGAGGAGGGCGAGGGTGGCGGGGATGCGGCCCTGGAGGCGGTTGTCGGCGAGGTACAGCAGCTTCAGATTGCTGGGGAGGGCGTCGGGGATGGGCCCCGTCAGGGCGTTGGACTTGAGGCTCAGCACCCGCAGCTCGCCCAGCGGCGCCAGCAGCGCCGCCGTCAGGGGCCCCGTCAGGTTCAGGCCCTCCAGCACCAGCTTCGTCACGCGCCCGTGCCGGTCGCACCGCCGCACGCCGGCCCACGACGAGCACATTTCGGCCGCGGCGTCGGCCCGCCACCGGAGCCGGTCGGACCGGTCCAGGGAGGACTTGAGGGTCAGCAGGGCCTCCGCGTCCGAGTCCCCAGCTGCTGCTGCTGCTGCTGCTACTAGTAGGACTAGCAGGAGGAGGAAGCATGGCGGCCTTCCTCTCAACATGGGGGATGCGGTGGTGGGAAGAATGTGCGACGGCCGGCAGCTTCCCAATGTGCGACTAGGCTAGGACTTGTGGAGTGGAGGCTGGAAAGGAAAGGGCTGATGGAAAGACAATGAGGACCATAAATGCTCACGAGCCTGTTGCCTTCATCGCCCCCATGGCAGAGTAATGTGGAAGAAGGAAGAAGAAACAAGTCGTCACCATGGCACGGCACGTGAACCTCCCCAAAGCCCTCTCTCTGTCCAGTGACGAGATGACTAAGATGATTTAGCTAAAAACTTTGTCACATCAAATGCACGAGAGAGTCCAGTCTATTTCGCGAGACGAAGAGAGAGAGATGTAGCTCACTGTGTCCTAATTGCTCATTAGATTCGTCTCTGCTCTGCTCTGCTACGAGCGTTTGATTATAGGTCCTCTTGCTTTGCTCTGCTCTGCTCTGCTCGGCGTGATTATACTACTGTACCACTAGCAGCAGCTTGTGAATGAGTGTGTGTGCCTCGGGAGGGGAAACCCAAGAGAGTAAAGCATACTCCCATTTATTTCTGTGGGGTGGGGCGTGGGCTGACCACGCCCGATTTCAATGTGACGGTTTCTTTTGTCAGTCAATATTAAGTAAAACAATATCATTGTAAGTTTAAAAAAAAAATTTGAGCAAACATCATGGGTTCAAAATTAGCTTCGCTGAAAAATGAGACAACGTGTGGTTGTGACCTTAGACATAAATAATGCTCCTTTGCTAGGGGTTGAGCCGGCACTAGAAGATTGTCATCTTTCTCCTCTGTGCACTGTGGGATTAGACTATTCAACATTGCATTACATTACAATAATAATCATCACTATGGTACAAACATTTTCAAACTATCATGTGTTATATGTTGTTACAAAAATTCCTACCCAACCATGTCATCTTTCTTTCTACAACATGAATTTTCCTATCTCTTTTCTTCCCCTCACGTATCTTGCCTCTCTCTTTTTTTCCGTTTATATCTAATATATGGCTAGTTATATAAGACAATATTTGCCTCTTCACTGATCACCGCATCAATATCACGATCATTTCAACATTGTATAATGAAAATAATGCATGTCATGCCCTCTTCTTCGGTTGCTTCACCTATGGTGCCGCTAAAAATTATGCATCCACAGAAGAAAAATAGACTTTAGTCCAAAGTAAGCAATAAGCTATCAATATCTTTACACCATTGTCATACAACAACACACCACTGTGGAATATCTATACGTACGACTCTTGCAGTAAAATCAGTTTGACAACGGTATAGACTTACTTTTTGCATGATCTCACGAATGCAAGCGTCGAACAGAGCGCCGAGTCAACGAAGTAAAATCATATTGGCGAGGACTAAAAGCAAGTTAAAGAGATGTTTGCTTCGCGACTAGTGCTCCAACACAAGGAGAGAACTTTTTGACGGTGAGATCGGACTCCAACGATAACGAATTAAGCATGCGCGTGTGTGATTGGTGTATGGAGGAGGTAAGAGGGATAGGGTGGGTGTAAGCTTCATGACTATTGGAGTATGAAAACCTCAAAGATATAAACGTTTGATGATTGGGTGGTTATATTTATGTGACTACCATTTTCTTGTAAGATATATTCTATGGCCACATCAAAGAAGCTCCGTCCGTTGGCGATGTACGCCAACACACCATAACCTCTAGTCAAGGACGATTGGTCGCCTCGACATTTCGGATCAAGAACTTGATGGAGTCACGGAGATGAGATGGAATCAAGGCTAAGGACATACTAGATCCAAGCAAATGTGACTTGGTGTAGATCTAGACTTGAGTCAATAGGAAAAAACCAGACTATCAAGAGGGATCGAATTGTCTCTCTTAGAGTACACTAGTGTATAGAGGTCTATGGATGCATAGTGAGTATCTCGGGCACTAGAGTGGAAGGATAGAGGTGGAGGAACTAAGTTTAGAGAAGTTGGAAGCGAGGATCGAGGAGATGATTAAGTTTCAGCTTTTGCAGAGTAGACCGTATGATATGGTCCCTATGAAGATTTCAGACAGAGAAACTAGACTTTCTGGAGAAATAGAGACCGTATGATATGGTCATGAAGACCGTATGGTACGGTGCCTATAGAAGATTCAGACATAGAACTTGGAGTTTCTAAAAGCTAAGAAGATGGAGACCGTACCATTGATCGTATGGTACGACGATGTGACCGTATGGTACGATCTCTATTGGAAGATGCAACAGAAGAGAAAGTTTTTGTTGGCATGAAGAAATAAGAGATCTTATGCTACGATCTTAGGGATCGTATAATACGGCCCCTATAGAATGAGATGAACAGAGAAGTCTGAGTTTCTGAAATGTCTTCAGAATAGAAATCGTATGATACGACGGTCTAGGGACCGTTCAGTTTATACTACGCTCTCTTCTATGGCAACGCATTTTTGAGTAACTATTTTTCTTTGCCAAATAAGCCAGCAAACATTGACGTTTTCCCAAAAGTCTTCGCTAGTTTGAGGTTCGATGTCTATATATAGTTGGTTGCTCGGTCCTTGATGACTCTCTTGGTCATTGTTAGAGTGTGTGAAGCTCAGAGAAAACCAAGAGTAAGTAAAGGAAGCACTTGTGAAGGATCTGGAGAGATCCTAGTGCTTAAGAGAATAGCAATTGCATCCATCGATCTTTAGGTTAGTGTGAGTTTAAGAGTGTCACTTCGATTTGTTACTCTTGGTCTATGGCGATGCCTAGACCAGTTAGACGTGAGTGTTGAGCTCTCTAAATAGAGTCTGGAAGCTAACACAAGTTTGTACATGGTCTTGGAGCTTTCCGTGCGAAAGAAGCATCACTAGTGGAGCGCACTCGTGTGGAGCCTTACCTCCGGAAGAGTAACTGGAAGTGCTCACGACTTCACTCGGAGAGTAAAGTGTGCTTTACGAAGGATCGTCTTGCGTGGAGGGATGAGGTCTAGGCTCCGATAAGAATGCCCAACGTGAAGTAGGAGAATGCGACACTTTTTCGAGACCACAGAAAAACTTCATAAGCATTTTATCCTTATCTTTTTTACTTACTAGCATTTACTTTTATATGCTAGTAAAATTGCATGATAGGTTGCTCTTTCGTTTCCTATTAGAATTGCTTGTTAGTCTGTTGCTCTGTGCTAGACTTGTTAGTGTGTGCACTTTGCTAGTTTTTTCTCATCATTAAACTGGTCTAGCTTGTTTCATAGTCTTAAGTACCTCATAGAAAAATTAATTAGACACCGATCCCTCTCTCCTCTCTCGGTACCTGATCCTTTTAGTGGGCATCATTTTGCTAAAGGTTGACGTTGCATGCCAATAAATAGGTAGGATTGGTTAGAGTGAGAACTAAATACACCTTAAAATCATAATAAAAATTTGGATCTGCATGATGTTCTAAGACAAAGTATAACTAAAAAATCGCTTATCTTAGATGGGATCCGTGGTGAAAATAGATTATGAGTTGCATAAAAGGAATACAAGCATTTATTAGTCGATCATCATTCTTACATTACATGCTCCTCCTGGATGATGAATTGATGGAATGTACTTACTTCATGTATTTATCCTTTTATTATTACTAATAAGGAAGGAAATAAATTAAAGAGCGAGCGAGACACAGGGAGAGCGCGACGCGACGAACAGGTGAGGGAGAGGAGGAGGAGGAGGAGGGAATCCACGGCGATCTCAGTCAAGGTGATGTGATGGCCACCCCGCGTTCCTCCCACCATCTCTCCGCCGCCGCGGCAGCCGCGGCCGCCGGGGTCTCCTACCCCCCACCGCTGCCCCCTACGCCGCCCAGCGCCGCGGCCTCTCCGCCCGCCAAGCAGATCGTCGACTCCCTCCTCGCCCGCTTCCTCCCGCTCGCCCGCCGCCGCATCGAGACCGCGCAGGCCCAGGTTGGTCTATTCCTCCCCTTAGCCCTATTCGATCCCATTTCCCACCAGATGGCTCGCTGCAACTAGGGTTCTGATCAGGGCTCACTCTGTATCCTGCACAACACTGTCATCTTAGCATTTAGTCCCTTCCTAGACGCGGAGTTCCAATTTTTCAGCCACTCAACACCAATGTGCCACCCCAGGAAGCACGCAATATTGATCGGCAGTAGCTTACAAGTGCACCATTTGCTAAGACCCTAATCTGTTTAGTTGCCATTTATGTCTAGTTCCTACCAGACTCGTAGTAATTGACCAACTGCCACTTATTGGGTTATGCTGCGCTACTTGGATGCTGGAATTCCTCCTCATCTTGATATCCACATCTGTTTAGAGGCCCGCAATCCTTGTTAAATTACCATTACCATATTTGCTTGACTCATTGCACTCTTTCCCAATTGCAATTATCATCAGGATGGGCAGTACCTCCGGCCATCTGATCCAAGCTACGAGCAAGTCTTGGATTCACTCGCCATGGTTGCTAGACACACACCATTACCTCTCTTGGAAGCTCTTCTTCGTTGGAGAGAAAGGTATGCTGATTGATCTATCTTCAAACCTCCAGCCCTCGTCATGTTAGCTACATTTTGTGCATGCTCCATGCGGTCTTTTACCTTTTTACTGAATGTTTTGTTCCTAACTCTCTCACAGTGAATCACCGAAAGGTGCGCATGATGCATCAACATACCAAAAGAAGGTCCGTTATAATTGACCGTGTACTTTTCTCACGAGGACCGATCTGTTTCCTACTGTTGTCTGCACCTTCATAGAGATCACCATACATGTAATTTGTAAACCATATAATAGATGCAAATAGTAACTCGGAAGTACTTTTCATCATTCAAACTTATTCGAAATTGCCAAAACTTTCTAATAGCTGTCACTTTTGTCCGTCCCCAGCTTGCTGTTGAGTGCATATTTTGTTCGGCCTGCATTCGATTTGCCGAGTATTGCCCTCAAGAGGGCATAACAGGTTGTTAGTGCTTTTGTTTCTCTGACTTCTCTACAGAGTTTGTTTTTGATCCAGCTGGCTGACTTTCTTGCATTATTTTCTCCAGAGAAACTTTGGATTGGCCTGGAAAGTTTCGTATTTGATTGGCTTATTAATGCAGACAGGTAAGGGTTTACTGCCTTACCTTAACATGTTTCTCTTTTAGTAACTATTGTGCACAACTAATGAAACAGCACCTGGTTGTGAAGTTGTAAATGCTCCCAACTTTGGCCTGCACTCCATTATAATAAAAGTAATTCAAATGCTGTATGTATGATAAGTATTTGCTGTCTGATTTAAATTTAACCAAATTTGTCTCTCTTGTTTCAGTCATATCACCACATTTTTTTTTGTGACAAAGAAAAAAAATAAGTCAGTTATAAACTCGTGGTTTTGTGAAAGCTGAGTTTGCCCCCTACCTTCTTTTCTTTCTGTAGGGTTGTCAGCCAAGTAGATTATCCTTCATTGGTTGACTTACGGAGTCTGCTCCTAGATCTTGTTGCTCAACTTTTAGGAGCTTTATCACGCATCAGGTATGCTTCTTATATTCTTGATTTCCATGGATGATGGGAAGACGGAGGTCTATGCGACTGAAAAGATCCCATAAAATCTGCTTGCCTCATATCTGAATTACTGAAAACTATGATGTTTTATTCTCACAGGTTTAGTTCTGTGACGGAAAGGTTTTTCATGGAGCTTAATACACGGCGTGTTGATACACCTGTTGCTAGAAGTGAGACACTCAGCATAATCAACGGGATGCGCTACCTTAAATTGGGGGTATAATAGTGCATAACTGCTCCCTTGCTTTACAATTTCAATCTGTTGATAGGGGTTCAATTAGTGTATGTCCGAATTTTCTCAGCAGCCTTTTCTTGTCATATATGATTTTTTTAAACATTCTGCTTGCCTAGTTTTATGCTGCTGTGCTCCAATTAGAAGCCTAGTTTTATGCTGCTGTCCTCCAATTAGAAGCCCAGTCTCCTGTCTGCTTGCCTTTTATGTTGCTTTGCTGCAACTAGAATCCCAGTCTCCTGTCTCCACTGATCAAACAATTAATGTTCATGATAATGATAATCCTGATGAATTGCCTTCATGATGGATCTTGTGGTTCGCTTAGATGCATCGAGTTACCTTACTTATGTACACTGGATCCAGAATGTAAACAATCTTAATTTCACTCATAATACGAACATATTTGCTTGTACAAGAGCAATAACGTTATTTGTTCACATCTTCATCCGTGAATAGTACTTAAGCAGATAAAATTGCCATGTGGAATTCCTTGCATTGTGCGCTTCAAATTTATGGTTAGATACAAGAAAGTTATTCCCTTTCTGTCCTTATGGCTTATATAGTGCACTATTTACATTTTTTTTCAGGTAAAAACAGAGGGTGGGCTGAATGCTTCAGTATCTTTCATTGCAAAAGCAAATCCTCTAAATCGTCCTCCCAACAAAAGAAAGAGTGAACTGCAACATGCTTTGTGCAACATGCTCTCAAGTATTCTTGCCCCACTCGCTGAGGGTGTCAAAAATCATTGGCCTCCACTTGGTGTAGAACCTGCGTTGTCACTTTGGTATGATGCTGTCGCTCGAATAAGAGTCCAGCTCATGTATTGGATGGATAAGCAGAGCAAACATGTTGCTGTAAGTTGATAAAATGAAATATTAATGTTATACTAAATATTTGCATCAGCACAAATGTATGCATTTGATTTGTTTGTTAACCTGATTGTTGTAGTTCTCTTAAATGGTCCTTTATTTTGCTTGCTTAAATTGGGCTTTCCCCCCTATTTTTCTTTTGAACAAGATTCAAGAAATCCAAAGGACAGATTATGGCGTACCACACTTTTCATGAGTTTGTAACTTTAAACATATTGTTTGTGTATTTCAGTTGGACATTCATGTGTGACATACGCTCTTTCTGAAACATTGTGTATAGGGACTCAATATTTTCAATCATGTATAATACATGCCAATCATCTTATCATGCGTTCGAGGGGAAAATGCAAGCTTTACATGATATGTAATTGCTTCGCAACTTATGTTTGGCTCACTTGAGTGGCACACTTAGATTTTATTACATGCTCATCTGTTGGGGAAAATGAGGATGAAATATTCTGAGATTGATTTGTATAGTTGAGCATGTTAACAGAGTCTGTGCTTTAGTATATTATGGAAGGACAAAACAAAAACTTGTCACATTCTCTCACATTATTTTGGCAACATTATTTAATGAGTACCGCTGAATCTCTTTCCAGGTTGGATTTCCTTTGGTCACACTTTTACTTTGTCTCGGCGATGCCAATACATTCAACTCTAATTTCTCCCAGCACATGGAGATCCTCTATAAGTATCTGAAGGTGATTTATCTGTAGTCTATGCGCATTTGATATGATCCGCAGAATAAATTTTCCTTTGATAACGTTATAATGTTCATCGCACAATATTCTTCCAATTTTTCTGATCTCTGAAAGTTGTATCCTTTTTACACTTTTAGAATAACTCTGATTGATTTATAATTATGCAGGACAAGAATCATCGATCAATGGCACTAGATTGTCTTCACCGACTAGTAAAATTCTATTTGAATGTTTATGCGGAATATCAGCCACGAAATCATGTGTGGGACTATTTAGACAGTGTTACCTCTCAATTACTGACTGTTCTGAAGAAAGGCTTGCTGACTCAAGATGTCCAGCATGATAAACTTGTTGAGTTCTGTGTAACTCTAGCTCAGAGCAACCTGGATTTTGCTATGAATCATATGATACTTGAACTATTGAAACCAGATAGTTTAAGTGAAGCAAAGGTTGTTGGTCTTAGGGCTTTGCTTGAGATCGTTGTTTCTCCATCAAATCAACAAATTGGTTTGGATGTTTTCCAAGGTAACTGGCACCGGAGCAGTTTCATTTTGTTAAAACTTAAATATTATCTGAATACTCTGTAAGCGGTTTGTTTACTCTCTACTTTCAGCGTTCGGTATTGGACACTATATTCCTAAGGTCAAATCGGCAATTGAGTCAATATTAAGATCTTGCAACAAGGCATATAGCCTAGCACTTCTCACGTCATCAAAGGCTACAATAGGTATGCTGCTACATCTCATTGTATGTAGCAAATCTTTCAAATTGTTTGGCAAGTGATATTGTTACAGTTAATTGTTTGGACCATGCTCTATAAACAGTTTTTCTAGTAGCACAAGACGGCAGCAATTTTTTTACTAGTTGTCCGTACATTTACTGCTCACTTATTTGTAAATTTATTTTTTCCAGACAATGTAACAAAGGACAAATCTCAGGGATCACTCTTCAGGTCTGTGCTTAAATGTATCCCGTACTTGATTGAAGAGGTGGGCCGCAATGATAAAATGACCGAGATTATACCTCAGCATGGCATAAGTATCGACCCTGGTGTTCGTGAAGAAGCAGTGCAAGTGTTGAACAGGATCGTACGATACCTACCTAACCGTAGGTTTGCTGTGTTGAAAGGAATGGCCAATTTTATTCTTAAACTTCCTGATGAATTTCCCCTTCTAATTCAGACATCGCTCGGGCGTTTAGTGGAACTTATGCGGCTGTGGAGACTATGCCTGTCTGAGGAAGTTTTGGGAAAGGACATGCAAAATGTAAGGCGTTCTAGTATAGGAAGTGATGCACTACAGAGATCTCCTTTCCACAGGTCCAGGGACGTGTCTGAATTTCGTGCCTCAGAAATGGACGCAGTGGGCCTTGTTTTTCTCAGCTCTGCTGATGTCCAAATAAGGCTAACGGCCCTGGAGTTATTGCGATGTATCCGCGCGCTACAAAATGACCTCAGAGATTACTCAGCAAATGAATGGGGCGACAATAAACTGAAACTTGAACCGGAGCCTATCTTTATTATTGACATCATAGAGGAAAATGGGGTGAGATTTTTTTTTTCTCCATTTGTACTTTCTGGGTTTCAGTTCCTTTTAGCTTCTGGAAGACTTAACTGGACGAATTTCCTAGGAAAGAAAACACCTATGTAGAGTAAATGTCTTATTTCCTCCTAATATCCAATTGAATTTCTGTATCCTATGGCCTTAAGATTTTATTGGCTATAAATAATGTCATCATCAAAATGTTACTCTTTGCTTCTTTTTTTTTTTTCAATCCCCGATGACACAATACTCCACAAATGTAAAGATATCTTTATTAATCCACAGGAAGACATTGTTCAAAGCTGCTATTGGGATCCAGGACGACCCTATGATCTGAGACGTGAAATGGATCCAATTCCTTTGGATGTGACTCTTCAATCCATTTTGGAGAGTGTAGATAAAAGCAGATGGGCGCGGTACCTGAGTGAAATTGTGAAATATGCAGCTGAACTTTGCCCAAGCTCTGTGCAGGATGCAAGGCAAGAACTCTTGTCTTCTCCTGGAACTTTTCATGCATAATGCCATATGATCATTTTGCTGATAGAATAATGCATTATTTAATCTTCTAGTTCTTTTATGGCAACCATTATTTTGTGTTTGGGGTTCAATTAATTAGGCAGTGACTTCCAAGAATTTGTTGACACATCTTGGTCATAAGCTCAGAATGTGAACACGATTGGTGCCATGGGGGGTGTATTGGTAGAATTGACCATCTGCGTGCCTAAGATATTGTATTGAATGTAGCACTGACTTTGTTTACTTGTTTATATTTTAGTTGAAAAATATAATTTTATAAAAATCATTTGCACTCTTTCTTTCAAAAACAATTAGGGCGAGTATATACATTCCTTTTAGGATTGATTGGTACATGCTGACTTACAATTTTCTCAAAATTGTAATTTGTTGCTATCTCCTTCCATAGAAACACTGTTTTCTGCAATTATATTCCACAATTCCTTTTAGGACTGACTGTACGATGAACTATTATATGTTATTTTGTTAACTTTTCTGTAAAACTCCACAGATTGGAGGTTGTTAGGAGACTTGAACAAATTACTCCTGTTGAACTTGGTGGAAAGGCTCAGCAATCGCAGGATGCGGAAACTAAACTTGACCAATGGTTGATATATGCCATGTTTGCATGCTCTTGTCCACCTGATAATAGAGAAGGATTTGTCCTCAAAGCAGCAAGAGAGATCTTCCATATGATTTTCCCATCACTGCGTCATGGTTCAGAAGCATATGCAGTAAGTTAATGCAACTAATATATTTTCATAGTATGTTAAAAAAATAAATATTATAGCCTGCCTTGCATATTTCACAATCGCATGTTGCTACAGCTTGTCCTTTCTCATCCTTCCTCACCATACATAGTTTAACCGCCACAATAGAGAAATCCATATAAATATGCACTTTCAGCACATTGCATGATTAGTTTATTACTTGATTAGCGATAACTTCGCTGTTGCTCAAAATTGTTTTTTTCCCTATGGGAACTCTGTTGCTGCAGCTTGCCGCTACATCTGCTCTTGGGCACTCACATTTGGAAGTATGTGAAATTATGTTTGGTGAGCTGGCATCTTTCCTAGAGGATGTTTCATCAGAAACAGAAGCAAAACCGAAATGGAAGGTACATTGGCTTAACTTTCTTCCCAAAGTTAGTATTTGAGTAAAATTCATTCAATTAGTTAGGTGTGAGTTCATATTTTCTGCAAAGTTGACCGCTGCTCTTCACCTGACATGCCTATTTCTTAGTAATGGAGACTTAAGATAATTATATTACTTTTAGCGACCGAGCCTTTGCAGCTATCATCCAGATTTCGATACTTCCCTTATTTCCACAAAAAATGTCTATATTCTTGGCAAGCTATTGTGAAATCAAGTGTACAGTTATTGTAATATCTCCACTATCAACAGTCAACCCCTACTTTAATGTTGTGAGAGGTTATACGGTGGTAGTGTGGGCAAGCTTGGACGTATACTGTGAGGTGTTGTATGTCCTCAAAGTTATTGCAGTGACTCTGAACTTCAAGGTTATTCAACTAGGAATTGATCATGCTAATAATGCCTCTCAGTAAACGAAGTGTATTACTTTATCATCATGTTATATGACTACTCTCTCTGTTCTTTTTAGTTTCATGTTTAAATTTGTAAGTACTCCCTCTGTCCCACTTTACAAGGCGCTGTTTGACTTGACACGGTCTTCTAAGTTCTACTTTGACCATAAATTTCTCTTCTAATATATTGTTACAAGATACAAAATCATAATCATTTGAATTCTAACACTTTTAATTTACTAAAATCATATGTCGTTAATCTAATTGGTAGTCAACTTGTTAAGTTTGAATTTTGCAATACGTGTGTGCCTTATAAAAAGGGAGGAGTACTTATTAATAAAAAAATCACAATGAGATCGCATGCCCTATATGGCCATATTAACGATGTTTCTTTCGCTATCTCATTAGATTGATGTCTCGTAAACCACATCATGCCTAGTGACCTGCAAACAAAGATACTTAGTCTTATAAACATCTGACAAATTAAGTTATGTAGGAGCACTAGAGGAAAATGTGCTTAACCTTTTCTTAATCTATTAGGCTATAACATCAAATAGAACGGGACACTTTTTCATTCCAAAAAGTTCAAACAAAGAAAATGTAGTGCTGATTTGTGAAGTGATAGTATGTTTGACCTGTATATTGTAACTTGTAAATTATAGTCATTTTCTGACTTCTTTACGTATGATGGCTAGAAAAGGTGCGTTTCCTTTTCAAAATAAATGAATAAACAATACCAAATTTAGGTGAGAATTATGTTTACAGCTGTTTGAAAATACTTTCTTTCTAACATCTACTTCCTGTGTTTGGTTCAGCAGAATCCTAGGTCCCGTCGTGAGGATCTGCGTACTCATGTTGCAAATATACATCGAATGATAGCTGAAAAAGTTTGGCCTGGGATGCTTAGTCGGAAGCCTGTTCTCCGTCTACATTTTCTGAAGTTCATTGAAGAAACATACCGCCAAATCAATATGTCATTGTCTGATAGCTTCCAAGACTTGCAGCCTCTGCGCTATGCGTTAGCGTCTGTCCTGAGATATCTAGCTCCAGAGTTTGTTGATGCGAAGTCTGAGAGGTTTGACAACAGAATACGTAAGAGGCTCTTTGATCTTCTCATTAGCTGGAGTGATGATTCTGGCAGTACATGGGGACAGGAAAGCAGCAGTGACTATCGCCGTGAAATTGAGCGATATAAAGCTAGTCAACATACTAGGTCTAGAGAATCTCTTGACAAACTTGCATTTGACAGGGACATGGCTGAGCAGTTGGAAGCTATTAATTGGGCTTCCCTGAATGCCATTGCTTCATTGCTTTATGGGCCTTGTTTTGATGATAATGCTAGAAAGATGACAGGGCGGGTAATATTATGGATCAATAGTTTATTCATGGAACCATCTCCAAGAGCACCTTTTGGTCATTCACCAGTAGATCCTCGAACGCCATCATACTCAAAGCATACTGATGGAGGGCGTTTCGGTGGGAGGGACAAACAGAAGACAAGCCACTTTCGTATTCTCTTAGCAAAAACTGCACTGAAGAATATTTTGCAAACAAATTTAGACTTGTTTCCTGCTTGCATAGATCAGGTGAATCTTATGCCTACTTTCGGAATATGTTAGACAGACTAAATGCATAATTGGAGTGTGCTTAAACCTTATCGAATCAGCTACATTTGCTATTAGAGTTGTTCATGCTAAAATGTCTTAAATCAGTGCATGCTTTTAATTGTTTCCTGCTTGCATAGATCAGGTAAATCTTACTTATGCCTACTTTCGGAATATGTTAGACTAAATGCATAATTCGGGTGTGCTTAAATCTTATCGAATCAGCTACATTTGTGATAAAAGTTCATGCTAAAATGTCTTAAACCAGTGCGTACTTTTCATTGATGAGCTTATTAACTACTTCATCTTGCACAAGATAGGCCACACTGCATTTTTTTTCTTTACAATTGATGAGCTTATTAACTAATTGGGTTCTTCTTGGTTATTTACTTCATTAAGTTTTTCTTTCTACCCGGGCAAGACATTCTAGAAGCATTGTGTTGCTACTGCAATTTTTCTTACTTTTGGACTGAAAAGTATATATTATTTTCTCAATGACTTAGCATTGTCCTATTTATATGCTTGCCACCACCCATCAAATTTTGATGATGCCAATCTTTTGTCAATCACTTGTAGTGCTACTCTTCGGATACTCCAATAGCAGATGGGTATTTCACTGTTCTAGCTGAAGTCTACATGCGTCAAGAAATTCCAAAATGTGAAATTCAGAGACTCGTGAGTTTGATCCTCTACAAGGTGGTTGATCAAACAAAATTGATCCGTGATAGTGCCCTCCAGATGTTGGAGACACTCTCTCTTCGTGAATGGGCTGAAGATGACACTGATGGTGTTGGGCATTACCGGGCTTCTGTTGTTGGCAACCTCCCGGATTCCTACCAGCAATTCCAGTATAAGCTGTCCTCAAAGCTTGCCAAGGACCATCCTGAGCTCAGTGAGCACCTGTGCGAGGAAATAATGCAGCGCCAGCTTGACGCAGTGGATATTATTGCACAGCATCAAGTCCTTACATGCATGGCTCCTTGGATAGAAAATCTCAACTTTGTGAGGCTAAAGGAATCTGGATGGAGCGAGAGGTTGCTGAAAAGCCTTTATTATGTGACATGGAAACATGGGGATCAGTTTCCTGACGAGATTGAGAAACTTTGGAGCACTGTTGCAAGCAATACTCGCAACATAATTCCAGTTTTGAACTTCTTGATCACCAGAGGTATTGAGGACTGTGATGCCAATCCATCAGCAGAGATCACGGGTGCATTTGCTACTTACTTTTCAGTTGCAAAGCGTGTAAGCCTGTATCTTGCACGGATTTGCCCACAACAGACCATTGATCACTTGGTATGTGAGTTATCTCAGAGAATGCTTGAGGATAGTGAGGAGCCAATCAGGCCTGGAAAGGTTGATGTTTCTGCAAATGTTGTATTGGAGTTTTCTCAAGGGCCCACTGCCTCTCAAGTTGCAACGGTTGTTGATAGTCAGCCTCACATGTCCCCTCTTCTTGTTCGTGGTTCCCTTGATGGTGCAGTGAGAAATGTTAGTGGAAACCTGAGCTGGCGGACATCAGCAGTAACTGGCCGAAGTGTATCTGGCCCACTGAGCCCATTGGCTCCTGAGGTAAGCATTCCAAATCCCACCACAGGTCGATCAGGCCAGCTACTTCCAGCATTGATGAACATGTCGGGGCCGCTGATGGGTGTTCGAAGCTCTGCTGGTAATCTGAGGAGCCGCCATGTTTCTAGAGATAGTGGTGACTACTACTTTGATACACCAAACTCAACTGATGATATGTTGCATCAAGGGGGCAGTGGAG
This sequence comes from Eragrostis nindensis, assembly GCA_012490785.1. Taxonomy (NCBI): domain Eukaryota; kingdom Viridiplantae; phylum Streptophyta; class Magnoliopsida; order Poales; family Poaceae; genus Eragrostis; species Eragrostis nindensis. Next base: position 44,607 of record JAAXCT010000054.1, on the reverse strand, counting down.
TTCATGGGATCAATGCCAATGAGCTTCAGTCAGCATTACAGGGGCACCAGCATTTGCTTTCACGTGCCGACATAGCTTTGATTCTTCTAGCTGAAATAGCTTATGAAAATGATGAAGACTTCCGCGAAAATTTACCTCTGTTATTCCATGTCACATGTGTTTCGATGGATAGCTCAGAAGACATTGTGCTCGAGCATTGCCAGGATTTACTTGTGAATCTCCTCTATTCACTTGCCGGCCGACATCTTGAACTGTATGAGGTTGAAAGCAGTGAAAGAGAGAATAAGCATCATGTGGTGAGCTTGATAAAATACATTCAGTCTAAAAGGGGCAGCCTGATGTGGGAGAACGAGGATCCTACCCTCCTCCGGACTGAACTTCCTAGCGCTTCACTCTTATCAGCACTTGTGCAAAGCATGGTTAGTGCTATTTTCTTCCAGGGAGATCTTCGTGAGACTTGGGGTGCTGAAGCTCTGAAGTGGGCCATGGAATGCACATCTCGTCACCTGGCTTGTCGATCACATCAGATATACCGTGCATTACGTCCCAGTGTTAAAAGTGATAGCTGTGTATTGCTTCTGAGATGCATTCACAGATGCTTGGGTAATCCTGTTCCAGCTGTTCTAGGTTTCACAATGGAGATATTGTTGACATTACAAGTGATGGTTGAGAACATGGAGCCTGAGAAAGTTATACTTTACCCACAGCTCTTTTGGGGTTGTGTGGCGCTCATGCATACTGACTTTGTGCACATCTACTGCCAGGTGCTTGAATTGTTTTGCCGGGTGATTGATTGCTTGACATTCCGTGACCGAACAACAGAAAATGTATTACTCTCCAGCATGCCACGTGATGAGTTTGATGTCAATGGGTATGCAAGTGACCTCCACAGGCTGGAGTCTAGAACTACTTCAGAGAGACTGCTATCTATAACTGAGACTGGGAAAGTCCCTGCTTTCGAAGGGGTGCAGCCACTGGTGCTGAAAGGACTTATGTCCACTGTTAGCCATGGGTCTGCAATTGAGGTGTTGTCCAGGATTACAATACCCACATGTGATTCTATATTTGGGAACCCTGAGACAAGATTATTGATGCACATCACAGGCCTCCTTCCATGGCTTGGTTTGCAGCTAACGAAGGAAGTACCTTCCCTTGGGTCAGCTTCGCCGCTTCAAGAACAGAACCAGAAAGCTTACTATGTGGCGTCTAACATTTCAGTATGGTGCCGTGTGAAATCTTTGGATGATTTAGCTGAAGTTTTCAGGGCATATTCATATGGGGAAATCATTTCACTGGAAGATCTCTTTGCACGAGCTTCACCACCAATTTGTGCGGAGTGGTTCCCAAAGTACTCATCTTTGGCCTTTGGCCATCTGCTGAGGCTACTTGAGAGGGGCCCGCTGGATTATCAGCGAGTTGTTCTCCTGATGCTTAAATCACTATTGCAGCAGACCCCTGTGGATCCATCCCAGATACCTCAAGTGTACAATGTTGTGTCGCAGCTAGTGGAGAGCACATTATGCTCAGAGGCACTGAATGTGTTGGAAGCACTTTTGCGGAGCTGCAGTGGTGTGACTGGCGGGCAAAGTGATGAAGTTGGAATAGGTGAGAACGGCCATGGGATGGGGGAGAAGGTTATTCAGAGCATGCTTCTACCTCAGTCGTCATTTAAGGCTAGGAGTGGACCACTTCAATATGCTGCTGGGTCTGGATTCGGGTCTTTGATGGCCCAGAGCGGTGGCAACGCTGCGGATAGCGGATTGGTTGCACGAGATGTGGCGCTGCAAAATACTCGTCTGCTGCTTGGACGTGTTCTTGATACATGTGCCCTTGGGCGTAAGAGGGATCACAAGCGCTTGGTGCCCTTTGTGGCAAACATCGGGTAGAAGCCTCCACGATCATTAGGTGTACAAACATGCTAGGGTATCATGTTATTTCATGGCAACTAACAAAGCATGTACAGGTAGGAGCAGAGATGATTGTTTAGATGAGCAGAGCGATGACCACAGAAATGCTGGAGACTAGAGAAATGGGTCAAATGCATAGGTTGGGGTTGCCATCATGGATCCTGACTGCTGCTGGATGTGTTATCCTGGCTGCAGTGGTTAAAAGGGTAGGATATATAAGGGTACTAATAGGCATTGTAATTGAGTTGAGTGTACAGCATGCGAAGTTGTTTTGGCTGGTGCAGTTGGTGTAAATCAATGATGACAATGTCGATCTTTCATATGGTTGTGAGATGTATTCCGAGGGGACTTGAGTTGTTATAACCATACCTATGCATCTACTACCTGGTACGATTGATTATTTTTTTAATAAGCTGAATTTGTTTGGTTCGCACATTGATTTTAGTCTCTCTCGCACATTGATTTTAGTCTCTCTCTCTCTCTGATATAAATAATACCCGGAAAGGGGATCAATGGGTGTGTGCGTGTGGCGGGGAAGCCTAAAAGATGAAGAGAAAAGTTGCTTTCTTCTTTTTTTTCCTTTTTTTTTAGAAAAGATTATTCTCACATTCCAATCCAATCATCCTTGTTCCACCTTATCTTCATGGTGGGGGCTGGGCTTGCTCATTCTTGTGATGTCTCCTTATAAGCCTAAAAGGCTATTTCATAACACATGTAGTTTTAGGTTTGGACATGGTAACTATGGGCACAGAAAATAGTGAGGAGTGAACGAGAGAAATAAAGACGGGATAGAAAATGCTATATTGGGAAGTAAGAATGAGGAGAAAGATATGCATTGAGAACTGAGAGTTACATTTATTGTGAAAATTTTGAATGCTAAAACTACTTATATTTTAAAACGAAGAGAGTAATATATTTCTAACCAAGTCTAGGTGGGGTTATTTAATCTGACACCATCCGTAAAGAATGGAGTTCAGGAAACAACATTAATAAGTGTGGCTTCCTTCAAACATCATCATGAGCCAGTCTTTCATCCAGCCATACAACAAAGACTAGAGAAAAAACGACATTGCCCTTGTCAGAAATGAGCGGCGGCGCTCTGAGAGAGATTTTCCCGCTCGAGGCCATGGCGGCAGCACCCGGGCTGGGACTTGGCTGTGCGCTTGGGTTCATGGTGGCGGTGGGGGCGCTCGAGACGGCAGTAATGGGGGCACTTGAGAAGTTTTCCTGCCGGGCTTGTTGAGGCTAAGGCGGCGGGGCGGAGGTGATGGTGGCGGGTCAGTCAAAGCGACGGCGGCAGACTGGAGGCTCGTTGCCAGATCTGATACCTCGGCTGCATCCTCGAGGTACGGTGACGGCAGCCGTCGATATGAGTCATCTTCAGCCTACAGGCCTGCTCCTGCGCGCGGGCACAGGTGGCAAGTGACGAGCCCCCACCTCCGTTGAGCTCGTCGGCCTTGTCGGAGCAGCGATGATGGGAAGGTCCGGCGCGTCGGGGCAACGGCGTCGATGGCCGAAGAAGAAGCTAAGGGGTAGAATGGTCCTTTTTTTTATGAAAATCATAAGGTCTTGTATTTCCGGATGAAGATAGTGGTGTTGAGTGAAAACTACGCTTAGTGATGTTGTTTCCTGAATTCCAACCTTTACGAATGGTGTCAAATCAAATACCCGGTCTAGGCGCAGGCAGCACAACGTGAAAGGATGGGCATGAGAAGAAAGAGAAGATGGGCAAAACAAGCAACAAGAGGCCGGCATGTGGGGGCGGCCCTCGCTCGCTCACTCCGAGAGTGAATCGACATGTCCATCCAGACCGTTACTCTACTCCCAGTCAGTGGTAGCAGGGCAGCACATTCACTCTTTTTTAGGGACTGGTCATCTCAGGTAGATCTAGTCAATCCCATCTCTTGCACAAACAAGCAGAGAGAGAGAGAAAGAGCGCGTCACCTCTCCCCCACTTGACCGCAGCAGAGCGAGGAGCTGTGACCTGTGTGAGCTCTGCACCACAGACGGACAGGCAGGCAGGCCCTTCCCTACCAAAAACAGCAAAAAAGCAAATTTCATCAATCCAGCTTCGCTGCTCGCTAACCTATCATAGTCTCCTCTCCTCTCATCGCTAGCTGCATACTGTGTTGTGTGATGATGATGGATTCCGGTGCCGGAAGGCCGGACGAGGAAGAGGTGCGCCACCGCAAGAACACCGACTGCATCTACTTCCTCGCCTCCCCGTTGACCTGCAACAAGGTTTGCTTTCTTTCTTGCTTTTGCTTGCTTTCCTTTTTTTCCCCCCTCCTAGACTAGATATACATGCTTGCTGCTTACTAGATGCGTCGATCTGCTTCTCATACATGTCACGTTTTGCTCTGGTGGGATTTTGATCTGAAAATTAGTCCACGTCCATACCACTTTAATCTTCTTGGATTCCACTGTTTCTATAGCTCCATCACCCTTTGTATCTTTTTTATAACGCTCCAATACGGCCAGGAGACGTAGTCCTGACTAATAGTCTAGATCTGTTTCGTCACCGTGATTTTCCCTACTTTTGGTTGCTTCGTTACGTCAAGCTTTTTCTTCCTTCCTTCTAGACTGCGAATTGGGTGTGTGTTGTGCCACTACTTCAATTTCGAGTCCCCTCTTGTCCTGATGGAGCTTTCTTGGAGTTTACCATCACGTCATTAGCTCATTACACGAGCTTCGAAACGGTTTGGCAGTTTGAGGTTCTGCAACTTTGATAGATATATATACTTCTAACTTAGTTTTGATTTATATTATCACCTACTTTAGGATGATCTGTCAACTGGAATATGGCGTAGCTGGCATGAATGAAAAATGTGAAATCTCGATTTCTGTTGCTAGTACCTTTCTCTTTAAGTTACGGCAGAAGGATGCTTTATTGTGAGCAACTGATAATACTTGGAAAGAAACGTTGCAGTAGTTACTTCATTCTTCGTTGCAAAATCTTGTTCTCTTGGAAATTATACTGACTTGATTCTCCTGCATGCAGGGAAGCGAATGTGATTACCGTCATAGTGATGCTGCCAGGATGAATCCAAGGGACTGCTGGTATTGGTTCAACGGCAACTGCTCCAATCCTAAATGTTCATTTAGGCACCCGGTACTCGCTCCGCTCCCCCTCTATTGGTCTTCAACTCAAATTACTGTAATGCATCCTTTGGTTCCTCAATGACAGACACACTGTGTGAATTGTGATAGCCTTATTCTCACGGCAACATTGCTTATACACACAAAACATGTCTTTTTACTGATTTTTTTTTTGAGGATCTGGGATTATTGTTGATTTTGTAAACCTGCTTCACGTTTCAGCCATTGGATAACCTGCTCGGAGATCCAGCGACTCCACGGGCAGCTCGGCAGTCTGCACCACAAGTTCCTTTGCCAGCTCAGGCCCATGGATCTGTTCCTCCCAGCGGCACAGGCACAGCCAAGCAGGTTATCCCATGTTATTACTTTCAGAAAGGCATGTGCTCAAAAGGGGACAAGTGTGCCTTCCTGCATTTGCCACAGGCGTCTGGAAATTCTGCTCTGCAGCCGACGCAAAAGGCTTTCACTTCTGCTTTGCAGCCTAATCCTCAATTAAAGAACTCATGGACAAAACCAAACTCTTCAGCCCAACAGAATACAACTTCAGGTGTATTTGACAAGTCCAAGATCAGCGCTCATGATGGCAGACCAGTTCAGAAGCGAAATCTGACTAGCAGGGTTGATCACTCATCAAGAATTTATCAGAATCACAGTAACTCTTATGTGCGGTCAGCAAAGCATTGCCAACCTCAGCCTTCAGTCGAGGATGGCTTAGCTGAGAATGGTATGGAGGTGGGTGAATTTGTGAGGGAACCTTCAGCTAACTCTGGTGTTCTTGTTGGCAGCGCCGAGGATGACACTGAACAGTCATTGAAGGGAAACCATAACAATTACCACCGTAGCAGTGGGGAGCAGCACATTGGGATGAGGCAAACACATGGTAGCCATGAACCAAAAAGGTCATGCAGAAGTTCAGGTGAGACCCTGTTACCGGAGAAAAGGATTTCCCAGAGAGAGCATATGCCCGTGACTGCAGGCAGCTCGGATTTGCGCCACAGGCTACTGAAGCAAAGAAGGATCAGCAATCCAAGATCGACTCATGCCCCTGATAGGCATGATGCATATCTTGAGGACCTTCATCGTTCGCGAGGTGATGAACAGGCTGCTCATGATGGTCTCTCACGGTTTCGATTGCACGGTAGAATAAAACTTCCTGGGGAGACATCATTTGATAGACTTGGCTCACGCTCCGAGAGAGGGAGAGATAGAGGGCCGAGAGACAGATTGTCACCCCCGAAACACACGGACCTTAGAGGGAAGCTTCATGAAAGGCTAAAGCCTAGATCAAATGAGGGTATCCCTGACAATGCAAAATGTTCGGTGACAAAAGCAAGTATTGTTGAAGATGCCGGATCATTGAACTTTGCTGGTCCAAAGAGCCTTGCAGAGTTGAGAGCAAACAAAGTTGTTGGCAGCTCAGGAGAAGATGCTGTCAAAAGTACTGCCTCTTCTGTTGGGCTAGTTCATAGTACTTCGGAAATAGTCGCCAGCAAGGACACCTCAGAGCCTGTTCCGTTTGAAGGTCCGAAGCCATTTAGTGTCATACTGAAGAGAAAAAGAGAGGCAACTTCTGAAAATACTATCGATTCTGGCAGCATACAGGAAGAAGGCACTGTAGGAGTGAACGAAGAATCTCAGAATGAGCTCCAGATCCTTGAGAGTGATCCAGTTGAGGTGAACATGGAGGCCAACGGCGAAGAAGAGGAGGAGGAGGAGGAGGAGGAGGAAGATGCCTTCCATCCTGAAGACGATGTGGCGTACGACGACAACCTCTATCCTGCTGATGAGAATGCTGCCGAAGATGCAGGTAAAGACCTGGAGGAGCCTCAAGATCTTGAGGCAGCACAAGACTATGAATACGAGGCGGCTGACGTCAACGCCGACGAGGATAATGACTACCAGGAGTACGAAGACGATGATGATTTCGAGGACGACGACGACTTTGCGCGAAAAGTGGGCGTGGTGATCTCCTGAAGTAAGCGAGGAGGGTAATTGTATGACCGCACCGGAGCAAGAGGTGTTTGTGGGTGGTTCTCCAAAGATCTTCAACTGAATCTCTTTCGCGCTAGATACTTTTATTTCACTGCGCAAAAGATTCGGGCCAAATAATTAGGAGAACACTGGAAGGAGTCGAAACTGGCTCATCGGAGAGCCAGTTGAATTGACCAAGCAGTGAATTGAGAAATGAGATGACCTAACAGATTACACTGTATTTTTCTTTGTTCTTTTTTTAGTGCATAATATGATAATAGGTAAACATTTTTCTCTGGCAGAGCAGGTATTACTCTTGCCTCCAAATATTATCTTTCATAGATATATTTTAGAACTTTTCCCTGTTATACATTCACGATTGCATGCTCTACAGATTGAATCCAATTTGTCTTTCTACAAGATTCAAACGGTATCTTCACCATAAACGAGAGACCAGAGAAGTTGAAGGGTCTACACATACTGTCTAATAGCACGGTGCATTCTAAGTTACAAGATGGAACTTAGCATAATTTAGAGTGTTCATTAACACAACTCTCTGCAGATCATTACACAAGCTGCTAGCTCTATAACCCCGTAACTTATCAGTTATGACAGCACAAAAGTCCATCACCTCTGTTGCAACGGTCTCAATAATTCTTTCAGAGGTCCTCGTCGATTGACGTCCTTGGGCTCCTGTGGTTTTTCTTTGCTGCACCTGCAGCTGCTCGTGTTGAGGTTTGTGCCGCACACAAGGCACAGACCTTTGCAAGTGGGGCTGCAGAAGGCATCGAAGGTGATCTCCAGGTGAATGACGTCCCGGATGTGCTTAGAGATATCGATTTCCTTGTCACCAGCGGGGAAATGCAGGCGGTCGTCCCAGTCGATATCTTCATCATCTTCATCCTGGGCGCTTGTCACCGAAGGTCCTTTGGCGATATCTTCTTCATATATCGTGCCGAGGTCAACCACATCTGGTTCCTCTACTGGGTCCTCTGTCAATAACAGAGAAAAATTCGCAAATATACCTTCGGGCGCTGGCTCAGCGCACCTGTGAGAAGAAAAAAAAAAAAAGGAAACATGCTGGGGTTTAGTTACCATTGACAGATGGAGCAACATACGATTCAGTGTAGCACCTGTCTGTATCAAACTGTAGTGATCATACCACCAACAACATTGGCAACTTTTCTGAACTCAGTTTAACAATAGGCTTGACTAACCACAAAAGCATTCCATATTTCCGTTTGTTTAGGCGACAAGCACAAGATGACATGTTGCTTCTGAAGGAATGTTGTATGAAGCATAAAGAATCACTAAATCAAATTATCCAGATAGGCATGTTAACAATATGTTTCCTTCTAAGTTGAGCACTGTGCTATTCATAAATATCTCGCACCAGGGGTTTTTCCAAGCGAAAAGAATGTTTGAGCGAGCCTACAAATATTGGGAGATGTCGCGAATGTAACTAACAGAATGATTAATACCGCATTCTTCACTAGAGTGTAACAACAACATTGTTGCATGTGTATTACTATAATATTTTGACGAGCTCATTACTAAGAGTCGGAGCAAGCAAACAAGAATTACTCTGATGAACAAGTGATTTGAAAGAGAGAGAGCACGCACCTGAAGCAGCCGAGGGTGATGACGGTGCGCACGATGCCGTCGAGGCGCAGGCGGCCGCGGCGCCTGGTGACGTCGAGGGAGACCAGGACTGGGGTCTCGGTCTGGTCAGCCTTGGTGGAGGAGAGGATGCCCATGGCGGCGGCGCGCGCGCGCGAGTCGGGGGAGGAGAGGTCCCCGAGGCCGAGGCGCTCCAGGGTGGTGGCGTACTCGAGATGGTGGACGGCGGCGTCGCGGCGGTACACGAGCGCGCCCTCCCAGGGAGAGGGAGAGCCATCGTCCTCCTCGAATTCCGGCTCCAAGTCGACGGTGAAGAAATCGTCCACGGCGGCGACGGTCCTCCTCTCCCTAGCCCTCCATGAGAAGGAACGGCAGCGGAGGAGAAGAGATGCCGGCGGCGAGGAGAGGCGGCGGCGGAGGGCGGGGAAGGAGGGGAGGTGGTGAGCAGCGGAGGAGACGGCGGCGAGGGGAGGAGGATAATACATCACCACCATGACTAGCGCTTATCGCTTCGCTCTTGCCGTTGCTTGCTATACTCCATAGCCTTTTCTTTTCTTCTCTCTTTTTTTTTTCTCTTTAAGTAACAAAAGTAAAAAACCATAGCTATTTTTACAAAAGTTGTTGAAAATTATGTTATCACATAAAATTATGTTATTACATGAAACAAATGGCTCACAAGCCAGCCATCCATGTGATTGAAGATAAAATAGTAGCGCCACCTTTATGCTACGCTTACGACATCTTATATATCAAACGTTCAGAGGATTACGGCCCCAAGCACAATGCCACTCTCAGACATTGAGAACGCAGCATGCAATTGGATTGGATTGACCACAAAAGATAACTCCTGTAAAAACTATCGCCGCTGCAGAGCAAAGTCGCTCATTCCTGAATTCCTCCCAAAAAAAAAAAAGTCGCTCATTCCTGAATAGCTAATATTACATGACAATTCATCTCAAAACTGTCCGTCGTGTCAATAATTCCAATCCCAACCAAATCCACATGTAGAAGTTTATACAACACTCTTCTGCTACTAAATAGCAGCAATGCACTTCTTTCTGGCCTACACACAGAGTGGGACATCGCTCCACACGCCTTCTTCCAAAAATACAGGTTATCTTACATGGGTTTACTAAAACAAACTCTAATGACCCATGCGCATCACAATGCACCTATAATTTCCTTCGTTCGTGCTTGTGCTCTTTCCTTTTCTTCAGGTCCATCCAAATCCCCAATGTTGTCATGATATTCCTGCAATGCAAAACATTAGGTTCCGTAACATCTCTCTTCTGAGCAAAACATTAGAGACAAACTGTGTTTGCTCCACGGGTAGATACTTGAAGATGAATGGCACACCTGAAGTATATCCTTCACATCCTGCTTTGTAAGTTTGTTTTGTCTAAGAAGCAGTTCTACTCTTGTCCTCATCTGGGAATTCCTGAAAATTTGTGTCATCGAACAAAATGATGAGCGCCTTCATTGGACTCTGACCTACAAACTACGCATAATAAAGTAACACAAGCATCACTTACCCGGAATGCCAGATGTGCCCCAGAATAAGCGCAATTAACTGAAACATAAAAATATTTAGTTCAGACACATGGTATGTAAACAAGGCAAATGCAATCCAACTAGCCAGGCTGAAAAACTACCAGATGCAACACATCATGTCATTATTGTAGCACCTCGCAAAAAAAAAAAATGTTGTCATTTGTAGTACCTGCAATGTGTAGAGCCCAGCTTCAAGTTTTCGGTTGTACCGCTCATCATCGTCCATCTGAAAGAACAGGAACATATTTCTATGAACTCACACAATTCAGAGTTTGCTCCTCAAACTGGAGATGATAAGGGGAACAAAGTACAAACAAGCACCTCTAAATCTTCCAAGTCAAGATTATCAAGTCTTTCAGTCTCTTCCTTCACCCTATCTGAATACCTGCACACACAAGTAGAACATGCAATCAGGAAACAAAGTAACAAAATAAATATCAAGGCGATTCTCTTTTCTTCAACACACATATACCTTATGTAGAACTCCATCAAACGGTCTATCTTTTCGCATTCATTCTCAACAAATTTTCCTAGTAGCCTCATCCTTCGTGAACCTTTGGTGATACCACCTAAGAGAAGTGGGAACACGACCAGAAATCATCAGAAATTACTAAGAAAGCTGATGCCAGCAATTTGGATGCTCAACACAATCTGCATTGCCAAAATCTGCAGGATAACAAACTTATCTACATTCGCTATAACGGAAGGAGGATAACATGTCAGAAGATGTCATCCATATTAATATATCCAAAAAAAGGGGAAGCCAGCCACCAAATTGGAAGAACCAAACAACACAAAGATTATGCACCAGACCACACAAAGCATGATATAAGACATTTCAGACGATCCTCAATCCCGGGTTCATGCACATAAAAAACTTAAGAACAGTAAGTGATAATAGTGGGATAGACGTTTCAGCTTACCAAACAATGAAGCAATAAGTGAAATGATGCGTTCTTCTAGCTCCTCCTGATAACTCTCTTTCTTGTTTTTCTTGTTAATGGGAATCTGAAGAATCAAGAGAGCAGTGCAGTGGTTAGGTGACCACGGATAAGGAAATGAATTTTGGTAAAAAAAAAAATGTGTGGACGAAAGGTGGAGAGTAAAGAGGAGGAACTATTAGTTACTTGCCTTACCCATGAATGCGGCGAAAGCAGTCTTGAGTCCGAGCACATCGACAAATCGCTCGCACGCAGGCGGGAACCTGGTCATGGCGAAGTCCAGTGTCCTGATGGCAGAGCTGTAGGCGAGCTTCTTCTGCTTGATGATGATGATCATGAGCTCGACGCCCTCAGCCTTGACAAAGCGGTCCTTGTTCTCCACGGGCATGAGCACGCAGCAGAGGCAGTCGAATAGGTTCTCGAGCATCTCCTCCTCGTCGGAGGTCTTTGGGTCCCTGGACTTGTACATGGCGACGGCCTGCAACAGGGCGTCGACCCCGTTGGTCTGGCCCAGGCGCTTCTGGTTGGCGGGGCTGTTCTGGAGGAGGATGGCGAGGATCTCGGAGGCGTACTGCTTGTTGGCATCGAAGTCGCGGACCTTGAGGCGCGCGAGGAGCCAGCGGAGGATCCTGGTGCGCTCGCATACGGCGTCGGCGAGGTGGGGGCGGAGGTCGAGGAGGTTCTCGAGGACGGCGAGGGTGTGGTGGACGGCCTCGGCCTCGTCGGGGTCGGCCTCGGAGAAGCGGGAGAGGTTGTGGGCGAGGGTGTCGAGGGCGTTGGCGTCGACGAGGGCGTCGGCGAGGGCCTGGACGCCGGCGAGGTCGGAGGGGTCGTCGGAGTCGGTGAGGTCGGCGAGGAGCGAGGCGGCGGCGGCGGCGAGGTCGGCGTTGTCGTGGATGAGGAGGGAGGAGAGGGACTGGGCGAGGCCGAGGGGGACGAGGTCGGGGAAGAGCTCGGGGGCGCCGGCGAGGAGGCGGAGGCGCTCGGCCTCGGCGTGGAGGGCGATTTCGGAGTCGGCGAAGCGGGCGGGGTCGTCGGGGTGCTTGATGCGCGCCTCGAGGTTGTCGCGCAGGCGGCGCTCGAAGCCGAGCAGGAGGCGCTTGGCGGCGCGGAGGTCGAGAACCTCGACGGAATCGGCGGCGGAGAGGTCCACCTCCTCGTCCTGGGGCCGCTTGCGCTTGAGGGCGGCGGCGGCGTCGATGTCCATGGCTAACTAAGCTAGGGTTCTCTCTGCTCTGCTGAGGAGGGACTGGGTGAAGGAAGGCGAGATGCCGTGGATTGCCGCCTTGTTTCGTTCCAAGATTCGTGCCTGGGTCAGCAGGATGAGACGAGAATCCACATCTGACTCCTGCATTATGCTCTGCTCAAGAGTCATTCATCAATTATTAAGGGACAATTTTGGGTATTTGTCATTGAGAAATTTTGCAAATTTCTATCTCAGTGACATTTGCAGTGGCATAGAAAAAATTATACCAATTAAGGCGGTCGTGACGGGATTGTGGAATCTGAAGGGGTAGACCTAATCCAACAAACAAGACAAGGATTGGGTAAGTCCCACAATCCAGTTTCAAGTTGTAGAGTCTGCATTCCACATTATAAACCTTTTACTTATGGAAACATCATCAATGTCACATATGGGAACAAACTTTCCTGCAATAGCGAAGGAACATCATACTGCTAAGCCAAGCACCAGAAAGGAACACAAGACTACTACTAGCACAAAGATGTCACTGCAATGCAGACTTTAGTTTGACTCGACGAGAATAAGCAGTCTTTCATTTCCTTGCGAACATCACGAGTTACAATAAGCTCAGGTTAATAAGCTAGCTAGGGAACCCAAGCTGAAATGTCTTCTAACCAACAGACACATTTTTTTTTTTTTTTGCGAACTCACATTCAAAACAAAACGAGCTGAAAATTTAGACTTCGTGCTTCAGGCAGGTTGGAGTACCCACGAAGAACCCAAGTTAGTAGGATGGCATCAGATCAGATGAGCAGCAACAATCACGTTGCCGGTTTGCTTTCATTTCTTGTGCGCCCTGTAATCTGGGGAGTTGTGGGGCAAGGGTGACAGCGGATGCCTTGATGAATCAGCTTCAACTGGACTGAAATCGATCGCTCGGCCAACTGGACTGCCCTCCTTGAGACTCGATGACTTGCGCTTATTCTGCAAAAATATAGTACTATCAAACAACAGCAGCAATCTTAGCTTCTTCTTTGAAGCAACACTACATAGGTGCGGTGCGGTGCTGTGCTCAAAGATCAACATTTCACCTCCTTCGCAAAAATAAAAAATAAAAAAGAAGAAGAACATTTCACCTTAGCGGAGGTACTGGCTGATTGCTTCCTCTCGGATCGGCGTTGTCGCTCTTTCTCCAACTGACGCAGCAGCCTTTTGTTCTCTTTATCAAGGACGCTGTTGTCCTCGGACAGCGTGATAACCTTGAATAAACACAAGTATCATCAGGCACACAGCCACAAGCACATGAGCGCTCCTCTAGCGTAGTGACATCTTACCTCCGCCTCTGCTATATCGAGATTCATTTTCAGAGTTTCCTTGTGCTTCTGCAGGTCTTGCACTTGAGCTGTCAATGCTTCCAACTGCGTGTTTACAATGTTGATGAATCACTTGAGAGGGAGGCGAGCCATCAATAAGACAATAAGTGGTGGAATCGAAAGGGACTAGTGCTGTAGTAGAATGCTAGTAGGAGTAGAAGAGAGAGGAGAGGAGAGGAGAGGACTGACGGTTGCGTCTTGCTGGAGGCGTGCGCGCAGTTGGTCGTTCTCCCTGGCGAGTTCGTCGCATGACTCCATGGCTCGCTCGAGATCGCGCTCGTATAGGGCGCACTCCTTGGCGGACTTGGCGGAGAGGTCGTTGTAGGCAGCGGCCAAGGCCTCCTTGTCCTCGACGCAGCGGCGGAGGCCGACGGCGTTCATGGCGGACTCGGCCTGAGGATTCCATGGGATGAACAAGGAGAGGAGAAGAAGAAATGAATACCAAGGAGAGGAGAAGGGAAACGTGAGGGGACCCACCTTGAGGAGTTCGATCCGGCGATGCGCGGCGCGGAGGTCCTCCTCGAGGGCGAAGACGTGGTCCTGGAGGCGGCGGCGCTGGTCCTCGGAGGCGAGGAGCTTGAGGCGGAGGGAGCGGTCGGAGACGGGGAGGCCGAGGGAGCTGTGGATGGAGTCGCGCACGTACTCCTCGGCGCCGCCGGGGAGATCTTCCATGGATGCCAAGCCTTCTTCTCTTCTGTGTTTTTGAGATTTTTTGAGATGAAATGAGATGGGGATTTCGATTCGATTTCGAATTGCAGCAGCTCGCTCTGCCTCCTGCCTCCTTTCTAACCGTTGCTCTGCTTCGTTTTGGGCCCCCCGCTTATCTGGGCCTCATTTCTCCTCCGACACAATCTTCTTGGGCCCCGTTGCTCTGCTTCGTTTTGGGCCCCCCGCTCCTCTGGGCCTCATTTCTCCTCCGACACCATTTACTTGGGCCGGCCCAACACTTAACTTGTTTTGATCGATGATGCCTTCCTTCCTTCAATCCTTCCATCTTTCCCACTCATGCAGATGCAGGGTTACGAAAAGACAACAGCCAGCCATAGAGCATAACTTGTCCTCCTCACTCATCCACCAGAGAACGGTGCTTTAACACCATATGCATATCATATAAAATAATTTGCTTTACTCCTCTTCCAAGTATCAAAGATATGCATTGTCCTCTTGTTTTGTATTTGTGCATGCCCCTGCCTCTTCTTCTTCTTCTTCTTCTTCTTCTTCTTCTTCTTCAATCCAGCAGTACCATATATGGCCTCAGCAGCTGGGAGTACCGGCTTCAAGAGGTCCGACAGCATCACCGACGTAATGCGCCAAAGCCGATATCAGATGAAAAGGTGCTTCCAGAGGTAACTAAATCAGTCTCTGAATCTGCAACTCCACTGATATTCTTTCTGATATAAGAAAGAAAGAAACTCCTCAATATAATGTTATGCAGGTATGTGTCCAAGGGCAGGAGGCTCATGAAGAACCAGCAGCTCATGGAGGAACTGCACAAATCCACGGATCATGACAAGCTCCACAAGGATAAGCTTGCCCAAGGCTTTCTCGCCGACATCGTTTGTTCCACGCAGGTAGGTACCTACCTTGCTTTCCTTTTTCTTCTGCAGCCATATATATATTCTCAATTTGTCAAAAAAATCTATATATTCTCAATTAATGCATATATATCATATGGCTTTGCCCTGCACGCAGGAGGCTGTAATACTTCCCCCATACATCGCATTTGCTGTCAGGACGAATCCAGGCATCTGGGAGTACATCAAAGTCCATTCCGCTCATCTGTCCGTCCAGCAAATCACGCCCTCCGACTACCTCAAGTGCAAAGAGACACTGTACAATGAGAAATGGTAACTAATTAACCCAGTTTTCATCATATATGAGAAATGGAGAATGAGAAACATTTTCTGCTTTCAGCAAATGAGTAACTCATGTTTCTCTCCAAAAAAAAAAAAAAAAAAAATGAGTAACCCATGTCACACTTCTTCTGTTCTTCAGGGCACACGACGACAACTCACTCCAAGTTGATTGGCGCCCTCGATCTCTCTATGCCTCATCTCACAATGCCTTCATCCATAGGGAATGGGATGCAGACATGCAGTTTGTCTCCAGATTCATGTCTTCAAAACTGAGTGACAAGCCTGAGAACATGAAGCCACTGCTAGACTACTTGCTCGCCCTGAATTATCGAGGCCAGGTACACGTTCAATCACGTGTGGTGCGTTGTCTTTTGTTGTAGCTACACGTGGCAGATCTACGCAGCCAAAGTTCTGAACATGGGGTCAATGTACGGCTTCTGGAGGACTCTGAACAAAGGAGAGACACAGGCCAAGAAGCGCTACCTTCAGATGTTTTACAGCCTTCAGTTTAGAAAACTGGTGAATTCACTACTAGTGCAGAATTCTGGAGTATCTCTAGTTTGAAGAAAAACTATTGAAGATTATAAAAATACATATTTCCTTTTTTTCAGGCAAAGACCGTACCGAAAATGGGAGAACAACCTACAGTGATAGGCGCAGTGCCTGATAGGATAGTACCAAGGCCAAATGAAAGGCAAGTGTGTCCCCTCTTAAGAAATTTACTGAAGAAAGAGCAGGGAAGCAACTGACTGACCGGTTTGTTGTTTGAGCGCTGCAGAAGGACACAAACAAGAATTCAAAGGTAAGTCTTGTTTATCATGGTGCAATTGCAAACAACCAAAAGAAAGATGATGTCAGATAGATTAATTCATGGTGAATATTGTGTCTTTGCAGGATTGCGAGCAGCTTACTCGGACCAGTATTCCCGGCCTCCAATCTCTCCACAGATACTGCTTGAATGTGTGCTTTTTCTGAGTCACGGTGTATTTCCTTCTTTTTCTCGTGCCTGTCATTGATTTGAAAAGATGTAAATAAAAATAGAAAATATGCCTTCGAGATGATTATGAAAGCAATACAAAGAATGGAGATTATTTAATGCTAATAAGAACCCAAAATTGCTCACCAAAGATAAAGTATGCCTTTCATGTTACAGAATATTAGACCGATCAGACCTAACCTGAGTTTCGGACCTATGTGAGAATGTGGGACAAGTTCATGGTCCCCTGCATTTCACTCTTTTCTGAAAGAGCTGACTGCAGAACTCAAAAGCACTTGCCTGCACAAACTCCTAATAAGTAGCCAGACCCCATAGAAACATTTATGGCATGCTTAGCGCCACTTGCTTTTCAGGACATATAGGTTGAAGGACTCAATTCTCAAAAACCAACGCAAGCATTACAAACTCATGAAGACAATATCATTAGTACATAACATATACACATAGACTAGCGTAAGGTACTTGTCTACTTGAGCAAACATAGACCAGCACAGTACGACATACAAGTACACCAGCAGATTATTACTATATTTCCCCATATTTACAAACATATGTGGCAAGAGGCAAATCCAAGAAGCATTTGAGGTGTAGCCTCATGTTCCTAGCCTCAGCAGTAGAACATGACCCTCTTTACATTATCCTTCAGAGCGGGAAGCGGTCTAACAGCTGCACCACCAGGGGCCCGCGTACTATGAGATGCTGATTGCGGCCCACGGCCTGTGGGACCACTTGCCACAGAACCACTGTCCGAGGTCTCTGGCTCCATATAGAAACGTGCACGGAAAGCAGCCAAGTGAGCATAATATGCTGGTGGGACTGCAAATGTATTGAGAGAAGGATTTTAGTGAGGACAAAAGCGAGTGGATCTGCAAACAAAGATTGCCTGGATAATAAACTTACCGATGGATACGGAGCGCGTGCACCTTGCATAACTACGAATGTGAAGGACATTAGAAAACTAATCCGAAAAGAAAATTTCATAAGAGAACGGCACACTTACGTGTAACAGAGGTTGTTGGTAAGAGTCTGCAATGCATCAGCAGTGAAGTTGTTTTCATCCCACAAGACATGATAATGAGCTGGCCGGCTGGTGCCCTGGAGATGGGGTACATCATAATTTGCTTGTTGGACATTATGTGACAAACCAGATGCAAGATAGTCCTGGTACTTACCTTAATGCCAGCATGGCTGCATAAATAGAAGTCAAACTCAGTAGGATGGCAGATCTTCGAATCTACCACCGTAC
This sequence comes from Eragrostis nindensis, assembly GCA_012490785.1. NCBI lineage: Eukaryota > Viridiplantae > Streptophyta > Magnoliopsida > Poales > Poaceae > Eragrostis > Eragrostis nindensis. The sequence continues at coordinate 26,863 of JAAXCT010000054.1, read as the reverse complement.
CTTTGAAAATGCACAGTATGGCAGAAGCGTCATTTTAGAAGAGGCAGCAAAGACATATTAGAACTATGTTGATAAGGTAATTGTAAATTTACCAGGTAGTATGTTCCCACTCCTGTCAATGGAATTCTGATCATGGTGGTTGTGAGCAAACAACCTGGTATGGTGGCGTTTCTGAACCACAATGAAAGTCACCTTTGGTTGGTAGTTTGCTTCCAGGGAGGCACAGGCCTGAGTGACAGAGGTATATAGTATTTAATGGTGGCATCCAGATATGCACACGAAAACAAATCCTGATCTGGTCAAACATATACCTTTCGAATGGCATTGAGCTCATACAACAGGACCTGATAAAACTGTCCTTCACTAACACCATCCCTGATAAGGGCAAAATAGTTGAAATGTAAAGAGCAAGATTCACAAGACGTCAAGACCCCATGTTCACGTTGAGAGTACTGACCTGTAAAATATTATTCGCTGGGGCTTCTCACCAGTTGATTTTTTGAAGGATATAAGTAGTTCCCTGCGTTGTAGTGATGTAACAAGTCAGTTACGTTATAAAGAAAGAAATCTTGAAAGATACATAGTAGACATTATCATTTGACCAACCACTAATGAACAACTGAAGTAATGAGTTTTGCACCTTATCATTCCACCGCTAACTGTCCCTCTCTGTGGATCTTGCCAGACCTTATATAAATCCTCTATCAACTCTTGCCGGTGAGCTTGCGCAGAAACCAATCCTGCATATTTCGTCACTTCTGGCCAATCCTGGGAGGCCACAACCTGCAAAACAACATAAAATTGCTGGTTAACAAATTATTTAATAACCTTTACCAAACAAAACTAATGGCCCAACAACAGGTTTCTAGGCACCAGAGGTAAACAAATGGATATATTCTACGTACGGCAGCAATTGAGGGACTGCTATCCTCGCCTGGATGAGGATGGGTCACATCAGCACCAAATATGATTGTAGGTCTGTCAGTTACCAGAGGAATTCGCCTTGAGACTGCATCTGATAGTACATTGTTCCTTCCCCCAACCTTGCCAAATTAAATGATGTCAATTAGAGGAACATTGAAGAAGAAATTGTAAAGGAAACAAAAACCTGAGGGTTATAACCTTGACATTTATCTTCAGAGCAAGGTTTGCAAGAATTTGTTTGTTCATTTTAAACACCTGCTTTGTACAACAGCACTGTGACACTATTCCAAGATCTATTTCACAGACACGCTTCAAATCACCTAGCATGAGGCAGGGGGACGAATAATTTTGTCAGACAATTCATGTGCAGTAATATTGAGAGTCTAACGATACAAAAGGCATCAATAGGAAGAACTTAAAGGACTTCATTCTCGTACCATAAAGCGAGCCATTGTTATCAGGTAGTATTCCAATAAGCAGATCAAGTTCCTTTCGCTGAGGTCCAAGGATGTTCATGGCATCATGGTATCTAACTTTCAGAGCTCGCTCCACTTGATCAGGACGTGCATTTAGAGGTGGAAGAACAGGCTCCCGAGCGAAGTCCTGTTATGATTTACTCATGTCATTGTTATTGATATAATTAGTTGATGAAGTCCAAATCCTAATTTTCATGTTCGTGTTGATGCTTTTTGTACGATCCTATGCTGGATGAAGTACAAATAATAATGTTTAGACAAATTTTGCAGGAAGCATGTCGATAATACTTGCCATTCCTGAAGCCTGGCACATCACCGCAAGTTCAAGACAGAACCCACGAATAACACTCTCTTGCGCATTGCGGGCAAAATTGATGCACATCCAGCTTCTGACTTTGCCACCATTTACCATTTTCTGGATAGGAGAAATTAACAGGACAATAAGTATTCAGAAAAAGTAATCAAATGGACCGAATGCTGAAACTTAAAGTTAAGTGTTCGAATTTTGAAAATCAATCTAGAACTGGATGATGCTGATGGAACTGTAAAAGGGGTCATGTATCATGAAAAGAGTTAGGAAGCTAAGAATCAAATAAACGATAGCATCTAGACTACTTCCCCTCCAATTGTAGGCATTGGTCACATAAGAAGGCGACGAGTAGATTTTTCTGGAACAAAAGAAAGTTCACGCAGTTACCTTGTTCATCATATTCCACTGACCAACTCTAGGTAAGCAATCCTTTTCTCGTCCAGTCTCATTGTACTTGAGCTGCATTAAGAGAAAATACAACATAAAGCATGTTAATAGAGTTGCGTACAGTACAAGAGACGGCGTTCCATTTCTTACTATACTTGTGTTGCTAAGAAAGTATGACAAAAGATAAGGCAAAAAAGGCTAATATAGATAGAAATGGGGTCAACTTACCCGTGGAGCTGGTAAAATCCGCGCCTCTACTGATGCCAGGCGATCACTAATCTTAATGCCGAACTCTTTTGCGTAATCGTCCTTCTCATATGCATTATGTTTAACCATCTGCCGACCCAAGTACAATAAAGAGTTAAAATGGAGATACACTTGTACAGTCAATTGTAGAAACTAGAAAACTATATGAAACCATGGAAATTAGGAACATGCATGCCTGAATTATATCGCGCTCCCGGTCACGTGGGTGCTGGCATGTCTCTTCCAAAAGAGCTCTTATCTGATTCTGGTTTAGTCTCTTTGAGTATCTCTGTCCCTCTACTATTTTGCAGACCTGAACAAACTCAAACATTAATCAGCATTTAATCACAGACACTTGCCAGGTTTGGTGAAAACACGAAGAAAATTGGAAATGAAGTAGCAGTGCATAAATTCCTTAAAATGAAAAAAAAAAGACCGCTGATTCACCACTAGGTTTACCTCCATAGGCAAGTAATTTGGACGCTGTTGATTGCCAACTTGAAGGCAAGGAAGGTAGGTGTGTTGGATGGCAAAGCCATATGTCTCTTGAAAGTATTGTACAACTGACTTTATCATACCCCCTTCATCAACAGGAAAACTGTGGCACCAGGAAAAAGGTAAGTATCCCAGGGGTTATTTGGTAAATGCCTTTTCAAATGACATGAGGAACTTGCATACGTTAATTCTCGAGTCGCCTGAGTTGTTAAACCAGATATTCGGTATTTTCTCCGCATGTTGCCACGATGAGTAACTTCCACCTTAACTCCTCTCAAGGCCTTCTTGATCTATGGTGTGAACATAAAAGGAGTATATAAATAAATTGTTCAGAACAAGTACATAGAATAAGGATAAGCTTACACTTAACAAGAATAGGAAGAAAATGTAGGAAATTCCATGCCATTTTTTAAATCTATGAAAATTTCAGGGGCAATACTTTTTTTTGTTCATTGAAAGATTCTGGGGAAAGTAAAATAAAATGCAATTGACCTACCAAGTTCAATCTACAATTATCAAATAGTTTGTGCAGGTGTAGTTTAACTGTCTTCTAATTATGTATGTCATAAGTATTTTTCCCATATGCCTCTTTTCTTCCTGCACCTCATGATGTTGTGATAATCCTCACATATTATAAAACAATCCCAATCTTCTATTAACATCCTTAAGTAACATTTCAAGCACATCCCCAATTTTAGTATACAAACTAATCACTAATATTTTTCCTCAACATTCTTGAAAAAAACAATATAATGATGCTACTGTACGGAAACCTCAAGGAAACTACAAGAAAGAAGCATTATATTCCAGGAACATGCCCAATTTTTATCATGCAAGAAGCGAAATACATAGATTCGTCTAAGAACTCCTTTTCTATATCCTAACATTTTTTTTATTTAACAGCCAAGAACTTTTTTCTGCGATGACGAGACAAAATAGTGGGAAAGTTTAATTCCGTGAGAAGACCTTCACACGTTCCGCGTCGGAGATGGGCCTTGAGTGAATGTCAGAATTCAGTAGTTGTGCAACAAATTCAATTACAGGTAATGGCTCAATGAAAGCCGTTGCTGATATATCTGAAAAGGCACAAAGTGTAAAATACAAAATCAGGAGATATACGTTCAATACGGAAAGTAAATCATCATCTTAAAGAGTTTAAATTCATTGAAGTCAAACGGCGCAGACAGATCAGCGAATAGCACCATGCAGAAAAGACAGATGAAAAAAATGTAGCATGTTCAGCGAATCAACACGGCATAGGTGGTAAGATTACCGATGTTCAGTGACAAGCCCATCTGAGTAGGTCGAATGCTCTGGTAAAATCCACGCCAGCTTTCTAATCCGTCCCCAAGGGGCTGCCTTCGGCCCAAGCTGGGTGAAAAGAATGACCGACCAAATGGTGCATATCTGTGGGAAAACAATATGAGAAATATCTATTTTGCTTGCTGCTAATTTCAAAAGACGCATGAACTTCATTGCTACCTTGCGGAAGGCAGTTCCCGCAGCACAATATCAAGAACTTGCAATGCCTCTTGAGGAGCTTCGGCATGCCTCCCAGCTAAAAACAACTCGAGGCGGTGGAGGTCGGCTCGCGCAGCAAATTTAATAACTACTTTGAAATTCCTATGCCGCCTGCATAGAAATAAAGAAAAAAGTTCAGAAACAAGGAAAATGTATTCATATTTTTGTAAAACAGGGGTGCTTGATGAGAAACATCTGAACAGCAGACCTCTCTGTACCAGAGCCATCATCGTCATCGAGCAAAGTGATATGGAATTCCTGAGAAGTGAATGGCAATGCGCCAGCTGTGTATAGGCTCTTCCTACCATCATAAGCTGGCAGCCGCCCACCTAAATAAGATTCCTTGTAAAGATTCACCAACTCCTTGATTACGGCTCGACAAACGATTCGTGATGTGACTTCTGGAGTGATCGAGACCTGTCAAAATAAATTAGATTGTGACACAAGATAGAACAAGAATGAGGCTGCAAGCTAGAGAAATCTAAAACGTACGTCATACTGATGAAGATCCTTATCTGGCAGCTCAGCAAAGAAATGGTTTGCCTTAACCAAACACCTGGTGCCAATGCTACCTTTTCCTGGGCGCAAAGGAAATCTAACTGACTTGCTTGATGATGGGATTGCAGGCACAACCTCCTGGATCGCACTAGCCTCAGCTTGCATTGGCACTTGTTTGTGCTGCTCTCTAGACTCAACAGGTGGAGCCTCTTGTGGCGATTCCGAAGGGCCTGCTTGCATATGTGAGACTTGAGCAAGCTCATGTGGAGGTTCCATTGCTTGGCGCAGCTCGGGAGCTAAAGGACTTGAGGATTCAGTGGATGACGGAGCAGCCCCACGGCCAGCTCTACCACCACGAGGGAAGTGTTGTGGCCGCGTTGCAGCTCGAGCATGTCCCCTGCCTGGATGCTCTCCAGGACGATGCGGGGGCTCATCACCCCGAGATGGACGTCCTCCACCTTGCCCCTGGTACCCTCCACGACCTTGTTGAGCACCCCTCCCCGAGCCTCCTCTGGCAGCAGGATCCGGTACCTGAGAGCTCTCGCCAAAACCAGGATGATGCCTTCCCCTCCTTGAGCCCATGCCAAGCACTGCAAAGAAATGGTAAGCACCAAGCACAACTCATGATTGAGGGCAAAGCATGCAACATTTTGTAATGTATATCATCGGGCCACATAAACAGTTAATTATCGTGTTCCACAAACCACAATCGCAGTGCTAAGATTCTCTTGTCTTGCAGTAATAGGTAAGGATTAGGCCATGACACTAACAGCAGCTCATAAGACGGGTAAATGAAACCAAATAATGGGATGAAAGTAACGGCTAGTGCTACTTCTCCAAAGTATAGAAAGAAAAAGAGAAAGAAATAGAATGTCACCAACCATATAACTTTACTCGTCAGGGCCGAAGAAAATAAAGAAAATGGTTTGGGAAAAGAACGATTGAAGCGGTGGGGAAACGAAAATCAGCGGAAAAACAAGTGCATCTGGGCTGGGGGGTGATAAATTGGTGGCAAGAGACAAGAGGGAGGAAAAAAAAAGAAAATGATACATTGTAATCATAACATGAATCAGGAGAAAAAAAGCAGATCGGCAGACGATGGAGAGAGAACGGGAAAGATGGTTAGGTATGAGCAATCATGCGATCGATCGAGACAGGAAAGGAAACGGATGCGACACCTTGGCGAGCAGGGAGCGATGGAATCGGCGACGAGGGGAGCTCCGGCACCCCGGAAAGCTAACTATAGTCTTCCTTGCCCCTCTCCTCCGGAAAGCACGGCGCGAGCGAGCGAGATGGAGAGCAGAGCACCCGTGCTCTGGTGGTGGACGCCACGGACATGGACAGTGCGCGCGCGCCTAGTAAGACGACAGCAGCACCCGTGTTTGGTAGGGCCCCAGCCCCCCATTCCCAATGCCCGCTGTTTATCCAGACACACTGAGGTTAAGCTTTTTTTTTTATTTTTTTTTAATGTCACCGGGGAGAGCATCCCCACCTGAATTGTATTCAAAGTGTGGCAGACCACAGATCAATGGCCTCGTTTTTTAGGAAAACGAGACAAAAACCCTACAAAGATTGTGGCAAGCCACATATTACAACAGCACGCCCAAAGCACAACGGGGTCACACAAGTGGAGACGACATAACACAAAGAACTATGAAAACACTAGACTAGTCCTAGTCTTGAGCACAAGCTAAGGGCATGTTTGGTGCAAATAAGTCAGACGACTTATAAGTCACCTGTCTGAAAAATACTGACTTATAAGTCAGGGATGTTTGGTGTAAATAAGTCAGGGTTCAAGAAACGAGGGATGAGAGAGAGGATGGAGTGGAGGAGAGGTGGGTGGGGCCCACTGACTTATAAGTTTTAAGTTGGGTTGAGGTAGCTTAAAACTTAAAGTCACTGGTGACTTATAAGTCAGGCATGTTTGGTGAAATAAGTCGACTTATTTCACTTTTGGACTTTAAGTCATGACTTAAGTCGGTAACCAAACATGCCCTAAAGGCAACCACCATTCGTCAACAAGCGCCACCACCAAACAACATGCTTGCCTTCACCGCAACAGTCGTTGCACCGCCCACCACCTCTCGTAGCTACGCCGCCCTGTTGCCACCCTCCACCTTCCAACAAGGGGAGGAATCCTTGCAGGACGAAAGGGCCGCCCAACAGGATGGGGACTAAAGGCAGGGGAGGCACTCCAACCACTGCGAGCTGGACAACGCCGATCTCCCTTCAAGCTGACGGAGTCACCCTTTCCTGAGCATCTGGTCTCCACGAGCCACCATCCGACGCCCTTTGTGGGGAGGAATCCGCAAAGGAGAGAGGGCAAGCAAGCGTGGACGCGCACGCCATATGATTTGATTACACGATCAACAAGGAGTCTGACGACGAACAGAGGTGTCAGCAGCAACCACTCGCCGAACCACAGTAACAACCAACAACATGGCCAAGACCATAGACTCAGCCAAAGGAGGCAGCACAAACACGCACAATTCTCCAACAGGCCTTGACGAGAGAGCGCTGGAGCATTGATCTCCAGAGCATCGGAGCACCATCGTGTGACAAGGGACCATTGGCATGCTTCGCCACCATCACACTGAACCCATTAGCAGCATGTCGCAAGGTAGCACGACCACCATGGATGCCAACCCACCAGCTACACAATGCACAGGGCAGAGTCTCCCGACACGGCCATTGTACCGGGAGCAAGAGATTTTGAAGCATACCATCTCGGCCAGGCGGAGGGTGGTGGGTGAGGGCGCCACGGCAACGCCTCCAACAAGGAAGGATGTCATTACCGGCACCGGCAGATTGCCGAGCTAGGCTTTCGCCCGGTACCCATCACCACAAGGCCAAGCAGGGCCTGGACACTCCACCATGAGCCAAAGCTGAGGTGCCCCACTGCTTGCACAGCACCACAAGGCCAGCGACGCCACCACAGCGCCGCCGAGCCAGGACGGTGGCCCAGCCACCGCGAGCGAAGCTCGCCCGGGCGCTGACCCGCAGCCGCGACGTGAAGCCGCTCGGCTGCGCCCACCACCGTCGTCGCCACAACGCCAAGCCAAGACAGAGCGCCATGGAGACATGGAGCTGGTGCTCAGCCGCCGCTACGCTGCTCGGTCCCATCGCCACGGCGCCCAGCCGCATTGGGGGCGACCAGATGCGGCTCGAAGAAGCCCGGATCCTTTTTTACCTTAAAAAAGGAAATTGCTATCTCATCGGGCAGCTGAAAACAGGGCACCGGTACAAACTGGACGATTTTTGCGAAAAATAAAAAATCATATCCGGTCCGGTCCAGTAGCATTGGTAGGGCGGTTTTCGAATTTGAATTTTTTTTGTTTGTTAAAACTGTTTTCTATAAAAGAAAAAAATTGTCTCAAAAACATATCGGTAAACTCGTAAATCTGACCGGTTTGCTTTTAAATTTCATTTAAATTCTTTTTTAAGCTTTGATCGGTTTACCGACCGGTTTTAGCCTATCATCTCCGGCTTTGAAACCTTGGTTCAAAACGGTTTGGATGCTTGTCCAGATAAAATAGATGATATATATTCTTCTTCTACTTCGACCCATGGGTTTGGGTACAGGGCCTGCTGGTTTTTGGCCTATGGGTTCGGGCGGTCGCAGATTTTGCACCCGCTGGGTGCAGTTTGGTTGAAAAATTCACCCATGTGCATGGGCCCGCAAAGTTGTAGGTGGGTACGGTTTCAAATTTCGCATGTGCATAGTCATGAGGGTCCCGAAACCATTCGACCACTTGATATAGCTAGCAGCGAAAGCCCATTCACCCATGGTTATAGCTCGGGTTATGTCATTTTCTTATTGATGTATTAATAAATCACCTATGTTTGGTCGCTTATTGCTAACAATTCGATGCGTGAAATCTCAATATATTCATGAAGATGTCTCAATGGAAACAATTTTTGTGTAACATGATTGGACCCAATAGTTTCGGGTCCCGACAGGTATGATATGGATACGGGTATGGTTTTGCACCCATAAAAGTTCGCGGGGTATGAATTTACCTTGAGGTCACAGGTTATGCAATGGGCGGGTATTTATAATACCCTGTGTCCGAATCTAACTCATTGTCATCCTTAAACCTAATGTTGTATCGCCACAAATTAAAAGCCTCAGCTCCTATAAGTACGTCACCCCCATCATTAACATGCGAAGCCTCTGCCTTGCCCCATCGTCTCTATTGCCACCATCGTCGGTTCGGCCTACCTCCCCCCAAACCTATATTTAAGGTCTGCAACCATTGAAGCCGCCAACAACCCAAATACACTAGAGCCCCCAATCATTATTTTTAGTTCAAAAAATTACGAGAATTTTTTCAGGCATTTCAGGTCGTCACTGCCAACTCAAATACCAGAGCTCCACTTAACATACGAATCAATCAAGTTAGATATATGTTAGACTAGGAACAAACTGGAAGTTGCCTATAGAGAGAGAGGGGGGTGTTAGGGTTTAGGGCTCCTCCAACCTGGAGTGGCTGATCGTATTTGACACCTTTCAAGCTCGGGGCAGTACTTCGCTTAATCAATTTATGATGCTCTCTTCGAAGGATCGGTTGCTTTCGACCTTTGGGAAAGAATTTGGAAGTCCTGGGCTCCGGCCAAGTGTCGCTTCTTCATGTGGCTGGTCGCACACAAACGATGCATGACAGCTGACCGGCTAGCTCGACGCAATATGTCTCATCCAAACAAGTGTCCTCTATGTGATCAAGAGGAGGAGACGATCGACCACCTGCTCACCTCATGTGTTTTTGCCTGCCAAATCAAAAGGCTCGTCTGGATGCTCTATCTCCCTAGCCTCGTGATCTTGACTTTGATATTTGGTGGTGCCATGCGGATAATTTGGTGGACAGGGCGCTCAAGGATCGACTGAATTTCCTCTTTATTTTGGGTGCTTGGACGTTGTGGCGTCACCAGAATTGCTGTGTGTTCAATGGTGCTTCACCAAGTTTTCTTGTTGTCTTAGCGTTAGCAGGAAGTGAGGTCTGGCTTTGTGTAAGCTTCATGACCATTGGAGTTCGAAAACCCCAAAGGTATGAATGTTTTGGTGATTGGGTGACCATATTGATGTGACTAACATTTCTATATAGGATATTCAAATGGTCATGTCAATGGAAGCATCGTCTCACAACTCTATCTTATTGACGACTTGGTGATTGGTTGCCTCGACAATTCGGATCGAGAACTTGATGGAGTCAAGGTTGAAGATGGATCAAGGCTAAGAACATGATAGATCCAAGCAAGTGTTGGCTTGGTGTAGATGCTAGCTTGAGTCCATAGGAAAAAACGGACTATCAAGAGGGATCGACTTGGTTCTCTTAGAGCACACTAGGTTAGAGATCAAATGGATCATTGTGAGTCTCTTGAGGGCTAGGGTGGCTGAAGAGAAGAAGAGGAACCAAGAATGGAGAAGTTGGAAGTAAGGATCAAGAGTGGATCAAGTTTTCAGCTTATGCCGAAGAGATCGGACAGTACGGTCCTAGGGACCGTATGGTACGGTCTTCATTGAAGATCCAGACAGAGAAGTGAAGTCTCGGGATGCTGAGAAAATGAAGACCGGACAATTGACCGGACAGTACGGTCAAGGAGACCGTATGGTACGGTCATCAGAGGATTTCCAGACAGAGAAGCTGAAGTTTCTGGAAGAGAAGAAAATGAAGACCGGACAGTTGACCGGATGGTACGGTCCTAGGGACCGGACGGTACGGTCTTCATTGGAGAAGATCAGACAGAGAAGAAGGAAATGGAGATGCGCCTGGAAATAGAGATTGGACAGTACGGTCTAAAGGAGACCGGACAGTACGGTCCTTTGTACGGTCTCTAGTTTGCCAGGGCACTTTTGGGCAACGGTTAGTTTTGGGTTGGTAGCCTATAAATAGTTGGTTGCCCGCCCCTTGAGGAGTCTCTTGGCCATTGTTGGAGTGCAGGAAACTCAGAGGAAGCCAAGAGCAAGGGAGAGAAGCACTTGTGAAGGATTTGGAGTGATCCTAGTGTTTGAGAGAGTAGCAATTGCATCCACTTGATCTCTAGGCTAGTGTGAGCTTGAGAGAGTCACTTCGGTTTGTTACTCTTGGTCTATGACAAGGCTTAGACCGGTTAGGCGTTGGTGTTGAGCTGTCCAAGGAGATTGTGGTATCTAACACAAGTTTGTACACGGTCTTGGAGCTTCCTGTGCGAAAGAAGCATCACTAGTGGAGCGCCCTTTGGCACGCATCAAGTGCGGAGCCTTACCTCCGGAAGAGTACCCGGGATCGAGCCCGGCGGGACGTGCCCGCGACTTCACTCGAAGGGTGAAGTGTGCTCTAGGAGGGATCGTCTTCGAGCGGAGGGACGGGGTCGAGACTCCGGCGGGAGTGACCCAACGTGGAGTAGGGGAAGGCGCCATCATTCCGAGACCACGGGAAAAATCATGAGCATTCCTATCTCTATCTCCTTTCCTTACTAGCATTTACGCTTCCGCATTTACTTATGTGCTAGTAGAATTGCATGATAGGTTGTCTCTTTACTTACTTGGTAGAATTGCTTGTTAGGGTGTTGCTTGTTGCTAGACTAGATTGTGTGCGCGCATCGCTAGCTTCTTGTTGTCACCATATCTAGTCTTGCTAGCTTCACGCCTTAAGTATGTTTGGGAGAAATTATTGAGCCACCGATTCACCCCCCCTCTCGGTGCCCTTGATCCTTTCAAGTGGTATCAGAGCCTCGTTGATCAAATAGGGCTTAACCGCCTTGAGTAAGGATGCCGGGAGGAAGTGGACCGCCCCCGTTCGATGGGACCGACTATGCCTATTGGAAAGCTCGCATGCAAGCTTACCTCGAGGCTCTCGATCCTATCGCATGGGAGGTGACAAGTTCCGGTGTCTCTCTAAGGACTCCCATTGGTACTCTTGATGTGAATCTCGCAAAGGCAAATGCTAAAGCTACAAATACCTTGTTTGAAGCTATCACTAAAGAGGTCTTTGCTCGAGTCAAGTCCACGGGTACCGCTCATAAAGTGTGGACTCAAATCCAACAAGTTCATGAGGGTTCCTCGGATGTGAAAGAGGAAAGATACTATGTCCTTAAGGACAAATATGATGCCTTTACCATGTCTTCAAATGAGCTAATCAATAACACTTACTCCCGCTTGAATGTGCTTGTAGAGGATGTCAACTCTCTCGGTGTGAAGGACAAGATTGATGATGGTGATCTTGTGCGGAAGATCATGAATATTCTCCCAAGGGAGAAATATGGAGCACTCATCACATGTCTCTTCAACACCGACATGCGAGACCTCACCACCCACAAGCTACTTGGGAAGATCGCCGCCTTCGAGAGCTACAACCTCGACAAGAAGCTTGATGAGAAGCCCTCCAAGAATCTTGCTTTTGCATCCGAGGGGTCAAGCAAAAAGAAGGGGAAGATGGTGATGACTCAAGATTCAAGTGATGAAGAGCTTGAAGAAGATGTTGAAGACTTGTTGCAACTCCATCCAAATGACCTAGCACTCCTCATGAAGAGAAGCAACTTCTTCAAGAGAAGGTTCATCAACAAGAAAGATGCCGAGTGCTACAATTGTGGGGAGAAGAGTCACTTTGCCAAGGAATGCCCGAAGCCAATCAAGAAGAGCAAGAAGAAGACTCAAGAGTCAAGCGATGATGAAGAAGAAGACCCTAGAAGCAAGTACAAGGCAAGGAAGAGGTTTGTCAAGAAGGAAAGCTCTAGAGGCAAAGAAAAGAGAAGATCATCTCGCAAGGGTCTCTATGTTGGAGAGTGGGTCACAGACGATGATAGTGATGAAGAAGAAAGTGATGACTCATCCTCCAAGGGCAAGAAGATGGCCGGCATTGCTCTCACAAACATGTCCGAGACTCTACCTCCACCACCTACTTGCTTGATGGCCAAAGATGATGATAGTAGTGATGAGGATGAGAAGAGCGAGTCCGAGGAAGAGTTTGGTGAAGAGGATAAGCCCACTTATGAGGAACTCTTGGATAGCATTCTCCTAACCGGCAAGATGCTCAAGAAAAAGGACAAGACCATTGCTCGGTTGGAGAAGGAACATGAAGTGGCCGCTTTCCGAGTCCGTCAACTTGAGGGTGAACTTAGGGACTTATCCATCTCTCACAAGGCTCTTGATGAGGACTATGACAAGCTTGAGGAAGACCACATGAAGCTCAAGGAGAAGTCCAAGTTACTAGAGGATGAGCTCAAGTAACTTTTCACCTCCCTCATAACCTTGGATGAGTGCTATGACAAGCTCAAGGTTGATCACAAGAGGCTCAACGACAAATTCAAGGTTCTTGAGGAGGCACATCAATCCATCCTTGAAAAGAGTAACACTTCTTCCTCTAGTTCATCTATTTCCGATTCTTCATATATTACTTGTGATGGACTAACTCCCTCTCTTGAGAGCATCTCTCTTGATGAGAACATTTTGAAATATCATCAACTCAAGGAGGAGAGAGCTTCGGTGATGGACGGCTTCGAAAGGCTCACAAGGGGAAGGACCATTCATAAGGAGATACTTGGTCGCAACCTTGTGAACAACCCCGGGCACAATGGACTCGGCTCCTGCCCCGCCGCCATCAACCTCATCGGCAAGGACAATGACATTCCACCATGGGTAGTCCCCCTCATGGCGGACGACTACTATTGTGAGAAGTGTTGCCGTGACGGGCACACTAGCAAGAATTGTCCCAAGGTGAGAAGTTCCAAAGTTTTGCCTAACGCTAACTTGTTCCATGAGAATACACACTACAAGCTCTTTAGGGACAAGCGGGGCAAGGTGAAGGCAAAGGCTCTTGGATCACCCGACAAGAGGAGGATGATGAGGAAGATTTGGGTGCCCAAATGCATAGTTGACCTTGAGAGGCCAACCAAGTGCGAGTGGGCTCCCAAGAACAAGACCTAGAAGGGTGATGGTGGTGGACCGTGTGCCATGATGATGATCCATAAACGTCCACCACAAGCTTTGAGTGCTCCATCGACAAATCTACTCTTTAAGGAGGTAACTTGTATCATAGTAGTTTCCTTTCTTGCATTGCTTGCATGGTAGCTAGGTGCTCCTTTGTGAACTAGTATGTTTGCATCCATGCATATGTAAATAACTAAAAGAAAAGAACAAAAAAAATTAGTTCAAGGTCTAACTTTCTCGAGATAGCTATGAGCATGGGGGATATTTGAGTTGGTGGACCGACGGGCTCAAGGCAAGGTTTGGCTCATAGTGAGTAAGCTTGAGAGAGGCTCAAACTTGACCTTGAGTAGGTTTCCTTTATGCGTTGTCTTAACTTTGCTTGCATATCACATGGCATGTTTAAATTCCCCTTGCATTTGTATGATATACTTGTCTCATGCATTGCATATAGGAAATCACAAAGGAGTGGTCACACTATGAGCAAGTGCTTCATTCGCAATATGAACTCACATCTCATGGAATTGTGACGAAAGAAAAGATTTGCGCTTCATGCCCATTGAGTCTTGCTAAATGATCCTCAAGGTTAAATCTACTTGCACGGATCATAGGCAAAGGGCTCATACATACCCCTCCTTTGGTTTTATCGCTTTTGATTCTTATTGGATGCTTCTTATTTGCCAATTGAAAAATTACTATAAGCCTATGCGCAACCTATATTGGTATATTTTCAAAGGAGTGTTTGAGAGTTCCCCTTCTAGTCCATGTTTGGTGTTTATTTGGTTTTTGTGTGAGAAACTTGGACTTAGAAGGAAATTCCTTGAAAATCAGCTTTTCTGGACTAGACCGTACAATACGGTCAAAGGGACCGTACAATACGGTGTGCTTTTGCACAAGATCCTTCAAAACCTGCGGCAGAATGGAGACCGGACAATACGGTCCTAAAGACCGTACAATACTCTCTCTATTGACTAACTGTCAGGGTTGAGAAGGAGACCGTACAATACGATCCCTAGGACCATACCATACTGTCTGGTCAAGTTCATCGGGAGAATGATTCCAATCTGATTCGTTGATTCCTGATCGAGTTAATCGTGGCCGTTAATTCAAAATTAACCTATCCTAACGGGATTTCGATGAGTTACTGTGCATCTTCATCCTCAAATCACCGCCGCCGTTTCGCCGTTCGCGCTCCCGCCTTCTCCTTCCCGCGCGCGCGCTGCCATACGCCGACGTGCTTCTCGCCGTCGAGCTCCACCACAGGCCGCGCCGCCGCCTGCTCCACCGCACCGCGTGCCTTCTCCACCGCGCCCTCGCACAACTCGCCTAACCCTAGCACTGCGCCGCGCCGCCGCATCACCGTGCCGCTCCACCTCGCCGCGCGTCGCCGTGCCAGAGCAGGAGACGTCGACCTCGTCGACGAGCACCTCGAGCTCCACCACTCACGCGCCCGACCTCGAGCTGCTGCTCATCTACATCGCGCGCGTGACGAGCTTCTTCCTCACGGCACCTCACCGGACTGCTACCTCCACTCCGACGATCGTCGCTTGATTGATCTGGTGAGCTCCTGCATATCCTAAATAGCACAGTAGCTGGTCTCGATTCCATTCCATCTAGGGTTTGAGCCTTTCCTCCTTCGTCGATTGAAATCCCTAGAAAATCATCCAAAAATCAATCCTTTATTACAAACTGATATGAACTGCCTCAATTTGTTTCGCAATTTAGGTTACCATATGTCGTAGAGGTCGTATTTCATCTCTTATACCTACGACATTTTGGTTGTTGGTCACTTTGTGTCGATTTCCGATTCCATACCATACACTAGCTCGACACTTAGTACATTCCTCGATTAGTGGTACATTGTGTCTATTGCTTATGATCTATGTACACTAGTCGATCGCCACTCATAATCGACAATGCCGTAGTTCCCCATTGCATATTTTGCCGGCATTGTGTCCTTCACCTCTGCGCTAGGACTTCATCTAGATTTACGCGCTTACCTACGTTTCTTGCTTATAGATTATAGTAGGTTATTCTATACTCATATACCCTGTCTATTCCTACCGTGCAGTGGCAGTGGTCAGCGGACAGTGGGCAGTTGACAGCAGAGCAGAGACAGTGGACGGATTGAGGGCCAAGCCCTTGATCCTATCTTTGGCAGTCAGCCGTCAGTGGACGGGTTGGTGAGCCAAGCTCACTCGCCCTATCTTGTTGGCAGTCCAGCTAGCAGAGATGGCAGGAGGCAGAGGCAGAGGCTGACAGGCAGAGGATGGCAGTGAAGTTCTGTGCTCTTGACAGGAGTGCCACTCTCAGGGATGTTCTTGCTGAGGACGCTCTCAGGCTGCCAGGCCCCGTCCTCAAGAAGTTCAGGAGAGTCTCAGAGGAGTCTTGGGTACCTGCTAGGAGAGACCCACAGGCAGGAGGTCGCTTCTGGACTCTTCTTCAGCAGAGGATAGCAGCAGGACTGAGGAGCAGACTGCGGACTGGTGGAGCTGATAAGCTTTTTGTCACTCACCAGCACTGCAGCATACAGGCTGCCACCAGAGGTGCCGGGACGGATTTCACACAGCACTTGTCTTATATCCCGGGCCTTCAGGAGATCATCACTACACCGATGAGATGGGACTATGACATGTGATGGACTTCTATGCTTCTCTTTGGATAGCCCCAGATCGTTCTGCTATATGGTTTATGCTCAGAGGTCAGCCCCACAGAGTGACGAGGGAGAACCTCGTAGAGGCCCTTGAGACCATCCAGCACGAGACCAGAGTGTTTCCGCTTGCTCACCCAGGGATGGAGCCTCCTCGCAGACCTCTTGGGGGACACTTACCGACTGATGATGATATGAGCATTGCCTTCCCTCCACCTCACTCGGAGAACTACAGCCGAGCTCACACCAGACTGACACACGAGGGCAGAGTTCTCAGGAGTATCCTGTGCAGGACTATTGTGCCTAGGAGTGGTTACAGGGATCAGTTCTCTATCCTTGCACAGTGGGTTGTCGTGATGATGCTGAGGCACAGAGGCTTTGACTTGGTTGACTTGATACTGTGTCAGATGGAGGACGTCATTGCTGAGAGTATTGCTGCTAGACACTTAGCCTTCGGACCGCTGATCTGCTATATTCTGAGGAGGCTACAGTTGTTGTCTCAGGAGGACTATGATGAGCTGCCAAGGTGACTACAGCGTACACACCCCTACCTGCCTCCGACAGACGGGTTGCTGCCCAGGAGTCAGCTTCACAGGGGAGTTCTTCACAGGGGCTAGGTGACACGGCTACCGAGACAGAGCATCATATACAGACTGGTAGCCAGATGGAGTCCATTCCTGAGGACGTGACTCCGGACTCTAGAGCAGGACCTTCAGGCTCAGCTACAGCTCCAGCTCAGACAGATTCTCTTCTACATGCAGAGCTAGCAGCCCTCCGCAGAGAGATCCAGAGTCAGAGAGAGGATAGGGAGAGGGATCGACAGATGCTGGACAGCGTGGTACTTACTCAGAGGGAGATGGCTTCTGGCTTGTCTTCGTTGTTCACAGGTTTTGAGGCGATCGCTCAGACTCTTCGTCTCTTTGGACAGGCACTGCCAGGTCTCCCGTCGTTCCCTCCTATCACTTTCCCAGGTGTGCTGCCACCAGATACAGTTCAGTTTCAGCAGCTACAAGCAGCAGCAGCAGCAGTTTGCTCAGGCACAGGCGGGACAGTCATCCAGCCAGGGACACTTCTACAGCACCTTACTCACGGCTCCCATCTCACTTACTGGTGCACCTACGGTGGGGCCGTCGACGTCTACGTTCGCTGGTTTGACAGGGGTGGCAGGACCTTCTCAGGCTGGTCCCTCTCAGGCAGGACCTTCTTCGTTTCCTTTTCTGTCACCTGGTCAGTTCATGACACCGTCTGCTTTCTTGATGAGTACCACTCCAGTTCGTGGGCAGGGACTTGCTACTTCAGCTGCTCAGTTCTCGTCTCCTTTAGCTGCACGTTCACTTGACTTCAGTGAGATAGAGACAGCTTCAGTCTCAGCCCAGACAGCCTCAGCTACAGCTCCACTTTCCACTTCTACAGAGGCAGTGGTCACTACGACAGTTGCAGCGTCTGAGGAGATGACCGGGACAGTGGATCTCACTGATTTTGGCTATACACGTGAGGAGGTGCATGAGGCTCTCACTACAGGCCAGGATCCACCGGCCAAGGCACCCTCACCTACTGGCAGTTTCACTTGGACCCCCAGTCGCTCGCCTACTCCTTCAGTCCACTCAGCTTCAGACACAGAGGCAGTCGAGTATGCGACACAGCTTGAGCAGACCCTACTCCAGACAGACTCTCCTAGGATAGCTTACAGGCAGTTTGTGCCGTTCACACCACTCTTTCAGCCTCAGGAGTCTTTGGGGATGCCGCGGACTTGGACTTGGACACCTCCAGTGCCTCCTTCTCAGCAGCAGCAGGATAGTGTTCAAACTTCTGCCAGTTCTTCAGCACCTGCTGCCACTGCACCTCCTCCAGCCTCCGACGCGTAGGACAGCAGTTTTTCTCTTTTCTTTTTCTCTTTTTGGTCATCGGTGCCAAAGGGGGAGAGAAATAGAGTGATCTTGTATAGGTCTAGAGGGAGTAGTGGAGTGATCCTGTGTTCAGGGGGAGTTTGAGAGATAGTTTGTCCAGGGGGAGATCTTTTGCGACTTCATTTGTATATTCTTTTGGTACTTCGTGGTTCTTGTTGAGCTTGGATTTCTTTTGCTTGTGTTTAGCTCATCAAGAATGCACTTGGTTTCTTTTCATACACTTGCTCGTTATCTATATATCCTGTATATTGCTATGAGTTTGTGTATGCTATCCTGGATGCGCTTATTTATATCTATCTTGCCAGGTTTCCTCTTTTTGTGATGATATGTGCACTCACTTGCTTTTGCAGGATTATCTTATAAACTTATCATCACAAGCGTTGCGGTCATAGCTCTTATTTCATTTCCTTATATATCACCCATGTGCTCTAACTCTATTTTGCAGGTGATACCTTTTGAGCTATGACTACCTTGTTCTCCGTTTTACTTGTTCTTCATTCATATCCAATCTTCTCGATCACTCTTACGCATTCCATTCTTTATCTTTTGATATGTGTTGTCACCAATCACCAAAAAGGGGGAGATTGTAAGCTTCATGACCATTGGAGTTCGGAAACCCCAAAGGTATGAATGTTTTGGTGATTGGGTGACCATATTGATGTGACTAACATTTCGATGTAGGATATTCAAATGGTCATGTCAATGGAAGCGTCGTCTCACAACTCTATCTTATTGACGACTTGGTGATTGGTTGCCTCGACAATTCGGATCGAGAATTTGATGGAGTCAAGGTTGAAGATGGATCAAGGCTAAGGACATGATAGATCCAAGCAAGTGTTGGCTTGGTGTAGATGCTAGCTTGAGTCCATAGGAAAAACCGGACTATCAAGAGGGATCAAATTGGTTCTCTTAGAGCACACTAGGTTAGAGATCAAATGGATGCATTGTGAGTCTCTTGAGGGCTAGGGTGGCTGAAGAGAAGAAGAGGAACCAAGAATGGAGAAGTTGGAAGCAAGGATCAAGAGTGGATCAAGTTTTCAGCTTATGCCGAAGAGATCGGACAGTACGGTCCTAGGGACCGTATGTTACGGTCTTCATTGAAGATCCAGACAGAGAAGTGAAGTCTCGGGATGCTGAGAAAATGAAGACCGGACAATTGACCGGACAGTACGGTCAAGGGGACCGTATGGTACGGTCATCAGAGGATTTCCAGACAGAGAAGCTGAAGTTTCTGGAAGAGAAGAAAATGAAGACCGGACAGTTGATCGGATGGTACGGTCCTAGGGACCGGACGGTACGGTCTTCATTGGAGAAGATCAGACAGAGAAGAAGGAAATGGAGATGCGTCTGGAAATAGAGACCGGACAGTACGGTCTAAAGGAGACCGGACAGTACGGTACTTTGTACGGTCTCTAGTTTGCCAGGGCACTTTTAGGCAACGGCTAGTTTTGGATTGGTAGCCTATAAATAGTTGGTTGCCCGCCCCTTGAGGGGTCTCTTGGCCATTGTTGGAGTGCAGGAAACTCAGAGTAAGCCAAGAGCAAGGGAGAGAAGCACTTGTGAAGGATTTGGAGTGATCCTAGTGTTTGAGAGAGTAGCAATTGCATCCACTTGATCTCTTGGCTAGTGTGAGCTTGAGAGAGTCACTTCGGTTTGTTACTCTTGGTCTATGGCAAGGCCTAGACCGGTTAGGCGTTGGTGTTGAGCTGTCCAAGAGATTGTGGAATCTAACACAAGTTTGTACACGGTCTTGGAGCTTCCCGTGCGAAAGAAGCATCACTAGTGGAGCGCCCTTTGGCACGCATCAAGTGCGGAGCCTTACCTCCGGAAGAGTACCCGGGATCGAGCCCGGCGGGACGTGCCCGCGACTTCACTCGGAGGGTGAAGTGTGCTCTAGGAGGGATCGTCTTCGAGCGGAGGGACGGGGTCGAGACTCCGGCGGGAGTGACCCATCGTGGAGTAGGGGAAGGCGCCATCCTTCCGAGACCACGGGAAAAATCATGAGCATTCCTATCTCTATCTCTTTTACTTACTAGCATTTAAGCTTCCGCATTTACTTATGTGCTAGTAGAATTGCATGATAGGTTGTCTCTTTACTTACTTGGTAGAATTGCTTGTTAGGGTGTTGCTTGTTGCTAGACTAGATTGTGTGCGCGCATCGCTAGCTTCTTGTTGTCACCATATCTAGTCTTGCTAGCTTCACGCCTTAAGTACGTTTGGGAGAAATTATTGAGCCACCGATTAACCCCCCCCCCCCCCCTCTCGGTGCCCTTGATCCTTTCACTTTGGAGCATGGCTGATGCCAAGGGACTCTCCCTGCTGGCCGGCCCTCAGCTTTTGTAGGTGTTAGTGGTTCAGGTCGGGTTGTTTTTCTAATAGAATGTAGCTTTAAGCTGACAGGTTTGCGTGGGTTGTAACTTCTTCTTCTTCTATTAATGCTATAATTCTGAATCTAAGTAGAAAGCTAGCAGGATATATAAGGTACAATAATAAGTAAACAAGCCTAGGTACCAACCACCAAGTAGGTCGAGCAAATATATCACAAAATGTATGAACAAACAACCAAGTAAGTAAAACAACAAGGAGACACAAGATTTGTTTTCTGAAGTTCAGCTCCACAAAGGAACCTAAGTCTCCGTTGAGGAGCTCATGAAAAGTCGGGTTGCTTTCAACCACAAACCTCACCAGGCAACCACCAAAGTCAAACATGGTTCTTAGTCACGTTGATTCTTCCCTTGCGGAGACAAATCGAACTTTTTTTTTAAGACGAACCAGTGGTGGAGTCCCCTACTATAATTTGTTTTTTCAAAACATGCCACAAACTTCTCAAAACACGTCATAAGCTTGGATGCTCAACACCGGCGTCTAGCCGGTTAGAGTAACGAAGTCCTCAAAAGTAACAAATGGTGTTAATGCGACTTGATGAATCCCGATGCTCAAGAGAGAACGTGGATTTTGTCTCAAAAACTTTCACTACCTTAGTCTCTCAATCAATCCCTCAAATTCAACAAAGAATCGAGCTTAAGAGGATGGGAGAGTTAGAAAGAAGCTAGGTTTTTTTTTTTCGCAATAGTACAACGTGTGAGATAGATAGAGCCCAAAAAGGGAAAACTCAACCCCCAAACTAGCCATTGTGTATTTATGTCAGGTTCCGAAATTTCGAGATCTATTTTGTTCAATGCTCAGAAACAAAGTTAATTGAAAGATTATGAGAAAAATCAGAATTCTAATGATTTTATTGGATTCCGCAATCCAGATAAAACCGAAATTCCGACCTGACAGTCGGAATTCGCGTTCCGATAACTGACCATAAAATAAAAATGCGCATTCCTGTAATCCGGAATTCCGACCATAAAGTCGAAAGGTCCAATCCGATAAAAAAAACTAGAAATCCGACCTTTGACAGACAGTGACTATGCAGTTAAATTTTTGTGCAATGCTTCACTTTGTGGCTCTCTTAGATTTGTTTGGATGGTTAGTCTGAGCATAAGACTTTAAGACTACCAACACGCCTTTGTGGTGCGGCATCTATAGACTTAGAAATATAAATGAATCAAGATTAAATCACATGTGTTTTCCACATTTTTCTCCTTTTTTAGTTTTGAGAAACATTATTTTCTTTTTCATAGAACTAGTAGTTGTACACATTATCAATAAAAGCATTAGTTTCATTTACTTGTTTTGTCGTCAATCAATCAAAACATAATTAGAGGCCTAGATGCAATTTCACAAACTTATATTTATTTATGCATAGTAAAGATCAAATTAATAGACTTCAAATTCTAAATGTGTATCCACTTTTATAACTGAATTATCATATAAAGTATGTCCAAACATACTCAACACCATCAAAGATACACATACCAAGATACCCAAATACAACAAGCCAACAACTAAAACAAACTAAAGAAATTATAATTCAGAATATACATACAAAATCAGCTTGCTGTCCAAAACAATACATTCCTAAAAGGACAACAGGAAAAAAGAGAAATTCCTTGCAAAAAAAGACAATAAAATGGGAAATGATCAAATGAATTAAAATCTTGAGTTAAATACATTGTGAATGAATGAATGAATAAGATGTTTTGACTGGCCCAACTGACGTAGCATGATGTCCACGTCTAGACATTGTTGCCCTAGACACCCCATATGGGCACCACTTAGAGAAATCAACATTTCTAGCCTTTTTCACTTTCCTCATGCAGTTTTTGAATTTCTCATTGCATTTCACGCTCATCAAATCTAACACAAGATATGGTGGTTTTGTTTGGAATGAGCTGGATTGAAGGGAAGGAAACTTTCTTGTCGGCGATGTGGTCGTGGCAGTAGGCATTGAGATCGTCCCAGGCAATGGCGGAGGCTGGTAGTCCTGATAGTCCCAAGACTACCCAGCGCTCGGCAAAAACAGAGGAAATGGAGAACTGTTCACATGGTAATTAACACTGTTTAGGTACTGTTTTAGTAGTGTATGGATGCTGTGCCTACCTTGAATCTTTGCTCGGCTACGTGACTGGTCCCTGGGCTCCTCCCCATCGCAAACGTTCTATTCCATGCATGTCGGGCGAAAAAACCGAGACCGAAAAATCGAAAAACCCATATCGAAACGGTAAAAACCGAATCCATTCTTCGGGTAATTGTTCGAGTACTAGCCTTGGATAACCGAATTTTATTTTCAAATCCAGATGATATCCTTTGGTAACCGAACTACACAAATAACCGAATTATTATTGATAGATGTGGGGCGTAGCACACAGAATTATTATTGATAGATGGTTACGTAGCATCCTTTGTTGCTCATTCATTCATCATACTTATGTTTCCTGTATCATACGATAGTAACTCATTCTCAAATTGATTGCATATTGCATTTTAGGTATAGTCAAGTTGATTTTATTTTTTATTAAAATTAGTGCTACTATCAGATAGTTTGAGTACAAACCAAAAAAAAGAAACCGAAACTCAAGTACTCAAGTTGTTGCGTATCTAAATTTTTATTGTTATTTTACGTAGCAATTATAGGTAATCAAAATAATAATAAAAACGAATGGAAACACATTGGTATGACCCAAGGCCCACCCAACAAGCTGGATCAGATCGGATGAAATAGAGCAGGGTTCACGTACAGTCGCAACTGAGGGCTGTGCTCCAAAAAAAAAAAAGTCACAACTGAGGGTAGCGCACGAGCGGCTGCACGGAGACGGTGGCGGCGTTGAGACACCGCACCGGAGGGGATGACGACGAAGAGAGCGGGGTTGGAGTGTTGGCTGGCTCGGGGGGCTCATCATCCACGCCACATCATCCCACGATGGTGCGATCCAAGTCAATCTCAACGTGGACCACACCTGTCAGTGACAGTAAGACCACTGATGTGACCCGCCCCACTAAACCACCCACCCGCCAACGACTAAACCCTTCCTCCTCTCACTCATCCCAAATCAAATCATGGCGGCGGCGGCGACCACCGCGCCGCCCTCCTTCCCCTCCGCCCGGGGCAGGCCCCTCCCTTCGCTCGTCTCCCTCCGCGTCCGAGCCTTCAATCCCGCCAGGGTCGCTGCCTCCGACCCCGCCCCCTCATTCAAATCCGTCACCGCCTTCGCTCCCGCCACCGTCGCCAACCTCGGCCCGGGCTTCGACTTCCTCGGCTGCGCCGTCGCCGACGCCTCCCTCTCCCTCGGCGACACCGTCACCGCCACCATCGACCCCTCCCTTCCCCCGGCCACCGTCTCCATCGCATCCGTCACCTCCCCCGCCCGCCCCCACCCTCCGCCGCCCGCCTCTCCAAGGACCCGCTCCACAACTGCGCCGGCGTCGCCGCCATCGCCGCCCTCCGCGCGCTCGGCGTCCGCTCCCACGCCGTCTCCATCCGCCTCGCCAAGGGCCTCCCCCTCGGCTCCGGGCTCGGCTCCTCCGCGGCCTCCGCCGCCGCCGCCGCCAAGGCCGTCGACGCCCTCTTCGGCTCCCGCCTCCACCGCGACGACCTCGTCCTCGCCGGCCTCGAGTCCGAGAAGGCCGTCAGCGGCTTCCACGCCGACAACATCGCGCCCGCCATCCTCGGCGGCTTCGTCCTCGTCCGCAGCTACGACCCCTTCCACCTCGTCCCGCTCGCCTCCCCGCCCACCCTCCGCCTTCACTTCGTCCTCGTCACGCCGACTTCGAGCGCCCACCAGCAAGATGCGCGCCGCTCTCCCCCCAGCAGGTCGCCGTCCAACACCACGTCCGCAACTCCAGCCAGGCCGCCGCGCTTGTGGCCGCCGTGCTGCAAGGGGACGCCGCCCTCATTGGCTCCGCCATGTCGTCCGATGCCATCGTCGAGCCTACCAGGGCGCCCCTCATTCCTGGCATGGCCGCCGTCAAGGCCGCGGCTCTCGACGCTGGAGCGCTGGGCTGCACCATCAGTGGCGCGGGGCCTACTGCCGTGGCCGTCATTGAGGGGGACGACAAGGGGGAGGAGGTTGGCCGGAGGATGGTTGACGCGTTCTGGACCGCAGGCAATTTGAAGGCCACAGCCACCGTCGCTCAGCTCGACAGGCTCGGTGCCAGGGTCATCTCCACATCCAATTTCGAGTAGCAAGCAAAATTTTAGCAGGTGGGTTTCAAGTGAAATTTTCTGTCTGCCACTCTGGCATAAGTTCTTGAACAAGTACCCTCAGAGAAGCATAGCTGTATTGCTCTCATTCCCTGTGATTTTAGCTTGGTTACACTAGGATAGGATCGGATCACTCTAGAGATTGGCTCCTTCATTTAGCAGTTCATTCATGTTTTGCTCACACTTTAGTAGTGCCTGTTGTGATTTTCTCCTGGTTCTGATTTATTTGCTTACTGCGATATCAAAATACCAAAGGCTGTGTTGTCTGGTTTATTCTAATTCCATTGATTGCCGTGTGCAAACTGCAAAGTTGTTGGGCGTGTCTGCTATATATCCACCTTCACATAATTATGTGAGCTACCTTAATGAAATTTCTAAATTCAGGTGGGGAGTCCCCCCCCCCCCCCCCCCCCCCCCCCTCCCGTTGACCTTCAAAGAAAAAAAAAATGAAATTTCTAAAGATACCAAAGATTGGAGTACTTTTCACAAGTATAATATATTTGCTTTATAGTTTACTGAACTTGTCAATGGTTTTACTGAGATCGGTGACGTTTGTGTGATTTATGTCTGCAGGTTCTGGAGGTCTCCAACATTGATCCTGTAGTCCTAACAGGGAATGCTTGTTGATTTGATGGCTCTACTGGGAACCCAAGGGCTGCTTCCTCTTGTATCTTTTTTTGTCTACATTTTGTATTTTCTGTCCTTAAAATGTACTTTAGTGGTGGGTTGTGGAAAATGAGGTAGCCATTGCTTGGAATAATAAAGCTAGTAGTCGTGGTAACTCCTTTGTTAGGAGAGATGCAGAAACAACATTTAGCATGATTCTTGGCAGAACAATCTGTTTCAACCTTGTTGTAATTTGGGCTGATTTCCCCATGCAATCAATAAAAAGCAGATGATTTTGTTAATTGTGATATTTAGCTACTACTGCAAGTCGGATGAGTGATTGTAATGGTCTTGTTCTCTATTGGATGAGATTTTGTGATCTGGGGAACAAAAAAAAAAAAAAAGCTTGCTCATATATATACTTAGCAGTACTGTCACTTGCTCATCCTGGGTGGAACATACAGATCTCTGACTCTGATGAGTAAAGGAGTTGCGGTGAGGAGATGAAGATGGACCATACAGTGAGCGCCTGACAGACATAGCCATTGTGCCTGCAACTTGAATATCTGTCGGGTCAGTACACTTTGTCTCGCTAGCTGCTTGTTCGTTTTAGCTCCAATATGACAAAAGAGCAGACTGATTATGGTACGGAATTGCAACTTACCAATGCTAATTGCAGGCTGGGGAGTTGAAATCGTCATCGAGTCCTGGGCCTGCACGAGAGATGGGCTCAGCCTCAGTCAGTCCAGATACATGCAAGCCGGGCCGGTCTTGATGGAGGCTATAATGGAGGCCTGCACGGTGATCTGAACATCATTGTGCGCACGACCTGGTTCGGTGATGATTATTATCTCATCAATTCTCTTGATGCGCCTCAAAAAAAAAAAATCTCTCATCAGTTCTCTCACAGGAACATGCACGCACGGACGGACGACCATGCATTTCCTACACAAGCTGCTACTAGCTGGGGGAAGGCCGAGGTCCGAGGCGACGTGCTGTGAACATCGATCGATCAACAAGTTGAGGATACTAGCTGTCGATCGTGCAGCTGATGTCGTCGCACGATCGACACAAACACAAACACGTCATCAATACTACCGGCATGCATGCTGTTGTGTTTGTCCTGAAATAAGCAAGGAAGGTGGCTGTCGTCGTCCTCCTCCTCCATCCTCGCTCGCAGGCTCCAACCAGCCAACCTTATTGGTCCCGTCCGAGGATTTCTCCCCACCGCGCGACTGCATGGTCCGTGTTGGATCCACAAAGAAGAAGAAGAAGAAGATCAGATCGGATTGCATGCATGCATGGCACCATGAGTAGATGAACAAGACGAATCGGTGATGAAGAGGAATTAA